>JAODKC010000082.1:6647008-6671445 GCA_026777985.1 Mormyrops attenuatus
TTGATTATGAAACAATAGGTTCTAAACTTACCCGTCCCAGTTGTTAAAATTCACTGTGCCCCCCCCCCCCCCCCACCCCACCTCGTTCATTATATTAATAAAAAAATGCCATTAGTGTCGGTTTTAATAGTGCTCCTTAATATCACAGCAAAACCAACCGGTATCAATTTTGCTGGTGTGAGTGACTCAAAACAACAACAAAATAATCAGGGAAGTTTAGGAACTTTTGCAGGCATCATGGGAGATCGGTTTATTTGCCTGTTTTGACTGTATTTTTGTGTTTGTGTTTTGTTTTACAAATATAAGATCTTGTGGAAAGATAACAGAAATGTGAATTACTCAGCTGGGGCTTTGAATTGAGTACATTTGAAGTCGAACTCTAAGACAAAGTACATACAGAGCTGCTGTCTCATTCAAAGATCTTTGCTGATCCTCTACTATGAAAATTCTGAAGTAGGTGGATTATAAGCCAAACGTGCATCCATGTTCTGTAACCCTTTATGGGAAATGAGTGTAGGTACTTTCCGGTCAGGTGACAGAGATGAGGATGTGTTTAAGAAGGCAGTATGGATCTAGGGCGGTCAACAAATCAGTATGAGCGTTTTGTTTCCGATGCTTTAAAGTACTGACTCCAAATCTAGGACACTTGAACTGCTTGGATGGTCGTTTCGTGAAAACTGCTTATTCATCCCTTTCACCTGTCAGGGTTTAAATCAGGAGTAGCGTATCAAACAGACGGGGGGCGGGGGGGCTTTCAGCCTCAGCACCCCCGTCCTGATTCTCAGTCAGGCCACAGCGTTTCATTCTGCCTGTAATTATGTTAACGGGGAATAAAATGCAGCTCTCACTCGTGGTTTTATTTCCTGCCGCTTTAATGGGGAAATTGATGGAGCAGTGAGACCAGCGTCCTCGGCCGTCCTTCAGCGTCACCCGTCGTTTCGCGGACCGCTGGTGTCGCTGGAGGTGGATGGGCCGTGGGACTGCTAGGCAGGTAACATTGGTGACGGCGTCCCCCCGTGGGCCTGGACCTTGTTAGCCGTCCGGATGCTTTCTGGATAACATCGTTACTCCTCAGTACCCAGCGGGATTCTGGAAAAAAACACCGGGGACATGAAAACGAAACCGGTTTCATTGTCTTTTACCCACAAATGGCTTAATGATACAAGTGAGTGGAAGGTAAACTCGATCGTATTGTATAATGTTAGCCTGACTGGTGGGGTGGGCAGCCAGGTGATCTTGAACCCCCAGAGGTTTTTTTGGTTCCTGTCCTGTGTTGTCTTTCTTTCCCTTTTTTCACTGTTTCATGCACCCTTTTAAATAAATGATGAAAGAACAGATTGCTGCCTAAGGTGCGCATTTGGGTACGGATGGTAGGGAAATGCCCAATATTGTGGCAGAAGGTTTGGGGCTGATTTTCTCCCCACCAACTTTGAAACTAAACCTACACAATCAATTGCCACACACTGTTTTCAAGTGCCTTATGGCAACTGTGTTGTGCAAGGCGCTATATAAAAGTCAATTGAAAATCGATGCAAAGCCAGGGTGGTATGAGCAGACAAGTGACCACTGAATGGATGCTGAGACGTTGAGATCTGCCTTCTGCTGAGCTGAAACTCGACACGCGCGGACTCGAGGGCATCGTGACATGGAAGGCGGAGATGTGTCTCATAGAGAGCCCCCCCCCGGGATCACCCCCCCGATGGCACTGCTGACCTCCCATTCTGGTTCATTAGTGTCCATCTGGCCGCTCCGGGAGGTGTCTACATCAGTGGCTTGGCCAATCAGAGCCCGGTCTCGGGGAAATCTGCCATTTCGGCAGTAAGAGAGTCGCCCCTCAGCCATGACTCTAATGAGGGGGGTCAGGGGAGCTGTGAGAGTCACGTTCATTAACTTACAGTGCGCTGACCGCGACCGCGCGGGAAGCGGCCACAAGCCACGAGTCAGCCTGGCGTACGACGGGAAACTCTCATCCTTAAAAACGTTTCAGATCAAAAGCTTGATGAATAACAGCCATTTTCAGGTAATAAGCATGGAGAAGGACTTGTTAGCATTTCAAGGGTAAAACTATTGGTGAAGTGTTTTTATTCTTGGGAAGTCCCACTTGAAAACCTCGTTTTTAATCAGATTTTTCTCTGCTTTTCACCAGACACAAATAAATTTAAATACATTAGCAAAGTAGGTCCCCACAACCCAGAACAAGTAGTTAGGAGATGGATGGATGAATGGATGGATGATAGTAATTAAGGTCACTGTTTAAAACAGGTCACCGTTTAAATAAATCTTTTTAAAAACGAAGGGTACGTGTCACCGCAGTGTTGTGGTGGAGCGCTGTTTGTAAATGAAGTAACAAGCAACAGTGCCACCTTTCTCGTGGAAAAAAAAAAACTTGTGCTCATGGTCAAGTATGGTTGCTAGGAAACCTTTCAAGGTCTTCTCGGGACTGATACCCAATTAAAGACGGCGGTCAGACCGCTTTGGTGGATTTTCATACATCTTACTGTCAGGTCGTCTAGAGGTAGTGAGCATGGCGAGTTTTCCAAACTGCTAGCGGATTCTCCTGGAGGAGCGGCTGGGATGCACTTCAAGGGCGACGCGGTTATTATAATCCTTGTAGTATCTCCTATCTGGAGAAGAGCCATATTTTCACTGCAGAAAGGTATGTTGATGCATCCCCAGCTCAGTGTCTCTGCTGCACACAGTGTAATGAGCAAATAAAACGCACAGAAATATGCTTAAAAATCCAGCGTGCGGGACATGTATGCAAACATACAGTTAATGCAGTGCTATCTCTGCTCTTACCATTTTAAAATCGTATTCCTATACAGTTAACGCAGTGCTATCTCTGCTCTTACCATTGTAAAATCGTATTCCTATGCAGTTAACGCAGTGCTATCTCTGCTCTTACCATTTTAAAATCATATTCCTATACAGTTAATGCAGTGCTATCTCTGCTCTTACCATTTTAAAATCGTATTCCTATACAGGCTGTCACCCAGCTTAAGGATATTCAAAATTTGGGTTATTGACAATGGTTCGTGTGGCTTCAAGCATTCAACCATTGGCTCTAGGTACAGTGCAATACTGTAGGGAGTTACTTTTATTGTTACGGTATTATAATTGGTATTATTATGTAGTGCATTATTATTGTTTCTACCATTTTCTAGTTTTTAATCCTTTGTTTCCCATGAACCCTCGCTGCGTTCAGTGACGGCACAAGGGCCACTGGAAACTGTATGCAGACTGTCTGTTTGGACTGTAAATGAAAAACATCTTAGTACTTATGAAAATGTAATGAACCGATGAGCTTTACTACTCCAGGAAACATAAATAACAGTGAAGGGAGACAGTAATGAGCTCTGTCCATATTTATTTAAGTTAATGTCCCACTGGTGGCTTACGATAAGGTACCGAATTTGCATATGGATTTCGTATAAATATTATGCCGGCTTTTTGTTTTGTGATACCCAGGAAGTGTGCCAAACACAGAAGAACTGAAGATGAATAAGATATTTTGCATAATTGATGAACGTGGGTCAGCAACCATCCGAGCAACCTCCAAGCCAACCATCGTAATTGTGTTTTTCAGGGTTAGAATCAGCAAATATCGGGAGAGCAGCTATTAGATGCAATTAATTTTAGGATGATTAACTCAGACAGCAAGTTATGGAGCCAGGTGCACAACGGTAAGCAGCTGGAAGTCAGGCACGATGTTACATCTATCACAACATCTCCCAGCAAGCAGGCAGAAATATCATGACTATGAAATGCTTTGCTTGTGCTTTTACGACACTTTCTCAAGGTTGATGCTTCGAAGATCTTAGCCTGCACCCTCGTGGTGACCTCGTTGACTGAGAAACCTGCCCCTTGGATTGTGCCCATGCTGAGCAAGGTGGGTCGGGTTCACAGTGCTTATGCATTTCAGCCAGGGTTGGTGAGGTCACCGCGGCTCACACAGATTCGGAGCCAAGGGTCAGAGGTCGGACAGCGGACATCCGTGCAGCGATGGAAGTTAACCCTTCCCTGACTGTGCTTAATATTAATAACACCCCCAACCAGGATAAGTTGCTAGAAGACTGGTGATTAGAGGGATAGGTGGATAGAAGCACTCCTGACCCAGACAGGATGAATGAATGAATGAATGAATGAATGTTACATTTATATAGCACTTTTCAAGTCACTCAAACCGCTTTACAGAAGCAATGGGGAGCCACTACAACCACCCCCACTGTGTAGCCCCCACCTGGATGATGCGAATGCAGCCATTCTGCACCAGTATGCTCACCACACAGTAGCTAAGGTGGTGAAGGGCCAGGAGAGAATTCACCAGTCAAATATAGGAGATGAGAGATGGATGGTTGGATGAATATCCTTCATCATTTTTTTCATCTTCCTTGTGCCATTGTTGACTAACGGTGAGATCTCTGTACAGTTCAGACCAGTTTCGAGCTGACAGCTAGCTTAGTTTACTGATGAACACTGTGCTTTGCTCTGGCAGTGTTCTTGCAGTACAGTCAAACATCTGCGTGAGATCATCTTGGCCTTCCACGGACACCTAAGAAAAAGGCAATCTTTCCAGCAAGCCGCACTGAATCTTCAAAACCCCATCTGCAGTGAGCCTGGCAGTAATTTACTGCCAATTTCCTTTGACACCTGCCGTTCAGTGCGAGGCAGCCTCCCTCTGGAAGACGTTCCTATCCTTTCATTCTGGCAATTATTTATGCTGCAACATACAATTATCTGATATCATTTTAAAGAAAATGAGACATTTTTTATCTGTAACTCTCTACTTCAATCAGTCTGGCCCAAGTGTATTGAATAAAAACCTGTAAGTGTGACTGCAATTCATTTGCACCCAGTTGTCGTGTTCTTCAGTACAAAATCCAGCCTGGCTCTGTGTTCATACAGCGAAAGCAAATGAAACACAGCTGAATAATCACCCAGGTCAACTGGCTTCAGACTGTTAATCCTCCTGCAGCTTTTGTGGCTATACTACTAATCTCTATCTTTCGAATATCAGAGACATGTGACGAAGGGACAAGGGAAAAGTCACATTTCTGGGCGGTCTGTATCAGGGATCAAAGGTCATCCAGAGGTTTCTCCTTGTTGAACAGAAAAGCCTGGGGTGAGGATGTTGCAGATGAAGCAGACCTCATGGATAGACATCTTATGGATTCAGCGGGCTCTATACGAACATGACAGCCTGTTTAAAGAATCCATAAGCCCACATATACTCCAGGAATGCCATTTGTTTTTCTTTAGATTATGAACCTTTTAAAATATTATGTTGCCCCTCAGAGGGATTAAAAGCCCATTTGACCTCGCTGACATTACTATCTCCCAGCATGCCGAGGGGCGGCGTGTTTGGGCGTCAGCCAGAGTCTGCTGTCAGGTCCCCTGTCACCGTGGTAAATAATGACCCAATATCCAGAGCGTAACCACATGGCGCCTTATCGGGGACCGCCATCCTGCCACGCCTCTCTGTCCCCTTCGAACGATCGAGCCGTGCTGAAATGGGGTGCCAGGAAACGGTATTCCGCGTTTCAGAGCGCATTTAGCGCTGAGACCTCGAAATTCCCCGATGGCTTTCTCCTCGCTGATCGGCGCCAAATCAGAGGACCTGAAAACAGCGGCGTGGAAGAGCCATATGTTCCCAGTTTATCCGTGCTGCACCAACAATAACAAAATCCAGGCTGCTTTGTGTGTTTAAACTCTAGCAGCGGGGAAGGTCTGCGAATGTGTGATCCCGTTTTGTTAAAACATACGGCTCCTTAGGTGTCCTGTTACAGCAAACCGGTTCCATAAGGAAGAAAGTGAGAGCCTGTGTCACCCTGCCTGTGTAAAACCAGGAAGCCAGCCTAAAATAATACAGACAGAGCCATAACCAGGAATCAGTCGCTCACATTCAGCCAGGCTGCTTTCGAAACAATTATGAAATGGCTCGACCTCATTATTTCGTCCCAATTTACTCATTGTATGTTGTGTCCAAAATGTCCCAGGGGCTTAATCGTTCTATGTTGAACGTAGTTGCATGTTTTACACAGAGTAGGTTTCAGAAAAGCCAGCAATTCTGTTTGATGCTTCTGGTGTCATCTGGTGATACAACACGCCCTGGGTCAAGCTTTGAACCCCAGACTCATAAAGCAATAACGTGAAAATCTGTTTCATTCCCCCTTGAAAAATGAACCAAATCCTTTCCTCGTCAAACTGATTTTTATCAGCCATTTCCAAGTCACTTTAATTAAAATTCACAGCATCCACACCTCTGCACGCCATTTCAGAAGTAAATCCCATACAACTCAAACTCCGATCCTGTTTGCATATTCAGTTATAAACTGTCAGACAAACTCAAGGAACTGATCTGAATGAGGCTTCATTATCTGCTCTCTGTCATTATCATAGCATTAGTATATATTAAACTTGTCATATTTTAACATAAACATATCACTTCACACCCCGGACTGAAGTACAGATGTGAGGATCAAGCTTGCTTGGCACAGTCGGTCCATTGACGTCAGTCGTCCAATCTCACCATGTGGATGGAGTTTGAAGTAGCACTTAATGGCAGCCCTGATCTCTTCCAGGAATGCCTGCTTCAAAGTTTGCAAGCGAGTGCTAGCCGGGGCTTTTTGCGAATCACGCATCGGTACACCTAATCCCTTTTAAAACTTTATCTCGTCGCTTCTGGATGATGTAAACAGTGGGAGACAGGAGTCCAGCCTCCGTTCTTAGTTCGCTGCAGTTTACAAGCGGATTTAATAGCGGTGAGGCAGGTACTGTATGACACTATCTCCGAGGCGATATCCCCTCAAACTTTAAATTGTTGTTGTTTAAGAACTCCCAAGCTGGACTTTGATAAAGCAATACACGGACCTTTGCCGCAGACGCTGGGGGGGGGGTGTAAGAGAGGCCACCATGCCTCAGGCTCTTTCACGCGGGAATGATCGAGCGTCCTCCTCAGACGGCAGACAGGGCGACGGGCGCAGGCCCCGTCTACGTGCTCCGAGACGCCGTTTAGTGTCACCACACACCTGACTAATAGCATAGTCCTGCTGCTTAAAATGGAGACCAGGAAAACTCGCATTAAAGTTGGAGTGCGACTCTCGAAAATACACGATCCATTGTGCAGTTATGATTATCGCTGCTTTTTATTCATCCATTTATATTTTAGTTTGTTAGGTACATCTCTGTGCCAGGGTTTCAACTTCAGTCAGCTGGCTGGAGTGAGATTTTCAATTCCAAACAAGTCTGCTCACACATTTACATGTATGCAAGAGTTTTAGGTTTCTAATGGAATAATATATATTTGGCATAAGATTTCTTGCGTGAGCATGAGAGTCTGAAAGGGTGAGTGTCATGCCAGATGCATGAGCAGCCCTGCTTTGCTTTATGACAGCATTTAAATGTCACAGTAATGTTGCTGTAATGTGTCAGCTTGTTTGCTGTATACCAATATAATTATCCATTTCAGGCTGAAAGTTACACTTTTACAACCTCTTTGCATGTCTGGCTGAGCACCGCGCCATCCGCTCTCGACCCGTACCGTGTCTCCGCGTGTGATCATGTGACACAGGTATGTCCGACAGCTCTCCACAGGGCCCTGCTCCATCTCTTGGCGTCTGCCGTCTCAGTGACCGTGTTCCGGAATGCTCTATTCAGCTTCCCTCTCACACAGTTCACCCACTTTCCCCAAATCAGTGCTGTTGATGGGGCACGAGCACTAGACCAGGGCCCCCCTGACAAAAATGTCAACCTTGGGCCCCCTCTGTATGTTTTTGCTGACCAGTGGGATAGCGGTGTTCTGGATCCTGTGGCAGATTGGTAGACTCTGGACTCTCTCCAGTCCAGGGCCTGGTAAGCCATACCCATACTCACCCCCCCCCCCACCGCCACACACACTTCCCCTGCCACCCCCCCTGCCCCCTGGCGACAGCCCTGTACCTGGGAAAGACAAAGCACTTAAACGGAAGTCTGCCTTTTCAGGCATGATAAACAAAAAAGGAGTGAAGACAATTGACAGACATTTTCATTGATACAAACAAAAGCCCTTCTGTTGTCATCAAAAGTAAGATAGTTGTATGCCTGAGGGTGGATAGTAGATGAAACTGTCACAAAAGCTGGGAGTGACAATGCTCCCCCATCACGAAGGAGGTATTTTCATTACCGAATGCTGGGACTTATTTGTTTTCCTGTTTATTTTCCTCCAAACATAATTCTCTGTCTTATGTTGGATTGGGTCCCCATGGGTAAAGCAGAACTGATAAAATGTCACATGTAATCTAGGCTGTAAAAGCAAATATTATTCAGGGCTTGTGACCACTGAGGGTAAGGATAGTCAGTCCTGGTTACTCGTCCCAGTCCCGATCATAGTTTGTTGTGATGTTGCGGGCAACTGCTCCCTGACCCTTCAAATCAATCAAACAAGAAACCAGTGTTCTTTCCGTCAGTGGACTGAGTGAATGGTAAAAGCGGAGGAAAAGTATAATGCAGAACGAGGTAACCTTGTGCAGACCTTATCACTTAAATGAATGAATGCGTGAACAGATGGATGGGTGAAACGAAATATCGATTCTTCCCCCAAATGAGAGGCGGGCATAAATCTGTCTAGTTTAAATGAAATATGGCAATTTTCTGGGGTTCGTCAAGGTGACCAGAGGTTTAAACCGCACCTTATCGCCCTGGCAGGGATGGTGTAGATCATCGAATCCAGATGGCCTGTCAAACATCGGATCCCTAAGTACACAGAAGTGCGGAGACACAGCTTGCAGCCTGAGGAGTTATAAAGACACTGGAATCTGAGCCCGGGCTGTTTCAAGCTCTTGGCTGAAGACACAGAAAATAAGCCAATCACATGACCCAGTATCGGTGAACGTGGAGAGCGGTTCGCGCATATGGTATACCCCTGTCGGCTGATTGTGAAGTAATCACAGTGGAGGGGGACGAAAAAGACGTGAAGACCTCGGCTTTGACTTTGATATCAATTAGTTGCGAACGCCATGATTTACACATATTCACGGTTAATGAAAAGGAGAGCTGTGATCACATATTTAAGATCTGCTCTGTCCTCATCATGCTACAGAAAGCCACATCTGAGGAGGTCTGGCAGACCCAGAAAATTCCAGCTTTGCCTTTACCTTCAAAGTACATCTTTATAAGGAACCCCAAAGCAAAAGCAGAAAGATGTGTTTTAATAGTGACTTAGGGTTTGTGGCATTTTGGTGAAAGAAAAAATATGTTTCATATGAGAGAGTGTAGATTTTTCAGGTGTGATTCAGATTCCTTAAGTGCAAGTTAAAACCAGGTGTGAATATCTAGCACTTAGGCTCTGCCACCTTGAACTTGGCGTTCTCCAGTAAACCCAATGGTCTAGAATGCTGTAACTGACTGGAATTTGGAAGATTAGAGGCACATGTCCATCATTGTCAAGTGATCCAGTTTCCTTATTCAGAGGCCAGAGGTGGTCCACCTTTGTGGATAATTGATCAGATTTTCTTAAAACTTTCAGCTCATAGCAGCAAAATAAGTTTCAGGTGTCTCCAAAGCCTGGAGCCAAGGCCGCGTGGATCGAGGCTCCCTGGCCATCCTCCGTTCCACTGCCCACTATCTCCCACAGACCCCGTAGGAGCAGCCTGGCACCATTTCTCAAACATGACCACTCAGCATACTGCTAATGCTGCAGACTGCTGATGTAAAACTGGATGTTTTTATCGTTTAGATTTCTGAAACTAATTTTGTACTAATTACATATTTTTTAATAAAACAGATATTAAGATCCCATTTTTGCACATCTCAGTGATAAGAAAAACAAACAATTATATGGAAGGTACCATCCACCTCAGTGGGGTGGGTGGGATTAAGTGACCACCTTACTTGTTTTCATATTTTCTATATTGGCGTGTTCTGTTTTTGTTTCCCGTAACCTTGCCCCCCCATCACATTGTGATGCGCAGAGGTGCCTAAATGTGCCACTGATCATTTTTCTTTTTTTCTGCACTGAAAAAACAGCTCTTTCACAGCTGTTTGTTCAGAGGGTCTGCTGCTGTCCGGTCCCCTTCCTTCCCTGGACCCCATGTCACCTGATTATGTTTACACCCCCCCCCCCACCATCCCAAGGCTATCCCACAAAACTAGAAAACCATTTCTTAAAGTATTGTGTGTTTATCCTGAGTGTAACAACTTGAAAACACCATAGAGGAGCATCTTGCATTATTTTTTAAATACACATTTTCAGTTTTCTAGGCTTGCAGTAAAATCCATCCCCCTCACCCTGTCAGGGTGTGCAAGGGAGCGTCTATGCACTTTTATGAATCGTATGCTAAAATACAAGACCAAGGACAGGAACTGTTATAAGACTCAGAATATTGTAAGTCCAGCATTCATTGCAGCGTAGATGTTTTCCGATATTGGAGAAAATGTACTTTTAAATTGCAGAGACTTTTAAAGACATTTCTAAGGCTATTGGGTGAAGTTTTCTGTAATTCCGTTACGCGCTCACACACACAAATCCATATGTGTTTATTTGTATGAAGTTCCTAAAACAAATCCTACTTTCAATAATGGAAATCCCTTAATCTGTTCAGAGATGAGCGGGGATTCATAAATAAGTGTTATTTTTTCCTAAATCAGTGTTCATAAATGAGTGTTTGCATAACCTTGGCTGAGATGGCGTCCCTGACAACTTTTTAAAAAGAAATTATTAAGTACAACAGAGTAAACATTACATTCTATTTACAAGATGAATAAATTTGCTTGATTTTGGCCTTCATTCTATTTTAAATAAATGATTTTGAGATGGCCGTATGTGCAACGGCTTTTTGTTGCTATTTCACCAGATGAATCTTCATGCGTATTTTCTGTTTTATTTACTAGGCGTATGTGTTTTTTTCTCAAATAAAGGACAGCGTTTCGGCCGGGTCCTTCACCGCCACCCGGTTATCGCACGTATGTAATGTTGCGGGGATGTAGGACACCCCGCGTATCTGCTTCCTGCCCGCCGCTGATTTATCGTCCTTCCTCGCCTCTTTCTCTGGCGCTCCCCGGCTCGGTGCACCGCTCTGTTTGTTATCCGTCTTTTATCTATATCTGCTTCTCGTTTACGTCTGTTTATCTTAATCCATATTATAACCCAATGGCTCGGATTGTTCTGTCCTCTTGCAGCAAGTGAGCCATTTTTATACAACTGGAGTGCCTTATCGCTGCATATACGAATAAACGTAGCTGGATATACTTAATATTAATAGCACTAGTGCTAGTCATATTAGTAGCAGTAGTTCACGTAGATTTATCAGAAAAGGTTAATGGGCTTTTACTGACTGAGAAACACGACGGTCCTACTTAAATCCCGATGAAAATCTCTCATTAAATACGTACCTTTAAATTATCATGTGATTAAATATTGAAACAAGCAAGAGTGCAGACTGCTGAATGGGCAGTATTAATATCAAGCCCCTTGCAGACACCTCCTTCAATAAACCGATTTTGTTCAGGTCTTAAAGTGCAAGCCACCATCATGCGTGTCCCTCATGGTCAAACGGCTCGACCCGCCCGATTCAGTTCAAGGCCCATATACAAGCATCAACACTGAGCCTTTGAACGTAACGCAAAATAAAGAATAAAGAAATCTCTATTATACGATGCCTTGATAAATATTTTAGATTTTGGTTCATCCGTCGAACAGTAATTGACAATTATGCTACAATTAATGAAATATTCCGCAAAGTGTGTATCCTTGGCAATTAGAATGTAATTAAGTGCGACTCTTTCAGCCGCGGTGTTATTCTATTCATACGAGTGCGACGCTCCCCCGCCGTTTATGTGTCTCATTCAGACTGAGAGGAAAATCTGCTCTTCAATTAAGTTTAATTTCAGCCTGCCACCAGTGGATCGCCTTCGCTTTTCCGCTGGGGGGTCCGCTCGGTGGAAGGCAGCCCCTCCCGACAAAGCGATCCGCCCCGGCTCTCATTAATCAAACAGCGGGGGTGTGTTTACTGCCTCCCGTCCCTCCAGGCAGCCCCCCCACCCCCGAATTACCGGCGACACCAGCGACCCGCTCGCTCCGCCTCATCCCCCACCATTTCCGGCCTCTTTGGTGGGGGCATCTTAATGTCCCACTCCCTGTGCCGAACCATCGGTTTGGGGTCCATGCTGAAACGCGCCCGTGTGTACCGTACGTGTGTGCATAGGGGATGATCTGCGCCCCCCCGCCACCCGACATGCTTGTGATCATGGGTTACGTTTCGTAATCTCTTTAGCACCAGCGACCCGAAGGCAGCGGCCCCCGTGTCAACCCGAATGGTGTCCCTCCCCCAGCATACCGGAGTTGGACGTTATTTGTATCTGATTATGTTGTGTGTATAAATATATTTTGCCCTACGCTCCTTAGGGTGATATTATTATTATTATTATTATTATTATTATTATTATTATTTTATTGTTGTTGTAATGATGATGATTAGATTAGATTAGATTAGATTCAATTTTATTGTAATTGGTACAGGCACAACGACGTGCAGTTTAGGGTCTAACAAGAATGTGCAAATTGTAGAGTAAGGTGCAATAAATAATAGGGTGCAATAAGGCAGCATACAAATGAGTGTAATAATAATAATAATAATAATAATAATAATATTAATAATAATAATAATAATAAACTCCGAGGTCTTCTAAGTAGGATTTTAGTTAATCGTCTTGCATTTAAATCATTGTTAACCCTTTAGACACAGTCCAAATAGTTTGTTGAGCCATTTCTCTCCCAGAAGGGGGAGGGGGCGTCCTTTGTTCTGTGCACGGTCATCGCGCTGGAATCAGACAAACACTCCCAGAGACGGGCTTGGCTGCAGAGTAGCGCGGCTGTCACTGGCAGTTAGATGCAATAAAGCCCGTGATTTATGCAGCCCCCCCTTTCAGCAGATTTATTGGGAGAGTAACGAATGGCTTCCCATTATTATTATTATTGCATCTTTGATTTATAATTACTTTTTTATGGGAGGCTGGTATGGCATTTAGTAGAGTATAAAAGAGGCACGCTACAAGCCATTAATAAAACACACTCACAAATTAAAATGCTCGTTTGACATCATAGCGTTTGACATCCAAATTTCTTTACAGTGTTACGCTCGGTGATCAGGGAAGTGCAGCGGGGGTGTTCCAATCGCAAATGAATCATCGATTTAGTCACAAATTAAACCGTTCCATATCCAAGTTCGCTGTAATTTGAACTTTTATATGCATTTTTTAATATAAATAATGATTAAACCTTAGGGGTTTTGCTGAGCTCATGAAGTTGGCCGTCCTTGTTTTATCGCTTTCAGTTTCCTTTTCACTGCTGAGTAGGACAGACGGGGTCGTCAGGAAGCCGTCCTTTAAAGAGGAAGTAAAGGTAATTAAATGCTGAATCGCCCGAAAACAGCCAGCGATACAGCTGCAAGTGAAAGAGGGTGACCCCGAGTGACCTCGCGGTCAGGGGACCACTTCCTGTCGGGGAGAGTTCCTTGTTCCATTATGTGAGGCTAAATTATCATGCACTGAATGCCTAAAATGCGTGCAACTGGGTCAAACCATGTACAATTCGTCCTAGGTGAAAAAAAGAAAACAGATTCTCATTCATAATGTCATTCAGGTTTTGAGTCCAGTAAAATGAAGTCTAAAAACCCCACTTTTGGACAATATCGTTGTGTGTGTGTGTGTGTGTGCACGCGCGCGTAGGGGCGTATCTAGGAAGTCTGGGCCCCCTGACATGTAAGTGTTACCTTGGCGCCCCATCCAGTCTTACATACAATTTTAAATATCCAAGGGCCCCTGTAAAATGCTGAGCCCCCTGAATCAGAGTTTCCATGTCCCTCTGGCAGCACCGGTGCGCATATATTACAAAACTTACGGTGAGGGATTTTAATTTCCTGGGTTACAGATCTGGACAAATCAGTCTCATCTTCCCCTCCTTAAACGCTGACTGATGCGTCAGTTGTCTGTGTATTTTAATGAGGGTGGGAGTAATCGCAGCTTTCCCAAACACCGCTGATAAACTGCCCCCACCAACAGGGTGCCATGACCGGCTATGCGTTCCTCCCTAAAGATGATAATGTTGGATGGTCCAGGCTGACTCATCCCAGCTGCGATGGAGGGCCAAAGACCAGTGATAACGGATCCTGCAGATAGCAGACCTCGGGCTTTCAGTGTGATGGCATCAGTAGCGCCACCTCCAGGCACCTTTAAGTATTACCACATGAAAGGCTGGAAAACACTAATTAGCCGTAGCTAATAAACACACATCCTTGCACCATTATGGGATGTACATCGTTGCAGTCGCACAAACTGCAAGCCCCAGGCATGGCAGCCTGCTGAGGACCAGCTAACAGTCGCTAATGCTGCATTAGTGTAAATAAAATATATTACGATATTCAAAAATAAAATATCACGAAGGTGCCGTCCACCTGGGACGAGCTGTAATTGCTCCCTAAATAACTTGAAGGCCAAAGTTGGACACGGGCAGTAGCTGAATTAAATTGACCATTCTATTATTATTTTTAATGGTTATTTTTGCCTTTAACATCAGATCAGCGTCACAGTAAAATGCCTTAGAGTTTTATAACATTTCCAGGCTGTTGCCTTGCTTCTATATTATTGTGGGTAAAGCCTTCAGGTGCTCACGGGTCCGTTAAAATTACATGAATCTGCACGGGCTGAAAGGTCAACGCTCCACTTCCAGGGGGGGCGCGTAAACCCCCCCACACTGCCCGCCTTCGCACCTCGACGCTTAACGACTTGATAAATTAAATTAGCGCAGTGATTGGATTAGTGTCCCTTGCTCTTGTTTCACAAGGGTAGAGAAGGCAGAGGGTGTCGTAGATCTTGTGGCTATGCTCATCTCTGGCCTGGGGCGTGGGGCACACTGAACTGTACGGCGGAGACGTGCGATCCGGAGCTGAAATAAAGGGGTATCGTGTGAGGGCAGTACGGGGGCGATCGTGAGCTACTCCACAAAGTAAGATACGGGTCATCTAATTCATCGGCAAGGTAACCGCAGCGGAGACGTCAGCTGGCATCTAATAATGAGACATCAGTGATCCACTGCGTTATTCATGGCAAGTCAATGGTGCTGTCAGAAGATGCACCACACGGGCTTGGGGGGGGGGCATGAATCTGGCCAGCTTCCTGAAAACAGCAAAATACATTGGGAAGTAAGAAGAAGAGGAAGGAGAACATTTGTTCTGTAGAGCTTACTTTTCTTTTGTTCTGTAGAGCTTACTTTTCTGTCCAGTAGGTGGAATGGTGGCTAAGAAGCTGGATACCGAATGCATCCTTTTTCTGTAACTGTGGACACAGCATTGGTGGTCCAGACAGCAGCACATGGAGACGCACTGCCTTGCCCCTGATTGGCTCCCTACACCCCGGTACAGTGCGACCTGTTACTGTACAGGGGGTCAGCCCGTGGCAGGCCCTGCAGGGCGCATTTCTGCATTTAAATGCCTTTTTGGCTATCAATGGTTCTCTCTGGTGCATCCTCCGATTCTATGGCGCCCGTGTCATGTTCGATGCACTGAGCCCTGTCCAGTCACACTCCAGGTCAGACTGGGGGGCATGGGGGAGGAGTTGACAAAGCCTGTCCTGTTTCCCTCTCAAATGAAAGACCCACACCCACCATCCTGAACACACAAGACGGTTTTTATTGTTTCCTCAACAGGCGAGGAGAGCCGAAGGAAACGGCGCAGAAGGTCTCGCATCCGCTGGCCTTTGAACCATCTGGGCGACGTGCCGCAGAGGGGACAGACGCTTCTGAGGGGCCGCCTACGCGTGGAGGGCCCATTAACACAGAGTGAAGTCATTATGCTCACCCTGTACGCTCCCCGATTCAGATTTATGAGATCGCTCTGGGGGGGGGGGTCACTATAGCTGTCTCTGTGAATGATTTATTTATACACTACAGTGTATTTGCTCATGGTCACCTTAATATACAATATGTATATATATTAGATATGTATATATAGAAAATAATAACAACAGTAAGAGGAATAATAGCATGGTCTTCACACAACTTCATGGTTGTGGGTCTGAGTCTGGACTTGTTAAATTGACCTTAATGTGCATTGGTGCTCGCATGCTCTGCGATGATTTGGCAGACCCAACAACTCTGCCTCAGACATGCGTTCACAGCCCTGCAATATGACCTTTATCTGTATGTACAAATTTTACGCATCAGCCATCAGAATATGAACATCGGATGCATCACCCAGCGACCGGGGGCGACTCTGACCCCTTTGGATGTCTGCGAAGCGCATTTTCATGAAAACGACAGCTGTCGGTCCCCCCGTTTAGTCATAGGCATCTTTCCAGTGAGTCAAAATGCCTCCCTCCCCAGACGATCCCGGGCGTCTTAATCAGGGCACGCTTCTTCTGAGAGCCCTTCTGCACTTGTTTTTTTCCGGAACACGGGGGCAAAGCTGAACTTGACGACATAATCGAAATTCAAAACCAACACCTAAATACCAAAAATCTGCCCTCAATATGGAAAAATATATAAATACCTGAATACACATAAAACTTATAAAGTTCTTGGAAAATGCTGTTTATTTCAAAAGCCAAGTGAATCATACTTTCGCAAAGGTATGACTACACCCCCAGGGAAGGCATTTAAAGCTCACCCAAGCAATTAGGGACTCTCTCCCATGCACTTCCCTCAGCCAGCACTCGAACCCACACCAGTACCCTGAAAGACGGCTCCCTTGCATTAGCTGAATAGCATTCTTATGTCAACCCTTTTATTTACTTTCTCTTTGCATTTATCTTTAGCTTAACACCCCCTTTTTGCTTAATTTAACCTTTTTTTATCCGTACTCTCTTTATGCAAACAAAAGACAGATTTTCACTGTTGTTGTTCCATTTTAACTGTGCATGTGACAAATAAAGTTTTAAGGTTTCAGAAACGTCCCCCACAAACAGAAGACTCCTTGGGGATTCCCAATAATCATCCAAAAAAAACAAAGAAAAAAATTAACCAAACACTCAAGCGTTAATCGGCAGAAATTCTTGAATTAGTGTCAGATGTGCAGAGGTGCAGCATCAGATCAGAGCGTACTGAAAAGGTTCACACGTTACATATGCGTACGCGGCTCTCCTTCTTAGGAGGCGGACAGACATCGACATTCTCCAAGGCCGTTGGACACCCTGATCATTAATGAGTGTGAATCACCGCCATTAGTCACTCTTAAACACGCTGTACCTGTGGCAGCAATAAGAGCAAGGCCGCATTAATGGCATGCTTTTCCCGTGCACTCCCACTTTATCTGACAGGCGCTGCCGCTTCGGCGCTCGGGGGAACAAGAAAGGATGGGGGGGCCGGGGACACCAGTGGCTTTCATTTCGCCTTTGTAAACAGAATTAGCGTCTTGGGGGAAGAAGAAGTCAAACAGAGACCCCCCCCCCCCACTTCAGACTAAGGGAGATTAGATAGTCTAGCATAATGTAAGTAATAATTCACACTCGATAAGCCTGTTCACAGACGTCATGAGAAGCCAGCGGGGATCTGACCCAGCGAGCTGTGCAAAAGTGTGAACAGCACCTGACTTCTTGTCTGCCATCTTATCCTCGAATCCTGTCCGCACATTATATCACAGAGGTGGCTCACAGGCGTAAGCTGTCGCTCTAATTACTCGTGAATCTTTGTGTGTCTGATGAAACTTGGCCCCTAGTGGAACGTTCCGACCAGTGAGGTGAGGTTTAAGACTCGGGGATGTACATCCTGGCATCTTGGAATATACCCCTTTGGGGGTGGCATGTAGCTGTGTGGGTTAGGCTACCATGCTTGTGATCAGGTGGTGATTGGTTCAAATCCCCTGGTTGACAAAGTCGTTTCACCATTGGACATTTCAGAAAGGCTGTCAATCCCCAATCGTTCTGGAGATAGTTTGTCTCCACTTTGGATAAAAGTATAATGCAAACATTTTCAGCCTAAAACACAGGACAGAGGTAACTGTGATTTGCCAGCTGAGCTATTTCCCACAGCCTTTGTTTGTCATTTTAGATAAAAGTTTCTGTTAAATAAATAAAATATTGTCGCTGTGATACTGGCATGTTTGCCAGAATCGGCGTGCACCCAGACCTGCCCTGGATTTGTGGCCCACGTTTCCTGAACCAGCTTGTCCCTCACAGTTGTTTCCGGGCCTTGCAGAGGGCGTTCATCGCGCTCCGGGCTGTTGCTTCTGGAATGTTCCAGCTCCAGGGCATGATTATATAATTTATTAATATCTTATGAAGTCGGGTCAATAAAACGGACATGGAAACAAGTTTTGAGGAGCTACGCAAGCAGAAGTGAATCTTTGCAATGGTACAAGAGTTCAAGAAGCAGAAGATGGATGTTGAGTGGTGCCTGAAAGCACTTGTGGCGTCGTGCACCTACAGTCCTGAACAATGAGCATCAGCGTTTATTTCTGCAAATAAGCTATTCCCAAGTGTCTGAGTCATAGTCCTGGATAATAATGTAGCTAAAGTATCAAAACAAACCCTTGTAAAAAAAGAATACAAATACACAAGGCTCCCAAAAGTCCATTTCTGAATAGTGCTGCTATTATTCCTGGCAAGGGGCAGTTATCTCTGCAAGTAAACAAAGTCATTTAGTAGTGTAGACTTGTGTTTGTCCAGGTTCTTGGTCAGGTCAGCTTTCTTGGAATGAGGTATTGTTTTGGTATCTTCTGATGAATATTGGCACACTCTCTTATCACATGACCAGTGAAGAATTTACATTCTGTGAAAATTTGTTTTCCTGAAGCTCTGGAAATGATCAGAGTGATTAACTACCTTTCTGAATCGATATTAAAACAATGACTGTCTTGATGAGTGGCGTGGGGGGCTAGCACTGTTAGCCCTGAGACCAGGGTTCGAGTCTCCATTCTGGCTCTATGTGTGTGGAGTTTGCATGTGGTTGTTGAAGGGCTTCTGTTAGGTTTGCCAGTCCAAAAACACAAAGTGAATCGGAGTTACCAAATTGTACAAGTCCTGCGGTGGGTTGGCGCCCCATCCTGGGTTATATTTCCTACCTTGTCCCTGTAGATTCTGGGATAGCCTCCAAACTCCCAAAACTCTGCATGAATATGACAAGTAGGTACAGAAAATAGGTGGATGGATTGTATTGCGACTGCATACAATAAACGAACATAAATATTACACATCAGTAACAGAAAACTCTGCTCGTCAGTTTAATGGCTTTTTAAAAATTAAGAAAACCCTGTTTTTGTGATTCGTGTTAATTAGTCTTCTTGGGAATGCTGTTCTGGCAGATACCGGATGACTTTCCACTGCGGGTTGGAGCGAAGCAGACGTACCACGTTGCTCCTTAATGTAGCCTGCAGCACAATGACTAATGGCCCCGAACCGTCGGCCATGGGAGATACATGGTGTTTTTAAAGGTTCCTCCACTTTTTATGGGCCAACTACAAATTGTTCATCATCTCAAAGTGAAAGAGAGAGAGAGAAAAACCACAATGCATCTATCTGTGTTGTGCTATTCCAGATGAACTTTTTATATATGCTGTACCTTCAAAACGATAAATCAGTCTGGGGCAGAAATATAAAAAGTCCTACTTAAGAGTCATTAAAACACTCTGCGTGCTGATGACAGACTCCAGCACGGAGGATCCAGGGAAACGAGATCGCAGGACAAGCGTAGCCGACACAGAGACAAAGTGAGGAGGCAGGAAACACGAGAAAACAAAACGAGTGTGGTGTCCTGAGAAGGGTGTCGGCTCACATATCGGAGTCTGGGTGTGATTGTCCCGGGGCTGACAGAAAACAGAACGCGATCAAATGATCGGCTAAAACGGACGGACAGAGCGATCGCTGGGTCGTTTCACTACAAAACGTAGCTCACGTTTAATATATTTGCAAGTGCTGTTTTAAGTGTGCAGTAGGCCTGTATAACACTGCAGCTTAAACCCTATTTAAAAACATTCAAAACCAGAGGATTCTTAATTTTCTTGCAAACCTACAGGGGCATTGTTCCATATTAAATTTGGAGGGGACGGGTATATCGGTGTTACAGTCAATATGTAAAGTGAAATTTATCCTTCCATTTTACTGTTATTAATTTTCACCAATATGGCACTTTAAGTGCGTTACGTCCTGCATTATGTAGGCTGCCCTTAATTTGCGGGAAATTCTGCACAATTTGAGAGAAACCGCCTGGAATGTCAGGCCATTCATTGTGGGAAAATGACCTCAGTTCAGGGTCCACTTAGAGAGCGGTGTGCGCAGAAGCACGGCACGGCTTTGTATATTAACTTAATTCACTGAAGACCTTGTATCATAACCAACAGTTAATCAATAAAAGACTATGTGAAATTGTGGAATTTAATCGCCTCCTGTCGATTAAGTTTCATGAAGATTATCTTATTTGATTGTGCAAACTGCAACTCGATTGGTATAGTTAACAGCATAATACAAATAGCAACGCTGATAACACAGCAGCAATTAACGTTTGTGTCAGTCACAATTCTCATCCCAGTGTTTGCTGATACGGCATGAGAATGAGTAAGAAGCCCGTAAAAAACGGGGCCAGACCGCGCATTTATTTGGAAAAAGCCAAAAAGTAAGTTACTCAATTACCAGAAACTCACAATCATTTAGTTCATAAACAGTGGTGGCGGAAATTCCCATTTATTACCAAGCAGAGATTCATTAAATCTCCTATATTTACTTCCATGGGTCTCCAGGAGAAGATCTTCTAGTCGCTATTTTATGTGCCTTGTGTTTCTTTGCGGAGAGTTAGGATGTGTTTGTGAGAGATGGGGTGCATGTTGCCTCTTCACTCGCGAGTCTGGAAGTTAACGTCTGCCTGCCGGAGCGGCAGTTGAGAATAAACGGTTTTAACGGAGAGTAGGGGGGTCTCCAAATGAAAACAAAAAAAAACTTTAAATTATGTAATGAGAATATGTGTGATATTATTGAGAGGGACGCAATTCACTTAAAAATCGGGCTACAGGTAAATGACAAAGTTTACATATTTTTATCATTTATTTTTTATTAATTCATTAGTCCTGTGCTGCAAAGACTGCAGCCTGACATATAAGATCATTATTTTGTGTTCCCGGCTGAGAGTCTGTAAGAGTTTATCCTGTGAAATAATGAGATTTATCTGAGATCTTTGATCGGTAATTGCAGCTTCTAGCTTTAAGTCTGCGAGAGCGATGGTGTGAAAACAGACATTGGGTATTTGAGGAATGTCACAGATGTGATACGGCTGCCCCCCACTCGCTTCACTCAATAAAAGCAAAAGATTTTATAATAAGAGAAAGCTTGAGGTGGCCTTATCAAACACGCTTTGATCTTGTAGGCCAGTAGATAAAATGATTTTATCCCCTACTTTGCCAGAAATAAAACAAAATCACATCACAAATGAATTTATACGTATTTTTATATAATTATGATAAGAATTACGTTTTAAACATGCGGTCTGTGTGCGATAAAACACACACAGAAGCTTTTCGGTTATAACCAAGGGAATCGATCGAGTTGATTTCAACAACTTCATCAAAGCTTTTATTCTGCGTTATTTCAATTAGTGTGACACTGAGCAGTTCCAGCTAAACGCGGAGCGCGATCCCTTCAGTCTCGAATGCAGACGGCGGCCGGTCCAAGCGTCTGCTCCGCGGGGACGCCCATCGGCGGGCGCGCGGGCGCGGGCACGTGTGCGCCTGGCTGCTCCGGCCTGACGGCGTCAGTGGCTGTCATGTTCGATTTCATCGCGCATCCGAAAAGAGCGACATGTGCAGCCAATTAGGCGTTTTCTCTTAAGCGATCTCCGTGATGAGACTGAACATTTCGGCCCTAATGTTGTCGTTGTAAGGCATAATGGAAATTAACCGCACGCTGGACATGCCTTTCATCTTGTGCTGAGGCTGTTTTTAAGGAAGCGAATGTATTCAGCACCGGTCTTGGGATACAACAATGAAACACAGAGGTCGATTAACAAAATTATATTCATTTGTTGGCTATGTGGTTTTTTTCTTCCGTGTTTTGAATAAAACATACTGCCACCAATGATAATCGGTTTGGATTTTACCAGTTTGGATTTTAAGTGATCAATTAACCTTAAATACAAAGCAGGACTTTTATCAAACAAAAAGAGCAGGATCAGACATATTTTTCCCCTGCCTCTAAAGAAACTGTTTGGTTTTTTTTGCCATACATGTGCTTCTGTTTACTCATCCGTGATCACAGTACTGCGTATGATCAGGTTCAAACCACCTGGCTGAACCCTAGTGGTCTGGAACACCTCCCAGACCTCATCCTACAGTCATTTCCACAAAGTATCTCTCGAATTCCCAAACCCACTGATGTAAAAAGCCCCCACACCCAGAAAAAAGACTGAGGACTCCTCCCCACCAGATGATTCAGCATTCGCTACAGGCAGCCGTCTGGGAGATTGTTTCTGCATGACTGAACGTCGTGCTCTAGTGGTCTTGGCCATGGTGGGGGGCTGTGTTTCCAGCATGGGATGGAGGCACAGGATGCCATGCTAGCATCACTCTGCTCCACCACGCTAATGGCTACCAGGTGTCTAACAGGTACATGACACCTGTACAACTGGAGATTTTGCCCAGTGCCTGATGGATGTCTCTGAATTACCCACAATACTTTGCGATCCTATCCAGGGGTGTGCCTATCCCTGTGCCCCAAGCTGTCTGAGAGAGTCTCTAGGCTCATGGTAAGATGGATGTTGCAATATGACACCTGATTGGCCAGCATTTTACGCCATTAGCTGCTGATAGCCAGATGGCTAATCGCAAGCATAACTTTCTAGAAAATTCCGCTGACCTGCTCTCCGCAGAACACAAAAGGTAATAACTATCAGTATTGCTGAGACCCGCTAGAAGGAACTCAGATAAACCCCAAACACTTTTAAAATCTTTTCAATACAACACATTCAAACATACCCTAAGATGTTAAAGAGGCCATTAAAGCCGCATAAATTCAGAGGTGAGCATCGCATTAAATAAACAACATGTTCATGGACAAACACATTTTGGAGATTTACTTGCACACAGTTTAACAGCATTATCCGTGCCAAACATTTTGAGGAAAATCACTCAAATCACCTTCTGGTGGGTGAGCACATTTTCTTAAATTTCCCAAAGCTCTTTGATCAATGCTGTCTGAAAGACATCCATCATGACAGCTTCCCTCTGCTTGGATAATTCCAGCTCCCTAACTGATCTGGGATAACAATATCTCATTTTCACATTTTATAACAAAGTAGTTCTGTTTCTCATACATAATATTGGTGTTTCTGGACCTGAAAACGCAGTTAAAGAGCAGTGTGTATTCCTAAAAAGACACTTCTGATATCTCAGTATTTACTGTTTCCAGCTTATCGAATCCAGTCTCCTTAGACGGCCATTACAGTGCCTGTCCAGAACGTCTGAGCAAATAAATTTCGGATATCTGGCGCACAGTGAAATTACACCCGCATTCCAAACCTATGAGAGTAAAACAATTTATTTCCCTCTGTGTTTTTTCCCAAACCATCTCCGCTGTTCAATGAGAGTGGACTGACCCCAGATAAAGCCTGATGCAGTCCTGTACACTTCACCGTTGGGTATTACATTACACTATCAAACGTTTGATCAGTGGCGTATTAAGGTATAAATGCTTAAGAGAAGAGGTGCCGGGTGGAGATTTTGGAAGGGAATCTGGTTTCCATGCCGAGGCCATCATGGAAACATGATCCACTATCTCACAAAAGGCAGTTTCTTTATCTCATCAATGACAGATGTTTGAGACACTATTGGAGATTTAAAAAAATATTTTAAAGAATTAAACTGAAAGACTTTTTAACTTAATTAAAAAAAACAATTTGCAGTATTACCTTTCATTTTGTTTCAAATAAATACAATTTTAATAGAAAAAATTGAATAATTATCCTGCCTTTGTATTTCACTTTAGTTTTATTCATTGTATTAGCTTTGTTTCCCTGGCTAGTCTGCTGTCTACATATTGACTGGTCTCTACGTCTCAGATGTATAGTTACGTCAACAACAAAAAAACAATTGAAGTTAGATCTTTCCCAATAAATTAACTGGACAATATGCCAGTCATTACCAGCACCAGAAGGCTCAGCGTGCTTAAAAAACTAAGTGTATGTCATTATCCTGGAATAATTTGTGACACTGCAAAATGTGCACTTGGGAGGGGGTGTGCTCACCACGAGGTGAGCGTCAGGTGACTCGGGTGTCGGTTTACTCCATCTGTCCCTCCTTGATGTCTGCAGGAATTAGTCAGTAAATTCTGTTTTTTTTCCTAAAGCTGACACTTGTCCCATCTCCAGCTTAGTTGCACAAAATACTGTATTAGTTTGTTCCCTAATTATACTTATGTTTTGTCACTGTCCCTGCCTGTGAATGTAATGACAAGACCTCTATCTTCATTAAACAAATTGCTTTCCATACACTATA
>JAODKC010000082.1:6671545-6753645 GCA_026777985.1 Mormyrops attenuatus
CCCTGAACTTTATACCCTACAACTTACACCTGAACTTTATACCCTACACCCTACAACTTACACCCTGAACTTTATACCCTACACCTTATAACTTACACCCTAAACTTTATACCTTACACCCCCTACAACTTACACCCTAAACTTTATACCCTACACCCTACAACTTACACCCTGAACTTTATACCCTACAACTTACACCTGAACTTTATACCCTACACCCTACAACTTACACCCTGAACTTTATACAGGTACCCTACACCTTACAACTTACACCATAAACTTTATACCCTACACCCTACAACTTACACCCTGAACTTTATACTCTACACCCTAAAACTTACACCCTAAACTTTATACCCTGAGTGTGGAAACAATCAGTGAGAGTTAAATCAGTCTTTAAATTAAGTTACCTTTATAGCTCTATATTGATGTCTATATCGAAGGTTATTGTTAGTTCATTGAAGTTTGTGAAATGTTGTTTTGTTATTGCAAATTGTTCCAGACTGATTTTGAACAAAAATCTGATGCGGACCTTTGATCAAAAACTTTGAGAACCCCTGCTCTATACTTTACATCCCATACCCGATATCCTACATCCCCACTACTCACCAGCCTGTGCAATCTCTTTACATTCAGCTTCGTCTCGCGGAGTTAGTTGAAAGATGAATTATGGTTATTCTGATTCATTTTCCCACTTCACATTAATTCGAAACCTAAAAAGCGAACTGCGACATAACTTAGCATGCGGCATGACGTGGAGTACGTCTACACAGTGGCATGACCATAACCAAGGATCGATAGCCCATAACCAGAATCCCAGGCCTAATTAAACATTAATGATACTTCCCAACTGGAGTTTGTTCTGCTTTAATGGCCTGCCGCGTTCCCACCTCAGAGTTAATGTAAAATAAACACAAGTGTTGACTTATGGTCCCAGTAGCCCCGTGACCTCACACTGAAGACCCCCCTCCAAAAGAAGAAACCGGGCCATATTCCACTCTCTGTTTGAGTAGCCAGCTCCTCATGCCCCCAGGTGCGAGGGGAAAATGGCCAAATCCTCAAGCTGCTTCTCGACAAGCCGGCAACTTGATGAGAAACTGAGCCGCATTAATGTTTGGTGAAGTGATTTTTCACAGTCGGATACAACTTTTCTTAATTAGCAAGTGGGCTACTTGATATTTGCTTTTTCACCTAAGATGACGGACGCTGGTATTTGCCCGTATTCATTAAAACAGGAAGAAAAAACAACGAAATAAAAGAAAAACAAAGTCAATTAGCAGCCACCCCAGTGATTAGCGTGTGGAGTCGGTGAGTCTCCACCCCGTCAAATCTGGTTTTACTGCTAATTTGATCCATGAGCTGGACTAAGTGGAAGCATTAGATTAGCTTAGCATGTGCTGATCTGAGCAAAAACTAAACATAAATGAAAATAAATAAGACTGTCCCTTCCTCTTGTAATGAACCTAAATTGCATGGGCCAGTAGAATTTCAGCATGCGCGCGCCTCTCGTGCCACTGGTCACATGAAATGATTAAATTGCACTTGATATTGTCATTTAATGCATCAGCACTGATCCCTAGGGGTCGTCGCTGTCCAGTTAAAAGTGCAGCTCAGAAAAACGTCGATTAGCTGCGGCCTTGTGCACTTAATGTGGACACTTTTATAAGATAATGTCCCAAATCCCCCAGGAGACGGTCCCGTGTGCATTGACCACCGTAGTGACCATTTAACAAAATGCACTTTATCATCTGATACGAGCAAGCCATTCGGGTACTTTCACCCGCTGTCTGGCTAATGCAGCACATATGGACCCTTTTAGAAGTTATAAGCTCTCCTCGTGTCTGGCAAGTGGGGTATAGTTATAGCTAGTTGACCAATCAATGTGTACATCGCTATAGGATGATTTTATTCACGCTAAATCACCCCGTGGCATACTTTTTAACGTGAAGACGTTCTTGATGAGGTTATTTATGAATGGGAGAGTAGTGACTCCATTAGTGACCACCACACTTTGCTTTATGGTGGCGGAGATGAGATTTCATGCCCCGCTGTGCTCCGTTACCATGTCCTGGTGAAACGTTTTGCCTGCCTCCGTCCCTCCGCGTCGTGTCATGGGGAGATGCGTTCAGGCAAGTCGCGTTTATGCTGTGTACTGTGTTCGCTTTGATCGCGTAAAGTCGTGTTGGGACTGAAAGGGACTTCCTGTGTAGACAGGATATTACACTCCACAGATCCTAATTTTATTAAATATGCCCACTGCACGTGGCTTTTCTGTGCATTACTCAGTTTATTTGCTCCAATAATGACATAAAAATGCCACAGTTGACGCAGCCCCATCCGACAGCAGATGCTGCCTGTCCCAGAGTCATCTGCTCCCGTGATGTTTGAACGAGCATCAAACAGGAACCCGACACAGAGTCTGTCATACCCTCTGTGGCCCTAATATCCCCCCCCCCCCCAATCGACAGTCTGCTCTCCTTAACTGTGAAATGTCTATTTAGTGAAAAACACAAATATTCATCAGCAAGCCTTAAATACGCTATTCTCCAAGAAGCCCACGCAAAGCGAAAGGTCAACTTAATGCATTTTTTTGTTTATTGCAGCTAATGGGCCAGGAAAAAATGGAAAAGAAAAGGATGGCTTCAAAAGCAATGAGTAACAGAGCGGGATTATTTGCAGTTAACAGGACAGCGGCACGTAACAACCTGACAGAATAAACATATTAACTTAATGCGAAAAAATCTCCCCCCCAAATTCCACTGTTTTCTCCAGCACCTCGCGGCAATCCCGTTTCCGAGGAGGGCCTCCGTCGGTGCTATCTATTACCCGATAAAAAGCCCCCCTTAATCATATATCCCTCCATCCACACTTGCTTCTCAAAAAGACAATTTGCTGTGCGACAGGTGACATTTAAGACTCTATCCTCCAGATAAAACAGCTAATTTTTCCAAATTATAAAACTATTGCTCCACAGTTCTGACCAGAGACAAAATGTAATTTAGTTACTGAATTATTCTGGGGAAATAATTTATCAGGCAGTAATATTTCCAAGGGTACCCTTAGACTACCGTTTTAAATGTCACACGGCTCACATCCCAAAACGGCGCCCCTGATGTAAATGTGCCCGGCATTCACATTTACATTTTAAATTCTGCTCTGAGATTCTGCTCACAGACTTGGCCAGACGCAGGGAAGAGAATGACGGAGTTTTGAAGGTGTTCTCCGTGTTCCCAGTCTGCCTTTCCTGTGTTTTGTCACATGAAGCCCCGGGACACAGCAGAGACTGACGCTAGGTGAATCCCATGGGATAGGAATGACCTTTGACCCCTGGGGGTCAGGGTCACATTTTCCAGCCTTGTGCTTTTTGCCCTGACGGAAACCTGTCAGATGACATCTCTGTGACTCAGAGTTACGGCTGCAAATGCACACCCCGTTGTGGAAGCACTTTCACCAGTGTTATTCAAACCCTCAGACTGTACAGACACCTCTCGCCTTCTTAATGTCTTAGCCGGCCAATAGGAATCAATCACAACTGCTGCATTGATCCGCTATTTGCTACTAGAGTCTAATTTAAACTATTGATTTATGGGAACTAGAGCCAGTTACTGCCTAACTCTAGCAATGCTGTTCCCTTAATTATTAACTAATGGAATAATTACCCAACCATTGTCTGAGTGTAACGTAAGACAAATTAGCTTTTGTTGCAAAGGCACTGGCAGGAGTTATTTCTGAGACGGCTGTGCGTTTACACAACTGGCAGGAAACACGGAAATGGAAATGGCCGGCCAGTACGGAAGTGCCCTCACTGATTTCCCACATATTAGCGCCGGTAATGGGCAGGTAGTTAAACGGACCATGTCCAAATGTAGGTAATTTACTGCGTGCCAAACGGGGCCTCTGTCAGGAGATGAGAGTTTTGGCCTTCGAACGTTAGGGTCCTAAATCTTCATTACCATCAAGAAGGTTCCTTTTTTGGTTCTTGCCGGTCTTCAGGAAGTAAAAAGAAGTGCTGGGTACCATTTATCTCGATTTAGACCCGAAAGCTAATCGTTCAGTGTCTGTCATATGAGGGACATCTTGCTACTTTGTTACCGCCACAATTTTTATTTCGACTGGATAAACTAGGCTTAGTGTCGTGACTGCGGTTAGTAAATGTATATGTTAACCCTGTAGGTTTATGGTCCCTTGTCGTGACAAACAGGACATCCTGGGAACGTCCCAAAGCTAGACAGGAAGGATGGCTTGGCGGCGTGTGGCCCAGATGCCACCGCCCTCGGGCGCCGCTGATGGATTTAGGGGACCACATCTGTAGAGTGGGACGTCGCCTGTCGCTTTTCCGCGTTTCCTCATCTGTCGCACGTGAGGCTGACGGGACGGCCTGTGTGTTTTTCGGCTCCACCTGTTTCCTGATTGCTCACTGATGGAGAATCGTAAATATACTGTAAACACAGGAATATATGGGGCTACCGGATTCCTGGCATTATTTACCCACGAAGCCACCATAAAAGATGTGCTTCAGCTAAAGTAGACAACAAAAACAGACTCAACCCTGAAGAATCACACATTTCAGTATGTTTCCTACAGTCCTCAAGGAAAACACACATAGCCCATCATTTACTTCCCCTTACAGAAAATCCTTTAACACTCATTGTTAAACCCTTCAAATGATAGATGCCCACACACCATGTTAGTATAATAAATATACAGTGGTGGGTCTTTTCTGAGCCCTGAAATCAGCCTGAACAACTCAGTAATATTGGCAGAAATGACAGCAGAGAGCTGCAGATCCGAGGGCCGCAGATTAATTCATTGCAGACAGAGTTTCTGCGCAGCTCCCTCGGCTGTGCGCACCGCTATAAGGTTTCAGTCAAGCCGTAACCCTTAGTGTCCAGAGCTGACTGGGCTTCTGCTTTTAAACTTGGGTCGCGCTGGGGTGAGATCAAGACCGGCATCCCGATGCCCCCACGGTACCGCAGAGAGAAGGAAAAGTCACAGATGAAAAGATCTTTGATCCACGGCGCTGGCTCTGAAGATTGGCACAGGGGACAGACAGAGACAACAGGGCTATTGTAGCCCTTCTCAATGAGGCCTCCCGTAACATGTAAACACTGCAGTGCAGCACAGGCATCCGACTGTATATCCGTGATGTTATTGTGCATGCGGTGTCACGCCCTCTCAGCCAAACATACCAAAAATCCACCAAGAATACCATTTATCTATTGCTTCTCACAAAACAGGAGGAATACGATTCTGTCGGCATAATTAACCATGACACGCGCATCTTTATAGTTTCCATGCAGCAGAAATGAGACTTAAAAGTGAGGCCACTTTACGGATGAATGGGCGCTAAGGCGTGATGAATAGCCCTCGCACTCTAAGAGATTGAAACTACATTCATTCGGCAGCATAAAATACATATGATCTGTGTCTGTGGTGACCATTGTATCTGGAAAAAAGATTTTTTTGGTCACTGGTTGCAGTAGGAAATTCCCAGCACAAAGGACAATTCTCTCAAGAAATAAAAGGCCCAGCATCGCCAGGCAGCGGTCTGAGCTCTGGCTGCTCATGTAACACAGGGCGCAGGTTGCCAGATGTGTGGGATATCCTACCCACCGCTAAAACCGCACCAGATGTCGGCTGGCTGGATCACTCTGCGCCGGTCGATTTCGTCGACAGCTTCGACTCCGCGCGATACGGGATGGATGGCGGCCTTTGGGAAGGCTGGGGGTTATGGGGGAAACCCAAAGCGAGTCGGGGAGGCGGATGTTGATGTGGCCCATGATGGAAAAGGCTCTGGTGGTAGCCTGGGGTAGAACTTGTGCAGAATAAGAGAGAATGTTCTTCAGAGGAGACACGATCACAGGGGGCACAATTAAAGCCTCAGCGGGTCCCTTGCTGAACCAGCTTGAGGCTTCAGTCCCTCAGGCGAGTTTTTAAACTCCCCCCCAATTGAGAGAACCTTCCGGCACGTTTTACTGAGCATCTGCTGATAGAGCTCCAGTTTCCCCAGCAGTAATGGTAGAACTAGGGTGGCCACAGGGGTCACTAGCGGACTTTAAACATTAAATTAACGTTTCACAGCATTCACCACATGCTGCTCTCTTTATGCAGTCATGTTAAACTCAAGTGCCATGCATACGAGATCATAAGAAAGCAAAAGAAAATCTATTAAAAATACAGTTTTTGTCCCCTGAAGACATAGAGCAGTTAGACTTTCAGTTTATCAGTGAGCCCATGAAGACTTAAGTAGCCTATAAATGACTGATTAAAAGTCAATACTAATGTAGTCAGATCTGAGTGTAACGAAGAATCGATTAAAGAATGCAGCCCCGCCCCTTGAACAATTTTAAAGGTATCAATTAGTGAATCTGATTTGGTATGATTGAAAAATTACGCCATATGATTGACTAAGGTTCAGATTGGTGCCATTTAATCTGTGTAGTCCATTCAATCACCGGATTAATCAAAGAGAAGAGGTTAAATAATGAGGCATCGTGCTGAGAGGTTTGCCACCTGGCCTGTGGTTATGGCAGTATTTCCTTACTGTGTCCTTACTCACCCTTACTCAGCCATACTCACCCATACTCACACTCTAACAGCCACGGCCTTCAGAGCACCGTCCACGCATGCTCAGGTTGACAGATCCTGCATTCCACTGATGTTCCAGACAAGTAGAAAAAGTAAAATGGGATGGAATGGCCTCACATCATCAATGCCCTCTCTCAAAGTCAATATGCTGATAAAGCGGCATCTTGCACCTTTTTCGTTGCATTCCATTGTCTGCTAGTTCATTTCTGGCCTAACAATGCAGTGGACATATTCAAGCAATTGCAGCTTGGATTCACCAGATTAAATTTTCGTCCACAGGACCCTCAATGGTGAAAGGTTCAGTGCGGATGCCCGGCTTTCATTAAATGAGACGGCAGACGGCTCCTGTCTGCTCTCCTCTGGTTTGGGTCTTCCATGGTTATATGGGTGACAACGGTGTTCATAGTGTCCAGCTGCAGAGCCTGCATTACTAATGAAAGAGAAGCAGGATTATCTAGGTAACATCTGATGGAAAATGACAGGTACTACAGCCAGGCTGACCAAACACTGTCCGTAGGGTTAGCTTGTGTACAGCTGACGCCTTCTGGTAGCTCACGAAGAGGAGAGAAACAGATCGCACCGTGCACTCGAAAAAGATGACAGGCTCATTGTCAATTTACCATTGATGATAAGACATATCAAGAATGAACTCTTTGTAAATTTTATTGGCCAGCAGAGAAATTAATTGGTAGCTTAATTATAACGGCATGGAGTAGTTAACAGAAGATGACACTATGTGTTGTACTGATAAAAAAAAAAATCGCCATGAATTCTAACTGCCTGTGTGCACTTCATGTTAGATAACATTATACATAAATTACTGGGTATTTAATTTCAGAGAACCTTTTACAAATTGCAGTAGCTATGTGTGTAATAGGCACAATCATACACAATATCTGCGGGTTTAGTTTGTTAAGCGGCTGAGTAACGATGATAGATCAAGGCAGGCAGAAAAATCAAGGCTGCGTCTCGTTTGCCATCCCTGGAATCGCCACGCAGCGACTACAAGGAGTAGAACGCCATTGAGGCATGATGTTCTGGCCCAGAGATTTGGACAGGCGCTGCTCCCTGCACAACAGTGCCCCCATGTGGCAGAGCAGACAATGCCAACACAGGCACCACCAGAGTATACAAAAGCACACATGCAGCCATGGTTTTAATATCAACTTAAAATCATTTTCTTAGTTATTTCATTCTCCATTTATTGCATTTGTCTTTTTATAGCACTACTTTGGAATTTAGTTTATGCACCTAAATCACTTTTAATTACATTTACTGTTTCTTTACATGTCAGACTGTTGATACAACCCAAAAGACTGCAACTGTGCAATGAGAAAATTATTTAATGGGATGTTTTTTATTCGAGGTGTGTTGAAGAGTCGAGACTCCATGGATCCGGGCATGAATTTCAACAATAAATAAAATTAAAGGGATATAAAGGAGCTAGTAAAATTCAAATACCTGTTAAGCGCAGATGAACACTCTCAGACGAGACCGACTCTAAAATACTGGCACATAAGTCATTTTTATGGGGTGCACTTAATAGACTTTTCTGTTTACGTACATAAAGGGTGAAATTACAACTTTCGGTTTTCAAAGTGTTAGTTACCCTAATTTTCAGTAGGTCTAATAATGGAATAGTGCAGCACAAAAGTATAATAATGCATAATAGTAAAACGTCATCACTTTTACAGCTACTTCATTAATGTGCTTCTGTGTGGTTTAGCGTTAATGTCTTTGCGAGGTTCAGCTGGAATCTCGGGAGTCAGCGTTCATAGTCTTACATGTGCCTTGAAAGAAGCCACTTGTTGGTGTCATGCAAAACTACCATAGCTGAAATACATTTATGATGAATTTTTTCAATACTTACTCACAGCTAGCTATTGCAGTCATTTTCTTTGGCCAAGAACTTCTCGCTTTAACTGCAAGAATAACTTAAGCATTTAAAAAGACAACTACTCCTGTCATTTTGAGTAATATCTATAATTATGCTACAATAAAATTAGCCCTGTAGCTTTACATGAAAATTATAGTAGGCTTCCAGTTGGCTTAATATTAACATGTGAGTCTAAAAATAAAAATAATACCAAAGGATAATAGTTTCACAATAAAAGGGTGAAGCAGGACAGTTTCTGTCAAACAATCACATGAATTCTCCAAAACAGAACAGAAATATTTTGAAATCCAGACAAATCTGTTCATCATCTTTACCACTATTCCATCTCTTGCAATAAGACAATAGAGTCACATCCCTTATCATACAGGGTTTCCCAAAAGAGACCTTGAACCAGTACATTTGTCCACTGTGATTCTCATTGTGACCTGCTGCAATCTCAGGTTCAAAGAGAGCTATAATGACTCACTCAAGCTCAATATTTAATTGACTTCCTGAAATTGGCAGGACTTAATCACGACCTTGTTACAGCAAATAAAATTCTGCGACGGCGATGTGAGGAAAGAGTCATATAAAGAACAAATCAAACTTCTAGCTATCATGCGCGGTAGAACCAAAGGACACGGAATGTAAAATATAATATTTAATATTCCTCAGTATCCATTAGGAGGGACCATAACCGAAGTGTGGTGGTGCTTCACAAGGCTGCACCGATGATTCCTCGCTTTTGAATAATCCATAGTGCCGAGAGGGTCTTGCAAATTCAAGTTAATTTGCAAAGTAGGCTTCTAACTATGGTAATGTGGACAAAAAAGAGAGCAAATTACCTATTACTCAACAAACAGAGTGATGAGCAAATTGATTTATGAATCACTAACCCAGACTGTCTTATTCAGTGTCAGACTAGCGGGAAATTATATCTAAAATAATACCAATCCTGAAACAGCTCAAATGTCAGGTCTAGTTAGCTCTGTTCACCCACACGTTTTTTTCTTGTTTATTTATTTATTTTTTTCTAAATTGCCATGATTCCCAGAGACGCCGGCTTGGTATCTTATGATGTCATGGAGATCTAACAGAGGACCTGCGGTTGTTACATTGAGCTGTTTCCAAGTGTCGCCCGAGAGACAATGAAGATTTCTGTGAAAAAGCATCATCTCCTGGCATCGGCCGCTACCTTTCCCATTTCTCGGCGAAGACGGCAAAACGCACAGCTGTAAGGTTAGAGGGGGTCACGCATAACACGCTTTGTTGGCCTTAGTAATTATTCCCCTGCCCTGATTCACGTAAGCGTCAACCTTGGAATGAACAACCACAGAAAGACCTGCTCTGGCTACTTCAAATTCTACAAATATACATGAGAAGGAGGTGAAAGGTTGACGTTGCGATTATTTTTAAGGTAAACACTGGCCGGATTTGCCTTAACGAGCGACCTGCCTAAGTGAGCACGTTACATGCCCTGGCTCCAGTCGTCGGTGGCCTCACAAACACGCCACCCGACCCAAGTTCCCCTCTCTCTTTCAGGCCACTTCTCAGTCAAGAAATGCAGTATTTATTCAAGGTACCCTGCTGACCAAAGACATATCTCCACCAGAACCGAGGCACGCGTATTTAGTGGCACTTTGTAAATTGTTAAAAGACCAAACCCTGATTTTAACTAAAAAATAGTCCGGGTACATGACTGTCAATGTCTATATTTGGTATTTTTCTTCTTCTTTTTCATGCTTGTTGATATGTTCCCTAAGCGTTTCCTGTCTCATTCACATGCTTTAAATGTTAAAACAAAGGCGGGTGGAGGAGCTCACACCGCTAGCTGCACAGGGAGAGGAGCGACGGGGATTCTATGGCCTGCTGCTGTTTTGTTTTCACCGCTAAAGCGTCTTGATTTGTCATTGTTACCGACGGTAATTTGAAAGGCGCGGAGTTAACTGCGGCGATGGATTATTTCTGCCAATTGTCAGCAAAGTGTTTCCAGTTCATTCTTTCTTCAAAGGAACCCGATAAATCCATTCAGTTGCATAAATCAGCGTCTGCACATTGCACATAACATAATAGTTTTAGCTTTTTAAACTTTATTTTAGTTGTCCGCCTAGTAATTTATTGGTAAATCCACATCTATTCTGCTTCATTTTTATATGGAGAGATGTTTCCTGCATTCATATGACTTGCCACAAACATTCAGTTTATAGTTATATTGACAGTAGGCATAGCAGTGTTTTAATTTATTTTTTTATGTTTGTAAAGCAAGGTCAGCGAGCACAGTAAGTCAAAGAAAAGTAAAAGAAATGGCCAAGGACTGCAGGTATAGTAAATCCACAACGTCAGTGATTCATGCTCGCCAAATTAAACGAGGGCTTGTGACATCACTGAGACACGAAGGGAAGGTCTACGTGTGCTAATCTTCTTTGGGGGGGCACCTCATTCGGAACTGGTACTTAGCTTTCAGTCTCTATCTTGCATGTTTGTGTATGTGCCTGTGTGTGTGTGTGTGTGTGTGTGTGTGGTCTGGGTATACATTCCGTTGTCGGGACCAAATGTCCCCACAATCTGATAAAAATCTGTTATTTTGACATTGTGGAAACCATTTTTCTTTGGTTCCCACAAGGGAAAAATCAGTTTTATAAAAATCTGTGACTGTATTCAAAAATCTATAAGTGCCAAAATACTTGTATTTTGGGTCGTCATTGTTGGGATTAGGGTTTTGACCACAGAAAGGAATGGACGGTCCCCACAAGGATATGATTACAGGTCTGTGTGTGTGTGTGTGTGTGTGTGCATGTGTGTGCATGCGTGTCCGTATGTGCATGAAGGAATGAGAGGGAAGAATGAAAAGTTATCCTGGAAATATTTATTAATATAGATAGCAGGGGAGGCCTGCAGATAAATCGATAGATTTCAGATTTCAGAGCGAAAAACCGGGGAAGGAGGAAGAGATGAGGGGAGGTTTAAGCCAAGAAAAAAGATGTTCTTGGGAGCTGGAGGCGTGTGGGTGCAGACAGTCCGCAGAGGAGGACAGAGATCCTGTCTTCCTGTAAAGGTTGGCCTGTAGGAACAGACGGACGGAGGGCTCACCGCTGACCAAAACAGATGCAGGCTTCCTGGTCATTTTTGATCCATTTTTAAATATAGTGGAGGATTCTTCAGTTCAGCCAAATATGGATTAGATGCCTGTTCAAAGATGGCATAAGACCACTCCCGAGGATGAGCTGTAATGGCTGCGAGGCGTCTAAACTGGCAGACCTTGAATTATCATCGCAGGCATACAGGCTGCGCTTCAGCTGAAAAATAGCAGACTTGACATCACACTGGTAACAGTGACCAGACGCACCCTAATGGGAGAATCGAGAGCTTTACAGCTGTGTAGGATGCTCCTTGTTGGGTATACATGAGTGTGTGCATTCAGCTGGGCTGGTATACCTTCAGAAGAGTCCATTCTTCTTGAGGGGAGCCAGCTGAGCGCCATCAAACGGGAGCCTTACATGCTTGGCTGAACACAGGGGGCCGCTGGAGAAATACAAACCATGTGGAGCTGTCAGTCCCCCTCCGACCGTGTCACATGTGGCACCTTCTTAATAAAAAAGCGTGACGGAAAGTACAAATCTCAATGCAGCTGGGAAACGGCGAATAGAAATACCATTTAAAACATGACAAACATTTACAACGGTAAGGAAATGACAATATCGAGGTGGCGAATGGACAAGATGTAAACGGAAATGGTAAACGTGCTGATTTACCTTTTTACCCACACTGACACTGATTAGTTAGTCAGCAGAGTATTGTTTTTCCTTCCTTTCCTTTTTCTGTTTTGTAACATCAGTGTGGAAATGTGCTCTATTTTTCCTGATTCGTATCATAGGGCTTTCTCTCCCTCTGGTGCAGCGAGTTTAATTGTATTGATCTGAACCAGGTTGGTAATGCAGTAGGATGTGTGAGTTTGATGAAGCATAATGACTCGGAAGAATAACTACGGACCTCTGAAAATCACAAAGGAGCCTCATTTGCAAAGAAGAAAAAGCAGCAGTCAAAATACTCACAACAGCCCCAAAATAAAGTGTTTTATACGTCACTACAGACCAGCTATGTGAGCATTAAATCACAGGTAATTAAGGCTGTATATTGATTCATTATTAGTATTGTTTTTTGGAGCGTTTGATTGAGTCCCACGGGTCGAGATCCAATCCTGGGGTTTGTTTCCACAAACCGATACTCAGAATCTGAGCTGGGCAATAGGTCAATCAGTCATTAACTGGGTTTTAGGGGAGATCAGGAATCGTAAATAGGAAAGGCGGGCAAGAGTCATACACAGAGTGACCATGAACCAAACCAGCCGGTGACTCAGAGAAGAGAGACGAGACCTCATAACCTGCTTGAGGTCACAGGGGCTACCTTGTAATACAGAATAGGTTTAAACAATCAGCTAACTGAAATAGTTTCAATTATGGAGATTCAGCCATCGCTCCAGCGTTTCACCTCTGATCTGGGCTCTGAACAGATATGTATGAAGGTAAATATCTTCTTGTATAAAAAATCTGCCAATATAAAATAAAATAAGTCCACTCTCAACAGACAACAGCAAACGTCTCCTTCTTTGTGTATCCGTGCATAAACCACGCTGCCCCTACAGGTCAGCTATTGTCACATTTTTATAATAAACATCAACTGAAGATCATGGGAGCATTCCACAAAGCAGAATTTAACAGTTAGCTGGATAACTTAAGCCAAACATGAAAACTGTCCAATAGGAAAAGAGATGAGTCACATTCATATTGGACAATCCTTACATTTGACTTATCTGGCTAGTGAAAAAATCCTGAGGGGTGTTCCACTAAGCAGGATTTCCAAGTTAGGTGGGTCAACTTAAGCTAGAAGTCAAGATTGTCCAATAATAAGAGTTAATAAGGAACATTCCTGTTGGACAATCATGATTTCAATCTTAAATTAATCCAGTTAACTGAGAAGTCCTGCTTTGTGGAATGCCCCCATAATTTCCAGCTGGATTAGACATTAGTGTGACCAGATATTCCATGTCAGAGAGAACAGGTTGAACTACTTCAAGTTTTACAAACTACTTTAACTCTAAGAGGCTCTTGTGCTCGGCTAAATAGTTCAGTTCTTCTTGTGCTTTGACTGGTTTGTTTCATTGACTGAAAGACTCATCCAGCTGTTTCACATTAACATTAGTGACACATTCATGATTATAGGAGACTGACCAATCAGCACGCAGCAAGAACTCAGTGCTTAAAGTGAAATCCAGGTCCTTTTAATTGAAATGGTAGTTTACAAATCCTGTCGTAGCCCTAAAGTGTGCTCCCTGACATGGATTATCTGGTCACCCTATTAAACATTGGGCTTAAATAGTTGATTGTGGGGTTTCACAGCCCATCCCTGGCAGCCTTGCCCTTGTTTGATAGCATTAAAGGTTAAAAATGAGTAAGTCTGATGTTCAGAGAATGTGGATATGTAACCGTGTTCAGGTCCTTAATCATGCACCTGTACATTTGAACATTGTACCTATGATTGTTCTGAGGGTAATGTGAAGATATGCATGCTAAAGTGAAAACGAACACAGGGGCTAATTGAAAGTTTAAAATGAGTAATAAATGGTTGCAGCTATTCCCAGGTCCTGATCGCTTACTATTCCCTGCTTTCCATTGTAATTACTGTTACACACGAAAGTACCTCTGCACTGCATCTGAATTAGTCCTTTCAAAAAGCGCATGTGATTTGGTGTTATGGCCACCAGCTGTTGGGAGGAAAACAGAGCCTTTTCCATTTATGACAGGTTCCTAATCTGCATGGGCGATTTCGTCTTAAATCTACAGCAAATTAGTGTGGGCAGGGAGGAGGGGGCGACATGTAACAAGGAAAACACAGCGAAGTTCAAGGACGAGGTCCGGAGTCTGCGTTCATTTGCATTGTATACGTAAATTAAAGCCGGAATTAAATACTCATAATGCGATTAGCGGTGTTTTCAGCACAAGCTGCGTTCTTTCAAACACATCCATTCATCTGTTCCAGGGGTTTTTCATTTTCCCATTAATTAAAACCGTGCGCGGTGGCGAATCTCCCTCTTCATGCCACACTTCAGAATCTATACATAATTATACTCATATCCCATTCATGCATTTATCTTTTTCCTTTCGATTGAGACATCTTTCTTTTGTTTAGCAGAGTGCTGTTACATTCAAGAAATTAGTTATTGGTCTCAGGGAGAGGGAGAGAGAGAGAGAGAGAGAGGATGAGGGAAGACAGCGTCTCTTTTCTTGCGTTGGCTTGTTTTTCTCTTCCTCAGCGCAGGTCTCCCTCATGGATGCGCACGGCTCAGAAATAACAAGGCCGCTGGACATGTGACACCTTACATCTCTGGAATGCTGGGAAGTTTCAGACAGTCCTGTCAGTCCAGCTGGCCTTATGCAACATGCAGTGCTAATGGTGTTCTGTTGCGTCAAAGCATATAGTCAAACATATATGTTAATATTACATTTCACATATATTTATATAGCATTTATTGTGCTGTTTTTTAGAAATTTCATCTTTTACTACCACACAGAAACAAAACAAAGAGCCATCTGGTCCTTCTGAGATGTCACGTGTGAGTCTGTGACCCCCGCCTGCACGTGAGCCGTTGTCACGTAATTTCTGAAATATTCCGTCAGCTGTGAGATGCACGTGCCCCAAACAATCATGTCCTGTCTCACGGAATCCCGGAGCTGCTTCACTCCTTGTTTGGGAAAATGGCAGCTCTTTCTCCCGAGTCATGAGACACACAGAATCCGAGCCAAATAGAGTGTGAACGTGTGCACTGAACTCCACTTTGCCATCGCAACGCCGAAGTCCTGACTCAGCTGAGCTGGAGCATAACAGAGCGCTTTAGAGGTGCCACCGTGGTTGGATAATTGAGAATTTGAGTGAGAACTATTTAATTCGGATCACATCATAAGATGAGCCGTGCCCTGGGTATTGTTAGGGTATTGTTATGATAGGAACGGGGAATAAATGAATCCCACCAGGCGAACTCTGTCGGCTCAAAAATGAGACCAAGAGCTTGTGAATGGGAGAAGGAAAATTAACAAGACAACAAGTTTGAGGTGCAGTTCTCTCTACTTGTGTTCAACTTTTTTAAAAGACGCTTGCAAAGAAAGGAAAATATCGAAGAATTTACGGTGCCACAATCCATAACAAGACAGCAGTTTCCCCCTCATTATTTAGGAAGAAACAGATGTATTTATTCTATGTTCCCTCAAACTGTCAAAAACGTAGATTTTCACGTTACAACTTAGATGGATTTCAGTGGAATTTTAATGCGTACTGTATGCAATTCCTACTCATTAATAAGTGTATGTCACCACTAGTGCTTTCCGATTAAGTATTGAAATCGTAGGCTGGAATCTGGACGAAAAAAAGGGACTTTTCGGTAAAAATAACCGAATAAGAACGCAAAAAAACCGAACTGCCTGCCTACTTATACGGCGGTCTTTTAAACAGCAATTGGCAGGTTACATCTAAAACTGTAGGATTTATTTAGAGAAATCCCCGTTTCACCTGCCTATCCGGACTGGACAGTGATCTAATTGCCGGCTGCTCTTCCACGCGGGATCTGCAGCATTAGTGTGTGTGTGTGTGTGTGTATATATATATATATATATATATATATATACACACACACACACATATATATATATATATATATATATATATATTAGGGGTCACTTTGAAACGGGAGCGGCTGACATCTGAGCTAATGAGGCATCAGGGTGATGCAGCCAGCGATGGGATAGACGAGCCAAACTCACGGCCGCGCTACTTTAAAGTTTAAGGTTTCCAACTCATATATAACCCTGCATAAAGCATGTACTTTAAGAAAGGATCGACAAAACAAAGTTCTTTTAAACTACATTTCAGTTTCTTAAATTAAGTTGTAAACCACGAAGGAGTAACGTTATACTGCGGTTATATATTCATCCGTGAATCATCCATTAAAGTAATGAATGCTGAATTGTCGGCTTTTATTGCACAGATGCAGTAAGAGTGTGATTTTTGTGTCAATTGCAATTACACGAAATTGTGATATAATTTTAAGAGTCTTTGCAGATTAGGTGTATGTATCGCGCTAATTTACTGCTTCTAAAGTTATTACTGCAGAAAAGTAGAGTATCGCCTTCTCTAGAGTATTAAAACTGATGCAGGATTATGACAATTATTTGTCGTATATTCATGTTCACTTAAACATGGCAATTGTGCTAAGGCTAATTCGACGCCAGCGTTAATTTGTTTATACTGGAGTGTTATTTAGCAATCGTTTTATCACCCTTTACAATCATAATTGGTACTGCTATGAAACGCATGCGCCTGTTTTTATTCATTTCTCTCCACATGGATTTGAGGATCTCTCCATGTCAGTTACTGAGAATATAATGTGCTCTGTATAAGACATACAAAAACCTGGACTTGTCAGCTGAACTTGGGAAAGTGAGAAACTTATTGGACAAATATGAGCTTATTTTCCGTGGGGGCGTCCATCTGAGAGGGTGTTACGCCTCCGCAAAATCCAACCGCATTACATCAGCGCCATCAGAGAGGGCTGTTCATTTGTGTATTAAGCCCGAACCAACATTAATAAAACTCGTATAATGTTATCTTTTATTTTGGCTGAGGAAGCCGGCAGCAGTCTTAGTCCTGCGATGTTAGAGTATCTGCCATGTTTCCCCAAAAGATGCAATACGGAAATTTCATTAATGACGCTATGGTTTATTTGTACACGTCATTTCATTAAAATCGTTCACCCCAGCTATCTGAGGTCCTGCTGTTGTCTTAGTAAAACTCCATTTTGGCATCGCGGATAGGCGGCGTTCTTTTCGACGTCACGTTATGTCAAGATTTCACTATTGAGAAAACGGTTGTAACTTATAATCACCGTTGATCTGTTTGCCTTCTTTTCTAGACGGCGATCACCAGCTGTACTTTAAGTAGGAGAGAGTGTAGATCGTGAGAATTATACAACTAAATTGAGTGGTTTGCTCTCCGGGTATGAAATAAAATATTCATAAAACCTATAATACGAGTAAATTATATACAATCAAAGGCATCCTACCAAAGAACACAAATGAGACGTTAGCATCTAGGGTGCTTGTGTTTATTTTTGCAGCTTGGTTACAATTCAAATTTAATGGAAATATGAAGAAAAACGAAAGAGATCATCTTGTGCACCAGCTATTACTTGAAAGTGGTCCTGGAAACAGTGGTGGTGTTTACCACCACTCAAATCATGCATTTTCATTGGGCTCCTGTGGCTTGGGGGCCCCCTATTGGTCACCAATTCTCACTACACTAAATATTAAATAAACACATTCCCTATTTAGGAGATGCTGAAGTAGCTTGTTCTGTTAACCAAATAGTTGGGTAAAATCCCCCGACTGTACCCTCTAGGTATTTATTTAGCTTCTGAAACATCTGGGGGGGGGGGGGGTCAGACACAACAAAGCCACCCTTGCCTGGAAGTGACAGACAATGACTGCGCCCACAGAAACACCACCCAGTATCCCACCAAACTATATGACATTTCCAGTGTTATTTCAAAGCCCAGATTCAGAAGCCCAGTTGATGAAATCCTGCCATTTCCAGCACTCTCACATTTCCAAATATTTTAATATTGACTCGAGGCTGACGCTTTGATGTACGGGACAAGGAAACAAAAGCAATTGAATGCATTCGTACCCTGTGGGAAGCCACCATTTCTTAAAATCCATTCATCCGTCCATCATCTCCCCATCTGCTCATGCCAGCTCAGGCTCATGAGTATTTTCTTTATTCCCACTTTTCGTACACCTATGTAGAACTATCTTTGAGTCAGCCTTAATCAGCTCACCCTGAGTTTAAGTCTTTCTGAACACTTGCACTGCTTCTTGTAGCTCTAATAAGGGCAGAGCCATTGAAGGAACCAATTATTCAAGCCACAACCGAAGTGTTACTGTCACTGGCAATGAGCTAACTAATGTTGCGGGCGACTGTATGGTTCCTAGGCCCTAAGTAAAGGCCTAATTACAGGAACACATATCACAGCATTATCAACTCTTCAGTTCTGTTAACAGGCTTCAGACGTGGAGTTTTCCGGGCCAGTTTGAGAGACTAAAACTTGCAGAATGAGGTGCTTGAAGGATTCATCAGGAGAGAGGACATTTTTTTTTTGCTTGGGGTGTGGGGGCATGTCTTTAAATTTGAAATATTTTACTTTTTCTCAAGGAAATTAACAACAGAATGGAAGAACGGCCAAACACTTGAGAAAGAACGGGCCATTAAGCGACCATTAAAAGTGCTCCTGGGAAACCAGGTGGTTTTAACTTGCTGAAAATATTCAATGTAAGTTAGTAAATGACTTAAATCAATGACAATAGCCACCACTCGTATGTCGTCCTAAGAGAAACAATCTCTTGCACCCCCATTTTATCAAAAGGCTACATTAACGATGAGTTGAGAATTCACCATGGAATACATGAGCGAAGATCTGGAACTGGAAATTTTAAATGTTCTCCCTATGAGTAGAACTTTGGTCCTGTGCTTTTTATGGCCTAACAAAGAATTCTATCCACAGGGGAAGAGAACACAAGGGAATCTAACAAAGACTTTTGGTTTCGTGGTAGACAAAACACTCAGCTGTAGAGAGAGAAAGAGAGAGAGAGAGAGAGAGACAAAACAGACAAAGATGGAGGAGGCACTGGAAAAGCCAAGTCTGAGGGGAAAAAAGACTCCATGCTGTGCCCGTAAGTGTCAAGAACACGACCCTTTTACTCCACGTCAGTTACGCGAAGACACATCACAAACTAGGCAAACAATGAATTAAGGATACAGTCACTCCTACTCCAGAGGATGCAGGTTTTGCAGTTTTCCTGACAATCAGTGTCTCCACCAGGGACCTGCTGGCTTAACTTCTGCAGTTTCTCTGACTTTAATTGGAGGAAGCTGTTGTTCAGATAAGATGTCACAGGAGTCTGAATTACTAGTGTTAAACCCAAGCTATTTTGGAAGGGACTTCACACGCTGTGATTGCCAACATCCAGCTGGATTTGCACCAGAATAAAAGCAAACATTGCACATAATGTACAATAAAACTGTAATGTTGCATTATTCAGAGTTCATATCTGTATTCTGATCATGCAGCCATCAAAAACACATAGGATGCTGACAGAACATTGTGAGGGTGCCAGACGAGTGAGATAGTAAACATCCCCTCGTGTCAGAATTGTTAGTAATCACTTGTGTAGTCCTGATGTTCATAAATCTATAAAAAGTTTTGGTCTTTAGTCTCCAAATGAATAAATTTGTAAACAATACAGCTAAAGTAAATTAACGAAATGTATCATCAAATATGATCGTTATATGAACACGGCGTGAATAGGAAATGTGTGCGTGTTTGTATACGTGTGTTTAAAAGAACCGTCAAGCTCCCTACCAACATATCCTTCTTGACAGTCCAAAGACGGTCCACTGTAAGAATTAGTGAGAAAGAAATCAAACTTTGGGTAATAATAGCATTTTCAAATACACCCACATGCAATGAAAATGGTGACACGCTGCACATGCAGCTGGCTGTCCGCTGACTGGCATCAGGATCGAGCGCGTCGGTTCCCTGTTGGATCACGTTGAGGAATCTGCAGACCGGCCAGTCTGGAACGGTTCCTAGGTTCGCCCCACCAAAGCCGCTGACCCGTAAATGTCAGGAGTCGAGGAGGAACTGGGCCGAGATGGAGCGAGCTTCGCTGAAAGGTGGAGCTGTCACGGGCATCACGTTCGGTGCAGACATTTTCCAGCTCATTTCAGGTGCCGGGACCTAACCTAACGAGACAAGAAAAATGGGAGCCGCCGGCGCTCAAATTCGCCACATTTATCCTCATAGACTCCACCATGTGGACAACGACGGATGCCTTTATTTGATGGAAGTCATTTTCTTCTACAGGCTCTAAGCCAGTCAGATGCAGTCTCTGCGAGATGAACATCTTTACTGTCTCTCAAACCGTTTTATTTTTCATTTTAAAGATACTCACACGTGTCGTCTTTTTTCCCTCCAACAATGGCATCTCAGTAAGGAGACATTTCTATCCCCCCCCCCCCTCTGTCTTTACTTTTTGTTGAAAACATCCCCAAGATTTTCACCTAAAGATATCACCGCCTATCAGTGAAAACTGGATTTTCTTCTTAATTACCAAGGTGGTAGCAAAAAGCAAAATGATTTTTATATAAAATATTCAATGAGTTGGCTAGTGAAAAGGAGCTATCTTACCGAAGGGAAAACAGGCAGCAGAAAAGCATAATGCACTATGAATATTAATAACTTTAAGAACATTACTGCTATCGTGGGCTTCAGCACTTCCATAAGCCTTAGTAACATTAAGGGTGTTAGCCGGGTGAATGGGATTGACACTGTATAGCTTGGATTGTGGACGACCTGCAGAAAGACAATGGTGTTGGGAGGGTCCCTGGCGCCCTCTATAGGTAAAGATCAAAATGTTGGGGGGTGGCAGTGACATTAGCATGATTTGTGTGCACAAACACCTCAGCACCGGTTTAATGGGTGTTTTTAGCCAGACATGCTGGCAGAGAAGGACAGGAATGTGGTACCACACAAGTGACCGATGAATCTGGGTGACAGGGTGCAGATTTTTACATAACAGCATTAGTGTCATCTCTTCCATGCTGATCTGGATGGTCTCTCTTACTCCCCTTTAAGGACGACACTGCTTGACACATAATGTTGTCACATGACCCAAATTTATGTCATGAGTCAATGGAAGTTACTAGAAAAAAACACTGTAGGTGTGTAGGATAACGGTGATTGCTTTCGTTTCGGGTACGGGAGCAAGCGTCAGATGGAGCAGTACAGTGACAATAAACTAGCCCATCGTGTTTGTCTTCTCCATGTCAATGACACGAAAATGTCAACCGTGCTGTGGGGGGGGGGGGGCGTTTGTTAAAACCCTGCTATACCCAAAAAAAAAAAATTTAGCGTATGCTTTAAGTATTGGTATGCAGTATGCGTCATGTCAATTGCAGTCTCGAAAAAGACACATCCACAACATATTTACTGTTACATTTGGTCACCACGTACCCATAAACACTGATTACGAAAATGTGTAATGGACTGTAATGTTTAAAAAGACACAATACTTAAGAAAAGATGGGCTGAGGGATACTTATGTAAGCGGAATGGATTATTACTATTCTATTCATCCATCATCTAACCACTTACCCTAAGAAGTGTCACGGGAGGGTGGGGGAGGGGGCACAACCCATGTAGTTCCGGGCACAAAGCTGGACCACCAATCCATCGCAGGGCACATAGACAAACAAGTATATTCTACTGGTAATTTAGAGATGCCAGTTAGCCTACCCGCATGTCTTTGAACTCTCTGTGTAAGCCAGAAAAACAGTGGGTGCAGAACATGCAAACACCCCACAGAGAGGGAAGGTGGGGTTGGAACCCAAACCAAGGAGGTGTGAAGCAAAACTACTACCTACTGCGCACTGGTCTCCGCATTATTAGCGAGATGCAATATGAGAATACTTTATAAGAACATTAAGGACGTCACGGCTAGAAGCAGAGAGTGATATTAAGCAGGATGTGGATGCCCTTTAAAATGTCATTTCCCAGTGGTACACTAATAATCATTGAGATATTCAGAAATGATGAAGTTTCTTTGAATTCTGCTGGATGGTCATACGGCACCTGCAATTTCCTTAGGGATTAATCCACCATCCATCTATCTATCTATCTATCTATCTATCTATCTATCCATCCATCCATCCATCCATCCATCCATCCAGACGGCAGTTATTACTGCACGTCTGCCTTCTAACTAACAGTATAGAGTGTCTCACTATGTTCTTTGAAGTATCTGCTGATGTTGGCTTTTTAACATTTTTTTAACAATCATTAATTATTGACAGCCACTGGACACTCGAGCCGGGATATAAAACTCCCCAAAAAGATGGCAGAAAAATGGAGGAGATGTGGAGGGCTGGAGCTCCAAGGGCCATCCATGCTTTCGGATTACGTCAGGCCAAAGTAGAGAGAAACTGATCCAACCTTTGCCGCTTATGTGTTTTGGGGACCCGGCAAAGAGAACATCACAGATAACCGTCTCTAACTATCTCTTGCCAAGTACACTGAGGAGAATTAATCATTCTCGTTGATCCAAACAGCCATCTAGCTCAACCTGCTGAACAGGTCATGTGGCATGTCACTATAATTAGAACCTGTATTATTATTATTATTATTATTATTATTATTATTATTATTATTATTATTATTATTTAGGCCATACCTTAGCCCTCTGTCCTGTGCTGCCTGGGATTAGCTCCAGGCCCCTATGACCCTGACCATGATAAACAGTTAAACAACTGACTGATGGATGGATGCATGCTTGCACGGATGGATGGATGCCTGCATGGATGAATGGATGGATGCCTGCATGGATGGATGAATGAATGGATGCCTGCACAGATGGATGGATGTATGGATGCATGCCTGCATGGATGTATGGATGCATGCCTGCATGGGTGGATGGATGCATGCCTGCATGGGTGGATGGATGCCTGCTTGGATGGATGGATGCATGCGTGCATGCCTGCATGGATGGATGAATGGATGCTTGCATGGAAGGATGAACGGATGCCTGCATGGGTGGATGGATGAATGGACGCTTGCATGGATGGATGTATACATGCATGGGTGGATTGATGGATGCCTGCATGGGTGGATGGATGCATGCATGCATGGGTGGGTGGTTTTAGACTTTATTCAAAGTGGCTTTAACCTCCCTATTTTTCGTCTTAGCCATCCTGAAAAATATATATTTTTTGCAGCCACCTAATGATTTCCCCCGTATTATAATATACATTTTGTGCCCCCTGGTCAGCAAAACCCACTAGGCCCCTAAGGGTCAAATCCTTGAATCGCCCCTGGATGAATGGTTTAAGGAAAGAGAATGACGTCTCTCTTTTTCTTTTCAATTCTCTGCTCCCCTTTTTTCTCGTCTAGTGCTCTAGTTTTCTGTCATTAGTCATTTGCATGATTATGTTTTAAATAGGTGTATTAACCTCTGTGTAGCTGCAGTGTGAAGTCAGCCATTAGCATAACTGACGTGTTACATTAGTGTTGCCTTGTAAGCTTTTTCATTAATGCAGCTCCTGCACACTCTGTTTTCGTAGATCAGATGGAGGCTGATAAATACGCTCCTCTAGTACTGAAGTTTTTTTTTTCTCATACAGAATTTCATTGTGTGGAAAAATCTGTCTCCTTAGACTTTTTTAAACGGGTTATTACTGTTGAAAATAGCTTTAAAATTCCTTTAAATGTGTTTGCTTCAGTGTGAGGTGTTGGAAACACACACAAAAAAATTAATAAGCCGGCTCCAACTCATTTTTCGGCCAAGGTGAAGACAATCTTTGGACGTCAGCTTCGATCAGTGCTGACGGTTGTGTTCATTTTACGATCACGGAGACCGCGAAACATGTAACGATGTGATTAAATCGCTAACGAAAAACATTCTCCATCTTCATTTACCCAGTTTTGTGTATAAAGACTCAGTGATTAATTTGCTATAGAATCTCTGCTACTGACTGTGTACAATCTGGGTTGGAATAACAGGTGCGCTGCGTGTGATGAAAGTTGTCATAGTGAACGGAGAGAGTAATAAAATAAATGATGGATGTTTCTTTAAACAGCTTTTTCTGATGGAACCCTAAAACCTTCTGTAATGTGGAAGCTTCTGGGAAAACCTGCGCCGAAGAGAATCGCTTTGATACTACATGGTTCAGAGTAACCATGCAGTGTCTGTAACACATCCCAAAGCTCCCGTACTTTGTTATTTCGGAGTTCATACTGTCAATACTCCAGCACACTGAAGTCATCCCTCCACGTTATGTTGATTAGTTTTGTACTGCAGTGTTTCCCAATCCGGTACCCTGGGACCTCCAGCCAGTCCACATTTTTGCTCCCTCCTGTAGGGACCTGGGAGGGAGCAAAAACGTGAAGCACCTGGGGGTCGCTGCTCTACTGGGTAGGATTACCTGCTGTTACTCTTACTAACTCTACAGCTGAAGGTTTATCATTGTCTAGTGCAACAGCTCTGCGCCCAGCTGTCGAATTTAATCAGCAAACACAGTTTGATAATCACCGCTAGAAACATTGCTGACTGGTCAGTCGCGGGGTGGGTACTTTCCAATAAAATGGTGAAAATGACACTCACCAGGCTGACGCAGAAGTACAGCCCTTTTCCGGAGGGGGCAAGACGACTGACCAGCGACCTGTCGTTCCGTGAGAAAAGGCACTGATCACAGAGTCATCAGTCACCAGCAGGCACAGCGTGACCCCTGCCCCCGTCCTGTCGGGGGGCCTGTGCTTATTGTGAGGTGTGACTCCCCCCCCCCGCAAAGCCACTGCAGCTGCGGCTTCACACCATACCAGGGGACAGAGAGTTAAGGGCCTCACAAGGGCTGGTTGTTTCTGCCTTATCCTTCTGATAGAAGGTATATTTCACTTATATTCACTGATATGCTTTTCAGGGGTTATACCTAGCAGGGGTGGCTGATGTGCTGTTCACATTACATTACTGCTGGAAAAGGAGAGAATGAATTTGCATGCCAGGACAGACCACACCTCCAAACGTTAGTACTTGATTAACACGCTGTTTCCTTTGTATACTGGGGTAGATCGTGCCCCCTTCAGCATTATCACTACATTAACATGCGGTTACAGACCACGCCCCCTTTACTGTTCATGCGCTGTTTCATTTGCATGCCCTGCCAGACCACACCCCCTTCTGCATTATCACTCTATTAACATTCGGTTACAGACCACGCCTCCTTTACTGCTCACACACAATTTAATTTGCATGCCTTGGCAGTCCACGCCCCCTCCTTTGTTAGCGTTTCATGAACATGGTGTTTTCCCCGGCACACCTAGTGAGGACCTTCTGTTCAGGATGCCTGCTGTTTTTATTTTCTCAATAAAGCTGGTATCACTGCATCAGAAGAGTGACAGCAATGTCGTGTGGCTCTTTTCCCAGAATAAAAACACGGCCAAGATACACAATTCATAGTGGCAAACAGACAAACCTTCTGCACTAGGGTCGACAGCCATTTACATATCTCACCGCATACCGGTATACATCCAATTTGCTACACCTTCATTCCAAACCACACTATGAGTACGTATTCTATTCCTTATGATGATTCATTAGAATTAGTTTTACTAGCCATTCTACATCAATAAATGATGAATATCTGTGTTGTGGTGTGATTGTATTTCCTACACTGTCGCCCCTGACTTACATTGTGTGTAAGCGTCGACTGTGGCATCCCGTTCTATGGGATGTCAGCCGCGTTTAATGAGAGCCTCTCTCGAGCTTCTGGGTGACACTGGATATCCATATCCTCCATTCGAATTACAGTAAAGTCTAACGCTCAGAACCTCCATGTCGGCATGTATCGAGAACCCAGAGGTTATGCTACACTGACGCTAACTTTGGCGTTAATCAAAGCCTCCGCTATCACATCCCCACAAACTGAAATTTGAAGTTGCGAAATCCTATACACCTCTCTGGCAAAAACGTCATGGGTCTGTGTCTGGCTAGCTAGCCCTATGCCGGCCTGCTTTACGCCGATAGAATAACACATAGGAAATGTGCCTTTAATATTATTTGTGGTGTCCGGCTCTGTCTGTAGTGATGATGGTCTCCTTTTGTGTCCAATCACACAATAGCCCCGGACGGCTAATAGACTCTGGCGCTCCTTCTTGTGCTAAACCCCCAGAGTCAGACTGTAATATGGTGCTTATTTCTGTGCTATAATAGATAGCAAAGCTAATCTTGTACTTTTATATAAATGCTTCAAATTATTTTTTTCCCCCCTAAATGATTGTAAAATGTCACAAAACAGGTTTTAGGACTGGAACATGGCTCGCAAATACAGATCAAATGTAAATATATTATAATGCTCAAAATATTGAATATGTTTCTTGGCTAATGCTAAATTTCTCATTTATACAGCTAACATACAAGGTTAATTTAATTATTGTGCAATGATAAACTCTGTAAGCTACTAGGTACATGCATGTCCATGACAGCTTTGTAGAATCACATGAATTTGTAAGCTATATACTTTGTTTTACTATGTACCAGCTGTGTGAACACACGCTGGCCTTGGCAGAGCGGTTCAGAGGGCCTCATTAAGCCTGACACATTAGCACGTATGCAATGCGCTTACACTCGGTGAGGTCTGGTGGCTCGTAATTAACTGACTGTTAAGTCCTGGGCACCGTGTTTTTCTGGGGATTATTTTCACATTTCCATTCGTATTCCTAAATTATTAACTTCACAAACAAACAGCTGGAACGATCACATATGGCCGAATCGCTAAAGGAGAAACTTCGCAACCCCCTTCTGAGCTAATGAATAACTTTTTTTTTTTGCCAATTGCCTCATTAAAACTGGGATTTCCTTTTATATGGCCAGGCTTAAAATAGCAGGACAGATTTTTGGCCTTCTTCGTTGTTCATTAAATACTAGTGGCTGATGTAGAAGTGAAAAAATCACGTATGGACACACTGTGGATCAGCCGAAGCACTTTCACACACCCTCTAGCATGTCACCGTAGGGTTTCTATTCCCATAGCTATGATTGTTCCTTCCACACAATGTGCCCCGTGCGTCTGTGTGTGATTTTTGGCCTCGGATTCCTGTTAATCTGCTGCACCTTCTGTGACAAACAATGACAGCGGCCCCAGAGTCATGTCCGCAAGAACAAAAGCATTAACCGTTTCACGAAAGCCAGAGAATTTCCCCTCACCCATGAATGAGTCGTAAGGCAGAACACGTGCCAGAGCATCTGAGAATGACAGTACCAGTCAAAAGTCTGGACACACCCGCCTTTAATACATTTCTCTGTATTTTAGGTATGTTATTTACCTTATAGTAAATGGCCTCAAGGCAATGAAGTAGGGTAATGCATATCAAATACTGCAACAACCGAGAGAAGAGGTCAACATCTCGAAATCTTCTGAAATTTTACTCTTTGAAATAGCCCCTTCTTGCTTGGATTTCAGCATTGCAGGCCCTTGGCATTCTTTCAGCCAGCTTCCAGATGTAGCTACCTGGAATGCTTCTCCTACAGTCCTGAAGGACTTTCCACAAGTTCTGGGCTCTTCCATCCAGCTCATCCCAAACCAGCTCTGTAGGGTTTAGGTCGGGGGATTGTGGGGGGCCAGGTCACCTGTCACAGCACTCCATCTCTTTCCTTGTTCATAACATAACACTTACTCCATAACCTTGAGGGCTGCTTAGCGTCATTATCTTCTGCCAAGACTTTTTTGGTTCTGTATATACCAGTTAAACACTGAAAATATACTTATTAAATACCAAATATACCAAAGCACAACCATATACAGAGCCCCCCCCTTTAGTCCCCAAAACTGCTTCATGGGTAGACGAGTGATTCATACTGTAGAGGCTTTTCTGCATACCGTTGTTTTACTGAGCTCTTATTTTTGCAGCTGTGGCCTTCTTCATACCTTCCCCATAGCTCCCAGTTAGCTTTAACGAGTCTGGCCATTCCCCTGTGACCTTTCTCATTAACAACCACAGAAATACCACCCACCGGATGCTTTTCTTCATCATGCCTCTCTCTGTGAACTTGAAAGTAAGGTGAGGTCGTTTTACGCACGGTTCACACTCTGCATGACGGGCGCTTCCAGGCGAAGGGCAGGACAACTTTGCATTTCAAAATTCAGGACTGTCCACCATTCAATACGTTCTTCTTTCTTATGTTGAGATAGGACAATGAACCACGTTTAAAATTAGTTATTGATCTAACTTATCACGTTGGATACAGCCAGAGTAGTTTTAATTGGACAGTCCGTGCACTTGGGTAAATGCATTGCGTTACCACATGCGATTAAAGAGATGATTTGGGTTTTACTATCTAAACAGTGGGTTAAAGTCTCTAATTAACATCAGAAGCAGCACCAGCAACACTTACAAAGAACAGAAATGTCTGCAGAGGTCTTTAGCTAGGAAAACTGGGACATTGTTAGAAAGTAAATTGGTTTCATGGTTATATAATAGCTATTTTTATTTCTGCATAATCTGCAATATTATTCTTCTCAGTCATGTTCGGTTATATAATTTCTAAATTATTAACATGAAATAATTAATAGAATTGAAATAATCTATAGTGCAGAGTTCACACAATGCACAAAAGCCACTCCCTGACCTTGCTGTGGCCGAACAGTAATTTGCAGCCTAAATAAGACGCAATAACATTCAAATAGCAAACAACACAATGTAAATGTCACACAGGTCATTCAATTAAAATCATATTCATGCAGATAGCATGTAATAAGGTGTCTAAGGGTGGCTTGTTGCGTATTTACAAGTAAAATGTGCTAGTTAAACATACGAACAAACTCTGCAGACCCCTTGCTTAAGGCATTGATGGAGAAATTCACAGTTTCTGCACAAAATGGAAGGCAGATTTAGTATAATGTGGCAGACATGAAATAACTCCAGCGTGGGCCATAATGACACTATAAGTGGAAAACATTAAAAATGATAAGTCATCACATCCCGCTTTCAAGGCGAGTTGTGGCGAAATTCTCTCCCAGAAAAGCCAATTAGGAATCACCTGGCGTTCAGCAGAGAGGCCCCTTCTGACAGACGGAGAGGTGCTCAAATTCCAAATATCTAACATTCCGGACACCATCACTCCCCCCCCCCAAGCAGTCACAAAGGGGCAGACTCATACATTATTCATGTCGCTTTCAACTTTAACATTGAACTGATTTCCTCCGACGGCCCCTTGTGTAAATTGCTGTAGGGTTTTGGACTGTCGTAGCTGTCAGGGGTGCTGTGATCAAACACGTAGGCCGACAGATTCCCGCGCCCCGCTGTCGTTTAGACTACTGCCCGGGCAGTCATGTTTGCTGTTGATTTTAAATATACTTAATGCCTCACATGGATTCATTGTTCAGGAAAAAAAAACTATGTATTGGACAATGTCTGATAAGTGCAAATGCATTTTTAACGTCAGTGGCACAATAGGTAGCTTCACGACTTCATGGCAAGAAGACTGTAGGTTCAAGTCCCACCCCCAGCTCCTTGTATCTTTGGAGTGTCCATGTTCTCCCGGTGTTTCTGCTGATCTCCTGCAGCTATTTCAGGTTCCTCCCCCAGTTAAGGCAGTTTGATGTCCCAGTTTCTCAGTACTGAGTGAGTCCATTGATGGACTGGTGTCCTACCCAGGGTGTAACCCACTGTGCAAACCCAGCTTTCGGGTATAGGTTCCAGGCTCAAGGTGGATCGTATAAGTGATTATGGAGGTCAGACGGACGGGCGGATGGACTTATTTGATGCTTCAGTGTGAGGAATCATGGTTTCTCTCAGGGATGACAGAACATATTCTCTAAATGCACAGCAAACCTCACCAGAACCTTCGTGACTTTGATCCTGAAAGCAGGTTCCAGGAAAATATGAAAATCTAAGGAATAATTAAATTCCCCCAGGGCAGCTACTAAGAAGTGAATGACGCATCGACTAAATTGCTTGGTCAGTCATAGATAGTCTGCAAGATTTGCCCCGGACTATTCATGTGGCCAGGCACATTTACTTACACCCATTGTTTTATTTCACTTCTTTTCAAACTTAATCACAGACATAATTATACGTGGCTGAGGATTTTTACTCATAAACATCTCCCCCACTGTAATACCTCATTGTATAATGAATATCAAACATTCTCCTCTCCTGTCCTTCATTCTGTGGGTTTTATAAGCACAGACACAAATGGAATTATGCACATTAAAAGTGACACTAAAATTACAGTCCTTGTGACACAGAGCAGCGGAGGGAGCAGAGAGCAGGTCTGTGTGTGACGAATCCTTGGGTGTGAAAGCATTTCCATTAAGACGCTATGTCCTCTAATAGCTTTCTTAAAAAGGCACAATTGGATAGGTGCTGTACTGCCAATTAGCATCTAATCTGTACACTCATACAACAGGAATTCAGGCAGCCGAGCCATTTTCATTCCGTCTTTGACAGGAAGTGCCAACCGATGCCCGCTAACCTCAGAATGACTGACTGTTCGCCATGCGTTTTTTTTTTTTCTCATCAAAAGTCGTTTCTGCCTAGGCATGGATTAATTATAAAATTGCTGAAATAGACCTGCTTACACGACAATATGTAATATATCCCAGCTGACCAAAAATTGTCAACAGTCGTTCTGGGGGAATCAGCGGGTCAATTTTCGCAGGACCCATTTGCCGGAAAGTGCATTCCTATGAATATATTTATAAATATTAACATCCCATGAAATATGTAGGCAATGGAACACAGAGGTTAGGAGACTGACGCAGATCAGAATACAGGTGCCAATCATATTAATATTCAGCAAGAAACTGCCGGTAGTAATATAGACATCAATCTGCAGGTGTAATGCTCTAGACAAATAGAAAGTAAACATTTATGATTGTATGGGCTCTTTTAGACTACTACACATACTGAATACACAGGTTGGTTCTTCTTGGTTAAATAGTCCTGTACAAATCAGGACTGTGTTATACAAATGGCACTCGTAGACAAATAAAGAAACTATCTCTGCTCCTTTATGTAGTGTTTTTCAAGGCTAGAGACAGACTTCTTGAAAGTGCATTATGTCCTATTCCTGCTAAATTTGTTCCCCAAATCCCTGCCTACTCAACAGCGGGTCAATGCTCTGAATAAATCAACTTATCACCCTTAGCCCTCAGCTCATGGAGATTAATTACTGTGGGAGTACGTCGTCGTATGGTGTGGTTTTCATATTACTGCCGCTAATGCTAATGAGCGCCTCAACCCGTTTGTTATTTGGCCGTGAATTCATATGCAGCGAAAAAAAAAAAAAAAGCGTAGAGGCGCCCCGCTAAGCAGAGAGTCACGTTTGGCCGCATGCTAAACAGCTACAGGCACTGCGACTTACAGTCACATTCTGCGTGTTTCACCGACCTCTTTGTATGTGGTGGCGGATGCAAGATGGAGAGTTACCAGACAGCCGTTTTCAAGAAAAGAAAAAGAGAAGGAACTTGGATACAGGGCGGGAAAAAAACAACAAAAGGGGATGAGACATCTTTAAGAATCAAACCTACATCTGAAAAACAATCTGAAGGTGCACTTCAGACACAGAAAACAGAAACTCCAATCTTAACCACCTGAGCACACAGCACTTGACAAGATCTGTGCCCAGATCCCCCCCCCCGGCTGCTTAGCTGACCCAATTTGAGCCCTAATGAGGACAGTGGTCTAATCAGGGTCAGTTGGACTTCTTCACCTGCTGTCTTCGGGTGGGTGATCAATCAACATGGGGATGTTGATCGATTGAACCCAGGCCCGATATTATAATTTTGTATCTTTATTGTTATTATTATTAGAAGGAGAAAACAGAACACGCCTTTCACTGAAAACAAACCTAGAAAACAATATTGAATTCTTTAAAATGGACTTTATGTAATCACATAAGTCTTTGAATATATTTAAGTATCCAGTAGCACTTGTATCAGTAATCGAGGAATGAATAAGTAAACAAAAAATACCCCGAAAAATGCTGGAATCCCGTATAACAACATATAAGAATCATTGTATCTTTTATAGGCTGTTCAGATATTAAATTGCTTTCTTTAAGTTATAAGGTCTGTTTTTTGGGATAAAGAAGCAGTGATGATAATTCAACACAGAAGGAAAAAAGGGGGAAAAATCAGTAGAAATAGCATGGTTTGCGATGGAATAGTTTTAAGATTGTTATAAACAAACCCATAAGGTAGACTGATGGTCCATTTCATGCATGAGATTGTTCTTATAGAAAATGGAAAAAAAAATAGAGACAATATGCTTGATATACTTGTCATTTCAGTAGACATTATAACGGATTATTATTTCATATTTCATTCAATTATGTTCTTTATTGTTTGTTTTGGATTATTCACTGTTGCTGTTCCACTACATTATTTCTGAAGTATTGATTAGCACAGCAAGACATGCATTTATAAGATCTACAAGAATCCAATACCAAAATATATATCTTGAGAATAAATAGTGTGTAAAGTATTTGCTGTGTTGATCTTTATAGTTGCTGGAGAGCTCTGTGGTGGCGGGATTCCTGGCTATTGTGTTTGTGCAATATTTGAATCACACAAAAGAGGGACAGTTGTGGTTGCTCTTGCATACGCTGGATAATGTGTGTGTAAACAGAGGGGAAGGTGCAGACGGCAGGCTTGGACAGCTGGATGCCCGCTCACGTGGGCGAATAGCAGTTTCACGAATCTCTGAATAACAAGGCACACTTGTGGCTGATTAAGTTTGCTTGAAGGAGAACTCCACAGTGTACCAATGGGGTACCTTCTGCACAAGTATGGACAGGGAAAACAGCGTCAATTAGCAGAGATTTTCCTTTTCAGTTGGGGTGGCATGGTGATACAATGGGTAGCACTGTTGTCTCACACATTTGCCGAAGGGGGTTTGAGTCTCCACACCAGCTCGACATGTGTGGAGTCTCCATGTTCTTCCGGTGTGGGTGACGCGATTCTCTGGTTTCAAAAAACATGTTAAGGTGAATTTGAGTTGCCAAATTGCCTGTAGGTGTATATGCCCTGAGATGGGGTGACACCTGTCCTGGATTATTCCCTGCCTTGTGCCCGTCGCTTCCAGGATAGGCTCTGAACCCCTATGACCCTGCATAGGACAAGCAGGTACAGAAGATGGATGGATTTTTCAATTATCTTGAACACCGCACACCTTTTTTTTTTCTACTGTGACCACATTACCTGGTAGAAATAGAAATGAAAAATGACTACAGATCAGGCGCATACAGTAGTGCACATAGAGGAAACTTTTTCTGTGACATTTTATAAATGTTTCTTCATGGCTGTTGCGCTGGCCTTGCATATATTACTTAGGGAAATAAGAAAGGGAAGGAATGTCTTGCAATCCACTTACCAACATTAGTAGCCAGGATGGGCACCCAACCTGACTAGCAGATGTCAGACGTTGTTTTTTACTGGCCACCTGAAGCCGAATGAGTGTGGACGTTACCGGCGATTCCCGGAGAGAATGGTGTCTGTCATTGGTTACATCACCAAGCAGGTGTCCAACTCTTTGCAGGGCCTACATGGTCAACAAGTAGTGGACTAACCATAGCCAACAGCATGATTTGTGTGTCAGATTTCCCTAAGTTATGGGGCTCCGTGGGCGAGTTATGCCACATCTCCATGGTAGCGGGTTCAAATACATCTGCAGGTGTGTGTGTGCGTGAGAGTGTTGCAGGTATACATGAGACCTCATTTCATTTAAGCCCTACAGTCCACGCATTTGCTCAAGCCTGACCTAGAGCGGAGGTCCTCCATAACGGCTCGTGGGCGTCCACGGGCCTCGACCACGGCTGGTAAAAGGTGGAGCACAGGTTGTAGGGTAGGGATCACCGTCAACGCATTGCCTGCACAGAGGACTCCAGTGCGAGGCCATCAGGTGAAGATCTCCTTTCTGACGCTCTACAAACTTTAATGAGCACTAGAGCTAGAACTGTGTCGATTTTATCAAGTGATATTATTCATAAAAGTACATCTAACAAATAGCAACAACAACAAACTCGCACGCACAAAATCACACTCCGTGGGAAATTTGGAGGTGTCAGTTAGTCTAATTGCATGACTATGGACTGTGGGAGGAAACCGGAGAACCGAGCAGAACAAACGCACACACTCCACACACGCGGCAGAAGTGGTATTATTATTAAAAAAACAATAATAAGAATAAAAAAAAACATAAAACAGCAGAAATATTCAATTAATTTCCTGAATATGGGGATAGGATAACTAAAGAATAACTGCTTGTAGCTTTTTAAAACCAAAAGGTGGGGGGGTGAGTGAGGGGGTGTAACGTGGTCCAGCAAGCCTGCCCTCCCCAGTAACATTCCCACCATGCGGTCCACGCGGCCCTGGAGCAGCTTATCATCCGGCACACTCCTCCTCTGCGCCTCCTCCCCGCTCGGGGAGACGGCCTTTTGGAAAGGGGAGCTCCGCTTCTGGGGCAGCTGTGTGCACCAGATGGTTTAAGGGGCACAGATATGAAACGGCCCATTGTCCGGCAGCGCGGAGGAATGCCGGGACACGCTCTGAAGAGCTTCTGGGCGCCGACTTCTGAAGAGCTGCCCTGGCCGCCGAGATTCTGGGCCTTTCTGCTTCGGCACTGGGCTACAGCCTTCGCAAAAGGCTGCATCTTTATCGCTAAGCTCAAGTTTCCCTCCGAATCAGCAGAAAAATATCTTAAGAATCAGGAGATTTCCACCCCAGCATCCACACAGCTCCTTTGTACACAAAAATGAATGTATTTTTATATACCATATATAGTGACCAGTCAAATTGTTTGGATTTAGTCATCGTATTAACCAGTCAAATCACCATAACTTTGGAAAGCATGATTAAAGTAAAACACAGGGCGAACTTTAAAATACAGAAGTTAAATGCAATAATCACTATTTCTTGTATGTCTGAGTGCCTCTGATTAGTTCTGTGACCAATACAACAATGGCAAAAGACATAAAAAAATTAACATGAAAGTCATACAGATAAACAAATACACTGCGCATCATTTTATAAAGGAGTTTTCATCTAAAATTTTCTGACTGTAATACTTTCCTTCCATCCACCTTCTGTCTTCAGACTCCTCACCAGGAGCCCTGGGTCGGGGGGCAAAGGGCTCTCTAACCTTTAAATGATCTTCGGGAATAACTTATCAAAAATACATATTTGTGAAAACTTTATGTAGCATTTCTGAATCACATAAAAGCTGGTTATTTTTATGCTCTTAATTTGCTCCTTGACTTAATGGTCAAAATTGATTTTACTTTCTCTCTGTAATGCAAAAAATGGTTTGGTCTGTAATGCCATGGAAAAGCCAACGCGCAATGTTTTGTGTGTCTCTCAATAACAAGTAGGCAAAGACCGTACTTGTGGTCTTGGCAAGACCGGTCTTTCTAACTGGCCTTCCAAGAATGAACCTGGGGAGCAATGAATCATGGGATTGGTCTCATTCAGCAAGCATGCAACCGGTGTGTCCTCGATATTTGGGGCGGGGCAAGAACGACATTTTTACCCTCCTCCGTACTTCACGTAGCGGGCCGGAGGGCAGGGTTACTACTTAATATTATGGGGGGGGGCAGAGCAATTCTCACTGAATACTTGAGTTTTTCTTTTTTATTTGTCCTGCTCCACGTGTAACATTAAAATGCTGTACATCGGAGATTCCCGAGCAATTTGTAATTCTCGGCTGACGATGACAGAACACACATTTCTTTCCTGGAAGAGATGAAACCTGAGCGAGATGGAGGCAGACTCTCTGTCAAGCCGTCTAGGAGTCACCTGCAGCGACCGATGGTGTGATAGAAAAAAAGGTGTAAACATGCTTAAAGATCATCGCACCTGCAGTAGTAAAAACACCGTAATTAATGTGCAACTCGCCAGTTATTCTTACTAAGTGTAAATTCGGAGATTCAAAGTACAGCTGTGAGGGAGAAAAACATCAGACACTTAAAGCACTTTTTTAATGTCACAAAGCGCTTGACGCCAGTTACAGCTCCCGTTTTTCCCCATTTCTTCAGCATAACGAAGAAAATATAAATTTTATTGGGCAGACCGGTCTCTTTTCGTGGTCGCAGTCTCCTTGAATTATCCCGCATATCGAGTCCTGTCCTTTTAATCCATGGCGGAGCGTGAATTGCACTTATTTCACTCGAAGAGGGAGTTTATGTTATGATTTCCCCCCAAAAATCCCAGACAGCCGCATGTCAGATTAAACGTTATATGTCTAGCACATGGCGCTCAGGATTCTCATGTGGGCAGATCAATCATTGTCTCTCAATACGCTTTGATTTTCAGGACTTTAAATGATATGCTCCAGTCTGTGCAGTGATATGGATATCATATTAAGTTTTTTTTTTCTTTAAATCACCAAGAAGTAACAGGCATACATGTTATTACTGCTAACATTTACATATACACATGAAAAGAGATTCGTCAACCAAGACGCTCATTAATAACGTGTTATTTCTTGTGTGAGTAATAAAAACTGGTTTTCGCCTGTGTCGCTTAACGTTATCATTATGATATATTGACTAGGATTTATTTAAACCCGAACCCTTTAAAAGGAGGATACGATATTAAGCTGCATCCAAAGAAGCTGCTCATCCTGATTTAGCAACTAATATCATTTCGTTGTCTTGTGGGCTCATATATGGTGGATGGAACATATTCTAAAAACTTGCAATGGATGGAGGCAGATTCAGTCTGAAACCATTCATTCGGGATCCATGTGGGTTTTCAAAACGTACCAAATAAATAAAACCTCTTACTTCCTGCTTCCTGTTCGGCCACTTTTTATCCAATCTAATTTCCCCAAATCCAAACGGGTAAACTTAAGCATAAATCTTAAATGGCAGATTCTGAACATCTGAATATTTAAATAAACGCAAAGTATAGATTAGTAGATCGAACGATTTCTACTAAAATAATCTTACACATATTAGCAGGTAGCAGGGAATCAGCATTATGTGGAGGCATGAGTTTAGCTTTTAAAGATGGGGATATGCAGGTGGAGCCGCAAGGTGCTGTGGAGAAAGTCAACAGGGATGACCATCACCTCACCAAACCCCCGTCGAAGCTGTATCACGCTGGATGTGAGGACGAGAGAGTCACACCATTGTTAATTTTGCTACAACACGTATTTTGTAGCCAGGAAAGATGCTGTGTGTTCCTGACACCACATGTTTCCAATTTACCACGCAGACTCTGCCTGGATCATGCTGTCCCAGCCAAACAAGAGGCTGGGAGAGGTGCTACCGGGAAGCACTTCTGAACAAGCAATGGATTTTAATGGCTGACACACGGGAAAATGTGCACCGGCCAACAATATCCAGAGAGGAGAACAGAATCCTCTATGACAACATGGCAGGAGAGAGGTTCTTACTAAATATAGCCCTGCCCAGCAAGCCTGAGTTATCAGAATGCTACCTTGCAAGCCTGGGAATAAATGACACCAGGTTCTGTGGTCAGATGAGCGGAGGAGACCCAAAGTAACACATGGAACAGTCAACACCACCCATGGTGGATGCAGCCATGACATTATCATGGTGGTTCTCCTGCAAAGATCATTAGGACTGTGACAAAAGATGGAATATGTATTACAGGGAAAAAACAGATTATAAACCAGTGCAGTGATGCCCCCCATGGCACCAGTGAGGAATGACTTTGAGGTACCTGCTGGAAAAACAGCATGATTTCCATGCTGGTCTATGCTGGTTAGTGTTGCTTTGGTGCTGGTGTAGCTGGGGGACCAGCATAGCCGTGCTGCTCTACCCGCACACGAAACACACACGAAATCTCATTAATGATGCTGGTCCACCAGCACCAAATCACAACATATGCTGGTATAACCACCATGCACTATACTGGTCATGCTGGTAACCAGCTATGCTGGGCTATGCTTTTTTTTCCAGCAGGGATGATCCTGTTGAACAAATGTCAAATTTCCAACTGGAGTCCTTTCAAGAATCTCAAGGACCTATCATCTGAAAGTGATTCTTAAACAACCGGAGAGGAATGCCATCAATTATGTAGAGATATTATGCCGAGACAGTGTGTAAGTTGATTTATCCCGCTCTAAGAGTTCCGTTTGAGAATTCAGAATCCCATAAAACTCCACAAGCTAGCACACAAAGGGTAGTGCCGGCAGAGCTTAACATTAATCCATATTCCATTTCATGATTGTGAAAGGGAGACTCCATACTGCAGGAGGACAATGGGCTTCTTCTCCCCAGGGCGGGAAGGTGGATCCGGCCAGGAATTCTCGATTAAGTGCTGTCTTGCGCACTCGTGTTGCTAAGCGTAACACCGGCAGGTTTGGAGTAGCAAACGGTATTAGCGGCATTCAGCATGACTCCAAGGGTGTTTCAGACTCTTAGCACGCTCACAATGTAGCAGATCTGCTATCACCTTATTTTCAATTATTTAGAATCGGTTTAAATTTTTTTGTGCCTCTCAGTCACACAGTTGATTTACCTGTATGTCATTCTTGAAAAGATCATAAACTGATGTGTTGTGTTTTGTTGCCTAAACTGACGTGTTGTGTTTCATTGTGTAAACTGACATGTTTCATCTCAGTAAACGATAGCCACGTCTCTGTGAGCTCCCTGCTTGATTTTCTGTTTTTCTTCCTTTCTCTCCTGCCAGAGTGACTCTTGCATCTCTGCATCTCCTTCTGCGTGGGGTTCAGACTGTCCCCGTCTTACCCTACAATAACTCCCTGCCCAAGCCTTCCATCACATCTGATCTCCATTTTTGAGACGAGTCTATATTTGTTTCCCCTCTCCATTTCAGCCTGCAGATACCTTTAGAAACAAGTTCCATTTATGAAATTTTAATAAGTTTTTTTAATGAATATTTTTAAATCGTGCCTTTTTTTTTATAAGCGAGTATGTTTAAATTATGTTTTCTTTTAAGCGCATTTTTATTTATCCAAGGATCTATGAAATGACTTCGGAAGTGTGTCAGAAAAGTCCAGTTAATTGCTCATATGGGTCATGATAGAAGGTAGGACAGAACCTGCTTGGACAAAAGCCAGTGAGATGTTCCTATATATCAGGCATGATTTTTTGTTACGCTGTTCAACTCAAAAAGTTTACAGGATGCAAATTACATGTTAAAGTGAATTCCAATTGCAAATAAAATCTGTCATAAAATGATTCATACACATAATGAATTAAACAAGAGAAGACGCGTGACTCGTAGGCACAGATGTTCTAACCGGCTGTAGATGAAAGGGGTGTTTTTAAATTATTTTATTTTAGTCTATGACAAGCCCTGATGTCTTTTGACCAAGGACATGTTCTAAGCTTGTTAAGATGATGGCAGTCCACATGTTATGTGGGGGTGGTACTGAATAGGGTGTGGGTTGGGGGAGGGGGCATGCCATCACAGCAAGCCTACTGCTTACTCCAAGGCCCCCTGCCTTCCCCACAGCAAAAACAAGTAAATAGTTGGCGTCTTGCTGGCTGTGCAGGGCAAGGTCATCCACCCGCGACATTCTCCTCTGTGCCGATTCGCCGTGCCTGGCGAGAGGTGCCGAGTGTTAGGCGATGTCCTGGCACGACGTAACTGCCATGCCGATGACCAGCCCGTGCAACTGAGACTTCAAGTAAAAACTGCATTTTTATTTTAACCCTCTATGTCACTTCTTCCTGTTTTCACGCTGCGGACGGCCTTTTGCGTGACGCCTCATGCCGATATCCTATTAGGGCTGATATTTTTTTCAAGTGCTTCCTTGACTGACCAATAAGCAGAGTCAGTCAACCCTATAGGCGCCGCCTCCCAGTCCCCCCACCCCCCCGTGGCAAGCTTGTCTAGGACGTCACATGGGCATTGACCAGCACCACCTATAAGATGTGACAAGCCATAAAAAATCAGTGAATAAAGCAATGTGCATAAAATATGAAAAGCTGCGTTGTGTGACTGCTGCGTAATGGTCCTCCATTTGTTATTCTCCAGGTCTCTGTCTTTATGCAGATCACGCTCATTCAATGTTAGACACCCAGACTGCGTGAGATGCTTTAATTCCGTGAACAATACAAGGGTTAACAGATATGTAGTGCTGGGAAGGCCTTTTTGATTTCCACGAATGGGGCAAATGTACTGAAGAAGTGAACTTGACATTGTGACGAATGCTTATTGTTATTTTCTGGGTGATTCTGATTGATAATCAGGCGCGTCTGGTATATGACCCCGTCACAGAAATACCTTTGGTATAAAAGGAACAGCCGCATTTGAATGACAAAGTTCCACATCCACACGATGAATACATACGCTGAAATTATTTACTCAGATCCATCTTATGACATTTCATTTCCTTTCATTTAATTTCAGCTACATGTATTTTTTTTCCGTACCACATATTATGGGATCTCGACTGTATCGTTGGCAGCGTGATCTAAAGAATGTTTTGTTTTTTTAATCACTGTTTTATTTTGTTGGACATCTCTGCCTTCTGAAAAGCGACGTCTGGTCGGCGGTAATCAATAACGCGGATTTATAGCGGGGCGGCCTTGAGGAATAACGGGCGCGACGCCTGTTTGGGATGGGTTTGAGGCTCCGTCGGGCCAGAGAAGGTTTTTAATCAGAGAGCAGATGGGAATCGCGCAGGATAGACATCGTTCCATCAGCCGAGCCGCACTGTCTCTACATCACCGGTGAAATGACTTCCCCTCCACATTGCCGCCTTAATCTCTCCGTGCTCTATTGAGATGGCAAATACAGTCATCCGTGGGCCATTGACGGCACGGAATGGGCCCCGTGGCCCTGCTGACAACTCCGTCGACCTCATCAAAGGTAATGTGCCCGAGGACAAAGACACAACAGAATGCTTAAGTCCTAATTCTATAAAACGTAATCCAGCCCAACCCAGGAGGACCCTCGGTGCACCTGCTGATATATATGTCGTATTGTGTCACCCCGGATATTGAGAGGTTTTCAGTTTTTTATAGGTTCTTATTAAACTTGCTTTTCAAGGTTAGTTTCAGCTCAATCTGCTGGGGCCAAAAAAAATAAACCCTTCTGACAATTGGGGAAAAATCCTCATTGACCGATGTTGGGGAAAGCGATTTTAATGTAGTTGCGGTATCACGTCAAGCTGAACATCAGTCTGTTCGGTTTCAGTTATACATTAGTACCATTTTTACTGCCTTTTGTTGGGTTTGTCAGTAAAAGAAATGATAAAAAATAAATGCCCCGGGTCCCCTGTTTCCACCTATGCCTACAGTAGAATAAAAATGTTTAATTTTTGTTTTCAAGTGTGCTTTGAAGGAGCCCGGCTGGCCACTCGTCACAGGACACTGACCTTATTTTGGCTTAAAAAAACAGGAAGATCAAGATGAATTTTCTTTCAACACGCTGTACTTTTAATTAAGGTCTTGTCACGTTAGAGTTTTCCAATTACTTTTGTAAATGTCACAGTTAATGTGTTTCCGCCGCTGCTGGTGGAACTTTCTCAATAGTTTAAAGAAAAAAAACTGCAGTGCGAATGTAACGAAAGACGTCGACTCCCAGCATGCATTGCTGTGCCTCGATATGAATACGTACATAAATATATGTATATTTTAAAGCTACTGCTACACCACGCTATATACGTATATATGAATACACTATTGATTTGGGCTTTTGAAATTCATTTCTTTTTGCTGTTTAAAAATTTCACCTTTACTGCTCCCCTATAAAACTCCAAACCGTTAGACTCCCTCTCCATCTTCAAGAAATGTCTCAAGACCGACCTGTTCCTCGTCTTCTTACATTCTCTGAATGTTCTTAATGGTGCACTTCAGGTCCTTGAATAGTCTTGTTTGGCTCTTGCTTTGTTAGAAGCTGTTGTGCAGCTGTTGTTGTGTAACTTCTGCTCTAATCCTGCTTATTCTTGTACCTGGGCATTCATTGCAAGCTCAGTCTAGCTGCATTTATCCCCAGTTGATTCATTGATAACATGTACTGTATGTTTGTAATGTACTGTTTGACTCACTGGTATGTTGATTTAGACAAAAGCATCTGTTGAATACGGTAAATGTAAATGTAAAGGAAGAAGCATTGAACCATATAGAGAATAATGTCATTTAATTGTGTTGCATTTTGTGCATCTGTCATCTGCCATTTGAAAGGCTTATCCTGAATAGTAGGGGATCCATGTTTTGCTCCATGTCTAGAAGACATCCGGGGCCTGAACACTTAGAAGAACTATCTGAGCTGCTTGCCATGTGACTTTACCAACATCATCGTAATTTACAAAGACAATTCCAGAAAAGAGGCTTATATGGGGATTAAATGGCTTTTATTTCTGGCTTGTTGCCACTCGGTTACATTTTATGAGTGAATAAATACTGAAGAGGGTGAACGTTTGTTTGTAAAGCTAATTAATTAGAATAGTGTGAGATGGGTTTATGTGGGAAACGTGCCCTCTCGTGTAGTACGGGGCGGCTGCGGGATGATGCTGCGTCTGCTTCCTCGCGCAGAATCTCGGGGAACCGGTGGCAAAACAGCTGTGAAATTAACTACTTTTTGTATTTAAGGAGAAGAAAAACAGCAGAAGTGGATTTTGCGGGCGATCTAAAAGGACAAAGAACACCAACTGTTTCACTCCCCATGACACCGAAAGAGCTGAATTGTGTGATTGTAGTGTGAGGATCTTTACAGAGCGTAATGGACTTCAAGTTCTCTGCAGGTCTGTATCACTACGCACTGGACTGACATCGCGTCCAGGGTGAACCCCCGCCTCACGCCCTACTCTGCCTGGGACAGGCTCCAAACACCCCCTACCCAACAAACTCTGTACTGCACTAGGTGTTGGAAGCTGGATGGATGGATGGAGGGATGGATGAATGGATGGATGGATGGATGAAACTCTGATTTTTTTTTTTTTGAAAACATGACTATGTGCTGTAACTAATGTGGGTCTAGGTTCGTATTTGTGGGTTTACTTGCAGTTCTGAGGAATGAAGGAGAGATTGCTTTTACTGTAGAAGTGGTGGAGGGAGCCTTTGTATTTCAAACAATGCCTTCGGCGCATAGGGACTGAAAGCACCGCAATGCCATGTTTTTCTTTTACAATACGCTGGGATTAGAGCGACACACTAACTGTGTGTTAGCCGTCGGCTGCTGAATGCCCCAAAGCTGAACATTGTTATTGTCATATGTCAATTCATGAATCCTGCTTTTTGAGTCAAAGTGTTCAATACAAGATGGCTGGGGTTGTGTTTCCCATTGTGCTGATGGCTGTCAATTATGTTTTTTTCAATCTTCAATCCATTCCTTCCTTCCTTCCTTCCTTCCTTCTATTCCTCCAGGAGCAAGTATTACGACAACAAAACTTTGACAAAACCAGCATTATGTAGATCGATCTTTTAATGAGGACGTGTGGAATAGGGCGCTAAGAGATTAGCAATAATTAACATTCATGCAGTGCTCCGTATCGCTACCCGGTGCCCTTGAATCATTAAAGATCATTTCAGCCTGCTATCACCATTTGTTTATTCTGTATTGTAATGCATAAAGTGCTCCTTTGTAGTATGAAGGAACATGCACTTTCCATTCGCTTACAGTATTAATAGTCACGGGGAACCATGGTAACCCTGCGGTAGTTTAAGTGATTCTGTCATGTAATGTTTCCAGTCACTGCTGTCAGTAAAAAGGGCTTCTTCTGATTGTTAATTGACCTTGACTCCACGGGGAAACATGATAAAGTCCAAGGTGCTCGTTCAACAGGGGAAAACTTTGGAATTACGCAGATGAATTTCGTAGGGGGTAAGAGACTTGAGACTGGCATCACAATGAGAGTCTCAGGGTTTTCAATGGTCGGTATTTCAGTGGTATTTCTTAGTCAGGTTTAAGTCATTTTGAAAGCTGGGGACCAAAATAAAACTTTCATGAAAATGGGAACCTTTGGCTGAATTAGGTGTGATACATGACTCCCAAAAAAAACATCAAATATTTGCTAGTTTATCATCCATAAAATATCTGCTAGTTTTCCACAAATATAATGATTATGTTAAAATCCTGGAAAGCGCACACAAAAACAGATACCTGCTGTTGGGTCCATTCTACCAAATAGCCAGTAAATAGACAACAGACCAACATTCAACCGGACCGAAATATCTCCTAATGAGAGGAATTAGCATCCTGCTAACGACGTTCTTTCATTGTGTGGTCTGTGTGTGCATTGCCAAAGTCGGTGCACGTGGTACAACGCAACATTCGCTGTAGGCGGACCTGTTGTATTTGCCGCAGGTGTCCGGCGTTCTGCTGCCATTACATTTCCATGCTCCTCGCTGGGTCTCGAGGCGCTTTGTGTTGGTGCTGGCTCACAGGGCGCTCTTTGCTGTAGCATAACGCTACGTCTGACAGTGCTAGGTGGAAAGCCCCCTCTGTGAAAGGTCTTTGTCTGAGCATCGATTGTACTGAAGCCATGTGTTCATTCCAGCCATCCTTGGGATGGCAGGAAATAGATGCAGTGGCCACCCGAGAGCTTCTGCTCACTCGGAATATTTACATGATTATATCCGCCATGTCCACTTCACATCTTCCCGGCTTCTTAGCTCCCCTCCATTTTTGGACAGGCAGTCTTGGCTAGTTGCACGTTCTCCTCAGGCTCGCTTCCGAAACATGTGAGTTCAGCTGTCGTCCCTCAGCCTGCCGATGAGCACGACGCCTGTCCCTGTTCGCTCCTCCCGCTCCTGAGTCCTCCCCGCTTTTACTGTTCCAGCCAGGCCATTTCTTTTCTTGTCCTAGGCCAGATTTAGAGCGGGTGAGCAAAAAATACCAGCTGACAGACCTGTTTAGTTGCAAGATCCTTTCTTTATTTTTTTTTTGCTCCATGCTAACAAGCATCACCTAGATAAAGCGTCACCTGGACGAAAGTCCTTCAGGCCTAAAAGGAAAAGTACCATAGAGTTATGTGGTAAAGAGAGAAGAATTAACTGTGCCAACATATAAAAACGATACCGTTCAAATAGAATGTGTGCTTGCAGTGACTTTGGTGTTAAACAGCGGCAAACCAAGCAGCTGGAGGGGCGTGGTATCGTACCTTTCATCAGAGAGTCGATGCGAAATGGTAACATGATTCAGAACGCACCTCATCTAACGAGCGGAGCTTTTAACGCACGGACGTATCTGAGAAGTGTCTGAAAATGAGATGTTTCTGAAACCAGCCCCAGGTACATAACGGCAGCAGTAAAATCTCGCCAACAATCTTTAATTCCAATCATTAATTCCAAGGATAACATCAAAAAGCAGTACCGGCAAATGTGGAAAGTGTAGGTGGTCCAGGGGAGAGTATCATCCTTGGTACGACACCGCCGACATTTCTGTTCCTGGTCAATTGTCAGTGCTACATAAAATGTATTCAAAGATATGCAATGCGAAATTATATGGCATTAAAATTTAAAAAACTCGCGATGAAATATAAATAAAATGATATATCTTACCAGTGATATATATTTCAAAATTTAACAGCATTATATTACAAAAAAATATGTGCATTTGAGATGGAAGTCTAAATGATGGATTGAAATGCAATCTTAAAACAGTATTTCGTTGAATATCAAAGTAAACACATTTTTCATATGTTTGGTCTGGGGATGTATTTTATTACAACACTCGTATATGGCAATCCTTAAAGGTGCCACACGCCACCTTAATCCTCAATGTCCCATGAATCACCGCTGACATTAAGGTTATAAAGTAGCCTGGTTGATGCCGAAATTCTCTCTGGGAATTGTATGAAACCGATAGCCGACTTAGTCCTCGGTGCAGGAAGATCAAATGATGATGACTGTTTAGCTTTCTGCCTCTCTTAAAATATGATTGTTGTTAATAATGCCATTGTTATTATTATTGAATTTCTGTTAAATGTTATTATTTATTTATTTATTATTACAAAAGCGCCAGAACAATCCAAATTGTACGGGCCCGGAGTCCATTTATCTCTCTGAAAGCATCAATACAAATCGTGCATTGGGAAGAAAATTGTGCAATTTTACTTGATGCCGTCTCAATATTCATCTAGCGAAGTGAATGCGTAATGTGATGGTTTTTGCGGCATTCATCTAAGAAAAAAAAGACATGCTATTATGCAGTTTCCTTTGAGTAGCAAAAAATCAACTCCTTAATTTTCTCTACAAATTCAAAATGCAGAGATACAAATAACTTGGGTCAAGTAGACAGATGTAATACCAGACACCTCAGGGTACATATGGACATATTACATTTCAATTATCCTTACACATGTTATTTTTGGGTATGTTATTTTCAAGTGGCGGAGTATGGAAGTAAAGAAAAAAATCTATCGGTGAACTTCCAGTGTTTTTCCGAGGTGCCTGGTAGCTCAGTTTTACATGCCAGTTGACTTTTACCATTGAATAACGGACGTAAGCGGACCACCTACACCATTTACATATGACGATGCAAAAACGAGCCCATTCTTGAAGGAGTAACGTTACTCAGGTGAGTAACCTCATACTTGCCGAGCTGACTTGGGTGGTCCTGACCATCTACAGAATGCAGAATGCAAAACTGAGGGATTTTGTAGACGGGAAAGCAGGCCGATCCTCAAGAGACATTAAGTCAGAGTCACACCGAATGTAAAGGAAGGTGGCAACTCTTACAAGAGTAGGGCGTCTAAACAGAGCATGGGCATAATCTAGGGACGTCACAAGGCAATATAGGGGTTAAATGTCCCAGGGCAGGTGACAAGAAAGGGTCCTTTAAGCTGATAATCATTTTAATGACCAAAAATACCCTCCCGCCTCCTAATGGCTTATCCTGTGTGTTAAAAATATGCTTTGCTTATTTTAAACTAGCTTTTTTTACACTCACGCCAAAGTGAGGACTAGTTCTATATTATTTTATAATTTTCATAAAAAATATATACTTATCTGGCCCAAATGAGAGGAAAAAAAACACCGAAAGCTGCATAAATATTAAACGGTGAGATTGACGTTAGATAGCTTACAGGCAGGTCATGTATGTCTCGGGAATCATATAAATAAATAAATGGGTAAACAGCCAGATATCTTATTAATCTAATGATCCTTAGCTTCTGTTAAGTGTCTTCCCATTATATTGCTAAGAAATGACAATGGCTATACTTAGCTTTGCGGATTAATGGTATGTGTGTAGCCCCATTCTGCCCCTCCGCTTGTCAGATAGACTTTGGCTGGCAGCTATTCCCAGCGATATCCGCGGCATCGCATGCACTGCAGTTTGTTTTCTCCACTTCAGGCGAAAACTGCCAATCATCTGGGCAACAAAACGTTAGGCCAGTCGCATATTGAGGAGTTCCTAAATTCGGGGCCGTGTGTTTACGCAGCAGGTTGTTAAATATCCCACACACACACACACACACACACACACACACACACACAGACACACACACACACACACACACCAGGCATCCGGAGGGTCTGCCTTGCCAGACTGTGGACTCATTAGCCTAACCAGTCATGGAGATGGAGCAGAAACAAAAATAGAAAAGCAAAGAAAAAAAATGCAAACAGAAATATGACAACACATAAATAAAACTGGCTATAAGTGCATGATTATCCCATATTCATCATGTGTTCCTCCCCAGTGCAGCGACTCCACATTTCAGCTTCCAGCATCATCACACCGTATTCACAGATGACTAACGGCCACAATGACGTTTATTGCTCCTGTAGCAATTTATTATAAAAATCTGACAAGCAGGCGAAGCCTGGAATGTATGATATTTAATTCAATACACAAATAAATACAATAAAAATGTTAATGATTGCTCACATTAACGGCATAACAGGCAGAGACCTGCTTGCGTGTAAGGTTTCAGCTGCCTGAGCTGTCCTTACCGCCACTTCACTCTGTAACCAGTACAGTAGTCGTTAGACAAACACTCCATCATGCATTAAGGGAAGACCAGAGCAATTGATCAGCTTATCAGCGCGAATCAAGCAATTTTCTTTCTTTCTTTCTTTCTTTGCCTCTAATCACTCCTTTAAAAGAGCCTAACCTCATCTGTGACCTAAACCAACACTAACCTGACGTCACATCATTTAAATTTCTCCGCACTGCGCAGGACGGCCTTTGCTGTCATTAGACACAAAACTCGGAATGGACGTCTGTGCCCTGTTGAAATGGGGAGGATCCACAATGATCCCCATAAAGACTCACATATGTAAAATGAAACTTCTGTGCATTGGGAAGTATACAGCTGCATTACAACTCACACGCATACGTCATACAAAAATCTGCAGACAATCATCTGCAGGGTGAGGTTACAGTCTAGCATGTATTCATGACTGGGGCTTGTATGCATGCACTGCTGTGTGTTGCTTCATGGTTAGGTGTTAACGTTAATCTGTTAGGTGTTATGCATGCACTGCTGTGTGTTGCTTCATGGTTAGGTGTTAACGTTAATCTGTTAGGTGTTATGCATGCACTGCTGTGTCTGCTAAATAACTAAACGTGTTAATAATGCATTATGTTGGCGATATTCACAAGGAAACACATGATACATGAATCACCTCAGTCCCTAAGAGGAATATGTGTAGGGCTGTTAGATGGATAGATAGATAGATAGATAGATAGATAGATAGATAGATAGATAGATGGATAGATAGATAGATGGACCACATTGCCTTCTGCACTCAGAGCCGTACCCCTGTCGGGTGGAGGCTTGAGCCGTGGCCGCAGATGGGGAGCGGAAGAGAGGGCCGCTTCGACACAGCATCTGTGCTTATGAAGCTCGCCGACTGGCCCTCTGATCCTGCCGTCCGCTGCCGGGATCGGAAATCAACAGGTGCGTTCGACCAGATGCTGGAGAAGAAAAATAATACAAACAATCCCTGCAGCTGTGCAGAAAATATCCGCAGTTTTTAATGCATTATTCTTCTTGCCCGAAAGGAGAATGCAATATACATTTTTCCCCAGTTGCTGACAATGTATTCATGTATACTCAGTCTAATGCTTGATTCTTCTGTTATAATTTATTATATATATTATTATATATATTATTCTGAAGAACACATAGAATAATCTGACTACAGGCAATTTATGGAAATAGTCAGTGGGCGGAGCTGTATGTTTCAATGGTGATTGATGGTAAGGAATTGGCTGATAATCACATAAATGACTCCAGCACTGTGGTGTGGAAACAGACGTAAGCATGTCACCTAGGTCCAGTGTGTCACATTTCCCAGGAAAATTAACCCAATTCCCATAGTCCATATGATCATGCTGGCCCACGGCTGCTTGACCCATAATGATTGTAGCCTTGAAAATCTTTTACAGGTTCGTGGGGTGTTTAGACGTTTGCAGCATTAAAGGAGAACGGACAGGGAACTCAGCATCAGCAGTTTAGAGTAACTTCTTTAGCCAAGTATAGATTAGATATACATTGAATATTAAGCTCAATGAATTCAACAAATTATGTATTTCTTTTTATTTAAAATGGAAGCCTTAAATTATTCAGCAGATGGCCTGAGGACTATTTAATGCAGCAAATTACTTTATTTCATAAGGTCTGGACAGCCGTGGCGGCCATATTTATAACATTTATGATGCACATTGATTGCATTTGCAGGTAATGGGCTGAACGTACCAGAAGTCAGTTATGATCAGAAATTTCATCACACAACATGCGGGGTTCTAGACCTTTTTTTTGGGGGGGGCTCACTCCCCCTTTCTTGGCTTAGCTCCCTGAAACAAATTCCTTTAAGACCATTGAGCAACTTGTCCTGTATATTCAGCAAATGTAAAATCTAGGATTTGTCCCCCCTAAGGGGGGTCTCTGTCACATAACCTTTTTTGTAAAACCAGTAATTTATATGGTTGTCTCATCAAATTGCAGGATAAATGGGGATAAAACGAAATTCAAATAAACCAAAGCAAGCAGACAGACTAATTAGCAAGGTCTGCTACATGTCCACAGCAGTCTGACTTCTACTGAAAAAGGTGTTATATTTTCTTTTAAAGAAACTTCGGCTTTTAGTTACGTCCGGAAATAATTAGGCCAAAATCTAATTAGAGAAGTTATTCCGCTGGACTACACTGACTAATTACTGTGGAAGCAGATTGTGTAGGTCTAGTCACGGTGTGACGAGCGGAGGGTAACTGAGGAAGAGGGCTAGTTAGGAGTGTACCTTACAATAACAAAGTAATCCATCACAACAGATCAATAAATCCCAATAGTTTTATAAATGTTCTTCTGAGGCTTCAAATAACCCTATGTGCAGCAAAATGAACCATCCTCGTGGGTGAAGTACACGCGTGATTGAAAATCGATAGTCCCTCATCTGGCACCAAGGTTGATCATCCACGGTTGAGAACAGCCGCTCACCTCACTCCCAGATGTCTCCAGCACTGAGATCCTGCTGCTCTGTCTTGTGACCAGAAGGTTGTTGGTTCCAATCCCAGGGTCAGCAGAGTGAATTCACTATTGGGCTCCTGAACAAGGCCCTTAACTCCCAGTGGCTCCACGACAGGCTGACCCTGTTTTCTCAAGAAAAAGTAAATTGCTTTGAATAAAATTTCTGCTTAATAGCTAAAATATTATGTAGAAAATAGACCACCACCCCCCCTACCTGGGCACTGACCCTCTCCTCTTTCAGTGTAGTTGCCTCGCCATTTCCCTCATGATCTCAGAGCTTCATGTGGCTCTTTGGTGGTCTGTGGGATGACACCGGCCTCACCATTAACAGCGTTACCACGTCTGGGCTCAGAGACGGGCAGAGCATGAGCTAGGATCCCGCACGATAAATCTTAAATGAGACTAATCTCATGTAGAAAAACTCTGTGGGTTTAAAGAATGTCAGGCTTATGAAATGGGTTTTGACATGCCTGAACATGCCCATTTCATAAGCCCACATAATTCCTAGCACCACTTAAAGCAGATCTGATATGAAAGCTTCAAAACAGAGATTCGCTGATATAAACATTTGATCTTAGGAGGTTTCCTGCATCTGCTCTCCTGCTCTGACGTGATCCTCTGCTATTCTTCTCTACTGCTGTTAATCTCCAGTTTAGTCTTCCTCACTTTCGCTGAACTAGAAGCAGATTAAGTCACACAGTCCGGGTCCTACAGAATCAAAGTGCGACCATCATACTTGACAAATTCTGGCATTTTAGAAAGACTCACATAGCATGGAATGGAGATAATTAGATCAATGGAATTAGGTTGCACATGCTCTCACATTTTAAAAGCTCACAATAATTAAGTGTTTCCAGCAGGTGGCGTGGTGGCTTAGTGGATAGGACCTTTGCAGTTGGGCGTATGAATCCTCTTACTCTGAGTTTGGGTACCTTCTCTGTGTACTCTGCAGGTAACTGCCATTTCCTCTTACAGCTTGACATGTGCAGTTGGGTGATCCGGCATCTCCTGCCTGTACTTGTAGGGGAGCCTACAATCATCTGCCTCATAGCTCCGGGTTAGAATCCTGCTTCCGCTCTGTGTGAGATGCTACTGTTGGGCTAATTAGCATCTCTGAATTAATTTCCTGTAGCATGTGACTACACGTGTGCATTGATGGTCAGCATTTTAAATATGTATTTAATTACTTCTGAGAATTTTGTCATTTGTATTTTGAAAAAAATCAGATGCAATTTGCAGCGAAAATACTGTGAGAGATTGTATTTTGCGTATTTAAAATATTTTAAATCCTTAAAAACATATGTCATTTCATTTACTTATTTTCTGTCATTTTAAGAACCTTCATCGCCAGGCTTACAGATCCTTAAATATAGCTTATCACCGTCTTTGGCTAGATGCAAGCAAATCACGTGATGCATCCTGTTGGGCCCAGCTTGCTCGTTGTGAACTTCGTTTTCCCATGACCAGTAATCTAAGGAAAGAAGATGCTTTGGTGCAAGTATGTAGTGAAATTTAATATCAGATATTACTCGCTGAATGCCATTATAGGACAGAGAATTTGAGCAATTAGCAAACAGCAGCGCTGTGCTCTAGAACTTGTGAATTAACTTACTATCCTGCTAGTGGCATTCTAGGTAATTTCGACAGGCATGCTCAGGCAGTGGCATCTTGTGGTTTGTCATATATGGAAGACTTAATTAGCGATAAATCAGGCTAGCAACTTTTGTTCTTAAGGACAAAATTACTTCCCATCAGCTAAACGCAGCCATTTTCATAGCTACTGAGCAAAGAGAGAACCAACTGGTGAACTTGGTGTTGCATATTATAGGCGTCATGGCCGCTGGTCCCTTTTTTTTGAGCGGATATCTAAAAACAGTTTCTTCTTTGAGTTTGTGCCTCTTCAGCACCCTACTGTAAGACAAAGTGGGAAAATCATACATTATGGTAATTAATTGAAGAATGTGCTGGCGTGTCTCCTTGCACGTGTACACTCACACACCGGCTCCCCTGTCAGCCACCGTCACTAATTCCGTGGGAAACACCGGGTATAAATTATAAATGGTCATGATCTCATATCGCGATTCCGAAAGGCGGAACCGCGATACTCCCCCCCAGCCCCGACCCGCTGCCACGGATGCAGCCTACTGAGCTCTGTTACTAATGTCACAAAAGTCATTTTTCAGGTACCAATTAACAGTATAACGCATGTAAAATCAAAAAAGTATTATTCTACGTAAAGTTATGGTAAGCTGTATATTTTGTAAATATAACACACTTCTTGGGCTGTAACGATACGTGTATTCATTGTGTATGTTACCTTTTTACATGTATTACTATTACAAATAATAATTTTAATGACATACATTTTCTCACGGCAGAATTTTGTGTTTTGTTACATTTGATGAGCAAGTATTTGTAATTTGTAACAAGATACTTTTTGATGTATTTGTGCCCCTTTCTGTGTGTGTGTGTGTGTGTGTGTTTGTGATTAGCTGGCACCACATTCTGGCCCCATTCTGCCAGAGACAGGCTCCAACCCCTACAAATCTTTACTGGATAAAGGGTCGGAAGATGGGTGGAAGGTATAATGCCGTATGTATTTTGTTTTGGAAAAAAAAAATTGCGTTCCTGGGCATGGGATTTGAACCAGCAACCTTCTGATCACAGGCACAGCGCCCAAACCCACTGGGCAGTACACCCTCCCCTTACTTGTTTGACAAACAGCTGGTCGCCGTCGCTCTGATCAGAGGATAAATGCTTTGCCCATTCGCTTTGCTCCAGGGCATAGATTTCCGTTTCTCAAATCGGCGATCTTCCCCTCCGCCCCGTTCCCGCTACACTAATCCGGCTAACGTCCGCCGGCGAGCAGCTCGGCTGGGCTGCGGTCGGCACAGCTGGAGAGCCCAAACGAACACAGCGGGCGATAAACCGGCAGCGCGAGCAGCTGCCGCTGGTACCGCCAGCGGTAAACACTGCGTCTGGCACACGTCTCCCGCCAGCAGCGTCTGTTTCTGTGATCTCAAGGCCTACTAATGGGGGGGGGGGTTCCTCTCCCCCTCCGCCCCCACCACTAGCTCCCAGGGCTCCAATTAACTACAGGTGCTCTCAATTAACTTCCTGCCGGCTCCGGCGCCGAGGAATCCTCCAGTATCTGACACCTGTCAGACAGCCACGGTAGCCCCCACGCAGTAGGGACTGTGACACAGTCCCCCGTATAGCCATGCCGGGAGATGCGACAGCTGATTGATGGTCACCTTGGATACGTCCTTATTACGTACACTTAGTAATCACAACACACTCATCTTAATTACTGTCATTCCTCAATTGTTATTTATTTCATTTTGAAACTCTTGTGAGGTCTGATCACTTTTCATCAGTGTCATTCTGTCATTTGGTTTATCTCGGGGACGGCACATATTTGTTATTTTTCGTTGATTTGAGGGAATAGAGTTCCAGGTCACTCTCTCAGATCTTAGAACTTCTGTTAATTTTTTATGCCATTTTCTAAACCTGCTGTTGCTTAGGGATCCAACAAATCTTATTTTTCTTTGATTTCTGCTTGTTCTCCTGGCTTGTTCTCCTGGCCATAATCTCCACACTTCACACTAACTGCGAAAATAAAAAGTGCTAGTGATGTAGAGGGGATTTTTTTTTACATTTTATTTTTCAAAAACGTGACAACATTGCCCATTCTGTGAAACCTGTGACTGTGAAACCTTGTATGTTCCCTGTGGCCAGGATTTTGCAGCTACTTTTTATAATAGGCCACAAGATTCTAATTTGTTGTTATGAAGTTTGCAAGGAAAACTAAATGCTGGGCAATTATCCCGGGGTAATTAAAAAATCGTTGGCTGACTGACATGTCAAATTGTTCTTTGGATACAGTTAAAAACACAAATACAGACGCTCCTCTACTCACGAACGAGATACGTTCCGAACGGCCGTTCGCAACTTGGAATGTTCGTAAGTCGTTATTCACCATCATTTTAAGGGCATACGCAATTACTAAGAACTAGGATGCCGGGAGTATGCATGCAACGGGAGTAGCAGACAGAAGTCATACTAGGCGGAACTGGAGCACGGAAAAAAAAAATTGATGTTGCGGACAGGAAACGGGAGCGCAATGAACACAATTCGGACTTACAGTCCTCTTCGTTCGTATGTCTGAAAGTTCGTAAGTTGAACGTTCGTAAGTAGAGCAGCGTCTGTACATGTCCCTAAGTCGAAATGTAACTTCAGTTTTTTCCCTAAGGCAATGCATGTTCATACAGGCAGATGTGAAACGCATTGAAAAACTGGGATAATGGTATCAGATGGACCTCAAAGACAAATATTCCAACAAATACCTTTGAATAGAAAGTTAAAACACCTGCTGTGATCCCTATTATAATTTCCCGCTGAAATATGTGTATAATTTCCGTCATTTTCTTACCTCTGTCGTTCACAGCTTAATGTACACATCCACAGGATGTGCAAACCAAAGTCCAATCAGGCTTTGATACCGAACCTTTACGTGGTTATTCCGAATAAAATGTTTTGTCACTTGGTTGCCTCCTGTTGAGATCTATGCATGGCATTTTCTCACAAGTTAAATTGCTAGACGAGCTCAAAAGCACAGACATAAAAACAGCATCCTTTGTTGTGTACTTTGCAGTTAAAACTTCTTGGATTTAGTTAATGATACACGCAAAAGATGCTAAATCCCAGTGGACAGCAAAATGGAAAAATTGTGAACCTATTCATTAGTTCCTGTGAACAGTCATGTGTGTGTAAAGCATTACCGTAATGTTTGGGACATCCTTGCATATTTAGATGAAGTTTCAGAACATCCGTTTATTTAGCCCTACTGTATGTATAGCTCTGAATTATTTCTCGAAATTCCAAGACGGAATAGGCAGAAATCGGTGGCGGCTTTTCAGAAGGATTTGTGAAAGGACAGTGATGGTCTCCTTCAATTTTGGAACCCATAATTGGTAAAAAGCAATGCACAAAATGGAGCGTTGGCAGATGCAGGAATCTGACAGGAGGCCGTGCTCGGCCTTGTGGGAAATGACAGGCGGCACTGCGATCGCCTTCGTGCCCCTGATCACTACGCATAAAGCACAAGTAAAGCCGTTTCTGAAATACATTATATGGAATACTGCAAGCAAAGTGACAAAGAGGAGTATGAAGAAAGTAGACACCCATCCATCCATCCATCCATCCATTTTCTATACCCACTTGTCTAATACATAAAAACCAGCAATGCTTAGGTGTTACATAGAAAGGACATAATAAATAAATAATAATAACAATAAAAATAAAACTGTAATTAAGACAAAACCATTCTTACAGACCAACATGCAAGCGGGGGGCAATGACACACATGACTGTGGGTATTATTGGATGCCCCATTGTTTTAAAAATCTAAGATGAAGGCATTTAACTCTGATGATCACGGTCTGGCAGGCACAATCACACAAACACACACATGCACACACACACACACACACACACACACAAGCACAGACACACACATGCACACACACACACACACCTACAGACAGACACATAAGCACAGACACACACACACGCACACACACAGCCATTTCATGCAAAAAGCAGGAGATAATGGGAACACAGAGAGGCAGCGAGTCTCAGCCCTGGCTGCCATTGTACTTATAATAATTAGGCATTAATTTCAGATGAATGTGTGTGAGGGGACAGAAAATGAGGATAATAGGAATTTCTTTACTGTGGCAAAGACACAGAAAATATGCTGGTTCACAGTTAAAACTGATTACTGTAACTGAAATTCTGATTTCTCTGATTAGATTAGAAAGTACTGCCCCCAGGAGGATAAATGAGCAACTACATAATGAATAAATAAATTAAATAAACAAACAAATAAATAAATGCATATATGTGCATATATAACCTGAAGTAAGATTTAAATATGTAACGACTCGTTCTCTGTTTCGAAATGAGATAAGGTAATGCGCTGATGTACTGCTTAGCCTGTGTTAAATTACACATTCACGGGCCAAACACATGGGCCTTTTGAAGAGGCTCAGATACCGAATGTAACCACGATCATTAACAATCGAGCACGAGTACACAGCTTTGGCCAGCCGATCGATGCGTTCATAAATGATTGTGTCAGGAAGGCCTGATTGACTGATACAGACCACAGAAGAGACGTTCAAGGTGAAAATGCAATATCTGTCAAATATAAACCGTACCGCAAGATAATGAGCTATCGAGCTCCCCATCTAGCCTCGTTATCTTAGCCTTCTTCATATGCTAAAATTTGCCCTTATGCTATTCTCCCAGGACACGATGATTATGTTACACTGCATCTAGCTAGCTAGGCACCACAAAGAAAAACAAATAAGATTTATTCAAACCTATTAATTGTGAAACATCTGGCTGTTTATGCTATCACAGAAACAGCTGTATTGTTTATTAGCGATGTTGCTTCACACCTGCGGGGTTGGGGGTGTGAATCTTGACTGTACTCTATGGGGAGTTACATGTTCTCCCTGTTTTGTGTAGTTTCCTCCAGGGACTCCGGTCTCCTCCTGTTGTCTAAAAACATGCCATTAGGCTAATTGGTGTCGCTAAGTTGCCGGTAATTTGTGAGTGTGTACCCCTGCCTTGTGTCCTCCTGGTCAGGACCTCCTCCTGAATCCATGAGTAGGAAGATACAGCACTCAGCAGTATTGTTGTTTGCCTCAAAGTATCAATATTTAATAAAACAGAGAAACTCAAATAAAGATATTGAATTTACGGTCCATACTCAAACTGGACGTTTCCAGCAGGTGGTCCGGAACCTGGGTAGAGGGCCACGCAAATAGAAGGTCAGGTTGGGGGGAGTAGATGCTGGAAGGTTAGAAATCACGTTAAGGTTGAGAAAATCATCCTGGAAGGTTGTGGGCCAGGACTGCAGGTGTGAGATTGGAAAATCGATGGCGCTCTCGTGTAAGTTTCGCAAATGCATCATAGCAGATCATAAACAGCGTCATACATCCAATGACTAATGTAGACTTGTCTTAGGTACTGTTAACTACAAGCACAGGATATCAAACCCACGTCCAGAATATGCATTTCCAGCAGGTGCAATGACCAATATATTCGTCTATCATGTATTTTTGATGAGAGCTTTTTCGGTGAATATTGGCAAACATTAATGTATTTATGAGTGTATCATGTTCAAATGTTGCATGGTTGTAACTGACTCAGAAGCACAACCGTGACAATAAAACCACCTGAGATGTGCTCCTCATTCTGTCTGAGTCTTGGGTAACTGTGAATAAAATTACCATCATCTAGAGGGTCAGCTGCCTGCCTAGCGTTACATGTTATTCTGTAGTCATTTCTGGTCTTCTGTTGGACCAGAAAGCTGGCCGAGCTAATTACTTAAAGATCATGTCTCAGAAGTCCCTCTCACTTAATCCTTGAAGGTAACGGGTCACGATGGTGTTTCTGTTGTGATATTGACATTTCAGTGAGAAAATTAAATCTTTAAGGTCAAAGAGCCTCAGGTGTTTTTGACTGATTCTCAGTCTCCGAAATCAATCATTTTTTATATCCGTCAGTAGAAATAAATGAAATGAAAACTGAATGTAATACTATTCAAAAGTAAGGATTCAACATTCTCCTTCTTCTTACAGATAATTAAAAAAATTCAAAAAATATAAAAAAATATATAAAACAATAATAATATTGCTAATAATGAATAATATAATTATTGATACATTATTAATCATATTAATTATTATGAATAATAACAATAAAACATAATTAAATATAAAGTCATTTTAAGTGTAATTTGAAACCTTTCAAAGTTTTTGATGATCACCTTAATAAATGAACGAACAGACACGGCGCTGTTTGGATGAAAGCATTCAGCAGAGCGCGTCGCACGCTGACTGCAGGCAGGGACACTGAGCCAGACTGTGGAGGCAGCAGGACGGGCAAACAGGTGGTACGATTGTTTTTGCAAAACCCCAGAGGCACAGAGAAATCTGAGAGGAACTTGGCCTCCTGGGAAACCACGCCCCCGCGCTCCCACCGCTACGCGGCTGCGTAAAAGTAGCGGACTTAAAAACCCGCCAGCCAGTTATGCTGGAGCGCCGTTCGACCTGCCGATCTCACGGACGTTCCGCTTGTCTCGCCCATAGCACGCGTGTGTGTGAGTGTGTGTGATTCCTGCATGGATTCCGCCAGCTCCCAGTTTATTTTCTTCTCAGCCTCCGGGCTAATCGCAGCGGGCGGCCAGCACAGCCCCGTGTGTCACCATCCAATCACCTACCTTTCCTGCCCCCCCCGGAAGCCTGATTCTCCACCAGAAGCCAGAGGCTGTCCAGAGGCTCCAGACATTCACCAAAGGCCTCGCCCTGGCCCAGACTCACGGCTCCGGGGCCCCTGGGCAAGAAGTCAGACAAGTGGGCCGGGGGGAATGGAGTCACGACCATTACGACAGCATAACCGCCGGCTGTTTCTGTCGGAAGGGTTTTGTGTGAAATGTTTAATGATGCAGGGATCACGTGTTAAATCCATGAAGGCAATTCTCACATAAATGCGTGATTCCCATAATAGCAAACATGTTCCTGTGTGTGTGTGCGGACATGTTATAGATATTTATACCAGACACCTCAATGTGACGTCCGCTTTGCTGCACCTGAATGTATCTTCACAGTATCACGTTTACTGATTTTATATTACTGATATTTTAAATAAATGAAAAAGAAGACTTTTTACTGATAGCTTTTCATATACTTTCACTGTTCAACAGACCAGATCCTAACGTGTCCAGACACACGCATGTGCAATCGCGTGCGATATGCGTGACGTGGGTCACAGCACTCCCTGGGAGCTGGCGTTGGGGAAAAAACAGCGGGATCACGGCGGAGTGATTAGTTTGGGTATGATTGCACCCTCTGGAGCAGGATTAGGGAGAAAGCAGGGCCCAGCTCGCTGTCAGATGCAGGCGAGGATAAGAAGCGTTGGATCCCTCTGAGGTGCCCGAAAAACGAAGGTGAAAAGACCTGCGATAGTGAGGATTTTCTGGCGAGACGCCGGTTCAAGTTGCCGCTAAATACAGTAAGTCTTGGCAGGTCACACGGACGAGGTGAACCGTCAGAATGTCCTCCCTTCAGCATTAGCATTTCAGACGGCCCGATCCGGGGTCCCTGTCTCGGGTGCCTGTTTATCTCTTTTCAGGTGGCATTAAACTCGATTGATTTCTGCCCGAGATCAGAGGCCACTGGATCCAGTGCCCATCCAAGCAGTGAGGATGAACCGGCTCTGATTCTTTCAGACTGCAGAAGGCTTTTACTGCTGAGTGTAACAGTTTAATGCCTTTATAACTCAGTGGTTCCATTTCAGCGTGTTTCACAGGATAACGTTCAAGCTAAAATGTTTTTCTAAAAAAGGACACTTTGACGTATTTGGTTTTGTATGTATTTTACGTTTTCAAAATTAAATGCAAATAAATATTATATCAACCTTGCACTGCATGCCTTAGTACCTAAGTAGTTAACAACTAGTGGCAGATTTGCAGGTAAATAACTTAGAAATTTAATGTCATTATATGTAACTTTGCATAGTTTTTATATAATCATCATCATCATCATCATCATCATCATGTTGTATGGATATTTTAATACAAAGCATGACTGCTAGGACAGAACCACCATAAACCTTCTAGAACATTCTTCATCGCCCACATCATTGGATCCAAACCTCCACAGTCCCACGTTGTCTTATTGTAGCCATCTGTGCGTTAGCAAGCTGCAAATATACCTTCACGTATGCAAACATGTTCTTCGCAAGCCATTAATAAATAAGCTGGGATCTATAATAAATGTTTAGGACTTAAATAAACATTTGAGGTTTAAATAAATGTGAATTAATGCAATGCATATGGGACCTAACCAAGAGACACGTTTGGAGGGCTGCTGTTGGGAGGGGCAAAACCCATGTGACTTCTTGAGCTGTGACTGAGCGCGGGGGGGGGGGGGGGAAGAATACAGACCAATGACAGCGGCTAATTTGGCCTAACGAAGGACTTATATAAGTGACACAGCGTTAGGGGAAAGCCCTGACTGTTCATCATATACAACAGTGACAGCTAAACGAATGACTGCATGTATGTCATCCATAATCGTATATGAGCAAACATTCAAAGGAATACTGTCAATATACACGGCTAATTCAAAATATGTTGTCGATGCAAGCTAGCGATAGAACAGAAAAGCAAAAACTGAATGGATTAACAGGACAGTCCAGTGGTATATTTTTTCTCCCCACAATGCACTGCACATCAATAAACCAGAGGAGCTCAGTAGAAGCCCAGGGACTTCCTTAGCTACACACGATGCCACGGGTCAGTTTCCTGACAGGAGGAAACTGTATATTTTATTCACTCTTTTAGGGAAGACAGTTCAAAGCAGTGCGGCTTGCCGGCACATCCGTGCATGCCACTGCTTATCATTCTGCACGCTGGGAGGAAACGAATCAGGCAGCGCAAATCGTTCCAGTGCTCCTACGCTCCCCACCAAAGCTGCGTTCAGGCGAGGCGACATCAGCCGACCGCCAACGACAGTGAGCCTCCCTAATTCCAAGCGGGCGCCTCCCCGCCTGCAGCCATTGCATCGGCAGAGAGTCACATGCTCCGAGCGAGGGACGCGGCAAGCGTGCTCGTCGCCCGCTGCTGCTCTCCCCCAAGGAAACTCCACTTCCGGAGGATGTACCGATTTGGTCCAACCGGCCCAGTTGTTTCAGTGTCAGAAAGAATTTTGACAAGTGATTTAAGCACAATTAAGTAAAATGCATTGTGTAGGTATTAGCTATCATTCCAAATTTGCATAGAACTTAGCTAGGAATAAAATTAGGCGCTGATGTAATGTGCTCACAATAATCGATGATCTCTGGAACTGGAATACGTATTTTAATTACTTAAATACTGACAAAATCAATAAGAATAAATGGGAAAAAAACTGACAAACAAGATTTAGAAAGTCAGGCTTTTGTCCTTGTGGTTGATCGTGAAACAAATCTTCTTAATGCAGCAGGAACTTTGTAACATGTCTTGGTTTAGCATGGCTTGCCAAACTGTGGTTTAGATTCAGCATGTCTGATTCGACTTCAATCCTACCGGCAATCTCTAGCAAAGGTGAGCAATTACCAGCTCAGCTGCTCTGTCAGTCCCAGATTTATGTATCCCTGAATTGTGACTCTCATAGTACTTATGTCCCATAGTAATCCATGCTGGCAATAAATCTTACGACCATTTTAAATGTATCGCAACTGTGCCTTGTAATAGTGAGACATTTGCATTACATTTCATTCATTTAGTTTAAACTTCTACCCAAAATGGCACACCTGGAACAATTGGGGGTTAAGGGCCCGCATCAGGGGCCCAACAGTAAAATCACAGACACAGCATCTTAACCTGCTAAGCCCCACGGCATCCCATAATAATACTAAAATAACAACAAGAATAATAATAACCATTTGGCCTCCAGTTTCATACGCTGCACATGAATATTATAAAGTAATTTGAGATTCCCTGATGTTCCACTGAGAGCTCTACACTGTACCTTCATCCTTGATTAAACCAAAGTCCTTTGGCAATCAGAAGCGTAGTATAGAGAAACTCTGGAATCTACAGGTAACTCAAGTCATTCAGAACGCTGGCTGTGATCTTCCTGCTTCTGACCAACGGTATTACCAATAAAAAATCTACAATATTATCAAGATTACTAATTGAGAGGATGTCTTTCTTGGTCATTTAAATAATGGATAACTATGTGTCTGATAGGTTTAGTATACTGTTGACTCGGATGAGTCTTGAATTCTTCTATAATGATAACAAAAATAACATCATTTAAATTACACTACAACTGTAAAGATATCCGTGTGTTTCAGGCAACTCTTCCAACATGCCTGGCAGCCGCAGTAATCTCACCAGCGAGCCTCACTCTGTCTGCCTCAGCAAAGGGGATTATTGCATTATCAAGTACCGGCGTAAAGAGGAAGGTTAAATCATCAGGGTCTCGACGGGCTGACATTCAAAGCGATACAGGGGTGGCTACCGAGGCGGAGAAATGGAAAGGAAATGTCGGCTAGCAGGAGGGGAATCCCGGCGGGGGCCCAGTGTTAGGGTTCATCCCGGAACGCTCGGCACAAACAGAAATGGGATTTAGGAAATTAACTGGATCCCAACTCCGTGGCAATTTTCTGCGGAGTGACGCAAAGAACAGAAACCGGGTGCGGGAGGATCGATGTGCTGTCAGATGACATGCCATAATATCAGGCTACCACTTTGTACAGGGTTTGCAAATTAATACGCCGCAGCATTCGTGCAAACTTTCTGAAACAGTAGATTTTATGTACCCCACAATGCTCTTGTCTGGAAACCATTATACTCATCATGGTTTGCAATTTTCTTACATCCCAAAAATCCGGGCCTCTTAATATGGACTCTGCATTCTGTTCTGTCCAGTAGCTGTTCTAGTCATTTAGGTTCTTAGGCATCTCATCCTACTAGCCGAAGCAAGTCTTTTATGTCCAGGTCTACTTTGTCGCCGGAATCTGCCCCTGCCCTGTACTCCTGAAGACTGGAGCTCCGCCCCTGAAAAAACCAGCCAATCCCATCTCATGGTTCTGTCAGGTGCCTAAACCCAGTGGATCCTCAATTTAACTCCACCCCAGAAAAACCAGCCAATCCTGTGTCATGGTCCTGTCAGGCACGTTAACCTGTGGGGTAGGGTTCTCAATGTTACTATTGTATGCCGCCTGTGCAGCGAAAAACAACATTTCAAACTGTTATAAATTCATTATGGCTAGCTGGAAAATGTAATATTGATTTCCTTTATTCATTTTCCTCCATTGACAACAGAGACGCCTCATTATACGAGAGCCACACGGTGAGGCCGTCACGTTGACAGCATTGCATTTTCTAGCCGGAATGTAACATTTTATTTAAAGGTCATTCAAGTAGGAAGTTCTTTTTTTCCTCCAGGAACGATGTTGCATGTTGAGCAGCATATCAAAAACACATTGGACTGAGTGTCATAGGATGTGGGATACTGGTGTAAATGTGGGAGCCATCAGTGTCATAAAAAGCAGGTCATTGCTGTAAATATGAATGCTGATTATGGACAACTGAGGGAGGTCTAGGTGTTAAATGGGGTTAGGGTTAGGGCTAGGTGTTAGGAAGCATACCCAGACTAAGTCTGCCAGATAGTTCCATAAACGAGCAGATCTTAAGCTGAAGTCCATTGCAGAGTTTATTTATTTACTTAATCATTAATATACTTGAGGAATTACATGAGGTCTAGTGATGGAAAACTAGACTCCAGGCCGAATCGATCATCTCAGTTAGACGAAGTGAAACCTAAATGATCATTTTTAAGTTATTCCTGAAGTCTGTCGAGAAATCAAGAAAAGACATATGAAAATAATACAGAATAATTTAATATCTCCATAAATTTTTCAGATTCCTCTGAATGTAACATGGACTCGAATATATAACTGCGTAAGTAAAATTATAACCCCAAATCCAATTAAAAAAGACCTCAAAAGTCCTCTCGTATTTTTGTGTGATAAAACACTTATTTTAAGGCTGAGATACAAAATAACTATTTCAATAAAGAATCCTAGGCCTGAAGGAACAAAAGCCACATTTTCTTGTCAAAATGCTACATCAGACCAAGGGATCAAACTTCACTTCAAATAAAGTGAATCTGTTGAGATTCAATGAACCGTTAAATGGTCAGATCTGCAGGTCCCTCTACAGTGGACCTGAGCACAGCATCTTTTGTTCTGCGCTCACTGTGCCACACCAGTAGATAGTTAAAGACTCTTGATTCCAAATTCACAAACTGAAAAAAGGTGTTTTCCTCTAAAAAAAAGAAAAAAAGAAAAATAACCCTTGCTAACCCTTGACGGCTGGATCTCCATCAGCCCACCCCAGGTGCACCTCTGGCTAGTCGCCTGTGCTGCCTGGAACAGCCGCCCCCCCCCGTGACCAGCTACAGGAGTTTGGAAAATAGATGGATGGATTGTCCTTTGTCTTTCAAACTGCTGTTTATCATGCATGTAGAGAGAGCACAGAAACGTTATGGCATACTGGAGCAATTGCAGGCCATTACAGTGTGAAAAGGCAAGGCTTTGCACCATGGTGGTTCTCAGAAACACAGGAAACGACATGATTTTTGTCTGTTAGATTTATTTAAGTGCCCTCTGAGGGACTGGCATCTCATCCAAGGTGTCCTCTGCCTTCTGGCATAAGCTTCCGCAAGCATGTAGTGTATAATCAGTAATCAAAAAAGGGGGGGGATAGTTCAGTATATACAAATGGATTTATTTAAAATGACTAAAAAACATGTATTATATTGTGTATTAATTATCATTTTCTTTCTCATATGTGGTGCATGCATCGCGTGGAAAACATATTTTTCAGTAACATTTCAACGCCATCAGTTTGGCTAATGTTACTGTTCGGAACGAGGGAGAGAGTCAGGCCTGGCTTGTGTGTGGCCAATGAAGACAAACTACGTTATTAAAGAAAACGGCCTAATTGCTACGTAAATAAGTAATGCAGAACATTTCACGGATCTAAAACGTTCCCAATACCATTAAATGTCTTACTTTTCTTGCCATTCTGTGTCATGAAGAAATCTAATTAGCTTCGTCACCTCAAAATGCATCCCTGATGCACTCTTGCTGCGGTAATTCTGTGGATGAAAGTGTTACGTCGCACAACCTCACTCAGATCGCTCTCACACTCTCAAGGTGCTCTCTGTCTGAATGCCGACACGCCGCGACATCATTCACCCCGTCTCTGCGAGTTAATGCGCGTCTACGAGCCACGTCATATTTCACAAGCTAGCTATAAATCCTATTCAAGTAGCCCCAGTGGACTGATAGAGAACGTACATTTTGAAAGGTTATAATTCACGTGAAATGCTAAATATGCCGCTACGCATAATTCGCACAGTCTCCAGTGTGTGGTGCGCTGATTAATCAAGGGCGTGTGTCGCTCGGTTACAGAGCTACGGCGACTCGCGCTCCCATGGGCTTTGTAACTATGCATTGATTAGAGGGGAATATAACTGATAAATCCCTGCAAGGGAGGGATTCATAACATCCGTGGGGGATGGTATAATTAAACATGGCGACATCTGGGAAACTCGTTGTGACATTGATCGTGAGTGGAGATGACAATAGGTGCTCTGGCGAATAGGAAAGAAAAGGCGTCGGGCGTAGAAAAAGGGGCCACGGAGGAGAGGAGTCGGATGAAACGTAAGAGGAGAGCAAAAGGTCAGGCGGGCGAACGTTATAATGGGGAAAAAGAAGCAAAGATGCAGACATTGGAGGGAATTTAACATTTGCGGCGAAAGGATGGAGCTAATAGCCGCAGATATGGATTCATATGTCTGAGTTATGATTTCTTTAATGTTGTCCGCGCAGACATTTCTCCAGAACTGACGTTAAACATTCATCCTGTGTTATATTTAATGCATGGACCCAATTCCATCCATTTTTAATGTTTGCATCACAGCACCTCTAGAAATAATGTTGTCTCTCCACAGGATTCTGGGGATAAATTGGTGCTGCTTCCATAAAAAGGGGTCAACCTACAATCTGAATGGTATTTAAGCGTTTCAGGGACATGAAAGCGCTAAGCTGGGAGTCGTTTTCAGGGCCCCCTCTCCACACCGTTTCCACGGGAATCCACTGACCGCCTTCGTGTTGTGGAAACAAAGAGAAAATCATTTGCACTTATGACAGAATGCATAGCAAGTTATGCAAATGGCACAGTTTGCCCATTCAGCTCTAGTTGAATTAGCCTGATACGTAGCTACGTAGCATGCCAGATCAACAAGTCTGGCCACATGTTAGAGTATAGTTGTGTGCAAGATCAGATGGGCCTCAGTTAGTGCTGGAACTTGGGACATCCCTGAATCTCAAACCCGGAAGTTCACCCAGAATTTTTTCACTCAGTCGACAGGAATGCTGTGGAATCAGACAGTCAGGGCAGACCCAGATCGAGCACTTTAATTGTGACAGATGTTTCCATTATTCAAAGTGCAATAATGCCCTGCATGTAAACAGTCCGGAATCATCTGGGGGATTTCTGGATGAAGGCTGTGCGTATTCAAAATCAAGGTAAACGGAGACCCGCTCGCAGTCGCCAAACGTGATTAGCAGCGATTGTTAGCATTTATTATGTTGATTAGTTATCAGCCACCAACCAGCAGTGGTGTTTTTCTGGGAACAAAAGTCTGGTTGATGGATACCTTGGCACTCACAGCAGGCAGAAGAAAAATTGGGTTTTCAGGCAAAATTTGCATTTGTAATGCAGAATACACCTGACTGTTATCATCAGAAATTACCGCTGCGGTGTTTCTGATAGCAGAAGAAGGATGGAATGTAAAATTGCGTCTCCACATGACTGAAGTCTCGCATACTGTATGATAAAGTTAGAAATGTCTGTAGGCTTCAGCCTCATATTCTGCGCTCTTTACACTTTGCATTTACCAAAAACGAATAACTAGAACAGCACCAAACAAACAACAACAACAATAACAATACAAGTATCCCCTGCTTTATGAACGTCCCGTCCCGGCCACTTCGCTTTTACGAAAGACCTACATTAGCGGCTGTTTTCGCTAACCGAAAGAAATCTGAAGAGGATTTTTGCTTTTACGAAAATAGGAGAAAAGCAAAAATAGCATTTAGCATCTGTTTATCAGTGAGTAAATTATATACATGTAGTCATTCGCCGCATAACGACATTTCGGTCAATGACGGACCGCATATACGACAGTGGTCCCATAAGATTATAATGGAGCTGAATAATTCCTACTGTATAGCCTAGAAATGTCGTAGTGCTATACATTACTCACTTATTCATGGTGATGCTGATGTACACAATCCTACTGTGCCGTCAGTCGTGTAATAGTGTAGCACACAAAATACTCGATAATGATAATAAATATGTTATTGGCTTTTGTATTCACTATACTGTCCTTATTACTTATTTAGGCTATACCATATGGCCTATGTGTGTCGTAGGCTATACCATCTAGGTCTGTATGAGTACACTCTATGATGTTCTCACAATGGCGAAATCGCCTCGTCACGCATTTCTTAGAAAGTATCCTTGTTGTTAAGTGACACATGACTGTATTGATTCTTGTAAATGAAACTTTACATACATTACTTCTGCTTTATATAGCCTATGTGCTTACCATATCACTCCTGCTTTTACTCTATGTTGTTAGGTATTATGTGTTAATTTTTGCTATGATTTATTAGGTTCTTGTTGTGGTCTGGGAACGCTGAAAAGTGTCTCTCGTATAAATTAATGGCAATTGCTTCTTCGCGTTACGCAATTTGAACTTAGGAAAGGCTTCATGGGTATCTTCTACTTTTATAAAAGCAGGGGATACCTGTAGTAATAATAATAATAATAATAATAATAATAATAATAACCCCCATGACCTTGATAAAGATCATTTAGAACATGGATGGATGGATGGTAAACCTAATCTGTGTAAGACTTTGAAATTTCTTTCAAAGTGCATTGTACATTGAATAATTTTTTAATAATTGATGAAATACGCTGATTACACAAGTGAAGGAATGAGCAAAACTAAATCAGTAAACAAACACTAAATAATTACTGTAAAAGGCAGTAAGTAAAACTGCTGATTAAACTGCAGACCATATCTGATCACGAGCATGACTGATTTGATTTTTAATCATTCATATGAATGCAAAAAGTCTGAGGAACATCTAATGAAGAGGGAGGGCAAAACTGCTTCTGTCCCGACTGTAAGAGCAGGGAGCTGGCTGGGCGACCGGCTTGTCCAGGAAGACGTAACCATGTCCACGTGCCATGACCCGAGAATCACTAAGATGATGCACGCTCGGCTAAACATCTGTGCATCTCTTTGAAGATGCCGCAGACCCGGGGAGGTTTTACAAAGTGAGACGCACAAAAGTCAGCTCTATGATGTTGTTCCTTGAGCTGTCAGCTCCCACAGGTATTGGAGCACTTTGAACAACACAGCCCTGTCTAACAACAGCTTCAGGTGCTTCCTCTCTACACATCTGTTCCCAATGCCCTTGTAGACCATGCAGATCTGCACAACTTCTTAGAAACTCTTTGACGGCTGTGTTGCCCCACATTTGAATTTGAAGCATTTAATAAATAAATTAAACCATTTAAAGTGGATTGGCGTTCATAAACATATTTATTAAATATAATTTCAGCTATAACACACGTATGTCGAGGGACGTGTGCTTGACTGATGAGCTGTTGAAGATCCTTATCCACATCCAGTGCGGTCTGAAGAAGTTTTCAGATGACTTATACTGTAGCATTTTGACATATTTAATTGACGGTGCTTGTTCATTAGTTGTGAGTTAGTGAGAAGCAGAAATTCGATGACACTAGGAACTATATAAGCTGCCCCCCCAGGAGTGATTCAAGCACTTCCAGGAAATGCAACACACAAATATATATTATAATAGATGTTTTGACGTGAACAAATGAAAATAATACAAGCGGATGAGATGCAATAAAGACATTAATAATGTGTATTCAATACAGAATAGCAATTTGCTAATATATTTGCTCATATATTACATATTTGTTCAATTACTGGCGTTTATGGTGGTTATTCCCTTACATATAGTTCATTGATTTGTTCACTATGTCCCTGTTTTTGGTCTACCAAATTTTTTGTTACCACTAATAAACAAAATAAAAATGAACAGAACCACACCGCCAAGGCAAACAGGCCCCGCCTGCTGGGTCATTTTGCCGTTTGTGATGGTCCTGCTGTCCCTAGCGGTAGACCTCCCCGCTGGCTCCACCTATCAGTAGACGGGGAGCAGGTGCTGGCACATGTCAGCACGTGTCCCCTCTCTGAATGATCTATTGATTTAGCTCACTGACAGGCACTGCGAGAGACATATGAAAAAGCTCCTTCAAAACCAGCAGGGGGGGTCAGTGAATATTGATATCCCACTATTCAGTCACACTCTCCTCCCCCCCCCCCACACACACACACACACAGCAAAGGACTTGCTCATAGCTGTTGCTCAGAATCCACTTGGCTGCAACCCTTGCCATGGTCTGACTTTGGCCGTCTTGTACTGATTTGCTAATCGTAAGCGACGGGGGCTTGAAGGAGGCTGAATCACGCTCCCCCTCTGCCTGTCTTCCAGCCCTTCGGTGACAGTCTTACTCCGATTTTATCCTCTACTAATTTATACTGCAGCCACATCCACACATCTGCGGCGAAATAGCCACACGCAATGAATGCCATCTGTAAGCTCACGTCCGAATTGTCCATTAACTTTCTAATTTTCTTTTCATCAACTTGCCAATGCTTCACATCTCGGCGGGGTAAAATTTATCAAGTCGATTCACCCCTGTTTCTACCGTACTTCTTGTATAATGTGCAGTATTATTTGCGGTAATAGGGCTGTGTTGGGGAAGAGCCTTCGAATGCACAAATCTATGGGCCAAGATGAACGCATGCAGGAAAGCCTGTCCCCCACCTTTTGTCTTTCCTTTGTGTCTTTCTGTGCGACTATGATTGAGTTTCCAGTGTTTACAATCAGTAACAGCCTCTCGCTCAGATCCCCATTCAGAAGGGCCCTCCACTCTAACGTCCTTTATCGCTTTTCTGATTGACTGCTCTATCTCCATCTTTTCCTGGTAAAAATGAAATTTCACTCTGGGAAAATTGCTGCTTTACATAAATGGTATTTTAAAGGGGCCGCATTGAAAAGTCCAGCCGCAATAATTGCCCTGAGGTGTTTTATTTTAATAAGATGTTTGTCCCGGGCGTGGAGTTTATTTTTCCTTATATCAAATGGTCACAAAAACAAATGCCAGACAAGTGGGGAAGCAGTTCCTGAGAGACTAGAATATTAGCATAGACTTCAATTTGCTTTGTTGTACTGCGAAAAAAATCAAAACAAAATTTGAGACAATAGAGTATGGTGTGTTAGAAGGAGCAAGACCTTGTCTTCAAGATGCTTAAAAAAACTGAGAAGTTCAACATATCCTGACAACAGGTTGTGACCACCATCTAACTCAAACACTAGCTGCACATGATTTATTTAGAGCTCTTGCGGTCCACACTGCATCAGCCTCTGGTTATATATAATAAAATATACTGTTATCTATGATGCATAATTATTATGATGCTGAAACTCAATTATTCATTGGCCAGGAACATGGCTGCGCTTACAGATGTGGAGGACTGTACTTACAGGCGATCGCAAAATGCCTAGCTGCCTTCATACGATACGACAATGTGTGATGAACCTGTAAAGAAGAGTCAGGCTATTTTGAGACTTTGAAATCTTGCGTTTTACTGCTTGGATTTAGTCCGCCTCTAAATGTTTGAGCAGATTCATTTCTTGATTTTTTTATTCCGTTAATCCATTAACAAGGTCCCGCTTGAGAAAAGTAAATGGTTTTTGAAAGAAACCTGTCGCCTCGACTATGAGGTGTCATCATCCGTCAACGTAAACTCTGTTATCATCACAGGCTAATCACAAATCAAAGGAAGAGTGAGCCATTTCGGAGTTTGGTTCCGAATTCTAGAGTTCCTACGCTGCTGGAAACACTTAGGTTCTGCGATGTTTGTCACTGAAAGATGAAGACCAGTCAGCGCAGAATCAATCCATTAATGTAGCTCTGAAAGACTGCAGCAGCCTTACCGATTGGAGAGAGAGAGAGAGAGGGACAATAATAATCCAGAGGTGAAGGTGTGTGAAGCTGACAGGCAAACAGCTCCAGGGCCGCCAGCTAAGGGAGTATTGATTTGCAAATTACATCAAGGTAGCACCATGCCAAGCTGTTTCTAAGCTAGAGTGACAGAGGAATGGCCTGTAATGAGTGCTAACATCACACTTACCGCTGAGCTGGACCGGCAGCTGCACATTTATTTTCACATGTGCGATGTGAGCAAATTGTTTCAAAGATGCAAATTCTTTGTATTATTAGTTTTAGTAATGTTACAGCCAGCAACAACAACAGCAACTATAACAACAATAATAATAGTAATAATGATGCTGATGAATACGGGCCCCAGAAACAGTCATTCAGACCCTCGTACCGCCCTTTCTTGAGCCCCCCTGCATCTTTCCTCAAGGGTGCTGTGTGATAGTTTGGGTGGCTTAGTGAACAAGACAGCGTGACATGGGCTATTTTGAATAGACCAGAGGTGTATTTTCCTATTTCCCCTATTCAGCGACTGACAGAAAGAGGGAGGGATGCAGTTTTGTCAAATCTTTCTGTGGGAAAGAAAAAAAAAATGTAAGGACACAACATCACATACAAAGCACCGCAGCGGGAAGGAACGAGAGAAAGACAGGACAGATACTGCAGTCACCTGACTACCTTAGCAGTCACTGGACGGTTGGTGGGACTAAGCCCGTCTAAGGTCAGAGGAAGACATACACGTGTTAATCACTTTATTAAGAATCAATGACGAAAAATTATATTTCCACATATTTAAAAATAAATGTTAAAAGACTGAAATAGGCTGACCCCAATATGTGGTGAAAGCCAGTTTGCTGCAATTACATATATACATATATATATATTTGGATTCGTCTCTCGACTTAACACATTTTTGTCCGCTCTTGGCAAACGGGCCTGAGCTGCTTGAGGAATTATGGGTAGCAGTAGTCAAGTCTTTCCACAGGCTTCCATGGATTAAAGTCGCCCATGTTTACAAACTCCAGCTTTCCTGGAATCAAAGTGTTATTAGTCAGATAATCACATTAAAGTATAAGATCGATATGTGGGTAGCTCACAAAACATGCCCGAGACACGGAGGTTGGCCATATCTCTGCACACAGAAATTTAATTGCTATTAGCCTGTTTTATTTGCACAGTGGCAAATGTCTTGGGTAGATTTCAGACAGACTCTGGGAAGAGCCTGGAAACAGGGTGGATAAAATTATACCAGCCTTTATTACTTGGAGGATTTTCGTTCATTTCATTTGGCTAAAAGTTTCAGTTATGCTGCCAAATGGACAAGTTACAGCTTCAGCCATATAAAATACTCCAAACTCCATAGATAGATAGATATGATCGATAGAGAGAATGGGGGGCATTCCCAAATTTCATGAGGACTTCCTGTGGAATGACCTGGCTAGCTAGCTGAGGAACACACACTCCGCGTTTGGTGATGGGTCTGCTCGCTGTGTGTCAAGGGTTTGCAGGGAGCTCTCAAAAGGTTTGAGCCTGTCTCTCAATACGAGACCTCATCCCCAATTTGTGTCCTAGTTGTTTGAGATTTGAAGTGTCTCTGTTTGCTTATGAGAGTCTCAGGCCTACCTCGAGGTGGACCTCTGCTCCACACCCTACAGCCCACAACCTTCTAAACAGTAATGCTGTGGGGCGGGGGCTGGGGAGGGGGTGAAGTTTATGTTACCATGGAAACAGATGCTGTTTTTCTGTTCTGAGTTCAAACCGAAATGCGTCCAGTACCAATCTTGCTTTATCACTGGTCTACTAATGTTCAAAACGGTGTGCTTTGCTAGGATGTTGCGGGAATGAAAATGGTCCTCCTCGAGACACGTTTCATTTCTGTTTCATCCTTCTGAAGGTCCATCATAAATGTACAGAGCCTGATTGCAGTCTGTCTATGCTAGTCTCATTATTTTCTGTTAGAATTTCGCTGTTATCTTAAATGGGTCGCAGTCTTGTTTGGTTACAGAAATGTTTATTACCATATAATTTCATCCACTGTTTCTCTAACCACTTGTACTGTACCAGGTCATAGGATCAATAGAAATACTTCTCTGAAAGTTTTTTTTTTTCAACAGCAGGTGAATTTCTTGAAGAATCAGGCTTGTACTTTGATCGTTGCTTCTTTTTGTTTGAGCCATGGGAAGTGTTGCCGTTCTTCGCTTGAGCAGGTCTCTAACTGGGATGTCTGAGGATCACCTGGCTGCAAAAATAGATGCAGCTGTAATTTGCTTCAGATAAAAGGCAACAAAGAACTAGAACTGCAAGTATCTCAAAATGAAAGCCTAAGTGCAACACTATAGTAGTGAGTTCGAATTTGAGCTTCCGATTACAATGAATTCATCGAGAGCTCAGCTGCGATGGAAAATGGGTTCTACAGGCTGGGGTTAAGGACCCCTAATAAAAAATGGTCTTTACATTGCAGCCCCAAGGATTCATGGGAATCATAAAATCCAAAAGCGAAAATGGATACGTGATTGGCTTGATGTTACAATCACTGGGTGGTCAATGATATGATCTGGTTATTAATTCACACACAATTAACAGAACTATCCAAATGAGCCTGGAGGCCTTTCACTTTGAGACGACATGCTAAAGCGCTCTGTACACTCCCAGCTAGCCTGACTCTGGCCTAAGAGTACTGCCTGCATACAGTTTTCTATTGCCTAGCAACCACTTCTTTTTTGACCTGCTCTGGGACCTGTGTGGACCTATATTCTTTTTCACTGTTCCTTTTCTTCTTTTTTAGGAAGCATGGAATCTGAATACACCTAGTCTTCAACTGAAATATTTAATGGAAGGACAGTGGTACAAGCTCAGACAGAGGGCTGTTTATGAGGGTTGTTGGAAAGTGTAAACATATCAGAAGGATGATCCACTACAGATAGAAAAGTAATAAAAAAGAAACAAACAAAAAAAAAGAGATAGATAGATAGATAGATAGATAGATAGATAGATAGATAGATAAAAATAACCATTACTTCTTCTGCTATTTTAGGCTACTGCTCCAAATACTGAAAGGATGTAGGAACGAAAGAGTACTTCAAATGGTTCCATTTGCACCGATGGGCTCTATACCTTCTGCCTGATGGGTAACAGCTCATACCGGGAGTACAGAATATGGTACGGGTCACTGGGGATTCTCTGTACCTGTTTGAGTTCACATTGTTCACAAATAGAATGAAGATTATATTGATCCTTATGACTGATGAGCTTCATAGCCATCTGTACCAGATGCATTAACTTTGATTTTAATGTAGCAGGAAGATTTTAAAACCATGCAGTTAAACCATCCCTAATTACATTCTCTAAGGCAGCATGATAAAACACAAACATGATTCATGTGGCAAAGCCAGTTCATGGTCACGCGACATGGACAGGATCACGTGACATGGACTGGATCACGTGATATGGACAGGGTCACGTGACATGTACAGGGTCACGTGACATGGACAGGGTCACGTAACATGGACGGGATCACGTGACATAGACAAGCTGAAGAAAGCAGTTGTCAAAGATTCAGGTGAAGCTGTCATTTTGGCAGGGACTAGCGAGATTAGCAACCCCCTGAGCCCAGCCGATGAAGACAGTCATATATATCACCTGGGGGGGTGAAAGAAACACCCACTCACTGAAATACCTAGGGGAGGAAAAGATCGACAAAAACACATACAGTAAATGGACTCTCTCTCCCAGCATGGACAGTAGCGCCATCATAAACCACTTTTAGAAACACCTAGTAGTCAATGCAATATCGAAGTGTTTTGCAGCAGCCCAATCATGATGAATTAGTTAATCACACAATTAAGAGACTGGTTTAAGCGTAAGCCAAGAGCTGCTTATAAATACAGTGCAAATGCAGTGCAAAGCTTTAAAGCTGAAGTAACAGGCGAGTCAGTCACAGAATGGGATCTTAAATGCATCAGATGTTTAAAGGGCCTCTGACTGGTGCCCATGAGCACGTAATCACACGTTTACAGCACCCGGGTTACTAAGCAACCGACGCCGGGATACAACCCACTGCCCCTGGCAACTTCACTTGTCTTTAATGTTTTCAAAAGAGATGATAGGAGCACTACATGTGTATGTGAAACGATTTAGGAGGAATGCGATCACGGTGAGAAGGAGAAAATATATAAATAAACAAACAAGTAGGTATGTACAGCACAGTCCAGGTCCCTGGATACACAGTTTTAATGATACATCATCAATGACATCATCAGCAACAATGACATCATCATCAGCAACAACAACAACAATAATAATAATAATAATAATAATAATAGGGGTGGTACAGTTTGCCACACGACTCCGGGGTCTGTCTCCTGACTCTTCATGACGAGAACTTGCATGTTCCCCCTGTGCTGAATGGGTTTCCATTGGATACTGGGTCCCCAGTTGCACACTGTGTTGGAATGTGTTAGCGGCAACAGGTGCGAACATGGGGTGAATTGTCCAATGTTCTGCCTCCAGTGGGCTCAGGGTCAGCCCTGCGATGGAGCTGGCCCTCCTGCAGAGATTATCCAGGCATTTGGAATCATCTGAGCTGATCTTACTTCCCCAGCAGTCCACAGCACATAGAAGCATACTGGCCACTTCATACTGGTAAGACATCTCCAACAGCTTGCTGAACATCAAAGGACCCGAGACTCCTTAGAAAGTACAGTGTCACTGCGTTGTCCACCCAGTCCAATCTGCTATTCAGGTGCCCCCCCAGTTACCTGTGGAACTACATCACCTCCACTTCTTCCCGCTGGATGGCGACGGCTCCCAGGAGCTCCTTAGCTTGCCAGAATACAGCTACCAGCTCCTTTATCTGCAGATGTTGAGCCGCATGTGGTTCTTCCTGCACCACAAGACCAAGTCCTCCACTAGCCTCTGATACTGTGAGTCATGTGTGAAAAGAGTATAGCTGGTCTGAAGTCCTTCTTTGGCAATGAGGTTGCACAGGATGTCCAGAGCTGGGGCGCCTTCTGCAGGCTCAGGAAGTGGGAGAATAGGTAGCGAAGGACCCCGCAGAGTTGCTTGGCACATGCCTCCTGCACCCGGGGGCTGATTCTCTCAGGCCCCGCGGAGTTTCGCCAGCTCTCTCTGCACCTGGTCAGCAGAGAAAGATGATCTGGGAAGTGAGATGGGGGTGTCGACCCCAGGTGTGATGTCTTCAGCGGGGAAGTTACAGGGAGGTGTGAAGATAGTGGAGGGGTGAGGGGCCAGAACCCCCCCCCCAGCAGGCACACTGAGGCTGGTGGTGTGGTGGTAAGGCCAGACTGGCAAGTGCAAGTCAAATCTGTTGAAGAACAGATTCAGCTCATTAGCCCGGTCCACATTCCCCTTCACTGTGAGGTTTCTGGCCTACTTGTAGCCGGTGATGGTCCTTATCCCACTACACACTTCCTTAAATGATGTTCTCCTGATCTCATCCCTGTAGTGGTTTTTCTCCTCGAGGAGTTGAATCCTCAGTTCCGCCTGCTCCCGCTTGATCTCCCTCTTGTCTCCAGACCTGAAGGCGCTCCTCTTCTTGTCTAGTAGCTCCTTCAAGTCCTTTGTGATCTACTCACAGAGAATGTCCCCGTCTGTCTCCTCTGAGCCATCCTGCAGAGCTTCCTCATCCTCCTTCATCCACGCCCTGTCAGTCCCGCAACAAAGTCAAACCATTTACAAACATATTTTGATATTAGATTTCAACACAGCTAAAAGAAAACCGCATTTTATGGCTATTGAAACAGAATAGCGATGAGCTGAGTGTTTGTGTAATCGGAGAGCCGCGCGTGTTAAACTAATAAACGTAGATGTCAAAGATTGTAAACCTATCATGCATGTATAGACAACGATAGCGACCTTGGAAATCAGATTCCGCAATTAGTAGAAATAATCCAAGTTTGATATAATCTCAGATACATTCAAATGCATTTTCAGTTAGATCAAATAAGATAAAGGATCAGTTAACAAGCCACTTAATAAGGCACTTTATAAGAGCCTTGTTAATTTTTATTTGTTTTTATTTATTTAAAACCAGGCACACGGTTCTACAAAAGGATGCAACCTTAGGCAGTGCACACATAAAACTGCACACTGAACGCAGTGCAGAGATGCAGGCAGCCAGAAATGAGACTCTTCGTGAAATAGGGAAATTATGTGTTAATGCTCTATGATGCTTATGAGGCTGGCGTTTACTGCCCTACTGCCACATTTCTTAATTACGCAATTCTTAGCGATGTGCTGTCAATCACCGCTCTGGCTACAGAGTCCTTCAGCTTCATCTCAGTGCCTAATGCTAGAAATTACTGTTCAATGCCTGTTAGCCTCAGATGCAATTAAGACAGATGACTTTGATGTAATTGAAAGGAAATTGAGGTTTGTTTGGTCACTGGAAATTAGACGGGCTGCCTTTGAATTTTAGAAAGGAGCTTGTTATAATTCGTTACTGGGACAAGAGCAGACTGATGTAGCACGCCTGAATGATTATGTGGACGTGTACTGCTGTGCACAGATTTGCAAATAATTATATAGAAAACCACATAAAATATAAATAAATTTGTGCTATAACACTGACCCGATTACGCAGTTTGAAGATGGATGAATGGACGGGTGGATGGGTTAGACCTGTTACATAGTAGGGGTACAGGACTTCCAGTGATGTGTGAAGGTTCTTAGGGCTGCTGAAGATCACAGCAATCCTGAGGCCAAAGTGTGATGTGATCAGCAACAACAGTGTTTCCCAATCCGGTCCTTGAGACCCACAGACGCTCCACGTTTTTGCCCCCTCCCAGCTTCCCCGGGGACTGTCTGGCAGGGAGGTGGGAGAGAGCAAAAATGTGGACTGTGTATGGGTCCCCGGGGCCCAGATTGGGAAACAGCGAGCTACAGAATATATACCAGGACCTTTTTTGTTGTTTAAATGTTCACATTCGGAATAAATGGCAAAGTCGATCCAATCACTGAAAGTTTCTTATAATATTTAGATCTTTTTTTGCTATTTGATTTCAACACTTAAATTTTTTTTCAGATGCTGTCAATTATGGATGATAAGGTTCTGCTGCCTGCTTAAATTAGCCGACATACACGCGCGCATGCATGCACACCCAGCAATACCATTAATATCAGCCTTTGAAAGGTATTAAAGGCTCTGCCTCTCTCGCCATCTTTTGTGAGATCTTCTCACCGTGTCTTTTGCGATGAACGAGGACGTGGTTGAGCCGTCATCTCCAGGAAGAGCTGAGGCAGCTTCCTCTCAAAATACACCTCCGTCTCTCTCTTTCGCTGTCCTTCTCTCGCTGTATCTATAATATGTGCGGAGGTCATGCTACTGTCACAAAGGTCTAACAGGTTATTTCAGATAAGGATTTAAGGCAACAAATTCCATCATCGTGCCAGAAGGTAATCAAGGTTATTCTGACAGACACTTATTCCCAGCAAAAAAGAAAAATATATCTGATATTTATATATATTTTGTGACATGTATTGCTTAGTATTAAATCAGTGTCTCACTGGCCACTGGCTAGTACAAATGACTTTCAATCTCCTGCATGCAGATGAATAATTATTACTTATACTGTGGAAATCTCTGTTATTGACAGACATCGGATAGCTCGATGTCACACAATGGTGAAGATGTTTAAAGTGGCGGTTTGATTTCTGATACATCTGACCTCCATTTCACAATTTCAGGTAAGCAGCGAATATTTGAGTGTGTTTAAAGGAGAAAAATATTTACGTGTCATTTGAAATGGCACGCTTCAGGGTTTACAATGGCTGTGTTTGCAGGCACTGAAGATGATACTTCGTGCAAGTCAAAATGGTGAAAAACGGCGAGGGCACAATTACGAGGCTCTTCCGCCCAGAATTCCGACTTGTGGAGACTGAGAAGATTGTGGCTTTTCACTTTGCCTCAGTGATCCATTGGTTATATTGACGGCTGAGGCACAATCTGAACCTGGAAATGGTGGACAAATGGGGTGTTTGTAGAAGACAAAAGGGATTTAAAGGCATTTTCGAGGCAGCTTATGTATCGGTCACAGAAATTCAGGGTCTCTGTTGGCTACATTCCTCTGGAAGATTCGTTATGTCTTGGTGATATTCTGAGGAAAGCTTCTCACCAAGAAAAGCACACCTAAAGTAAAAACTGCAAAATGCTCAGCTGAATAAAATAGATAGTAAGTCATATAATAAAATATTTATTTTTAATGTGAACCATTTCCACTGAGCTTTTTATTTTCAACACTGACGGAGGACTTTATTCTTTGATAAATATATTGAATTTTACTGTAAGGCCAAAGGCATTGTGTGAAAGAATCTTCAGTAAACATGAGTTTTCCATGAGTAAATGACTAGTGTTTTCTCAGTACAGAAAACATGAACTTAACAAATATAAATGTAATAAAAATGACTGTCTGAAAGACATAAAGAGTTATTGACTTTGAGGCATTAACCATTACAATATAATCTGAAAGTAAAACGGTCCTTATTTGCTTCTCTGGATTCACAAAAGCACCGACACGGGATTATTTTCACACTATGGAAATAGTTCTTCTTTTGTTTTTCACCTCTTCATTCCTGCCGGTCCCCTGAAACACTGCCTTTCTGTCTGGTGTAGAGGTGTCTGTGTCTACCCATTTTGCCCAGAAATGTGATAAAATATTTGTAGTCTCTTCAATTAAAATATTTCATTTTGATTGGCTGGCAGTAGCTAAAGAATGATAAGGATTTCTTAGCAGACAGCAGAGAGCATTTCCCGAATCTTGAGAAACGCAGCTATGATCAAACGCCGGAGTGCTGTCCTTATTCAGCTGACTTTACTCATTATGACTCAAATTCTTCAGAATCTGAGCTAATGACCCACCTCGTGACATCTCTTCTGTGCGTAATCATCATCTTTAAAACTCGCGAAACACATAGCCGACGTATAATGGAGAGTTTGGCACCGAAACGACATGTGAGGTTTATTCTCTCATTAGCTGATGATGCTAATCGCATTATGAATAACAGGTACCATCAGTCACCAACGTATGGGAACCTTCTCACCGAAAGCTGAGCTGTTCTCCTAATGGGTTTCTGCTATTTGTAATTCCTCCAGTTGCTGGAAAATCTAATTAAACACGGCCTTGACTTCGAACTGGTGTCTATCTTTGCCCCGCAACATGAGCTGTGAGGTATTTTCAACAGTAAAGCACTGTTTCCCCAGAGTTACTGGAAGGCAACACTCATTTCAGAATCAGAGGCTGAATCCTTTAATTCGCTGTGTGCAAAAAGTACCCAGAATTTGTTTTGGTACAGGTGATGCAATGAGTGTAGAATTTAAAATGTACCATCAAAAATACACGAAACAATAAATATCATAAAGATGAAAAATAGAGATAGAAAAATGAAAAGTGCTATTATTAAATAACCAAATAAACATGTAGATGCATAATCGAGATGCAGGGTACAAACAGTGTGGGGTAGGTGCTAATAAGCTTAGACTCAATAGGAGTATAGGAGAATACAGTGGGTGACTAAGGATACAGTGGGTGACTAAGGAAGGACAGGTCCCATAGGTCCCAGTGTGCTACTCGTGGCTCTTTGTTCTTAGGGAGTCCAGACACTGCAAGGCCACCATATCCTGAGCGAGTCTAAAGTGTACTGCCAGGCAGATGCCTGGTCTCATTTGCAGGGATCCCGTCTGCCTGCAGAGATGTACTCATTGTACAGGTAGCTGGACTCATGCTGGGCTGAATCTATGCACAGGCCTCAGCATCCCTCAGCATGTAAAATATCCACTTACACGATCTAAAACCCTCGGTATCTTAAATAAGTAAAACATACATAGACTTAGAAAGAACATGCATATAACAGGATCCAGACATCCCAGTTTAAGTGTATCGATTTTAGCAAGGTGGACATTTTTCAGGCAGGACGGGGGTGGGGGTCGGGGGGCGGGGCGGTTGGTGGTAGAATTTGTCGACTTTTGGAGGGGGGATGGTTGGTGGTAAAATTTGTCGACTTTTGGTGGCTGGGGTTTACGGTAAAATTGGCCAAACGTCTGGAAGATTTTAAATGTTTACACGATCCTCTATTGGAGAACCTCGGCATCCTTCTAGCTGAAGCATCGGAGAAGATTTTGTCATTGTTGTTATTTCTGGGTTATATTTTTATAAAAATGCAGGACTCAGGACACAGGCTTATAATGGTGTTTTTCTTCTTTGCGCTCTCAAAATAGAACACTTTTACTAATGATGTAATACTAATAATATACAGCACACAAGTGACAGTTTATACAAATGAACAACCTTAACCCTAGTCCTAATTATGTCAAATACACTACAATTATCAGTCAGCAGACAATGAGCCTGGTCCACTGTGGAGTCCACTGGCATCGCACAGCAGACGGCTGAATGTTAAAGGAACAGATCATATACACCAAATTGACACCTGAAACAAGGCTCCTTGTGCTGACATGTATAAATATAAAAGGCCACATGTGTCTATGCGGAGCATGTTAGCTAATTAAATGAGATACCCACAATGCAACGTTACACAACGTTTACATATCGAGTACATACACAAACATCAATCTGCTCGAAACCATCACATTTGATATACCCCTTCACATCCTTACGATGATCCAAAATTCAGCATTTAATCATAATCCCTATGAAAAATTTAGCTAATCCTCTTTAAAATTATAATCAGAATAATAATAAAAAAAAGATGTGGGAATCTCGTCATTATTAATTTTCGAGAAAATGTGGATCCTTTGTAGTACTTGCCTGCGCTGGGGGCCCCCCCGGGGGGGGGGGGGGGGGGGGGGGGGGGGGGGGGGGGGGGGGGGGGGGGGGGGGGGGGAGGGGGGGCGGGGGGGGGGG
>JAODKC010000082.1:6753745-6774172 GCA_026777985.1 Mormyrops attenuatus
TGTTGCAGCGAAGACTCTTGCACATTTTTCTAACCAAAAGTAAGCCATGCCTCAGTTTAGTTTTAACATCACAGCTTTTTCGGCCCATATCAAGGACACGGTGAATCGCTTCATGTTCTGGGTGATGGAGATGAAACCAAGCCAAGGAGGAAGGGGATCAAAAGGATGCCTTCGACTGGCAGCCTTGTGAACCATTAACCTGCAAACAGGAGGCCGCGCGCGGCAGAGACAGGGGCGGCTTTAAAAACCTCTAATTAAGTAACACACCCACGGAGCCACACGGCGACGGCCCTCTGCGGGCAAACCTTGCATAACAGCAGTTCTTGGATATGCCTCACTGTGGCAATTTATTTTTATATTTAATTATTTTATTTATAACGATTTCCACTCCGCTAATCCTCAAAATTTTAAAAAATATTTTTACTGATGCTTATAATGCTTTATGAATGCATTATAATGCATTATGAATGTGTTTATGAATTGCTAAAAACATGGCCTTAAGTAAAGTGTTAACAATAATACTTTTGAATTTGGCCTTGTTGGGAGATGTGGTGAGGGTGGGTCCAACTGAACTCTACCCTTCACGGGTCTCACTGAACACCATTCTCCTGTGTGTCATGGTGTCGTGCTTTTCCTACAGAACTGAACACCACCTCCAAAATCACACTCATCTCCACAACTGGAAGTCCGGAGTTCATTTTGCTTCTACTAACATGGTCGCTTGAAGGTGATCTTAGGACGGTCAGGAGTTTTGGGCTGGAATCTGAAGCCTCTTCAGCACACAGCATTCAGTGGCCATCTCAGAATCTTCTGGAGGGAGTGGGTATTGTGTAGAACCTCACTGTTGGAAAGCGGTCACCTTCTTGGAGAGCATCGTGTCCGGAGCGTCCATCTGCTGCCTGGCTTACCTGTAAATAATTGGCATGGATATATCTCATCCAGAAGGACATTTAAAATAAGACAAATATCTACATGCACACTGCAGTGCGGTAAAATTACTGACAACAGGCATGCTGTTACAGGTGTATGAATTTCCATTGCATCCCTAAATATCATAAATGACTTAAATGGGTCACATATAACTAAAGAACAGACTGAACTCTGTTAGGTATAAAATGTATACATAAAATACACAATGTGGCTTTGGACAGGGACAGAGGAAACCACTAGAAAGCGTCAGTGAGCCCTCTGGGTGCATTTATTGAGTACTATTACGAGGTGTAGGAAAGTGCTGGGTTAGGTTCAGAGGTTCAGGCTGAGGTCCAGAAGTCAGGTCCTCACGGTGTACCATGCAGACTTGTCGTCTCACACTATGTATGTGTACACAGCTGCTGATGACAATAAAGTGCCTTGAACCTTGAACCTGAGGTCAGCGGGCTGAAGTGCAGGGCAGAGGCCAGGGCCAAACCTTTGGACCTTTCCGGGCCGTTGACCCCCCCATGACGTAACCAGCAATCCATCATAATAATCTAAGAACCGTGTCATTATCTTGTAAAGTGCACCTTTATCAAAATTGTACCGTGATGAGTTCTTTGTTATTCTGGTTTATCCTGTTCCAGTGGTACCAGTAGCATTTCATTATCATCTTTAATGGTCAGGCCTGACATCAGCTATCCCACAAGGTGAACAAACGCTATGACTTCACTTACATGCTTGCAGCGACAAGGTCACGTTGTTCAGGATCATCACTGTATCCTTCACTAGACGGTCACCCTGGTGCAACTTTTTCAATCAATTCCGAAGCCTTTGTGAGAGTATAACGATTTCATTCATGTTCATTCTACCAATATATCACTTATGTGACTTGGGTGCCGTGGTATTACTGGGGAATTTTATAACCATATTCATGTTAGCTTAGCGGTTTGTTAAATCATTAAATCATGCCGTCAAGGACCTCCAAGCTACTCAGGATTGTAAAATGAATAGGAGTAAATATTTGAGAAGGAAATGTAATGGTCTGTAGACTTAGGGGATGTAAGTTTAAATTCGGAAAGGGATGTCAGTACGCCTTTCATCTTAGCCAGCCCAGATAAGCACATCAGTTAAAGCAGTGTGTATTTATGCCGAAATGCAAAGCTAAGAAAACTCCTGGTGTTCTTACAGATGGGAATCATATAACATCACCACACAGTCCATAGGCATGTTCTTTATTCATTCAGCTTCCAACCGCTTATCCTGGTGGGGGCTGTGGGGGGGGGGGCTCCTGGCGTCTATCCCAGGCAGCACAGGCCATGAGGCAGTGGTACACCCTGGATGGGATGCCAGTCCATCACAGGGCATATACCCACACACAGCATCCCACACACATTCACCACACATTATGGGGAATTATACAGACACCAGTTAACCTAATTGCATGTCGTTGGACTGTGGGAGGAAACAGAAAGATCCAAGGGAGACCCATTCAGCATGGGGAGAGCTTGCAAACTCGACCCACACGGAAAGTGGGTGCAATTTGAATCTTTAATCAATCAGAATCAGTTTTAAAAATACAATCAAAGGTCTCCGTCTTGGATGAAGAGCAGATCTCATTAGTGAAATATTATCGGCATCAGTGTACTCTGTCACTTTAACATCAATTTTATGACAATTATTCTGCAGTTGGACATTTTCAAACGATAAGAAAAAAAACATCAACATATTGACTCAAATGAGTATTGCCAATTTTACCCCAATTCTGCAACACGATTTCTCATAATAACCGAGTAAAGAAGTACAATTCCTTACGGCCTCTGTGAGCCAGTGAGTAAATTAACTTGAGTCGCAGGTTTAATAGAAGCCGTTCGATAAACAGCTTCATTACATCAGGTGTAATTGGAGTCAGAGCCATATATAATGTCATTTAATGGCACATACACCTGTCGTGTCAATTATATGGTTTAAAGGCTAAAAATTACACTTATTTCATTAATGTTCTGCTACAGCATTTCTCAATTTGTTGCGATTTTCTGCTGCAATGTGTAAAACACATGTATCAGTTTGCGCATGTTCTTTGACCTTATTCAGCTGTATGAAATATTAAATATGTACTCTTCCATGTTACTATGTACATGTTGAACAAGTACATCGAATACGGAATGGAAAAAAGGACCGAACCCTGGAATTAATATGTGCCTTTAATTATTAACATACCACAGGCTGAAGCGGCCCAGGTGTATTTTTAGATAAATGTAAGATTTTCGCATGCTATATTTGTGAAGTGCATTAAAAAATGTGTGAAGTCAGTGTTGGGGTGTTATGAAACAGTTTCACATTCATTTTGCATTTATCAAACCCCCCACCACTCCACCCTCATCCAGAATGATGTTAGGTGTCACATCCTGCACTCCTGACCCTCCTGTTTCTTCCCTAACGTGACCCTGATGAGCCACGCTGGTGCTTGTTACCCCTCGTTAGTCTTTGTATATAAGTCCCCCAGTCCAGTCATTGACATCAAACCCTCTTGTTGCCTGTGCCCTTCCTTACCCTCCCTCCCTCCCTCCCTAGTTTTGATCCCTCATGACTCTGTTTATTTTTTGTCTCTATTCTTTGAGTTTGGCGACGGTGCCTGCCCTCCAGTCCTTCATTCCTCAAGTTGTGACATTAGGCTACATTTCAACACCAAGAAGCCCCCCATGTTTTCTCAATACAATTTAGTATGAATATACTTTGTGCATATAACTCTATAAGAATTAGGCTAATAGTCTATAATGTTGTCAGGGTAATGTTTTATCTGTGTTGAATAGACCTATGTTTAAATTATAAACTAAAAGATGATGCGTGGTAAAATGTTCAGATTGAGGTTACAAATCCATCAATATTCATTATGCATTTTATCCAAACAGAGGCAGTGCAGGTAATTGTTAGTAATTAACTATTTATGTCTAGGAGTCGGAAATGGATTCTGCATCCGAAATCCCACACTGGAGTCCAGCACTGACCAGTACCTTGGTATGGAAATGGTACTCTCCGTGCTTTTAAATATTCCAAAACTGTACGGACAAGCTAATGGCTTTGCCATCAACCAGCATATCCAATTACACGTTTCACTTTAATGCATAATGAAATGAATGAGCAAATAAACAAAATTAGGCAAAATAGCATTTAGCTGTTCGACATTTGCAAGATTGTTCAACTACTATTATCATAATTTTCTTTCCAACCACCAAATTGACAAACAGAATGCTGATAATCATTACCTAATTATTTTGGGAGATGTTTCTTTTTTAAAAAACACACAATAATATTAGTCTGGAAATGGGATTTACAAAACCAAACCCTATATTATTATTACCAAAAATCCTGTTATCTACAGATTCACAGGAGCAAAACCAATTATGTGACTTCAGAATAGGAGCACAGGAACAAGAGTAGAGGATACAATGGATGGACAGTTAGAAAGGATGTATGGTCAAGGGAAATCAATGGTGCAAGATGACAGGAGGGCGGGGAAAAGTCAGCTGACAAGCTCAGCCAATCATAATCCTACAAAACAGTCATCTGTTTGTCAGTGGCCATGACAGACATGGCAAAAAAAAATTAGAATTGAGTGTTGCTACTTGGTAAAAACACAAAACACTCATGTTCTGACTGGGTAAGTAAGAGTCCTTTGACAGATCCTTTTCATTAATTAAGCATTATTATCCAAGTCTGTCTTTTTTACTGACAGATGGATGAAAACAAACAGTGAGTAAAAAGAAGGAGAGATAGAGGAATTGGCGACCACCATAAATTACCACCTTGAGGTCCAGAGAGGAGCTGACCTCCACCATAAACCCCCCACCATGAGGTTCAGAGAGGAGCTGACCTCCACCATAAACCCCCCACCATGAGGTCCACAGAAGAGCTGAACTCCACCATAAACCCCCTACCATGAGGTCCAGAGAAGAGCTGACCTCCACCATAAACCCCCACCATGAGATCCACAGAAGAGCTAACCTCCCCCATCAACTTCCACCTTGAGGTCCACAGAGGAGTTGACCTTCACCATAAGCCTCTACTTGAGGTCCACGCAGGAGCTGACCTCCACCATAAACCTCTACTATGTGGTCCACAGAGCAGCTGATCTTCACCATAAACATCCACCTTGAGGTCCACACAGGAACTGACATCCACCATAAATCTCCATCATCAGGTCCACTGTGGACCTCAGCATGGAGGTCTATGGGGTATGTAACTGGAAATTTTGGGCCGCCTGACAAAATGCCACCTTGTCCCCCCCCACCTCTACTTATATAATTTTAGGTAAAGTCTTGGGCCCTCTTGAATCTGCCACGGTATCTATGCCCCTATAGTGCGCTTTCCCACACACACACATATACACACATGCATATACAAATCTCCTTGAAATTCCCATTCATATTCCCATTCAGACACTTTCCATGTTTATAATATGTCTAATGCAAAGGGATGCACCAGTGGAACAATTATTATAAATAAAAATAGCCATTCAAATAGCGTGTGGATGACTAAATGTACTGTAAGCAAACACAATTATCGATTAGATGTTTTACTTTTTATGTAAATAAAGTAGGGAAAATGTCATGTATTAAGGGGTTTTTGCTCCTTTGAAAATGTGCAATAACATATTCAATAACATATGGTCAATAATATGTTATCAAAATTACATTAGCAAAATTAATATTTTAGACTTTGAATGTAAGTAGGGCATTATAAGGCAAAATTATAAGGTTTCCCTTATTGAGGAGATCTGCAGTCGGACAGACATCTTGACCCAGAATCATTTCCTGTCTTCATTGGTAGTATTGAGAAACACGACCCCCAATCCTCCCTCAAGCTGCAACAATGTCGTACCTGTATGGCGCATGATAAGGTCAAATACCGTTTTGGCAGCGACACTCAAGCGGTCCACAATTCACCTGGACTGCTTTGAGTCTCTGGTGCGATCCAGGATGTCTGCGGTGATTAAGTCCCCGTTTGAGTTATAGAGATGTTTCAGCAGAGTGGAAGTGCATTTGGATGCCTCTATCTGGAAATGTGGGCAATTTTATCATTTTGGCAGATTTATATTTGTAGTTGGGCAGTAATTAAATGTGCATCTGATCGCCTACAAAAGACAATCATACAGTAAGAGCACAACGAGATTCTATTTCCAAGTTCTGATGAACATGGTACAAAATGACAAAAAAAAATCGGAAACTGAAAACTGCGTAGAAGTAATAAAATTAATCAACTCATCTAAAAGAGAAAAATAAACACATAGATCATTAAACCACTATCACTATGTGGAAGCTATTGAGATGAGGAGGCCAATTGAAATTAGTGTTCAGTTGTTCCACTGCCTAAGTGCGTTTACAACAAAAGCTTCCCCCCCTCTAGCTGAGAATTCAGCTTTCAGAAACTAAATAAGATGCTTTGTGGCACCTTTCAGGAGCCCACAGAGCTCTAACATAAATTCTGAGTACTCATAAATTCATAAAGTAATTAAAATCTTGAATTTGATTCCAGAAGGTACTGCAAGGGACAGTGAGGATGCCAGGAGAGCAGTGATGCGATTCCTCTCGCTGTTTCTGCTAAGGAGCCTCGCAGCAAAATTTTGCACCAACTGTAGGCGGGATAAAGCCTGATGCCTTGGACCGCTGTATAAAGAATTACAGTAATCTCCCCTAGAACTAATAAAGGCCGGAATTACCTTCACTGCGTCCCCGGAAAACAGAGATGATCTGCTTCATGTGAGCAGCCTTCATTCCTGCCACGCTATAGATCAGGACTCGTGCTGGTTTCGCTGTGACATTGTCAAAGCAAAACAAGCGGCCGGATAATGCTCGCATGAAAAATAAGTTATTCATGTAAACCTCGCTCGAAGGTAAGTCGGCTCATTCTACAAATTGCCTACCTATTCGGCATTATAATGAAAAATAGCATTTCTATGTGTTCTAAGGATCAAAGTTTGTCCGAGTAAGCCGTGAGACTAAAGGGGAGTATAGTGTCAGCAACAGAACAAATCTTGGGCGGGGCCAAGATTTCCATGCTGGGGTGGGGGAGGGGGGTGGACATGGCTCTGTCAGAGACCAGACTTATTTGTTTTCAGATAAATACCTTTATTTGAAACACAAACATACATTTATGCTGTAAGGGGCACGGGTAACGCAGTAATTATACGATTATGAGTATTAATTAACCACAAACTAAGTCTTAGTTACATACTGATCTCATGTTAATTCATCATTAATGAATCATGACGCATATTTCATCCCAAGCAGTTACTGTCGTTGTTACTATATCTGTGAATTCTCTAAAACTTTGTGAACTACGGAAGGAACAAGTCATGAATAACACAAGTGAAATACTGATCTCCTGTTTATTCATCATTAATGAATCGTGATGCATCTTTTATCTCAAGTAGCCACTATATTTGTTCACAATTTATACTTCAGTAGTAGCTGAGTTGCATCTAAGTATTTGTGGACCATCAACTGAAGTGTTACCAAATTAAAATGAAATAAAAGTGGGTAGTGTTTGGAGCGTACAATGGCTCATTTGGGGGGGTGGCTGCATGGCCCCTGAATGACCCCCCCCCCCCCCCCCCATGACACTAACCCCGGTACAAAAGATCTATGCAGTATCATGACAAGAGGGAGCAAAGCATACAGACAAGAACTGCATTTGAACCAGATTAAAATGAAACTGTCCATGATATCTGCATTTATGGCTACAAAGCCGTTACACATGCCACTCAAACCTGCCATTAGCACCTTGGAGGAGGGAGGAGACTATTTGTTATTCATAGCATAATAGTAGCATGACAGACAGAGAAGCCGGAACAGAGACATGACATGTATAAGGCAGCCTGTGCAGCTGCTGATTCACTGCTGATGCTGAAAGTGCTCTGAAAAAAAATCCTGATGTTATGCTAAATGACACTGTACATTACACCTGACTGACTGAGAGCAAGTCTGGCTATTATAAAACGCACAATTTGGCTGCAATGTTGAAATGACACATTCTTTAGAAACGTGTCCACTGAAACCGGCTCTAATTCTGAAGGATCCCGCAGCATATTCATTTCCGCCGAGTACTTATTCGAAATGGCAGAAGTCCGCGTCTTAATGATCTTCTGACAGGTTGTATTTTAATTTCTTAGTGAAGCCAGAGGATATGGGAAGAGGAGACATTTAAACCAGAAAACAGTGATGAAGAACAGAATGGCTTTTTCAGAAGCCCGAGGTGGTCATTGCGTGCGTATGTATGCGCGTGACGAAGGAATCAGTTTTGGGCAATATGTTCACACACTGGTAAACTTTTATAACTAAATCTATATATTTTCCATTACTTAATGAACTTCACAGAAATATACAATCAGTTTCAGAGCTGCTGTATCAGATTGTACATATAGTGCATAGATCCCTTCAAACAATCCTTCCAAACTGTGCACTGCACGTGATTTTCAGAAAACTGCAAAAACCTGTCTACTATATGTCTTGTCTCATATACATATTCACAGAAATACCATGATAGATTGTAGATGCCCAGTGCTTCTTAGATATAAGTGTATTCATATGGACTTCACAATTGGTTCCTGGTTATCTGTCTAACTTCTCTTGAAAGTGGAGAGAGAATCTGACGACCAGATGTGGTTCAGTGAAAGGAGGTGCTGAACTACCTCTGGTCCTCAGACTCCCTCTCCACCTTCAAGAAATGCTTCAAGACCCATCTGTTCCTGGACTACTTCTACTAGCCTGGAACCTCTCCATGTTCCCTGAATGATCTTAATGTTGCACCGTCTCACTAGGTTCTTGCTCTCTTAGAAGTTGTTGTGTAGCTCCTGCTCTGATACTGCTTACACTACCTGGACATTCACTGGAAGCTCAGCCTAGCTGCACTGCCTTAGACAAAAGCATCTATAGTAACACTTTACTTAAGGCCATGCTCTTAGTAATTTGTAAACGTATTCATAATAAATAATAATGCATTCATAAAGCATTATAAGCATAGCTATAAATATTACCAAAAGATATAACACAATTCAACCATGTCTATTATGCATTATGGATGCTTTATGAAGCTCTCATCTATAATGCACTATAGGTACCTTTACAATGCATTATAATGATCAGTATAAGCATTAAAGATGCTTTCTACTGCATTATAAAGGTATCTATAGTGCATTATGGATGAGAGCTTCATAAGGCAGTCTTAATACATAATAAACATGGCTATAATGTCTTATGCCTTTTTACAGATATTTATAGCCATGTCAATAATGCTTTATGAATGCATTATAATGAATTATTAATGCGTTTATAAATGACCAAAAACATAGCCTTAAGTAAAGTGTTACCACATCTGTTAAATGAAAGTAAGTGTAAAATGTAAATGGAAAATAGGTAGCGATCTAAAGCCTCCTTCTGGAAGCACACAGCACAATTTGCCCTAAATGTTACAGAAGCACATCATAATGCATTTGTACACACTTGCATGTTCCATGACAATATCAGATGCAAGGTGTAAATCAATTTATCTGAACTGCCATTTGTACTATGCTACAGTGTATGAAGTGTCACAAGCTGTTTGCAAACTGCAAAATGCTGATCACCAGTTTGTTCGAGAACCTGTTACACATTATACATTTGCATGTTTTAATTATAAACCAAATAATTTTCTTTTTTCAGAATGCGAGACAAAGTACTTTTAACTTCTATGCCTCTGTTATTGACTTCACTGCCATCTGAATAAGACTTCCTAATTCAAGAGCTGAATGTTTTTTTTTTCTAAATGCGTAAGCAATTAATTGAAATATTTTCTATGTTTTTGAAACATTGGCTTTAGTGCTACAAGACATTAATTAAGGCACTGAATTGGTTTGGACTCATAGATATAAGGTAAATAAATGAAAACTGAAAGTAGTACAATGTCATATCATTTATTTGAAGGTATAGGAGGGAGCATTTTATTCAGCACTTCTCGTTGGGATACATCACCCCTCAGCACTACTGTTTGAAAGTGGAATTTCCCTACTTTCATCTCTGTATCACATATTCTATCACACGGAATTCATAAGGGCTTTCGTTTTACATGGCATTGATACGGCCGTATCTTTTATTGAAGCGATTCAGATCAAGCACATAACGTAGGCAGACAATAGTGGCGTCTGATCAGGATTTTGACTGGCAAAACGGGGGTCTCTTCCTTTTATTCTGATTGAAAGCTCACTTGGGGCTGAGAGATTTCAGTTAATAATGTAGGGAAACTGATATCTTTCTAATTGGATCACATACTTTCATAAATTTAGCTGTCACATTCTGTCAGGTGAGTGGTGTTTCTATTCGCCATATTGAAATAAGCTGAAATAAATGTAATAGTGAATATTCTCAGACTTTTTCCTTGTGAATCTGTGCAAAGCATGCAGAGCAGTGCTTTTAAAGAACACAATGAAGCCAGTATCCCACATACTGAACTGTTCGTTATCCTGCACTGGCCTCTTGATTGAAGAGATCATCACAGCCGCTGCTTAGAAGAGCTTTTTTCATTATTTTTTGCTTCCTCAGCAGTCGTCATGCACTTAGTGTCCACCCGCCTTCCTGTTTCTCATTCAGCACTGGGTCTTGAGAACAGACGCAATATTAAGGCTGCCTTTTAATACTTGTTGTTTGTAGTGAAACATCTATCGTTTCTGCTAAATTCACCCTCATACTATATCTGATGACCCTGCATATCTGTTCCACATCTTGCTGTTAACACTCTTGTCTTTTATGCATTTGACAGAGGAAATCCCAGAATGCACCTGTTCACCTTCAATGCAGTATATAGGATGACCTCCCAATCCATGTCAGGAGGGACATTATGAGCTACTTTAGGTTTTACAAACTACTTTAACACTGAAAGGCTCCCGTGCTCGGCTGAATTGTTTGGTCCGTCTTGTATTTTTACTGGTTTGTTTCCTTGATTGAAAGACTCATCCAGCTGTTTCACATTAGCATTAGCGACATGTACGATTACAGGAGACTGACCAATCAGCACACAACAAGAAGTCAGTGCTTAAGTGAAATCTGGGTTCTTTTAATTTAAATGTTTCAAATGGTAGTTTACAAACCCTGTTGTAGGTCATAGCGTCCCTCCGGATATGGATTAGGGGGTCAGCCTATCCGTATAACGCAGGTCTGATGGGAGGGGTTGTGCATTATAGGGGCCTGGGCATTATGCACAGCAGCCTTGGTCTAACCACCATGTTTAACAGCATAACAGAGGACCTTGCTTCTGCCTTCTCCTCGGCCTCCTGCTCCAGACCATTTGGTCCCGATCTAACAGATCGTCAGCTGCATGCAAGAATGCCCAGGAAACAGATCCATGCAGTGTGATGATCCACAGCATGGATATGATCATCGGGCCCCGCCCACTCCCACTCCTCACGCCTCCACTGGATCAGCAGATCACGGTCACTCGTCTCTCGTTTGCTATGAGTTGCACCCACTTGCATTATTCACAGCTGAATTATTCTGTATTTTTATAGACACTTTTTTTTCCAGTGGTCCTTTGCAGTTGGGAGAGTCACTTTCCATTTAATTTGCAATATTGTTGTTTTGGGTATTTAACTCTGTATGCCATTAAAAATTCACAAAATTACATTAGTTTCAGTTGGGCTTTCGTCCCCTTCATAGTACAGAAACTGCTCTACTAAAAATGACCAATGACCTCCTTATGGCAGCCTATTCTAGTTCACTGTCCATTCTCATTCTCCTTGATCTGAGTGCGGCCTTCGATACAATTTGCCATATCACCCTTCTATCTTCCATCGGTATTACCCACACTCCCTTTGAACCTATCTGTCATGCCGTACTCAGTTCATGCAACTTAAGTCTTTTTACATCCCAGTTTTTCTCTGTTACCTCAGGAGTACCCCAGGGCTCTGTCCTGGGGCCCCTCCTTTTCATTATTTATCTTCTTCCGCTTGGCAATATCTTCCGTCAATACAATATTAATTTTCACTGTCATGCAGATGACACCCAGCTCTACCTTACTTGTAAGCCCACTTCCAATCTTCTTCCTTCCCGCCTTACCAATTGTATGGCTGAAATAAAATCTTGGTTCTCTTCAAATTTTCTTAAACTAAACGGTGATAAAACTGAGGTGCTCCTCATTGGCACTAAAATAACATTATCCAATATCAACAGTTTTTCCCCTGATATTGATAACTGCTCCGTTTCCCCTTCTCCAGAGGTTAAGAGTCTGGGTGTCATCTTCGATCGTACCCTCTCCTTTCAGTCCCATGTTAATAATATCACCTGGTCTGCATATTTCCATGTCTGTAATATCAACCGTCTTCGCGCCTCCCTCACCCCCCAGGCTGCTGCTATTCTTGTTCATAGTCTCGATACCTCTCGGTTGGATTATTGTAATTCCCTCCTTCTAGGTCTTCCCCAAAAAACCCCCACAAATTACAACTCATTCAAAACTCGGCCGCTCGGATAATTACCAGGACACCATCCCTTCATAGCATTACACCCACCTTGCGCAGCTTCACTGGCTCCCAGTCAAGTCTCGTATTGAATTCAAACCCTTTTTTTTAACGTTCAAGGTCATTCACAACCTGGCACCTCCGTACCTGCACGATCTCCTTCACATCGCTACCCCCTCCTGCACCCTCAGATCATCTTCTTCTATTCACCTGGCTGTTCCCTCTGCCCGTCTTACCACTGTGGGATGCAGAGCCTTCAGTCGCTCTGCTCCACAGCTCTGGAACTCACTCCCACTAGATATCAGAAACATCAACTCACTTTTACTTTTTAAATCTGCCCTCAAAATCCATCTTTTCATATGAGCACTTTCTCTCTAATTTCCTATTTATTTATTTTGTTTTTATTATTATTACAATTATTTTTATGAAACTCGTTTTATGTTCTCAGTATTTTATGGTTCTATGCTTTATTGTATGGTGTCATTAGGTGCTAGAAAGGCGCCTTTTAAATAAATTGCATTATTATTATTATTATTACAATTGAAATAATTAAATAAATAATCGATACTATTGTCATTCTCAGCCACTGAACGATCACACAACTGCAGGTAGTGAAATTTCTAAATTTTGTTCTGAACCAGGCACATAGCTAGGTACTAAAACAACATTAGTTTGAACTCCTTTCCAAATTGTTCAGTCCACTCTTGATATTTATTTCTAGCTACAGGCCTATTCAACTGAAAGGTCGATTAAAGAAAATTTTTTTTTTCACTTCCATTTGTATTGCATTTAGATGTTTAGGAGGAATACATGGAAAAAAAATATTGCACAGACCCAGCTACAAAAGTCACAGATAGCTTATTTCTCCACATTATGTTAAAATAACGTTACACATTATGCGCTATACTAATGCATGCAGTTTTAATGCCACTTGAATCCTCCTTTCCGTTTAATCCCTGCTGAAACATGGTAGATTAATAAAGAGCTGAGAACCAAAACCAGATACTCTGCGAGGACCACAGACCGCAGTCAGATTCTCATTTATCCTCATTCGATTCTGCTCAAAAATTCTTCCTCCCTTAACCATTGTCTCCATCCGGACAGAACTGTGGCTTGTCTGGCGTGCTTCAGCGATACTCTTCCCCCGAGGCACCAGGCCGCGGTGCACGTGTTCGCCGGCCCACGCCGGCTGCAGACGGACCTCCCTGGGCTGCTGGATCACCCCCCTTATGTGTGATTAAGCTACCTGGGGGATTGGTGTTGAGAGAGAGAACCGCGATGCCAGCTCGGTGAGCGCAGTGATGCCGCTGCACTGTGAGGTAACGTGAGGAGCCCCTCTGCACGCTGCGCTGTAATTCCATTCCAGTCAGGTTGTGGCCCTCGACCCGCATTTCTCTTTATCAGTATTAGGCTCTCTGCATCTATATGTGCCAGCTAATCCACATGGTAGCTAAATACTTCCCCAGCAGTTCAGTAGTCCTCCCCTGCAATGAGTACAAATGAATAGCTTGGCCTAGTCCTTTGAGGCAGACTTAGGGCATAAGTGACGCGGTGCCTTTCTGAGAAAATCCGTCCATAAATAGGACGTGACTCCCTTCGCTTCCTTGGTCTGCCTGCTCCCCTGGTTATTTGCCCCCCCCCCAATTGCCATTGGTGAAGCTCTCGTCTCCCCAGGTTTCTGGGGTCCTTGATCGGCGTGGGATCATTTGTGGGTCTGTCTGCTTTCTCCACAGCGTAGATAAAAGACGTGGGCTTGGACCAGGCCATCACTTCGATTCCCGTGGCGCAAAGCAGCTTAACTTGCTCGTATTCTGCTGGAGAAAGGATGCGCGATTGTGCGGGACTGTCCTCTCCATCCGTTTCTTGGCGCACTGCACAGAGACGACCAGCTGTCTCAGCTTTACAGTGGGACAGGACCCGAAATTGCAGCCATTAGATGTAGGGTCTCTGACAAAGGGACGGGCTTCCACGTTTGATGCAGAAAAGGCATCCTTGAAGTATGAATACATAATTTCAAAATAACATCTTTGCCCAAGGAGCCACCCATTTCAATATAAAAAAACAACACTTATTTACAGAATAATGAGGACACTTCATGCTAGTGTCAGTAAAATTAGCAGAAATGTACATATTAGCAAGGGAATCGCTTCTGTGTTTTGTCCATCCAGGATTTTTCCATCTTGTTCTATTGGCACGGGTGAGGTGTGCCTCTCTACACGCACATACAGTTCAAGCAGATTTTGGAGGAATCTCGCAGCAAAATTATTTACATGAAATAAACCGCCAGCTATTTGAATCATGTTATTTATTTACTTGTAGCTTTTTTTTCAGATGCAGGCTGGTGGGAATCACTGCACTTATCACAGGAACATTCACACCCCTGGGCACTGAGTTCGGCTGGAAACCCCAGGTATGTAGCTCTGTGAACTCACCGCCATCCTCTGTCAGTGTGAAGACCAGTTGCTGAAATTGATTGGAGGTGCTGAATCGCTCCCTGTTTGAGGCGGGTCCTCACCATGGGCGAGCGTGATGGATCTCTCCAAATCGACATCATTCGGGGGGGGGGGGGGTATCGGAGCAGCCTCTCGGCCTCCTGAGTAAACATCGTGGGTATGGCCCATTATTGAGTTTCACGTGGGACTCTATCGTATTGCTCCAATCGCCGCCGCCGTGGGCTCGTCTCGGAAAAGTTAGCGATGAGGCCTCTTTGTAAATGAGTCATATCCGCGAATATTTCCCCCTAATAGACTTCTGGGTTTGAGAGGCGCCAGCAAGCGGCCGGCTAACCCCAGGACAGCGCTATTGATCTCGGCCTTTGATCGCTAAATCAAAGTGAGGAGTTCACGCTGCTGTCCGCACCGCTGTGTTACGCTCCTCGCAATGCAAAGATGTGCCAATGCTGTTTCCCGTCAGTCGCAGGATCAGACACGACGGTGACAGAACGGTCCGCGCGGAGTGGCGGGGAGTACGCCACACCGTTTAACGAACAATGGAATAAAGATCCAGTTGACACCGTGAATTAATCACATTCGTAATAATCGCACTGCTTTAGCCTTGGGTATAAAAATGTTAAGACCTGTTAATATAAGCTGTTAATTTCTTTTTCTTTTTCATTTCTAAGTAATGTCACACCAGGCATCCGAAGCTTAGCCCTAACCCTTCTGGCATTGTGCTTTTTCCAATTTTTAAAAACGTGAGCTATACTTCCAGAAAGTACGTCTTGTTTTAAACCATCTGAAGTTCATCTTTGTGGCAGGGTCAAATCCCGGCACAGCCTACTTCATTTACGCGATACTTGTGATAACGAAGATTTTTTTTTTAATGATTGTTTTCAATCTTGATCACATTAAAAAAAAAGAAAGAAAACTTGCTTGGTGCTGAAAGTCAGGCCCCAGTGATTACAGACACATGTGAAAATTGCTCCTGACATTATTTCCAGCACACGCCACTGACTGGTAATCCCTGGCTGCAATTAGATTAATATTTATCCACAGATTGTAAACTGCTGAGCTCATGTGGGTGAGGATGAGGCGGGAAATGGCACGTGATGTTAAACCCACATCTGCAGCTTGGAAGCCTGTGGCTCAATGTTCTTCAACCACACACTGGATTTAGCTACTTATCCGAAAACATTTAACGTCTCACATTTGCGGCTTGGTAGCAATTAATCACTTAAGTAAATGAAAAGAAGAAGCACATGTTTTTTCCCTACTTAAGAGGATGTGTAAAATGGCAGAAGTGTTATTAGACATAGAGGATTGCCAGTCGCAGTCCTCTTAGGTAAAAGTCTTAGGTAGTCAAAGAAAATGTTTAAAGCTATTTATCGGGGTAGTAAGTGTACATTTCCTCAAAAAAAAATTACACAATTTAAAATCAGTACATATGGAAATTAAAAATAATTGAATGCAATTAAAGCTATCAAGAATTTCTTCTCTTCTCCATAAAATTACTGATACCATGCTGGATGGCTAGATGAACACCGCTTCAGCTCCCAAACCTCTCCTCAGGGACACCACAGCCAATCTCTGTGTCTGTTAAACTTCACCACCAGCTCACTTAATTAATTAATTCATTAAATTAGTTTTCAGTCAATGAGGTATTGATCAGCCATAGTAGGTGAGCTAGTGGTTGAGTCAAAATATGCATGGGTGTATTGGATGGTTGCTGAAAACACTGGGGTGACTTTAGGAGAGGTTATGAGAATGGTTAACCTGTCATACTGTGACAGACGTCAACATGAAGATCATTTAAACATCATTTTCTTTGACTGTGTAAGACTTTTGCACGGTACAGTACATGTGCATTGAAACACTGAAGGGGTGGTTACAGTACGGCATTGCCACAAGTGAACCTTAAAACACAGGGCCCGATTAATGGAATTATCATGTATGATCGTGACTCATTCTCTGCTTACCACACCTAAACAATAATCGTTGCTCAGGTAATTTAAATGATTTTACTAACGGAACAATTACTGAGACAAATTCCTCCGCTAATCAAGCCCTGCTATCACAAGATATGGAATGGTAAATATTCAAGATAGGGAATTAATTAGAAAATTAGCATGCATTGGGGGGGAAAACAAGAACACAGAAGGTGGACGTCTTCATTAGACCGCAAGGATTTATTTTGCATTCAGACCTCTCTGTCTCAGCTTCATTGGATATTCTCGTCATGTACACCTTTGGAAGGATGATTTTTTCTTCTTCTTTGCTTTTGTTGTGAAAGGCTTCAGCTGTTAACATAACAAGTGACCCTGAGCATAGAATTAAATCTCGGTCCTACAAGGCTTTCTTACTGAAAGTTTCTCATGACCCACAGGTAGCAAAAATAAGGAAGATAAAAGAATGGCAGGATTCCATTATAGAACAGTGACAACAGAATAATGTATCTTTACACAGACATACACTACATACAGGAGAAAGCCAAGTATCTGCTCAGAAGGACATAGGAATGGTGATCCATCTCCAGGACCTTCTGCCTCAACACACTTCTGGTCCTATGCCATTGTAGCTGCCCTGATCATCTCTGTGCACTGAAATGTGCGGCGATTCAAACAGAGCTACGTCGATGTGTGTCATTATGTGTTATTACACGTGTATTAGCGATATTATGTATGAATTAATAATGTACTTTACACCTAAACCAGACTCTCACAAAGAAGACAAAAGCCAAGCAGGCATGTGATGAGGTGCAGAACTGTGCCTCAGATTTGCACTGGCGTTTTGACTGAGAATGTCTTACTTTTTATCATAAATCCCCTGTGATGTCTTATCGAGATGGTTATTCGGGCTCATGCCGTCGGCTCCTAAGTTGTGAGATAATGATTTGGCGATTAGCACCAAGACAAACTGTCTGGTAAGAAAGGAGCCAAATGCTAAATTCTCTACGACGTCTGTCGATCGCATCCGGGAGAATTAGACTGTATATCATTTCTAAGCGGCAGAAAAATGCCTGGATCGTGATAAGATACATCGAATCGCCCTCTCGAAGCCTTCCAGATAGGGCCGGATGATGAAACGCTTCGAGTGAGCGTTTCTCCTGCCCGCTCACAATTGCTCAACAGCTGCTGTGAGGAAGTGGAAAATAGCATCTCCTTTGCAAGTGATTTACACGATAGCGTCCTCTCTCAGCCAGTTTTATCGCCGCGGAAAGAGGATTAAATTGGGCCGATCGCTCGAGGTTCTGAAGAACAGAGAGTCAGTCTATCACAGGGGCTTTGAGAGAGACATAAGTGCCTCCTGTTTGCTCAGGAAGTCAACCATCTCACTGGCGCTGACCCCCGGGTCCACGGTTCTGCCACACGGTCGGGGGGCATCTTCCTCTACGTGCGACGAGGTTCTTTTAACTCCTCTTTTTTTTTCCCCAGCTTTCCTTTTTAATCAGGGTAGTTGCAAATGACAGCCAATCAGGAGTCTCGTCTCCGCCTGTCCAGCCACTGTGCCTTCCAGAGAAAGAGAGCGAGAGAGAGAGAGAGAGAGAGAGAAAGAGAGCAAGGAAGACAGAAAGAGAAAGAGAGGGAGCAGGGAAGGAAGGGTGGGAGAATGAGAAAGAGCCAGTCTGACTGTAGTCAGTCTTGGAATCTAGGTGCTGCGGTGACGGAGTGGGAGAGACACAGAGGGACATGGCTAATGTGTACTCACAAGGACAGTAGACTGTCACGGAAGGTAAGAGGCTCCTACAGCTGTCTTATATCAGCATTTATATTTATTTATAAGCAGACGTGGGTCTGAAATGCAATCGAGAGCAATTAACGTGGCATTACCGGTAATGACGCGTCAACGTGTTTTTTTTTTTCTGGTATGGAGCATCATGACATGACAAACAAACTTGCACTGTCGCGATGTCACATAAAGAGAGAGCGAGACGGAGGCTGCAGGTTGTTCCTTCTGCCTTTCTCTTCTCATAAGTAATCTCCTACTGGTCCTGGGGCTGTTTAGCATTACATAAAACCTGCAGGCAGGAGCGCTACGGTAGATGTGGTCTCAGGTAGGTGGCTGCATCCCTGTAGTCTTTCAAATGCTGTTCATTGCACCCATGCATTTTTCTTTCAGTCTTTATGATGTGTAATGAGTCAAATTAACAATGTCATAGAGAAGTGAAGTAAATTAAGCAAGATGGTAATCAACCGGCTTAAACTTCAGGAGGAATATTTGACTGCTTGATAACAGAACAGAACAGAAGATCTTATTGTATTATAATAGCCACCGACTGCTGAGATTGGGAGTTAAGTTCCTGGTTTTGGTGCTAATTATCAGAAGTTTAACATGGCATACGGAGTTAACTGCTTATTAACGTACCTTTGCTTTGCTGCAATTGAACACATGTGTTGCATCTTGTTTGCCGATGTTACCTTCGGTTTCGATGCCAAGTTGGATGTCATTACACACTTTCTGTGGGTTTTCTTTGTGTAGTCATGCATGCGATTGACAACGCAAACACTGGCGAGTCCCATGCATGACAGTGCGCTGTGGTCTTCGCACCGGGGGGCCGTTCTGAGACACCCATCCCGCTGCCCATTGGTATCATGGTCGAGATCCGGCAAGTGCATTAGGTTTCACGTTAACGATATGGCAGATACTAACAAAGGCCGCTAAAATACTGCTTGAAAGCAGTGCCTCGTGTTGTGCCAACAATAAAGTCTCACAATAGTCAGATAAGCAGATCTCAGATATAAAAGACGTCTCGTGTCTGTTATATAAGTTTGAAGTGTGAGTATATTGCACATCTCCAGGCTGTAATGTTTTGTCCTCTGCATGATATTAGCACATAAAGTTCTTTCCTTCTCCTAGACGCTTGTGATTTATGATGGTGGGCTCTGGATGACTGATCGCACAGTGCCATTACTGTTCCACACAAATTAAAGCACACGCATCTTCGGCATCGTAATTACCTTTCAGCGCAGAGATAAGGGATGACTTTATCTCGCCGTTTGAGGCAAAAGCCCGAGTATGACAGGTGGGGGGATCGGGGGGCAAGGCGGGACGCTGGAGAGCGAAATCAAGTCGGTCGTTTAATCTCATCAGGACACAGTGGCCTGTTCATTTCAATAGAACAACGTGCGGGATATATCGGTGATTTAAAACAACGGCCGTGTTTAATCAGAGCCAGGACGGCATGGAGGCAAGGCAGCTACCCTGCTGGGAATTTGTCTCGTTTCAATAGACGGCCATTTGAATGTGCCATTGCAGCTTTCAAATCTGCATTTTAACCCAGGCTGCTTCTTGTGGAAATTTAGCATGTTACGGTGCATTTGTTTTCAACGCTAAAGACACGTGGGCAGGAGCTGAAGTCATTAATTATAATTCAGTATAGAGAGAAGCAGAGCGTTTTTCATTTTGAGTTTCAGTACATGTAATCATTCGTGAATGTATCTGCTTATGTAGCCAATACGTAATGAGACGGCTTCGCGATACGGTATTCAGTCTGTAAGGGAGCAGCTGAAGTCACCCAGGATGGTATTTTTACTGTTTGTATTGATTCAAAAACCCAGTGCCCCAAATGGGGCAGCTTAAGTCAGAAACGGTTAGACA
>JAODKC010000082.1:6774272-6788413 GCA_026777985.1 Mormyrops attenuatus
ACAACCTGCTACACAGGTTTTCTGTCTCTCGAGGGGCATATATGCACCGTATCCACGTGCTGGGGAATGAAAAATATGGGTGCATGCAATATGCTGAATGTCTTCCACTCGTTTTACTGATCCTACTGCTCTTATATTCTTATCCCATGTCAGACAAACAGGGCATTGTATTAATATTTTAGATGAAAGAGAATTTATAACTGCCGTTTCATCTGGGTGGTGATGGGGCTTGTTTATGGGCTCTGGGAAGATCTTGGGCTCCCCCAAGTGGTGATGTTTTTCATCTGGACAGCAGCACCGCGTTGCTCGTATCTGTTGCCCATTTTAGCGGTCTGCGCCTTAGAGCACAGCATCGCGTTCCCCAGGCATTGGCTGTTTGCCAGGTAAAATCTGCTCTCTGTGCCCTACAAACAGATCTCAAGAGTGTCTGATAATCTCCAGATATGATTTTTTTGCCTTTTTTTAATTTCTGCTTTTTTTCTTTTACTCCTTGCCATTCGGCCGTGAATGACTCACCTGGTGCTCCCGTCGCAGACGTCACCGTCCGATGGCATGGCTGTCGTCGCCTCCCGCTGGACTTAAAACTTCATCCCTGATCACCAGACGCAGCTCTGCTCAGCAGGGAACAAAAAAATGCCAAAGAGAAAAACCCAAGTACATTTAGAACTTAAGGAGCGAATGCGTCTGCTTGTGAGCGAGGCCTCTGTGATACAATGCGTTACACCCAGGACAAATGCCTACCTGTATCCACAAGCAAGCATTACTTATTCAATGAGAGGGACTTCCACTGGACAGTTATCTTCCTGAACGTTCATTCTCTGTTTGAATCCTATCTGGCAATATCTGTGATTTAGTAGTAGTAGTAGTAATAATAATAATAATAATAATAATAATAATAATAATAACATCAATAACAGAGATAAAGATTCCAGCAGACATGCACCCATTCAAAGTGCATCAAAGAATAATGAGTATTTAAACGGCAGGGAATCCTTGAAAGATAATTACAATCTTCAGGCAGCCTAATTAATCAAAGGATTAATGGCTTGAAATACACTTGACTCCCATGCCCTCGCCTGCTATGGGGGATGGTAACGGTAATAAGGACACCGTTACCGTGCGCCGTAACGGGCGGTCTTTGATCCATGCCGCGAGGCGGCAGCTAGTTGGCTAATGCTGGTGTCGAAGGTTGTGGTTTCGGATCTACTGCCGGTTGGTCTATGGCTGTGCGCTGTCACTTTTATTTACTCTATCGGTGTGATTTATACCTCTTTTATACTTTAAACACACGAGGAAGTGCGCGGCTGTTTTGATGTTAGGTGAATGAATGGGGAAACCGGGGGTGCTTTGTGGCTCCATAGGTTTGGATGCTGTCTGTGACCGGAAGATTGCTGGTTTAAATCCCAGTGATGCTATTGGCCCCTTCCGCAAGACTCTTAACCCTCAATCGCCCCAGGGACTGGCGACTCTGCTTTTGAAAAAAAAATTAGAAAAAAATGTGCGGCAGTTCGGATAAAAGCACGGTCTAAATAAGTAAAAATGTAAATAATTCATACAGGCACTGACAGAGATGTTAAATATGTGGAACTCATAAAGAAAATGACTCTTATGAATACATGATTACAGCTTCACTTTTCTTAGTGCCTAGTTAACTTTCCTGTTACTTATACCCATTCATTTACTTAAAGTCAGCAGTGTAACCTGCACTCTAGCGGCCAATCAGCACCTGACACCTCATTTTTCACACGCAAAGTACCTTAGTCTGCCCCGCCATGATTTAACAGGAAACAACAGTGAATCTCAGGAAGCCATTGATATTTTAGACAAAGGCTCTGTTATCAGCAGAGATCCGGACAAAGAGTAGAACAGATCTTGGCCAGTCGCATTCAATGGGCTCCTGAGATGCTGAAAGTGGCAGTTCTGTGAGACCCTGCAGGGATTTATATTTTAGATCCAGTTTCAGTAAAGTTTTGAAGTGCACAGAAGTGTGAAATGAATACTGTGGCCTTTCTTTGTGTTGGTTTCATATTCTTTTTACTGACTACTCTCTGTCTTTCCTGTGAGTGTCAACCACTACGTATCTATTCTTTCTAACATTTATCTTTGTTTGCTGTGTCATACTATTGTCCCTGCTGTCTTTTTTTACAGGGCTGACAAAAAGATGAAAGAAAGAGTCACACTGGCACATTCGGTGACACTGAACTCCACCACTGCAGCCATACTCAACTACTTTTCCTATTAAGGTTACTCTCTCCACAAGAGGCCTCAGAGATTAATTGGATACAAAGAAGATGAATCGATTTCTTCTGCTGTTCCTGCCGCTGCTTTTTCCCCATGCGATTTCCGTGGGGCTTTTGGCAACCGCGAGGGGGGGGCAGCTTAACGATCCGTCGGGAGAAGGCGGGAAGACTCTGCAGCGCTTCAAAAGAGGATGGATGTGGAATCATTTCTTCCTGCTGGAGGAATACACCGGAAATGACTACCAGTATGTGGGCAAGGTGAGGCCCCGTGCGGCTTCCGTCCATTCGGCGTCACTTGTGTCTACGAAATGCACAGCAATTACTAAATTAGAAAGTGTCTGATGATGGAAATCATGAAACATCAGCTAGTGGATAAGGTAACGGAGGAAAATACGGACAAAAATACCCAGATTTATGGCTTGATTATAAAACTGCAATACGCTTTATGTATTAGTCAAATAGCTTGTAAGGCAACTCAGATCATTCAAAAAACATCAAAAAGTCAAATGTATTGACCATGGTCAAAATGTGTTCAGCTAGCTCACCTATTGAAAGTTACATTCCTTAGGAAATATGCATATCTCATCTTTAGAACATCGCATAAAAAACAGGCTTATACTATCATGCTATCTTTTTTTACTCATGGTCTCAGGAAACAGAAAAATCAAATTTTAGCCTACTTAAAGCTTGACTGCACTGTATACATTAGCTGTAGTTTACCCAGTAAAGAGGATGATTAAATTTCGCGACGCTGAAAACATGCACGCTATTTTTAAAATTATATCACATCAAGTACAACATAATTAATCTTACATTGCAGGTGATGCTGGTTACACTGGTGTCATGAGTCCATTAGAGATTTAATTGCATTATTGTGTAATTTAACAAGAAGCAGCTTAATTAAAGTGTCATGTGGTATTAATGAACAATATGTGCAAACCATGTCCGAGCTAGAGTTATTTTCTTTGGCTGTAACATCAAGTGTGAAGCAACCTCAGTCGAAAGCAGAAATGCACACGCAAGTGAATGCTCTCTAGGGATAACACTTTCGTGTGAAAAAATAAATCAAAAATAAACATCTCTGACAATAAATGCAATTCTCAGAGACGGAATGAACAAGCCAAGACATGTAATGGAAACATTAAGTCACTCTTAAACCATAAACACAAAACGAAGCTGTCCAGTAATGTTACTAACGCTGAATAAAACGGCATCAGGGGAATATCTCTAGTAGAGTTACGCCGCTTTGACTGCAGGGTGAGCAGCACAGAGCCGTGTGAGACCGTCCGTGGCACTGTGCCGTCATCCTTCTCCTATCTTCATCCTGCAGCAGCAAGTGCTCCAGAGTTTACTGAAGCCCGCAGAAGAGTCGCTCGGATTTGCTCTTCTCTGCCTCCCATCCCTTTGTGTCACTCTGCGCGCGCCCGTGTGTGTATGCGTGCGCGCGCCTGTGTATGCAGACGGAATTTCAATTTGTCGAGTTGTACTTCTGTCAAGGGCTAAATATGGTCCCCGCTAACGAGACAGCGACTCACTTTAATGCAAGTGCATTATAATGCATTAAATTTTTAATGCAGTCCTGGGCGCTTCGCAGCTCCGTAATTTCTGTAATTTCGTCTCGACAGAAAAGGCATAAAAATAAAATAGAAAACAGGCGACTATAGATTTGAGAAAGGGTTCGACCTTAAGGTTCTGAGACGGTGGGGTTAGTGTTCGTATTGCCAAGAGTCCCACATATATTCTAACATTTCACTTGCATAAAATGTGCTGCCTGAGTTCTTTTTCCACCAGTAAATGCCGTCATTATCTGCGCGTTTACAGAGTCATGTAACATTTGTCGCTATAATGTTTTCATATTTTTAAAATATACGGCGACTTCCAGTGTGAGGTGCAGAAACGGGTGCTGGAATATTTTCAGGATCACCCTTTGTCCCTTAGCAGAGCACATCTTGCACCTTTACAATGTGGGCAGCGGTGACCTAATGGTTAGGGACGCGCACTTGTAATTAATAGATTGCAGGTTTGAATCCCCGACCAGCAAGGCACCGCTGAGGTACTCTGAGCAAGGTACCACCCCCAAGCACTGCTCCCTGGGCGCTGAATTAGCTGCCCCCTGCTATGTCACATTGTCACGTATGGGTTAAATACAACGAACCCATTTTGTTGTGGTGTGTCAACAATTGCAGTTAATCACTAAACTCAATGTGCTGTGGCCACAGCTTGTGATTTAAACTTATTCTGATTTGAATATGCAAATACGTGGCGTTATTTAGCGGGAAAGGCAGAGCTCGACCTCTATACGTAACTCCTACAGGTTATACGAAAGTATACAAGAAACAGAACTATTATTAGTTATGAGTCATCTGTTGATATCACATATGAAAAACCTGGTTATAGATGTCTTGGTTCCCTTCATAAAGCTTGTTCTGATCTATATATCTGCTTTCAATGCAGAATTTTTTCCTTTTTAAAAAAAATCTCGTTTTATTTTCACTTAACGTCAGATTTATGCTATCCCCCGACATTCTCATACTTCTCAGAGATAAAGGGCACCACAATGCATATAATTACTTGAAACAACTTGGAGAATTTGATTAATTGAATCATTTTGTATCTTCCAATTTATTACTTCCGCTCATTAAAGTGTTACTTCTAAAGTAGTTGAACTACTTAGCTTACATGTTGATTTTCGCTTGCTGGCAACACAGAGGACATGAGAATTTCTAGGGACGCCAGCAATGTGAAATTGGCTTGCTGGGCTGGCGTCCCCTAAGAAGACACTGGCACTTCATGATGGACAAAAATTTGTTGATGGTGCATATAAACCTGCATTAAAATGCAATTTTCCCACATCTGTAGGATGTAAGTACAGAATGGGCTTACAGTGAACTGGAGTAAATAGGTCTAACTGCTTCCCTGAGATGCAGAAATTAGTGACTAGTACAGCAGACGCGGGGCCACTCTAGAATTCATTCATCAATTCCAATCCCAATCAGGAAATAGAACTGGAGTTGGATTTTTTATCTCCCTGAAATTCAAATTAAATTCCAGTTCTGTTCCCCATAGTTTTTTTCCAATCCCAACTTCATTTCCATTTCCTGACTTGGATTAGAATTGATGAATGCATTCCGGAATGACCCCAACCCTGGAGTACAGACAGCTAATAGCGACATCCTGAATGTAAGATTGAAATGTGCATGCAGAATTTCATTCCGTATACATGGATGAATTTCATTCCCAAGTTGCTTTCTGTTAGTAATGCACATATCCTCCCCAGCTTCACTCTGACATGGACAAAGGCGACGGCACCGTGAAATACGTCCTTTCTGGCGAAGGGGCCGGCTCTTTATTCCTCATCGATGAAAACTCGGGGGATCTTCATGCCACCAAGAGGCTCGACAGGGAGGAGAAGGCCTTCTATACACTCCGAGCTCAGGCCGTGGACAAGAAGACGGGCTGGCCGCTGGAGCCTGAGACGGAGTTCATCGTCAAGATCCACGACATCAATGACAACGAGCCAAAGTTTACGAAGCCGATGTACACGGCAAGCGTCCCCGAAATGTCAGAAGTAGGTGCGTATGCAAAGCCACGCCAGCGGGAGTAGTGTTTCCATTGTGTGAAGATTTGAGCTACCAACTACGATACGGAGCTAAGAATGCTACACCTGTGACAATGTTTTTAGCGAGTTAGCATTCTTTTGTGTTGTAGCTGGATGCCCACTTTTTTTGGCCTTTGTTAAGGCTGCGATTTTCTTTGCACGTTGGCTGCACATGTGACTTGAGAAGGTTTAAGTGGAGATGTTTCAGTTTGGTCTTTGATTGTCCAATTCCGAGGGCACATGGATTCGCTGCGAATGATGGAACAGATGAATGATAAAGAGTCATTAAGGAGAGGATGACACAATCATGTGCATCATTGGAGGTCATTTCAAATTGACTGGCTCTTCACAAGAATGAAGCCTCATTGCTGAAAAGGACTAAAAGAAGAAAAGCACTGAACAAAGCATTTTAATTAGTTTTAAAAATGTATTGTGGAAAATCTCCACCCCATACATGTTGTAATAACTAATCCTACCGTCAAAAATGCTCTTATTTGTGAAAATATCAGGTATCTATTTTTTTCCTCCTGAACCACTGGAAGGAGGCAAAGTGCATTTTTAAATCTGAGCCTGATCAAAGCATTCCTGTAAAATTCAGTCAATAGAACAGATGTCCTGATTAAATGATTAGCTTTTAACTGGCGTGGGGGGGTTCAAGCCCTGATAAAGTTTAAGAAATAAACCCACCCACTTGCACAATTGTTACGGCAATTACGAGACAGCTGCAGGACGACGGCGTGCAAAGATAAGAACGGCCCAGTTGAAAGTGTAGATTTAATCTGATGCTATCATTCTTCACAGACCTGTGCTATGAGCCGCTGTTCTATAATAGTGCCAGACTTCTGTAGTAAAGGTCAGGGACAGTGAGGGAACACCGGGAAGGAATTCAGGTGACATTTAAGCACCGGATATCAATTCACATGGAGAGTTTTGTTCCTCCCATGAGTGGAATGTCGGTGTCACATGGGGGTGAATACTATTACTGAGAGAGCTGGGATTTGTATAGTTTACCAGTGACAAGTCATATGGACCCTCTTGTGTTTGTGTGGTCAACATCATCAAATTATTAAATCATCAATAAATCATCAATAACATGCCAAATATTTGCATGCACATTACAGATAGTCTGGTGATCGGTGTGAACGTTCATACTGCATAATGAATGACGTCGGAATGCTATCTTTGTGAATCATCGTTATCTTATGCACTTTGTCTGATTTTGAATGCATCAAATTATTCAAGAACCTCTAAGAGAAATTCTAAGATGTTTTTTATTTATTTTTAACAAGTGAGCATGTAAGAACTTTGAAGGGAACACATTTAGTTATTAAGAGCAGAGCCTCCAGTTAAAATATCAGTGGGGTCGTGCATTATTTAAGCTCTTTTAAATCTTGCAAGAAAACATTTACACTCCAAAGAAATGCAATTTCCAAATGTTATGTTCTTTTAATCATGTCTTCTTTTTGCAGTAATATTGCAAAGAAAAGCCTTATATAAGTAATATATCAACTTCTGACTTGCATTACATAAGTACATAGACCAATAGTGTTCTGCGTAGATATGCTGTTTCAAATATTATCTATTGAAACAATTGGATAGGAAAATTGGATTCACCTTCTCCTTGCTAATCCTGGTCAGGGTTGGTTGGGGGGGTGTGGGATGGGGTACACCCTGCACTGTGCACTGGGGTACACCCTGCCCCCTGCCTGGGGTACACCCTGCACTATGCACTGGGGTACACTCTGCACTGGGGTTAACCTTGCCTGGGGTACACTCTGCACCCTGCACTATGCACTGGGGTACACCCTGCCTGGGATACACCCTGCACTATGCAACGGGGTATACCCTGCACTGGGGTACACTCTGCACTGGGGTTAACCTTGCCTGGAGTACACTCTGCACCCTGCACTATGTACTGGGGTACACCCTGCCTGGGATACACCCTGCACTATGTACTGGGGTATACCCGGCACTGGGGTAGGCCCTGCACCCTGCCTGGGGTACACCCTGCACCCTCCACCCTGCCCGGGGTAAACCCTGCACCCTCCACCCTGTCTGGGGTACACCCTGCACCCTGCACTGGGGTACACCCTGCCTGGGGTACACCCTGCACTGGGGCACACCATTGAACGATCAGGCTCCTACTATCTCAGCACTTTGCATTGGATCTATCTGTTTCCTTGTTTTATGGAGTGTGTGTATAACCACAGCATATTTGGTCTTGACCCTGCACAGACTTACTCCTCCAGTCAGGCACCGCGGGTCATTTTGGTTGCCGACAGCTACATTCCCTTTCTGAGTCGTCACCGGTAACTTTGTTATCCCCCCCCACCCCCACCCACAGGCACGTTCGTAGCTAGAGTGACAGCCTCGGACGCCGACGACGCCACATACGGAAACAGCGCCAAGCTTGTCTACAGCATCCTGCAAGGCCAGCCTTACTTCTCCGTGGAGCCAGAGTCAGGTGCGTGGAGTGGAAGGAAGCCGAGACCTTGATTCTGGAGAGACCCTGAAGTGCTGGCTACGTGGAGAACACTCATCATCTAAAATGTCCTTTGCTTGGACCGTGTGGATATCAGGAATGTCTTTATGATCCTTTCCCGAATCCATGTATTTATTTCTCTGTTTTTCTACATATTTATTTTAATAAGGGTATTTTCATTATATGGTGAAAGGCTCAAAGATTAAAAAATGCCTGTGCACCCCACCCCACCCCACCCCACCCCCTGGAGTCCGCATACTTCTTCTCTGTTGGCTGCTGTTGATGATGCGAGTTCCCTGGTGGCAGCTGGGAAGTCGAGTGATGATGCTATTGCGTTTTTCGCTACGGTACTTTCCAGGAATCATCAGAACAGCCCTGTCCAACATGAACCGGAAAAACAGGGAGAAGTACCAGGTGGTCATCCAGGCGAAGGACATGGCTGGGCAGACAGGGGGGCTGTCTGGAACCACGACGGTCAACATCACCCTCTCAGACGTCAACGACAGTCCTCCACGCTTCGCTCACAGTATGCAGAAATATCTGACTGTTTACCTTCTAATAGAATCTCTTAGGCTTGCTCTTAAGGTCATCGGAACCTCAGAAGACTTGTCAGACCTCATGTTTCCCAGATCCTTATGTCAATAAGCCCGTTGTAATGTCTGTTGTACTATTAGGCTCCTACCATCTCAGCACTTTGGAGTCCGCTGAGATTGGGTCGGCGGTGGGTCGCATTAAGGCCAACGACGGGGATGTTGGAGAGAACGCCGAAATTCAGTACAGGATCATTGACGGGGACACGGGGGACATGTTTGATATAGTCACCGACAAAGTTACGCAAGAGGGCATTATCTCTGTAAGGAAGGTGAGAATGGTCTACCTTTCATGTTTGGGAAATCTATAGGAAGCCTAGATCTCAAACGGAGAGTGTTATGCTCTTTCGACATTGTGTCTATTTTGAAATTGGTAGAATGTTCTCCCCATTTTCATGACATGGTAATCATTTCAGAAAAGTTTCTGTTTTGGTCATGTGTAATCCTGTTGCCTGTGGCAATGTGCAAAGAGTGCTGACCCTCTGTGGGGGGTTGAAGGCCCTCAAGCATTCCTTACTATGGTACATTACATATGTATAAATATATAAATACATGGATGAATGAAGACATACATAATGTCAGTTTTTGATTTTGAATTTTTTTAGTAACAAAATACTTTAGCTTGACCTGAACTGCATTTCTTCAGTTTAGAGACATATATATATATGTATTTGAGAAGTACCATCAGTCTGCTATAGCACTGTTGGGTGAGGAACAGACTAGGTCTTCTGGCTGCAGAGTAAGCAGAGGAAACCACGGTAATAGTGGTAAACCTTTCAGCTGCTCGACTATGAGAGCAGAAGGACGTACACGCTGAAGGTGGAGGCGGCCAACACCAACCTAGACTATCGCTTCACGCACCTGGGGCCCTTCAAAGATACAGCCACGGTGAAGATCACGGTGCAGGATGTGGAGGAGCCGCCCGTGTTCGGCACCACGCCATACGTCATCGAGGTTCACGAGGACACGGCGGCGGGCAGCGTCATCGGGGTGGTGACAGCGTGGGACCCGGACGCCACAGATCACCCTGTCAGGTCACTCTTTTATCGCTATTATTACTTTTGCAAATTTACTTTTAACCTTTCACCTTTAACCTTGCGGCCATATTGAATATCCAGTATATTTCGGGTAGGGCTGAGCAACAACAGCCTGATAGGGCGCTCTGCAGTCCTACTGCTCTATAACCAGTTTACAAAACACTGAAACGGTTTAATCCGATTTAAACTGAGTTTGAGTAGAGAGTAGTAAAGTGTTTCGCTGTGTTAGATCATCTTGTTAATACAAAGCCTGCCGAGAAGGACACACTTCAGTCCTGTAAACGGTTTAATTTACTTATCAAAAGATACACCAAGCAACGACAAAACAAAAAAGAAAAACAGACACTTTTATTTAGGCTGCATCGGTTGGCATCACAGTGGGAGTGGCACAACATCCGAGGTACCCATTTGCATAAACCCATTCACAAAAATCACAATCAGTAATCGGGGCAGATCGGCGAGCCACCCAAGGCTGTTTGTCCTCGGGCTGTGAGGGGAAACAGCTGATAAACAGCGGAACTGAGCTCAAAAAATAAAAAAAGAAAAGGAGAAAATTCCCAGCAGCCATTTGTGGTCTTGTGCATGTAATTCAGTTCTGTTTCCAGGGGGAAGGTAAACAGTAAACAGGGCTCACTCCATTACCTCTGTTTACTCACAGAGACCTGAATTACTTGTGCAAATTGAAACTGACTGTTGGGGGAACAGGTGGCCCCGCCCAGAATTCTTGCAGCTGTCTCCAGATACTTCAGGGATTCTACACTTTAAATGTACTTTTTAGTTGAATTGTTAGTTTTTAGGTTGAACATTGTTAAAGAAGCATACGGTTTGCATCCTAATGTCTGAGATACCGATGTTGTTCCCAGGGAGTTTGAAAGTACAACTTTAATTGTTTGCCAGTCATTAGCTGTGACCTTGTGATGAGACGGATACATAATATTCCATGAAACGAATGAAAGGACACAAATGTTTTCAAACTAATTTTGAATTCCACTTGTATATTTAACCAAAATACATATAAAATAACAGGCATCTGAGAGGGCCTCTGTTTCGGTGCCGCTGTCCCACTTATGACTGTCTCTGTGAAAAAAAACAACAACAGCTTCACTACTGGGAAAGGAAGCTGAATGAGCTTAATTAAATTATTTTAATCAGGTGCTCGAATACCGCAGCAGAGCAGAAAGCAGTAGGTCCTGCAGGGCCCTCGATGCGCTGCGCGGTTTGTCTTTAATTACCGCTGTGCAACGTTTCAGGCCAGGAGTTTGCTAAAGACCTACAGACGTGGCACGTGACCTAGAGGCAGCCATCGTATGGCCTTCTAAAAACGGAACAAATAATTAAGCATGCGCCGGTTAATTAGGCAGGAAACATGCTTTTTATATTCATACTGTGGCAATGCATTTTTTTCCGTATTTATTCATATTTATACAGCTTCTTAACCCACACATTTACTCATTATTTACTCATTATTTACTCATTTGCATGTGACTTTTCTTACAGATATTCCATAGACAGGCATACAGATCTCGAGAGGCTGTTCCACATTGACTCAGTCAATGGTTCAATCTCTACGCTGAAATCACTGGACCGGGAAATGTCAAAGTGGCATAATATTTCAGTTGTTGCAACAGAAATAAGTAAGTATATAGCATTTATAATTTCACTTGGGCTGTCCATAGGTCATGTACTGGCACAAACAGCTTGTAAAAGTCTGTGTGTGTGTGTGTGTGTGGATTAGGTTTATATTACATTGTGGGGACCAAATGTAATAATCTAACAAAAACCTGTTATTTTGATGTTGTGGGGACCATTTTTCAGGTCCCCAAAAAGATCTGTGAATGCAATCAAAAAAGTAAACATGCACAAAGTCTCATATTTTGTTATGGTTAAGGTCAGGGCTGGATAGGGGATAACGGTGTCGTGATTGGGATTAGGGTTTTCCCCATAGAAATGAATGAAGAGTCCCCACAAAGATATAATTACAAACCTCTGTGTGTATGTGTGTGTGTGTGTGTATATGTGTGTGTGTGTGTGTGTAGCTATGGTTTGGCTGTTCCAAAATGTACATCTTGCCATCTTTCTCCTAAAAGGGATATTTAAAATATCCATGGGCTCCTTCACTTCAAGCCCCATCCAACATCCTCCAGTTAAGTTCATTGTCCTGGTGAGCCCGTCATCAGCCTGCTATCATCTCTGATTGGCTGTCGCGTTTTCTCACAGGTAACCCACGGCAGATAAGTCGCGTCCCCGTTTTCATTAAGGTTCTAGACGTCAATGACAACGCGCCGGAATTCGCCATGTTTTACGAGACCTTCGTATGTGAAAACGTTAAAGCCGGACAGGTATAGTTATGCCGCACCCTACTGTCAGCTTCATCATCAATCAGTCTGATTTGACAGTGAATGAGAAATTAATACATTATTAATAGTGCAAATCAATAGGGCAGAATAATTGTAGTAATTTTTATTGTGAAAAAAGAGAAATCTTAATACATTTTACAAATAAAAAATAGAGGAATATAGAATCTACCACCAATAAGCTAACACAAATATATAATATAGTTGTTCTGTTTGTGTGTGTGTTGGGGGGTGTGATTTTAATAAATTCAGTTTTGTCTTGTCTTCAGTTAATACAGACCATAAGTGCTGTTGACACAGATGAACCACTTATCGGACATAAGTTTGTGTTCGCTTTGAGTACAGCTAATCCAAACTTCACAATCCTCGACAACGAAGGTAAACAACCCTGAAATAAAATATAAAATATATTTATAGTATTTTTAAATAATCAAGTTTAGAAATTTGCTGGGAAATACGTCAAACTATGTTTGCTTTGAAAATGTTGCAAATTTGGATTTTCTTAATGATGACATCGGATTTTTTTATTTGACAGGGTTTAATAGTGAAGTGCACCTCTCTTCTGATTGTTCGGTTATTGAAATCATTTGCAGATAACACCGCGAGGATCCTGACCCGGAGAGGCGGGTTCAGCAGGCGGGAGATGAGTGTCTACCTCCTGAGGATCGTCATCTCCGACAATGACTATCCCGTCCAGAGCAGCACAAACACGCTGACCGTCCGCGTGTGCGCGTGCGACGGCGGTGGCAACGTGCGCACCTGCAGCTTGGAGGCGCTCCTGCTCTCGGCCGGCCTCAGCACCGGAGCCCTCGTCGCCATCCTCCTCTGCATCATCATCCTCCTCAGTGAGTGGCCTTCCTCCCTTGTCTGCCCATGACGACGGGATGTTTGCTTGAGCGGTTTATGTTAAGTAGCTTGTACGAGAATGTAGCTTAAAATAAAGATATTAGCTTGTCTGTGATGAGAAGCCCACCCTGCTGCTTCAGATGTTCTTTAGAATGCAATAATATTCAAACCCTGTATCCCGGAATTAAAACCACAACTCATTTCATTTACCAGTACTTCTGTTTATCTAATTATAGCTTTAAACATGTACATGGTTTATTATTCTGGCTTTATTTTCTTGGAAGGGAAAGGAGGTAAAAAATCCCATGAGCCAAATGTCACGACTGCTAGTATGGGGTCTTTTGGAGAGGATGAGACCTCGATGAAGCGTGGTGGTGACTTTTATCCGGCAGCTGCATGGAGACTCTCGCACAGAGCTGCACGTTACTCCACAGCAGGGGTCCCCTTACTGACAGGACATCAGAGATCGCCAAAGCTCTTATTCCGACAGGCGCGGGGGGGATAAGCGTCTGCAGGAGCCGCCTGAGGTGCCCTCGCGTGTCAGATCCTGACTTTGTTCAAAGGAAAATCGTTTGAATTGAAAAAGCCGAAACAAACAGGCATAAAGCACGCAGAGATGTGCCAACCTAATGGCACCAAAAGATATGTTGAAGGGTGAGGAAAATTTGGAGAAAAGACATACATGTTGGAAAAGCCTGGATTCTATGCATGTCATTCCATACCATTATTTTTGCATAATTATGAAAATGTGGCTCCTCTCTGGCTTCCTGAGTTTTGCATATTTTTCACACGGAATTTGTTCATTTGCCGAAGTTGTCCAGGGAGAGAGTCTGGGCTGAAATGAAAGTGCTCAGTACATTTTAAAATTTTCCATGAATAGCAATAAAACCATGTAGTCTTCAGGTGTGAACGTTCTTGGGGGGGCGCCGGGGGGGGGGGGGGGGGGGGGGGGGGGGGGGGGGGGGGGGGGGGGGGGGGGGGGGGGGGGGGGGGG
>JAODKC010000082.1:6807099-6825941 GCA_026777985.1 Mormyrops attenuatus
CCCCCCCCCCCCCCCCCCCCCCCCCCCCCCCCCCCCCCCCCCCCCCCCGGAAACATTCCTAGACAACTAGGACAGTATCCTGTTGATATACCTACATTCATAAATATGAACATTACCGTAGTAATGTGGCATTTGGATACCTTCACTGCTCTTTGTCGGAGCAGATTTCCCTGTGATATTGTGAGCTCCGCAGAGCCCACAGAGATGCAGACTTAAGCCCCTTTCCAGCTCAGCAGATGTCCCGCAGACTTCTTGGCTAAAAACCGGCACATCCTAGCGTTCCCGGGAAGGCCCATGGGGACGAGACGGCTGCGTAAGACAGCCAGGCCGGATGAGTATGGAGCGCGGCATGCAGCTGAGGAAGCCAGTACCGAAAGGACAGGGCGAACACCCATCTGCCAATATCAGAAGATATTTCATAAGCATTACATTTACACATTCAAAAAGAGTATTTCCTGGTCTCCCTATCGGTACATCCCAGAGGGCCAGCGTGTGCTTTTAATATTTGGCTCGTGGGCTTTTTACTTGCACAAAAATGTTCTAAGGGCAGAACAAGAAATGATTGGATCAGAGAGATAACTAATCAGATTGTAGAGGAGGTGGATCCAAGCAACTAGAGGAGGCAGAACCAACACATGAGACCTGGGTTTGAGTCTCCGCCGGGATTCTATGCGCGTGGAGTTTGCATGTTGCCTTACACCTCTGGGACCTGGGTTTTAGTCTCCTCCAGGGTTCCATGTGTGAGGAGTTGGCATGTTCTCCCCGTGTCGTCGTGGGGTTTATTCCAGGTGCTCCAGTTTCTCCCTAAAGTCCAAAAACATGCTGAGGTTGACTGGAGTTACCAAATCGCCCATATGTGTGAGTGTGCCCTGTGATGGGTTGATGCCCCGTCCTGGGTTGTGCCCATAGCCTCCTGGTTAGGCTCTGGACCCCCTGCGACCCTGAATAAGACAAGCGGTTTCAAAAAATGGATGCCATTATTTTAGTGATATACTTGAATTAATTAAATTCTGCAGTTTTTCTGAAACACATGCAAACAGTGCAGCCCAAACCTGACAAAGAAGTTTCTCTTAGAGAATAGCTTTATTACAGGGAAACCATGTGAAACACCGGGGTCACACAGACCCTGGGCAGGAATCGAGGAATCGAGACGGTGATCAGCCACGCAGTGGTGATGCATACAGCATTTAGCCTGTCAGTTGCAGGCAGAGGTGCCCCATTGTGAAGGTATGGCTCACGCGTTTCTAAGGAGACAGCGTGACCAATGAGTGCAGAGACCAGGGGATGTAGCTCCTGGACAAACATGGGTGCGAGGCCTGGGTATCAGGGCCCTGTTGTTAGAGCCACTCTGGATTGGCTCTGTGACCCAACACTTTGCCAAACTCATTTTAGAAATGAAAAAATAAAATAATAAAACAAACACTGCTAGGATGAGAGGTGGTAACTTTCGATTAGACAAAAGACTCCAAACATAGAAAAAAGACAGTAATTTTGAAAATGAAATCTTAAAAACAGCAGTTTTCTTGTGTAGATCTCTTTGGACACACATCCTACTCTGTCAGTCCTCCACAAAATCCTATTTTTGTTTGCAGGTAGGGGAAGAAAAACGTTGATGTTTATATTTATAACGAAATTCATCACACATTGAGTTAGTCAGAGCGCCGGTGAGAGTGAGACACTGCGACTCCATTCAATAAAAGCAGAATAAACCCAGCAGGACCAGTTCAAGCTCCCTAGCTGGAGGCTCCCTCTTTGTGGGAACAAAGTACCGCAGTGTCGTTATTTGGCCCCTCAAAGCTGCAACCGAAAGGATTTGTCTTGGTATTTCTAAGCCACGGCGTAAGTGTGACACATCGCAGTGCTGGTGACTGGAGAGGAGAGGAGAAAAAAAATTAGGGAATGCAGTCGAATTAGACGCGTTCTCGAATGCGAGAGGAGGCCAATTTAAGGAAGAACACAGCAGAGGTGTGTTTACAGGGGGGCGGGTGTCAGATGCTGAGCTGATAGGTGCAGTAACGTAATCAGTGACAAGCATGGAGTGGGAGGGAGGGATGCTGTTCCGGGGCTTTCCGGAGTGCTAGGCCTGAATAAGCTCACAAAACGAATAAAGAAAACCGGTGAAATAAAAAGAGAATAATCCATCCATCTTCCAGCAGCTTATCCCAGACAGGGTCGCAGGAGGGGCGGTGGGGGGGGGGACAGGGGGCAGCCAGCCCAGGGCAAAAAATAATGATGATGTCAAAATGCAGAAGCACAGATGTGCGCTCAAAGAGCAGAGAGATGTATATACATTTATCACAAATAATTACCGAAAGCCGGGCCCAGGTGACAGAGGTGTGAGGGGAGGGAATTGGAATTTTATTTGGGTTTGGAAGTTTAACAACCCACAGGACAGAAAGGGACACAGAGGACTGTCATTCTGGCTTCTGGGAAAAGGGGACCTGAAACAGGCCAATTAGAGCAGTGGGGCCTATGCAGTGGCGGATTTGTATAGCACCACTCAACCCACGTGTGGGGCCCCTGAGGTTTGGGAGCCCTCTGTTGGTCACAGCTTGTCACTACGCTTGGGGATGGGTGCTGCTTGAGTTTAATCCCAGAAACAATAAACAATAAAGATAGAAGAATTTTTATACTGTTAGTAAAACAGCAGCATGGAAACAAAGAGCTTGTCACCTGCTCTTCCCCCCCACTGCACCCCCATCTTACCATGACATTTATGGAATTATTTTTGCTGAATACAGAAGTTCTTATTCGGGTGTGGGGGTGGTAAACAGATCAGCCCAGCTGCTTGCGACCATGTTCACTGGCAGAGGAACATCTGCTGTGAACTTCACTGCAGGGAAAGCCATCATCGGAGGTGACTAACATAATTACCCAAGAATCCCAGCTAATGCCATCTAAACTGTTAAGTGCTACAAAGACTGACATTTATAGTGAGGGAAAGACTGTACCAGAGGTCAATGAAGAGTGAAGAAAAGGATGGCAGAAGAGATTAAAAGAAGGCATCCTGACAACATACAGCGAAATCTGAAATCAATACAAAGAAATTGGCTTCACTCAGACATGAAACTGACACCTAATTTGTGTTATCTCCCACTTCCCCGTTTGCAAGTCTAATGGCACGTACTTGAAAATGACTAGGAGCTAATTTACTGTACGTCATTTTCATATATGTGTATTTGTATTGGGCTGCGACGGATTACAAAACTCACGGTTCGGATTGTATCAGAGTCACGGATCAGATCATTTTTCGCGTCAGCAAAATAAAAGAAGGAGAGAAACATAACTGCTTTCTGTTTTTCTTACTAAAATGCTCTTCAGCCGCCAGGAAATCCATCATTTCGTTCTGTCTTGTTATGTCAAGATTACGGCTTATATCCTTGTGACCTCAATATAGCCAAAGTTGTTTTCCGGAAATCACGAGTTATTTCCCTGAGATCAGAAAATAACAAGAGTTATCATCTTGGGAAAACAAAACTTATAATTAGACACGCAAACAGCATTTGTCAAGAGAAAGAGGCGAGCAGATTGCCCTAAAAATGCCAGGGCTAATGCTGTTGAATCCATGCAGTTTTTCTTTTTATTTGAATCCCACCGAAAATCTATAATTCCCCCCCATGTGCTACACATAAGGGGGTAATTCTGCTCCGTTAGGGGAAATGAATTTCAAGCCCTGAGTGCAGGTTGTCCGTAGATTCTTGTAGCATGGAGATTTGACAGGATGAGAGCTACCTAAGAAAAACGCGTAGCCACATTTTCAAATTATGACTGTGTTTAACACCGAACAACATTCATCATTGAACATTCATCACTGAATGCACATTTTAAATAACATATTCCATCAACACTGACTGTCATATACCGAGGACGTAGATGGAACAGTTTAAGCAGTGCACATTTTGCTTAGTGGAATAACCCCCAATGATTCAATTTCTTTAGAGTTGAATGTGGATGTGAAGGTTTGTTTATACTGTAGCACTGGGGGTTCCCCTCAGGCAGCACGCCAGCATGCTGGACCACTGCCACATGTAAATAGGGTAGATTGCTGTCTGTACAGTAGCTAACGTCTGTTGTGGTATTATTGTGGGGTATAGTAATCTCATGTGTAGCAATTAACGTTATCCGTTGTAAATAATGTGTGTGTGCCCAGTATGTGGAGTGTAAGTAGTCAGGGCAGCCAACACGGTGGGCAGTGTGTGTGTGTTGTGAGAATGAATGACATATATCAGGAAATGCCATTTCTGTGCTTCTCCACACTTGAGTGTGGCTCATGATTTATCTGCACGCCATGTCCGACACCCACGCCACACTGGTGTTAGAGTTATGGATGGAAATCGAGGAGCTCAGCAGGAGGGTAAAAGACCTCCTGGAAATCGCTGGAGCACAGTGAACTCAAGGAGACCTCCGGGAACTGAGTGCTACGCCTTCCCGGAGCGATCCGCCGGCACTTAGCACCCCCTGCCTGCCTGAGTCACAGCATCGCGACCGGAAGCATTGCGACATGGGGGGGGGGGGGGCAGCCGATTGCAGCAAACCCCCCCGAAGCTGCCCCGCTATGACGGGAAAAGGCCTGTGGAGTCTTACCTCGTCCAGGTCCGGCTGGCGGCGGGGCTCAATGGCTAGTCTGCTGAAGAAACGGTGGGCCACCAGGCGATATCACTGGAAGAGGCGGCTCTGTGGGCTCTCTTGAGTCATCCTTCCAAGGAGCAGGGCGATTGCAGGCCCTGATCACTGCAATGACGTTTCGGCCAGTGACAGTGAGGGAGCAGCTCATAGACTGGAAAGTCAACTCGACTATGGCCAGTGTGAGTTAGTGTGGAATGTAATGGGCATGCTGTAAGCGAGCGTATGATTAGCCGGAAGCTACGCCTACAGTGAACAAATGACTGGGAGTCTCTTATTCACTCAGTCACTCACTCACTCCCTATTTCCACATAGCAGGATTTCTTGCTTAGCCAGATAACTTGTTGGGTTTAAAGTAGTATGACCTAAATTGACTTTAGAACTAGAACCAGGATCCAGTGACCCACAGCCCCTGACTTTTTGCAAAATCAAGGAACATTCACTTTCACCATGGTCTCCAGACCCGTGGGGACCGATACAGTCCTCATAGCCAGCCCTATCAGTGCCGGCAGTCGCACTGAAGTCACCCATGACCAGGGGAGTGTCACCTCGCGGGCACCCATCGTACACCAAGTGAATTTGCGAATAAAATGTCTCCTTCAACGAGATATTACTCACTGCAGTTGGAGCATACACTGAGAACAGACAAGACACCCAGAAAGTGCATTTGCCAGAGTTTGGTCTGTGTACCTCAGAAAGTACCATCACTGAAAAGCAGAGTTTACTAAGCTACTCCGACTGCAGGGGACGGTGATCAGCATGCCAGAGCTGTTCCACAAGATGTTCCACGCATCTACCTGGATGGGCCGCCTCAGATTAGGACTCGAGTACCGCCATGCAGCAGGTGAAGCCTCAGCACCACATCAGTTTGGAACCCCAGCAGATCTGACTCATTGGCTATTCGACGATTTCGGCTCTTCCGGGGATGAGGCTCCTGAGGGCTTTCCCCCATCCCCTTCATGATGCATACCATCTTCCTGTGGGAGCTACTCAGGGGGAAGAGCTGAAAAAGTGTCCTTTCTGCCATTTCAGAGCTGTGCGAACTGTTTACAGTGGCTAGAGTGCCAATTCTGATACCAACCCCCAAATTTTCCCCTACAAGTTGAAGGACTGCTTACAGGGCCAGATGTAGTTTAACGTCATACCCAGGACATTTCAGATCTATTTTATACAAACAGGAAGTGGCACTGAATGAGTTGAACAAATCTTTTAGGTGGACTGAATCAAACTGTGACCCAAAAGTGATTTTGCCCATCCTTAAAAAGTAAAAGTAAATTGTACAGTGTAATTTTTTGGCTGATGGAGTGTTAGCAATAATTGTATAATGGAGGCTAAAGTGTCATGACACAGCATGGTGCAGGCAGAAAAAAAGGTGACAGTCCAGTTACGGCTCCAAGATAAAAATGCTTTATTAATGAAAAACAGGACACAAAGGGCTATACCACAAATAAAGAGACCATGAGGTGTTAATGACAAACAGGGAAAAATTAAAAAACTAAGGAAACCACAAAGCAACAGTACTAGGGAAGTGGGCTAAAACAGGAAGCAGGACTAAGAAAACAAGCAGGACTTCAAACACACAGCACCATGAACACTGACTGACTGGGGAAATGAACAAAGGCAGGCACTTAAATACACATATAATGAGGACTAACAAAGGGCAGGTGTGGACCATAAAAACATCAACCAATGAACAAAGACAAAGAACAGCAAAACATAGGTGGAATAGATCACAATTAACAAGCAAAGGAGCAAGGAAACATTACCAAACTCAGAGGCTCACAACACTGGGAAAAGACTGGGAACAAAAGTATACGCAGAATAGATTTGAACCAGGCAAGAGCACAGTAGACCAAAACCAAAAAGCAAAGACAAAAATAAACAGAACCAAACAGAAGGAATAAACTAATGAATTACACAACAAAGCAGGCTAGCCAGCCTCATACTCGTGATTTGAGGGGTGCAGCCACTGAACTACACACTCTACTGAATGAGCCACAGAGCAGCCTGGGGAGCTACATGAAGGAGGGGGGGGGGCAGGATGACCAGCAACGTCTGCTGGTCAAAAAGGGATAAGACACATAGGACAGGGCTGGACAAGTAATGACCCTGACAAAAAGTCACAGTTCAAAATTTTAGACAATATCTCAACTGACTAAATGACAATGTGAGCGAATGGACAATACTTTGCACACAAAGGCGAATATTGCATATTTTTTTCATTTATATATTTAGGATTGTAATATGACTGTTTAGCAAAGTATTTTTTAAGGGTGCTACCTGTTGGAGACCCCTGGTATAGATATGACAGACAGAGTTTATAAGAAATCACCTATTAAACACCATTGACACTCAGTGGTCATTTTATTGGGCATACAGTACCTGCACAATAATAGGTAGGGCCCCAGCTCAGGTATTTGGAAATGCCCAATGAAATGGTTGATAAAGTACTTGATAAAGTGGCCACCTACTGTGTGTATTATACTAAAGGAACGATAGAAAAATAGTTTGCTTGTGAGCAGTGCCATGCTAATAGAGACATGTCACACTTTGGAGACTCTGAAATCATTATGTGACAAATGGCAGTGGACACAGGGCCTGCTATAGGGCAGCAAGGGATGGAAAACCCAGTGGATCTTGTTATAGGACAAGGGGAAATGTTGTAAATAAGAATAATACTGTTCCTCCTGCTCCTGAACGGGCAGAAAAGATGCCCACTAACACACAATAGTTTTCTGTTTTGTTTCATTTTTTTTTTCATTTGGAAAGGGGACAATCTGTGCCGCCTCAGAGAAGGAGGTGATCGGGAGGTGCTGTCTCTCCAAAGTCTGGAGGAGTCCTTCCTCAACTTCAGCTGTCCGTGTCACGCAGCACCCTTCCGCAGAGCTGTCAGCTGAACCGCGCTCAGGCTGCCCTGATTTCAAAGCTGTGAGTAAGTGGGTCAGCGCGGGGAAAAAGCACTCCGTACGAATCCCGCGTTAATGAGCCCGCCATGACGGCACCCACCTGACTCCAGGAGTTAATCATCAGGTAGGGTCCACCGAAAATAATCCTTAACAAGCATATAAGTAATGAAATATTCCCAAAGAAACTGCCGAGATTCAGAATAACAGCCTCACATCGACACTTCAGACAATACGGATGTCTGACACTATTTATCGACATGCCTGCTTTCTCACTGTGGTAATGCTTAGTGGGTAAATTTAGAAACATCCGTACACCTAAGCTATCATCTCCTTATTTATTTTTTATTTTCTGCGACAATAAAAAACCTTTCCACTTCACCGAGGTTGTCCAGACCTGTGCCTGGATTCAAATTTACTTTATTGTCCACAAGCTTCTGGCAGCTAATTTGAAGGTACTTCCAGTTTTTTTCTCTTTTCTCTCTTTTTTTGCGCTTTTTTTTTCTGGCTTGGCACTGTTGCCTGGCAACAAGAATCAAAGGCTCACCCCTGGAATTTTGCGGTGCGCCGCCGCGCTCCGAACTCGACGACCGGCTCTCCTTCCTCTCCACAGTCGTTAGTTTAAAAGACTGTCAGGCTTGCAGTGTGGAGAATGGCAGCCGCGATGTTCGGAGTTAAGGATCATGTTCATCGACGCGGGGGAGGGGGACAATGCTTTAGCTAAGGTTCGGGGACATCCGATACAATCTGGAGGGGAAATATGACAAGCTAAAAAGCTCAGGAGATGCCACGTATCATATTATTTATTCGTTCAGTGTCTCAAGGTAACGATTAGAGATCCACTGAGCACAATGGAGATCGGTGACAGTGGATTTTAGTGCGAGATATCCATACAAAAAAAACAGGTTTGAGTCAAAAGAGACGTAGGAGAGATGGCCTTAAAGGGTGCCTCCCCCATCCCCCCCATACCATTACCAAAAATGTAAATAAATAACTAAATTAAAAATGTTATGGAAAAAATGGACGTTTTAGCAAGTGAAATTAAGAACAAAATGTATTTTGCAAGTTGAGTTGAACAGGTAATAATAATAATTACTGTAGCATATTTCATTTCACAATGGAACAAAATATAGGCTATAATTAGGGCTGGGATTGTTGTTACTGGAGCTTCACTCAAAAGTCACTTCGAGCCCCTTCCCATCCCCAGGGAATGTGGCCAACGGGGAGCCCCCAAACATCGGGGGCATTACAGAAATGTATGGTTTTCGTCACAGCAAACAGCGCCGCTGCTTGTAATTTCATATGACTTGCGATATTGCACAGATGATGTCAGTGGTGTATGGCCTCATATTTATGGCTGAAGATAATGTAATTACCTTATGTGGCTTGATAATGGGTCCCCTTTTTGGCCGTCGGTCACAGGTGAGGTTAAATATGGTGCATATTGATTCATAAACACCTTGGTGTGATCTATTACTTTACCACTACAATGGGAGGTCTTCCTGAGGTGATATCCATCACTTTATAATGAGCCCTGCTTTAATCACGCTTCGCATGTGTCTGGGTGGGAAATCATCTATCACCCAGAGATAAATAAATAAATAGGCGGGCTGCCTGACAGTGGAGGAGTTAACAGGGGAGATCCTGCACATCGAATGCGTACGGCTTACCGCTTGCTGCATCACCCATGCAGGATCCACGCTCTCGCCCAGCAGTAAATCGCATTACCGCCAAGCACCATTGACACTTGCGAAGGTGCACACCCGCGCAACACACCGGGGGGACGGGGGGGACGGGGGCATGCAAACCTCATGCACGTATAGTGGAGGTTGGATTCAAACCCATACCCTGGTGGTGTGAAGTGACAATGCACATTGAGGAATGCTAGATTAAAATCCTTACTTTGTGCCTTCTGAACAGCCTGTGGGTGGTGTATGGGTTTGTGGATTAGAATGCTATGTCTATGATGGGAGGGATGCTTGTTTGAATCCCTTCCTTGGCAGACCAGTCATATTGGGCCCCTGTGCAAGGTCCTTAATCCCCCAGTTGCTCCAGGGACAATCTGACTCTGCTTTCTCAAAAATGTATGTTGCTTTGTATGGAAGCATCAGTTAATATAAATTTATGTAGCCGCTTGTGTGGAAGTGGAAGCGATAATTTTCATTTTTTTCCGTTTCCCAGTGTTTATCTCTCCATAAAAGGACCACCGATGCCTTGACAAGCAGCCACTCTTCCCAGTCTTCCCAGAAGGGCTCATTATCCAACGCGGCTAATATTAAACATCACCCTTGTCATTATGGACCTGCCCCCCAAAGCAATCTTCCTCGCCATAATGACAGCAGCACGTGAAACGACACGATATCGCAGGTGGCAGGCGGTCCGGACAGGTCCTCCGTAATGCTTGAAGCGAGGCAGTGGAGGAGGGTGTTCCTATGTCGAGTAGCGTCATTGTAGATATGAAGAGATTGACGACAAATAACAGTCATACACCATACATCAAAGTCAACCCCCTCTTATTTCCCCCAGTAATAACTGTCAGCTCCTGAAAGCTGGTGTTTTACTGGGCTAGGGTTAAGAAAAAGTAAATTCCCGTCCTTCCATACATCTACCCTTTTTTATACACAGACTCTTCCAATGGCCACCTGCAAAGAAAATCAAAGTCTCATGCAGATATATATACTAACAAACATTACTGCCACTCACTATAATAGCAATTCAATGAATTCTAATACTATGTTGATGTCCATTTTTTGATGATATGAACAAACAAATGAATTAAAAAAAAATGCTTATTTGCCTGTGATTACCCAAAAAAATAACATATAGGTTGTAATGAAAACAAGATAAAATAGCTATTTATTTTTATATTATTTTATTTTTTTCCCTCTGGGAATCTACACATCCGTCCATCTACCCTCCAACCGTTTATCCTGGACAGAGTTGTCGGTGAGAATAGATTTTGCTTGTCTGTTCATCTGTGTTACTTTCAACTAGTAAGCAAGTGAGAAAATAAAAAAAAAATATCAATCCGATAATATAATAGATCATGAAATGGATTGTACTGATCTGAAGAATGAGAGCGAGATTCCGGTGGCCGGGGTAAGTCGGATGCGTCGGACGTGGGCAGCGGCACCCCGAAGCGTGTCATACTGTTTGCACACGATGCACTGCGAGGATACAGTGCACTGCGCAATCTCCGGCCTTAAGCCGCAAAGAGCAGCCTAACAGCATTATTACTGTAAGATACCACACAACAGCGTAGGAGAGAGCTGGATACTGGGGGAGACACAACTGAATTATTTAAATGTAAAGGTCTATTTATTGGGCGATGAATGGATCCAGATTAAATACTATGGGGGGTACATGTCACCCCCCGGTTCCTACGCCCCTGATACCACGCCATTCGCATTCGTAACCTTTCCAAGCTTTCGTGATTTTACACCCCTGGTGTTAGAATGAAATGTAGCAGGAAAGATAAACCACTGTGGTGAAAGTACAGTGTGAATCCAGGGAATCTACAGAATAGCAGCCGTGGTAATCAGCAGAACAGAACCATCTTCAACAAAACAGAGATGTAAGATTCGCTTCCTCCAGACATAATTAATATTATTGTAATGAGTAGTGTTAACACGCATACAGAGGTAGGTATTTTTAATACTTTCTTGCGGCTCTTGGCTAACCAGGATTTTATCATTGATGCTTCTTAGATGTTTAGTGTGGTTTGCTTTCACTGAGTCGCTTTTTCTTTTAGGGCCAAAGCGGTCAGAAGCTACAGGACTCTGGGGATTGCTGATGGATTATTACCTCAAATGCAAATCAAGCATTTTTTTAATGCATTATTGTGACCAGAGCTTGATTAGCACAAGCGGGTCTGAATCTATCACACCTGTATCCTCATAACGGCTTTTGACAGAGGTCTATACATATCCATATAGTTTTAATGAAATGGCCAGTCATGCAAAATCTACACCTGATGAAAGCTATGAGGTTTTCTTTTATTATTATTAATTTTCACAATAACTCCAAGACAACTCCAAGTCATTTTGTAGTAAAATGGATTCGGGATTATTAATGCCGTGTTTCTACTAGGACTTGTGCATCATCATGCCTTAAGCTCTTAGGCAGAAAAAAAGATGAAATGGGAAAATTGTTTTATGAAGCAATTATGGCACCCTGTGGCAGAAAGTCCCTTTGTGATAATCTGTTCTGTTTCATTAAATGGGCATTAAGGCCAAAGACGGCAAGCCCTGGCCTCTTTAACGACTGGTCATTATAGTCAGTGATTGATATGCATTGTTTTCTAATGCATGGCTTTTCTGTTTCGCCATCTGCTCATTTTGGACTGACACGTTGATGTATGATGGGTAATGCTCTGCGTTATTATTCCATTCTGTGGCCTATCCCCGTTTTCCTGGTCCTCTCCTCCTGACCCTCCCTGCACTTATGCTGATTTCACACCGGGCGATGGGACACCTTTGGACAGTTATGACAATTGTGACGTTTCAGAGGACGTTCTTGGACGCGGCTGAGGTGACGATTCACGGGGATTCTGATACTACATCATCATTTTCATCGTCATCATTATTATCGACGCAGCTAAAGCTGTGTCTCTGCTGCATCATGAGGCAAGATGGAACCACCCTAACCTAAGCCTAATCCATAACTCTAATCTCTAACCCTAAAACCTAACCTAAGCCTAATCCATAACTCTAATCTCTAACCCTAAAACCTATCCTAAGCCTAATCCATAACTCTAATCTCTAACCCTAACCCATAACCTCTAACTCTTAACTCTAACATCTAAGCCTAATCCATAACTCTAATCTCTAACCCTAAACCCTAACCTAAGCCTAATCCATAACTCTAATCTCTAACCCTAACCTAAGGCTAATCCATAACTCTAATCTCTAACCCTAAAACCTAACCCATAACCTCTAACTCTTAACCCTAACATCTAAGCCTAAACCATAACTTTAATCTCTAACCCTAAACCCTAACCCTAAATCTTTACAATCTTCCCACAAATGTATTGGTGTATAATGTGGCTTTTGGCAGAATAATTTATAGGTCTATCAGAGTATTAGCAGCTTACTCTGCCTCTAAAATGCGCCGGTTTTGGATTTCATTTTAGTTTCGCATTTTGTGCAAAACTGTTGGGTTAAAATGAAATTATTGGGTTTTATGATTACTCTTCACAGTTGTCAAGAGGAGAATAATGGTCATGTAAGTTATAAATGTTTCATGATCAAAAAGAAATGCCTAAAATGTGAACTAATTTGAAAGAAATTTTTAAAAATATTTCTGTTTGGAGTGTGATTTCAGCACATCGTTTATTGAACGTGAAAATCTGTCTTCGCCGTTTTTTCAATTATTATAAATTTTTATTAATGTACTGCTGATAAAAAGATGCCATTCCAGTGTTTTAATGCAGGGCAAAGCTACAATGAAATCTGGTTAAAATAACTATTTAATTAACAAACTAAACACACACCTAGCTACGTCAGTCATCCCAGTAATCGACCCACGATAGAGCTTTGACGCTCTGGTTTGGGTTCTGTCCTAAAAAAGGAAACACTGCGCTTTGGGGTAGCACTAATTGGAGCGTGTCCCACTGAAATGATGAGTGAGGGCTGTCCTGATAGCGAGCGACTTGGCAGCATGGCGAGCAGCCACTTAATCAGGTCACATCGCCATCAGAGCCGCGCGCGGGGTGAATCCTGACTCGATGAGCACCAGCAGCTCTGATATGCAAGTCACTGGAGTGGCTTATTCCCCCACTTTGGGAGTTCAGTTTACTTTGATGTTGATGTCAATTGTTAAAGAGTTCCAGTCAAAAAGGACTGGTGTTCATCTGTTTTTTTTTAACCATTTATTGGGCATGATAGCGTAAAGCTGAGGTAAATATAATAAACACTTATTCTTATATTAATCTATGCATCCATCATCCAAAAACACAACATCCCATAAAGCAAAAGGCCAGGGACACCCTGGGTCATAGACCGTCATTTATGTGTGAGGTTTCAGACTTTCATTTTGGTGTATTGCTCTGTTCAGAATGGAGTCGATCTTTTTCACTGTCGTCAATGCGCAGACACCATGTGAGACGTATGCTGAGGCACTGCGACGCCCTGTTTTTAGACGAACCTTTGCAAAAGAGGCTTTTTCCCTGTGTTTAAAACCCACACATGCAGATGTGTATAGAAGACACTTGACGATGACAGGTGAGACCACAGCCTTGACAGGTGTTGGTGGCATGTGTAAATATATCTGAAGTAATTCGCTTCTGTCCTATGTGTGTCTGTTTACTGAAATGTTTCTGCATAAGAAAAAAAATTTAATAGCCAAGGGTAACATTGTGTAGCAGAAAAGCATTAAAATTTTCAGCACTGACTTGTATCCAATGCTTCTGAAGATAATAGAACTTCAGCAAACTTAGACAGAGTAGTTCTTTTCATTCTGTCTCAATTACTGCACCAGCCCCTATACTGAACATCACTCCCTAGACCATGGTAAGTACAAATTGTTATCTGGAGGCTCATCCATATTCCGTGAACGTTGTTAAAGTTATGATGTCAGTGCTGATACCTTCACATACATGCTGACAACGTGGATAGGATCTGAATCCCTTCAGCAGAGCATTCTCTTGCCTCATCCCCTTTAAACAGCATCCTGGGTCTGCATCGTGCATCTGCGTTCTTGGAACCGCGCTCTCTAAGCTTTGCATTTACAGTGACCTGGTATCAAATAAGCACATATGAGAAAATGAATGGGTTTGCACAAGCTTTTGAGTTACTCCCAGGAATTACTTTATCCAATATTGCCTTCTGCTTTTTTTCCATTTACAACATAAACCATATTGTCTTTTTTTTTACGCATGAACATGAAACACTAATATGAAATATAATTTATAGATCGAACACATTCCAAGAACTAATTTTGACCTGTGTACTTAAATGCATATAAAAATGTCTTACATAAACATGTCTCTGAATTTTTTTGCTAACATTTTTCATTTAGTTTTCAGTCAGAGTTTAATATCTGCACACCGATGAATATCTCTGTCTGTCTATAAGATGCTTTCATAAGTTCTGGACGGTTAAGGTGATATCTGGCTGTGTGTTTACCCCTGATGATGGTGGCCCTGCTGTCCATTCAGGCATGAGTGAGTGAGTGGGTGAAGGGGTTGGTGAATGAGTGGGTAGGTGGGTGGACAAGTAAGTGAGTGAATGAGTCGGTAGGTGGGTGGGCAAGTAAGAGAGTGAATGAGTGAGTAGGTGGGTGGACAAGTAAGTGAATGAATGAGTGAGTAGGTGGGTGGGCAAGTAAGTGAGTGAATGATTGGTGAGTGAATGAGTATATGAGTGAGTAGATGAGTGAAGGGCATGTATCTGATCTTTTAGCCATCTAATCTCACCACATACTCTCTTTTTAATATCAAGTTCACATTAAACATGTACTAAAATAATTAAAAAACAGAAAAACTTCACACCTTTGGTCTGCAAATGTTTACATTGATGTTATAGTATTCTCTATTCTCCTTATATCTTTCCTATTTGACCGTTTGATGTTTTCATTGCAGTTTGTGTATAACCCATATTACTATGGCTAAACCTTCAAATTTTGTGTACAAAGAATTACTAAAAAGTCATGAACACGGGAAGATTTATTCATACATCCCTCACCTGCAGCCATCGGTCCTGTCTAAGAACAAGCACTCGATATGCAGTGGAAAATACGAGTGGCCCTTTTAACGATGGATGGCTGTCAGCCGCTGGCACATAATGGACATTTTAACGGTCACATTTCCCATTTCCTCTCGGAAAGCGAACGAGCGCGTGGCTTGAAGTTGTCATCCCCGGATCCGACGGGGGCGCGCGATCTCTATACAAAGCAACTTAGAACAATCGCCATGAGGAGTAATATATAGGTTCCTGAAATAGGTCAGCCTCTGACAAGGACTTTATATGTCAACAAAGAATGACAGATTTGACACACTTCGGCCATTATATATGTCAATAGAAGAAGCCTTCATATGAAAATTCATAAACGTTATTTCTGTCAGCAGCTCTTTCCTTATTAGTCTAAACCCAGGAAAATGCTCCTTCTATCACATCAATTCACTACTAACACACACACACCCACGGATGCACACACACACTTCCTATGTTCTGATCATTGTAGGAACTCTCCATTCATTTCTATGGGCATAACCCTAATCCTAACTAAGTTAACACTAACGCTTACCCAGCTCTAACCTTAACCATAAGCGACCAAACAAAATACAGTGGAATCTTGGAACTCAAACTCTTCTGAACTCGGAGATCAAACGGGTTTGTTGAACTTTTTTTTGACTTGTACCTCAACTGAAATCGTAGGACTCCACCGTTCATACTAAAATTTGTATGGGTTGAGACACATTCAACTCGGACGGGTTGGTGGAGAAAAAGCTAGCCGCAACTGGACCAAAAACTCAGAACACCACAAAATAAAACAGACCTGCTAAAACTTGTACAGATCAAGACACGTCTCTGATGGCCTTACACAGAGACATACAGACCTACCGGGATGCTTATGCCTAAGAATCGCTCTCATCTCGCGACCGAGTTCGACGTGCGAAAGCTGTGTTCCTGTGTTCGGTGTGATTTTTCTGTGCTTTATCTACAGTACATTTAGGGATTCGGTAATCATGGCCCCTAAGAAAGTGAGCAATGATAGCAGCAAACCAAACATGAAAGTAGTAAGAGTAACTTAAAAAGGAAATTATAGTGAGACTTGAAGGTGGTGCACGTGTGTCTGCTCTCACTTTGGAGTATGGGATTGTCATTTATTTCATGGTTATTGCTTCTGTATGTGTGCATTAGTTTTATATTGATTGCTAATGCTTTTTATCATTAGTTAGGCAGGTAGAGTTTAAATAGGCAATCATTTGGGATGGTTTTAACTCATTTACATTATTTTTTATGCTGAAAATCGACTTGGACCTTGACCAAATCGCAAACAGACCAGCCTCCTGGAATGAATTATGTTCCAAGGTATCACTGTATTAGTTGCAGTAGTAGTTATAGTAGTGGGATAACATTCTGGGAACATCAGGAAAACTGGACACTTTGAACGATTCCCTACCTGAATCATAACGTTCAGCAAACGTTCCTAAAGTGAAAAATTGTTAGCTTGAGAGCCACACATCACCCCCTGGCCATGACAAATCAGGCAGACAGAAGCCAGGCAGCCTTCAGCTGAGGCTCGAGTCACACAGCAGGCCTGCAGGTGCTGATCCCACAGGATGCAGCACTACTGGAGCATGCATGCAGTTATTTGCATGACATCACACTGGTCTGCAGTCAGAGGTAGTGAAAGAGGGAACCCCACATCCTGGCACCATCACTCCAGCCTTAGCGCTGATGCTGTTCATTTGCATGCAATTTCAGCTGTGCCCTCACTTGATTTCCATCGCATTTGCATGCGACTTCTTAGGACTAGCAATGGTGCATTTGACTGAGAAGTCAGTCGTCCACCGGAAAACCAGGCTTCATAACAAAAGCCACAAAGAATCTTAGAGGAAAAGCTATCAGTTCTGTAGGTAAGATTTAACCTTGGGTTGGCGCCCCATCCTGGGTTGTTCCCTGCCTTGCACCCATAGCGTCCGGGATAGGCTCCGGACCCACAGTGAACCTGAATTAAGACAAACATTTTCAGAAAATGGATGGATGGATTTTCTCTTACTCCAAATGACACAGCCACCTGTGCTCAACTGCTGTAGCAATGCTGAAAGCCTGGAGGGCTATTCTGCAACACAGTGTGCAGATTTCTCTGCTCAAACACACCTACTAAACCTGACAATTCACTGGTGAGCTGGCTAAGGTGTGTCGGAGCAGGGAAATCTGCAAACTGTACTGCAGACTGTTCCTCCGGGACTAGAATAGGGGAACCCTACTGTAAAATCACATTTAATATAAAACTGTTTTTGGAAATCCCAGGGTGAGCTCTTGCAGAGTTTATCCGCCAGGCTAAAGTACGCCGCTAACATGGAGTGATAGCTGATAGCTGCTACAGTACACTGCTAACATAGGGGCATTTTTCCACTGCACCAAGTACCGTACTTTTGGTTCTTCGAGAAAGTACCAAAAGTATGGTACTTCAAGAACTCGAGGTGGGGTATTTTATACTGAATTCGAAAAATGGCTGTAGTATATTATATGGCTTGGATGTGCAATATTAATACCAGCATCACATGTTAGGCAACACAATTCTTACATCGTTAGTCAGCTATATTAAAATAAGGCTTTTTCTTACTTTCAATTCTGTACAGACATTATAGCGCGGCGGTTAAAGATTTGCTAAAATATTTTTACTCTGATACTCTGTCATGGGACAAAAACTTTGCAAGCTTTGCAATTTTAATTATTATTCCTTTTATAGATAGTTATATGCTTAAAAATCAGTTTTGCACAAGCGCTGCATAGGTTCTCCGAGACAATCATAATCATTTTCATCCTTGCCATTTAAATCACTCGAAGATGGGTTTGTGAAAAAGTTCTGAACTCCTTCTTTGTTTTAATAAATATCCCAATATTTATTACAACAAAATCACATCTTTATATTTATATCATAATCACATCACTATATTTATATCATAATCACATCACTATATTTATATCATAATCACATCTCTAGGACAGCACAGTATATGCGTGCTGTATTAGTATATATCATCTGGATCTTTTGTTGTATATGTTCTTACGGCCAAATCACATCATTTTTTTTACTTCATCTTCATTATTTTCTGAGTTCGCATCTGTTTTCAAGGTGGTGTTTGTATTGTGTTTCAGCGGCAGGCTATTTACATAGCCAATCAACATTGAACGTGTTTCAAAGTACTGAAATACCAGTGAAGTACCCCAGCTGGTTCAGCACTTTCAGTACTGGAACTTATGATACTGTTACTCAATAGAAAAGCGAAAGTACCAAAAGTATGGTTCTTGGTGCGGTGGAAACGTGCCCATAGACTGATAGGTACTAAAGTACACCTCTAACATTGATTGACAACTGATAGTTGCAACAGTGTACTGCTAACATAGATTGACAGGTACTAAACTATGCTGCTAACATGGACTGATAGCTGATAGCTGTTGTATGCTGCTAACATGGACTGATAGCTGATAGCCGTTGTATGCTGCTAACATGGACTGATAGCTGATAGCCGTTGTACGCCGCTAACATGGACTGATAGCTGATTGCTGTTGTACGCCGCTAACATGGACTGATAGCTGATAGCCGTTGTACGCCGCTAACATGGACTGATAGCTGATAGCCGTT
>JAODKC010000082.1:6837987-6870873 GCA_026777985.1 Mormyrops attenuatus
CAGACTGAGACATTCTGGAATGTTTGTAGCACGGTGATGAGTACGTGACCCCACAGACTGAGACATTCTGGAATGTTTGTAGCACGGTGATGAGTACGTGACCCCACAGACTGAGACATTCTGGAATGTTGGTGGCAGTGATAAGCATGTTACCCCCACAGACTAAGGGAGTAGTTGAGAGGGAGAAATCTCCCCGTCCTTTCATATCAGCCCCCATGAGCAGTAGGACTGATGTTCTCAGCTAAAATAAAATGAAAAGCAGAGATTTGTGCCCTTCGATCTCTAGATGTCTGAGCTGTAAGCCCCATGTATCCTGTCTCTGCAGTGAGCGATCCGTATCCCTCCAGTAAGCGGCATGGCCTGTTCGTCGGCGTGACTTTGGCATACCGGTATGTTTCATAGCCCCTGAATTTATCCTCTCCTGGGCCAGCCGTCAATTCTAAGAGCTGTTTTTTTTTTCATTCAGGCACTTCTGGGCTTTGCCGAGGATAAAGTGCTTTAACGGTTCAACAATCTTTCTTAGCTACTTATGAGCTCAGGGAATTAACTTTTTATGGGGCAGTATGTTAAACACGTTTATAAACGCATGTGCAGATGTGGTATGAATTGGCCCACTTACATTCGTACTTAAGACACGCCTACTGGCTCATTAACGACCTTGTTTCAAGGTCAGGGCCCCTAAAATGACACAATCTTAGGGAATTACAGCGTGTCAGATAGAGAGAGATTTTATTGTACTTTTTAAGCTAATAGTGTAAAATCATGTGAAATCTGAAAGTTAAAATACATTTCAAACCAATTCATATAACATTAATAAAATATTAACTACATACAGCTGTGGAAAAAATTAAGAAACCACTCTATATTTTTAAACAAATCTGCATTTTTAAATCATGGTTTAATTGTGGTTCTGCTGGCAGAAGGCTACCCTGGCAAGCGAGATGCTTCCAGGTTCAAAATTTCTAAGACAGCAGTCCAAAAAAATAAGGTGAAGCAGGAGACACTGGGAACGACCCGAAACCAGCCAGGTAAAAGGTGGAAGCCACATTCTAATGCCAGAGATGACCGTCAACTTATCCAACAGCTTCTCATGAATCGAAGGATGACATTAAGTGACCTTCCAAAGGAATGAGAAACATTAAGTGCAGGTGTGAAGTGCACTGCTAGGACAGTGTGTATCAGGCTTCTAGAAGCAGGACTGAAGTCTTATAAAACAAGGAAGAAGCCCTTCATTAATGAGAAGCAGGGAAGAACCAGGCTGCAGTTTGCAGAAAAATATATATTATTCACAGATGCACACCCATAAATTGAGAAATGAGTGAAACAAAAAATTGTGGTCTCTTAATTTTTTCCGTGGCTATATTAGCAGATATACTAAATTTCTCACTTAAATAAATCAGTTGCAGTAAAATCACTCAGCAGAACTTGAGCTTCTGGGTCATGATTGTTCCCTTAAAAGGAAGTAAGAGGCATGTTACGCTCTACCGCCCCTCAATGACATTAGTGCAGAACTGGCTAGTTGGGATGACCATGGTCCTGCCCCCCCAGGTGAGCTGATTAGATGCGCATCCAAAGCTGACATCCTACAGTGAACAATATTACACAAGGACCGTAGCCTTAATTAAAAGACATTTTTCTGCATAACAACCACAGCAGACTTATTATTCACAACAATTACTGTGAACTACTGCAAACAACAAATACTTGTAGCACCTACTCTTACATCCTGTTTTAAACAGAACAGAAGTTGTTATAACAGATTTGTCTTTTGAAACACGGTATATAGCTCTATAAATGTTTTTCATGCTGTGGTAAGGGTTAGCGCTAAAACAGTCTTGGTTCAAAGACCCCCGAATCATTACTGAGGCACCCGACACATAGATATACACATAGAGGTGGTTGGCAGGGGTAACCCAGTTTATTAACGATATTGCTTCCCATCCCGCTTTATTGCCATCTCATGGGCTTTTGCAAGTGTTACACTCCGTTTAACCTCCAGAGGTCCAGGGGGATAAAATATGGTTTATTTTTTTTTTAATATTGATCATGTTTTTGGTTTTGACAAGGTCACACCCCCACACATGTCCTCTTTCAGGAACAACAGCAGGACTTAATGGAGTGGCATGTACATTATGAACGTTATGAGCAAAAGCATAACGTCCTCTGCAGAGGACAAGAATAAATTGCTGGATCTCGGGAGGTTAATGCAGTAAAAGGTCATTTATATACTATTAAGACGGGATTGAGTGATAAAATTATGGTCCGAGGGCTGGAGGCTGCTAGCATTTTAGCACAGAAACATGTTTACATACCACAGGCTCGCAAAACACATGTTCAAGGTACAAGGCAAAAGCATACCACACTTGCCATCTGTCTCCATACAGCTGCGGTTTATGAATCATACTTACTAGGCAACGCCTGTCATACTATTCCGGCACGTGCCACAGTTTACAAATATACTCCTTTTTCTTGTGTCATAATTTATGATGAGCGTACTGTCGCAGCTAAAACTCAATTTACTCAATAAGTTAAGGTTTTATATGAACTTTAATTTCCTCTTCGTATGGGGACAGGCAGGACCTTGGCGAAAGCGATAGTGTCGCTAGAAAACACCCTCAAACGCGGCAAAGCAGATGGCGAATCAGCGGCTAATCTGCCGCGTTGTTCTTCATCTGGCTGGACAGCCGTTCCACCTGGAGGCTGCGTAGCGGCCTGCCTTCATGTCCAAGAACGGCTGCTCTTTAATCCGGGACAGCAGCCACCGGATAATGAGGCCGAATTCCCATATGTTCGGTCTCCGCAGCGTCTGTATGGGACCAGGTCCAAGGGGGGGGTTGGACAGGCTCAGGGATGCTCTCGGGGGCAGGATCATCCAAACTCGGCACTCGGTCTGCCAGCCAATGCTCCCAGATTCACTCCTGAAAAATAGTTTTCATGATTTGAGCAGAGCGCTGAAACGTGACTATTATATAAACAGCGCGATGTTTGTATTATTGTATAGCATCCTCAGTTTTCTCTGTCTGGGTGAGTGATGTTTTAATAGCATCTTACATTATATTTTATTTACATTTTTTATTTATTTAGCAGACATGTTTATTAGTGTTGGGAATAACAGCGCTTTGAAGCAAGGCGGATCTTGTGTCTCCATTCCTTTCCGAGAGCCGCTCATCAATCTTTTTTCCATGGGGTGGTTACTAGGTCTATCTGCGAAATAATCACTAGGATAATGATGGGGTCAGATTTGTGTCAGATTCACCAATATAATTACTTGCTATGATATTTTGCATGCATTGACCAGGTTTAGCAGCACTACATTACTCGCATTGCCCAACCTAATGTCATTGATCTGCATGGCAAACATTATACAAGGTGACACCATATCCCTCTGTTTTGCCCGTGAATTTACCGCTATGAATTTACCCTCTGTCTGAAATGGTTTATGTAAATAAAGTTTCTTTGCCTTGAATGCGATTCACGGAACACTTAATATTCAAAATCTTTTTATTGGCACAAATCCTGCTCATTCTGCCTTTAAGGAACTTAACGCAACAAAATCTGCCTCTTATGACTTGCAGGTTCTCACCGTCCATGTGAAGGGGAGTGGAGTAGATTTAGGGCAGGCAGTGCAATTTGGGAACAATGATTAAAAAAAAACAGCATTCAATACGACTCGGTTCTTTTCCTTCGTACAAAAGAGCCATTGGAAAGAATCAGATTGCTCATGAAGTATGATGATGACTTCTATCTGAAGCAATGTACGAAAACAGAGTCAGTCAGTCCTTGAGGCAACTGGGGTTAAGGGCCTTGCTCAGGAACCCCATGGAGAGGCTGGGATCTGAACCAGCGACCTTCTGATCACAGATACAGTGTCCCACTTACCCCCCCCCCCCAGGATTTTCTGCCTGGGTGGCTGATGTTTGAATGGCAACGGTGAAATCAAAGGCCAAATTTATGATATCCCCACAAACCATAGTTTGGGCTGGGAGTGTGTTTAGGCGAGGCAGGGGATCCCGCAGAATGCTGAATTCTGAGTTTGGTAAGCCAGTCGATTAGAAAGCCCACAATCCAAAGTGGAGGCTCGGTTTTTGGCTTTGTCAATTATTCATTAATCCATTAATTATTCATCAGCTACAGGCTGATCATTTATTTAGCCACTTCCTGTCTGTGTTTTACCGCCTGACATTTTTTGGGGGGGTGTTTCCTCGCTGGTGTCCTCATGTTCCTATGCGCTGTTACCTCTGAGGAAAAACAAACCCTCTTCTGGAGCTGGAAAGACCTCATCCCACTGGAGCATAATCAGAAAATGTAATCGGAAAACGCGACAAAGCGCATTCTATGGGTGAGAAGACTGACTCATCCCTGTCCAGCTCCTCTGCCAACATTACACATATGTCGAAATCTGTAATCTCCTGTTTACATTAGCTCTGTAGGTAGCTCGGGGTTCCTCTGTAGAAATATTATGTAAAATAACCACAATCGAAAGATGCTCGTGCTGATTAGCATGTCTGGATTCCCTTTCAGTTTAATCTTAAATGTAGAGCACAGTGCAAGCAAAATTAAATCTATCCACCTATCTGCCATCTACCTATCTGGATCAGGGTCATGGGTTACAATAGAAAATTCAGTGCTTAACACACTTATCTAATATCTATGATATTCAGTATAGATCAGGTTCTTTTCTTCTGATAATGTGTCGAAGAGCAACAGGAATAATTATGACAGGTGCTTACATTGACATGCATGTTCCCTAACGTCCCCAAACCTCACAAGTGTCGATGAATGTCGGACCTTAACGCGGCGCACAGTACTCCGTCCAAGGCACAGACACGGCTCTGGGTGCAGGACACAGAAAACATGTGTTTTAGCTATAAGTCAGGATATTTTAGCCCTATCAGAACAGCAACAAGTACAGATATGTGCTTGATGAAGAAATGAACGTTAAGAATGTACATTAAGCTAATTTAGTCAGACAAACTCTAGCTATGAAAGTCAGCTAATAGAAACAATGTGCAACAAACCAGAATATTTCATAATTGTGTCGGTGCACGAAAAATATACTTCATCTCTTCAAGCTGGATTGGACCTTTTTTCTTGACCAGTAGATCATGTCACACACCTTAGATTAAGCCTCATTACTAAATAAAACTTACATTTTATTCATTTAGGGGTCATTTTTAACCGAAGTATCATACATTTTTAAGAGAAAGCCAGATCAGACCTGAAACAATTGGGGGCAAGAGCGCAACATTGAAATCACTCTACCAACCCTGAGATGTGAACCAGCAACCTTACAATCACAGCATCCTAACCTGCCGAGCCACAAACCATATTCGACGACGCTCTCCATTCACAAGGTCACCTGTGTTATACTTGGCTAGTTTAATGCACATTGGTGACCATGAAATAATCTACATGCTTATTATGCCTAAGCTTCATTGATGTCCATTTGTATGCTACGCTTGCCTTGTACATGCTTGGTTAGTCAAAGATGAATTATCATAAAGAACAGTCTCTGAGATTAAACCACAGTTTAAATAACCTTAAGTAAGCAAGTCACTCCTTTAATACCTCAAAGCATTTGTAAAATTGAATCTAACAGACGAGCAGGAGGTTGCATATATATCTAAGACAATTATCTGAGTTTATAATGGCAGCGGCTGATCGGTAGGTGTCTCGCGAGCTGCCGTCACAGAGCTGTCTGCTGTCCGTGCAGAAGGTCTTACTCAGAGAAGCACCCAAAAAAGCCAGGCTTCCATTTAAGGCAAAAACGCCGTGGGTAAGCTTTCACAACCAGATGGCCCGTTTGCATAGTAAACAACCATTATGCTTGGTGGGTGTAAAAAGAAATAGTGAGGAAATAATTGTAAATAATCCCTTTCCCAGAACTGTGAATTATTTATAGTTTATTTTTAGAATCTACATAATATTAACATGACTGTGCTGTGGTTTATGCTTTCTGATCCATGAACATTGCTGTCTCTACAGTAAAATAAAAGTTGCACCGTATTGTTGGTGAGGGACCATTATTTCTCCAAAACCAGAACTAGATCACTTTGAAATCGTATTATCCCACAGGCCAGTAAAAAATCCTTAAACTCATTAAAACCGCCTCTCTTCCCCAAAGTGACAACAACCTCCGGGTACCCAACGACGACTCTACAGCCCTAACCGAAGAAAGACAGACCCACAAAGACCGGGCTTAGTTCTACAGGGATAGAGTCTTCGTAATGATTATGATAAAGCCCTAGATCGGTAGCATGTTCCCAAACCCTGTCTGCTTCTGGGCCTGATTATCGCAGGAGATTTGCTGGGGTATTGTCAGCCAGACACTCCGCGTTATCTGAGGCCAGTTCGCAGGTTTGGCTTTTACAGTCAATGGGGATACATCCTGATGAAGACGTACTTTGGTTTTGAGGTTAACATACAGTCTCTTTTGTAAGGCTGGGAAATTGTGTTAACGAGTCACATTTATTTTAACGTGTTATTATGTCTTTAATCGCGGTAACGTATGCGGTTTTTTGATAGCGAAATGGGAGAGTAGCATGAGCTAACATTTTCATGGAGATTCCTTCCTGGAAGAAGGAAGTCAAAGCTAAAATGAAAACATCCAGTTAGCGTCTCACGGGAAAGCTGATCGTACTGTTTGTTTCATCTTTAAAAATTGCCAGACAGACGCATACATAGATCTAAAACAAATCATTTGCAGTATTTGTTTTATTTTTTTTGAAGACTTTATGCCTTAAACTCTCATGATTGTTCATGTTATTAAGCGCATCTTCACTGGTTTTGTTTTTAGAATCATTTGCCAAATAGATTTTATATCGATCATGCCGTCGGAAGTGTGTCGATCTGCCTGTTCAGAACATGTGATTACATGTACAAGTGGTGTTGTTAATCCCCAAGGTGTGCGGTTAAAAAAATATTATTTAGCAGCCATACTAGTAATACGATTCCTTCTCGTCTTGTGTGCATCTGACCATTTTTGAAACCATTGAAACTCAGCTTCTACTTGCTTGTAAGTGGTATTTTTTGTTGGAACTGAACCAACTCTACATCACAAGTACAAGTTAAACCATTAAACAAATATTAAAAGATGTTTTAAAACATCAATACAACAATTCCAGTGAATTACTGTATTTATTTTTTCGTGCACAGCAATTGACATTATCTAAACCTGTTAGGTATATTAAAATTATGTGATTTGCTGCTCTGATCTGATGATTTTTTTGATCACTTTCCCAAAAATCAAAGAACAGAAAATGGTATAAAATGTTTTTAAATCTTTTAAATTTATTGCATGTAAGTCACAATAGACAATCTATTTGTATGATTATTGCTCAAATTTTAGTTCGTTTTTTCATTGTTTCTCATCTCTGTAAGTCTGGATTTCATGAAATACTTATGTTTATTGCAGAATTAAATGGTAACATAACAAAACTGATTAACTACCCCAGAGGCAAAATCGACAGTTTGGATAATGAAGTTGTATAATTTGAGTCTGTCTTTCATTTTAAAAATAAGTGAAAATGGATACTGTATGTTATGGTAATGAATTTGTGAGAGGAGAGAGAGGAGAGACCTATATATTCCCCTTTGTTTTAATTCTACATTAATTTAAGGATTCACTGTGAAAATATATATGATTGTACGTTTTAATGTTAGGCATGATTAATCGCGATTAATCACAGAAAACTGTGTGATTAATAGTTAATTTTTTTTTATCGATCTGCAGGCATCCTTATTTGTTTTCTGCTCTTAAAACGCTTAAAAGTCCATGTCACAACTGATAGTTGCTATTACAAATCAGTTGAACACATCATAAATTTTAATTTTAAAAGCATGTACTTCTAGATTAGTTCACATGAACATGCCATCTTATCCTGATCAGGGCCATGAGGAACCTGGAACCTCTCCCAGACAGCATTGGACGGAGGCGCGGGTACACGCTGGACAGGATGCCAGTCCGCCACATGCACACACAAGCTCAAAGGCTACAGGCAATTTAGAGACACCAATTAGGCTTCCTGCATGTCTTTGGACTGCGGGAGGAAACCGGAGCACCCAGCGGACACCCAATGAACATAGCGAGAGCAAGCAAACGCCGTACGCAGAGAAGAGTCAGAATTCATGGCCAGAGGGTGTCAGTCGTCACTGCTACTCATTATGACGCCCTTTTTAAGCAAGAAATTATTCATTTGAATTTCTGGCTAACACTTTCATTTTTGCAATGATTCAATGGTATTAAACACAACAATTCTGTGGGAAATTTGTGTCCCTTCTTCTGTGTAGCATGTTTATGGTAGCCAGGAATATTTTATTGTTACTCTTAAAACGTGTAATCCGTTTCTTGCAAAGATTCATTTTTACAAGGACCTTGAGTGTCCGTTTAGTTTTGACTCACCTCTTCATTCACCAGCGATGAGCCAAACTTACTTAAAATCGAGGTGAAACAGGGTAGTAACTTTAAAGACCTAACTGAATCCATCCCTTTCACTTGTCGTCCAGCTGTGTTCTGAGGGATCTGTGAGGAAAATTTCTGCCAAGGCGTCAGATAACGACGGATCATCAGGCACGCCGGGTGGAGTATATGAGCGAACTCCATCTCACCGGCTTGCGGACGCTTGACGGGGTCGTCTGCCCGCTCCCGGGAACGCCAATGCATGCAACGACCTGCTTCCTGCTGTTCCTCTGGTTTCTCCTGGATGAAGGCCTCCTCACTCCCCATGGCCTGCTGGGAAAGCGGCACCACAGGAGCAGGGCGGCACTGAAGAGGAGTTGGGCACCAGGGTCTCCGAGGGTCAGGCGGAGTTGGGTGTGGAATCAGTTCTTCGTGCTGGAGGAGTACATGGGCTCCGATCCTCAGTATGTCGGCAAGGTAAGGAGACCTTTACACTTAATAAGAAGCTTTAAAGCGAATTATACTGACAGCCTGATGCTACCCAATGCTTATCATCTCAGTAAAAACCCCTGATACTGCTGGATTTTGGAAATATACATTTTTTCACATCATTCAATATACTTTGGATAGGACGCAGGTCCCAGAATGGTTTAAATGGTTCAGTGGTAGAATATAGGAATATAGTTTGGACATGGTGAAGAGATTAGAGATGAGCACAAGATTATATGTAGTGCATTTTTACCGAGAGGGTGGAAAGCCGACTAGTTGAGGAGCGTGTTTCATTCTTCAAAGATCCCCAAAGAGCTCCACAACATCTCTCCAACTCTCTTACTTTTGACCCCTAATTCCCAGTTGGTGCTTTATTTTCCGTTTACAGCAGAAGAGCACTCTATGCTGATGGCTTCATCACGACTCAACATGTTCTATCAGATCACGGTTTTCACACACATACGGAGCCCACCGGAGCAAAGGCTTTTAGACTGTCACCCCCCTGATGCATCGGGGTTGCGGCATCATTATCAGCAGGTGGGGGGGGGGCTTTTCAGGCTGATGTGTCAGACCGAATTCATTTTGTAGGACAATGGCGCCGTATGAGAGTGGACTCTCTCAAGGGATGGCACTTTCCGCCTGTCCCACCGTCCCTCTCCGTAGCATTCAGGCAGCAGAAGATGCACAAACAGAGACTGGTGTGAATCAATGGCTCTCCATCTAATCATGCAGTTAGTGTCGCAGAACAAGTTGTAGACGTGGTCGGTGTGCGGCTTGGAGACAAGAGACTCCATCTCCCCAAATTTCATCTTTGCCTCTTTAAATCGAATTGATTTTCGTTTCCCTCCTCACTTAGAGGGTTAATTAAATTTTCAAGAGGTATTAAAATGATGATGATGTTTGATTCCGCTGCCCTCATCTGCTCTATATACTCAGCCTTGCCTGTCTGAAGGAAGCATTCCGGCACCTCAATAAATTATTGAATCTGTAATTAATTCATTAACTAATTTGCATCCATTCACTGATTTCCATCCAGCTGCCATAATTTATTCTCTAAGAACTCTGTAAATTTGTGTTCTGATAATCTGTGGTGATGTGTTCAGTCACACGGAGGACGAGGAACGGAGAACGGGCTCAGTTGGTGTGGAATTCCACACTTTGTCAGGATGAATCTGCATAAGCATAAGGATGTCACTCTCGTAATCCTCATAAATCATAATTAATTATAATTAACTTTTGAAACAGCTGACATTTATTCGCAAAAAAACACATTTAAAGACCCAGGCTGTACATCACACTGCATGTTATTTTCATTTAAACCTGGAATCCAGATGTCTGAGGTTTTCTCCGCACATGTACAATTAATTGCATATTACTGGACTTATATCTGTCTGATTGTGAGTGGCTGTTAAGTAAAATATTCATATGAATATAAAACACGAATTTGCACATTATTTACATGTAAACAGAGTTATTATGTTTGTGGGGCTTTTCTGTTTCTGGGTTGTTTGTGGTTTGTGATACAGGGTGGAGAGCGTTACCGTTGCAGCAGCAAAAATCTGCACTTTAGAGGGAAGCCGGTGAGGCGTCTCACGTTAGGTGGGAAAATGCTGAGAATAAGCATGTGTGTGAAGCCCACCGAACCGTGCGGACATACTGCTAACGAGACACTGTTAAAATGCTAATGCCCCCCGTCCCGCTGCTTTCCCCCAAAACCCAAGGCTGCTTTGGCACGCAGGGACAATCGCCAGGTGTATAGACAGTTTACCCATGTGATGGTGCCCCAGTAATGAATCCCTTTATTCAATGGATTAGGACTGATTACCTAATAGCATTTTTAATTAAAAATCACTCAATATTCCCCAATGATTAAGGAGTGGGAGAACATTTCGTCCTGGTAGATTCCTCCGCTCTCTGTGAGCAGAATTTTTTTTTTTTTTTGTTCCAATGTAATTTTAACAACCAACTTGAGTTGAGTGAAATCGTTGGTGGAAAGTTTAGCGCTTCGTCTTTTGTCTACACATTACAGCTGTCAGATAAATAGACAGACAGACAGACAGACAGACAGACAGATAGATAGATAGATAGATAGATAGATAAAATATGCAATTTAGATTAAATTAGCATTACATCTGCAATTAGTAATTGGTAATCATGGATAAATCTGGGCAGCCATCCATAGCTCCCAGACCACACAGCTGCTCTTCTTCATGTTGACATTTACCGGACCTGCCGCAGCTCCACACCGACCTGGACAGAGGGGACAGTGTGGTGAAGTACACCCTCTCCGGGGAGGGGGCTGGCTCCATCTTCACCATCGACCAGACCACTGGTGACATCCATGCCGTGCAGAGGCTCGACCGGGAGGAGAAGCCTTTCTACACACTGCGGGCGCAGGCCATCGACATGGCGACAGGCCGGCCCCTAGAGGAGGAGTCCGAGTTCGTCATCAAGGTCCAGGACATCAACGACAACGAGCCCAGGTTCCTGGAGGGTCCGTACACCGCCAGAGTCCCGGAAATGGCACCTATAGGTAGGATCTCTTCCTGGATCAGGCATGCAGTTGCTCCTCACAGGATTTACACACATATCCAGGGACGTAGCATAGAGTGATGTTTTGCATATTTATTCCTACTTTGGTGTAACAGATAGAATCCTTTGGGGAGACACGCCGGCATTGGTTGCTTTATCTGACATTTTCCCAGTTCCATTTTTAAAACCTGTAGCTGCAGAATTGTCAGAACCAGCTAGCAAGCATGCAAATTATCATCTAAATTACCTCCCGCTGACATTGCCTTTGTCTCCTCTGAGGGAACGTGACTTTGCCTGGTCATTATAAAAGAGAAAAGGTTTCATTTGTCACAATGAAAAGACATTTAAATGAATAAAAGAAAGCGATGCTAGCTTGTAATCGAAGGACACATGTTTGTCATTGATGTACGTTTCAGGAAGGGCCTTATCTGCTGATTCGTTAACATGCAGCTAACGGAGTCCTCTGCTACCATTTACTTAGTTTGGTTTTAAAAGTCATATTTCTGTGAGGAATCTGCTTCTGTGTAGCATATTTATGGTACCCACAAATACTCTTAAGATGCTTATTTGCTTTCTTATATATATTTGCTTGCGCGACAAAGTGGTAAGCAGCAAACTGGAGTGAGTGGGTGGAATCAGGCCACCAAGGTAATTGTCTACAGCAACCCGGAACTGACCTAAATCTCTCAGGTTCAACTCACCGACAAACCGGGAGCTAGAGACGCGGTTCAAATACAAAAATATATATTTATTTTAAAAGCAGTACAAGAAGCATGAGTATGGTAGTGTGGTAAACCACACAGCTACAGTCATCTCAGCTACTAAAAAACAAGACATCAGATACTGCAGCACTGACACACATTACCTGGGCTAGGACTTACTAGTGGAGAGTCTCTGGCAGGGGTACACTGCCTACCAGTTTGCCTCAAGGAAAAAGAAATCAAATAAACAAACCACACCACACACACACACACACACACACACACACACACACAATAGCACTGCAATCCCAAGGCTGCCACACACGGCGCGAGGTCCCACCCCCAGGCCTGCAGAGCAAATCCACGGTTCGCCACTCAGAACCTGGCAGAAGACAAGACCGCCGGTCAATATAATAAGTCTACATTAGATGCACAATAGAAATACAACACAAAGCTCAATCCTCATCACCTCCTAGCAAGTAACCTAATACTGTACTTTAAATTACAGTTCCGATGCTTCTGCAATGGAATACAACAACCAAACGGAGAATTAATAACATAGAAACTGTGTGGTGGTAGGATAGTCCTGCAAAGCAAACAGGCCGCCACCGCAGGCGGTGTATTTTCCGACCGAAGGCACGTCCCGGACACGGGGTGGGTGGCCACCAGGAACATCAGAGGCAAAAACAGCAGCGATGATTTCCGATCGCTCCAACAACAGAAGCTTACAGGAGGCTATGGCTGTCCTCTGCTCGCCTCTCAGCTGTAACCATCCGATATCAGATATTCCACGAGTGCGGCAGCACTCACCACTAAAAGCTGAGAAATGTAACGATCGCCTGAGCTATTGACGCCATAGCCAAGACAGATGTCCCAAATCTGAACCGAGAGGGGTGGAGCTTCCCAAAAACTATGCTGTGCGCCCCCAACGTTTCTTTTATAAAGGGGCGCCATGTTCTGGCCTTAATTGGTGACATGTGGGTAGGCGTGCTTAATCAGCCAACCTCATTTCACCACACTTACTTGCTTTAGTATCGGCATAGTTTTGACTCAGTTCTTTCATCAGTGATGAGCCAAACATGCTTAAAATCAATGTAAAACATGGTAGAAACATTACAAATGTATCAGAGTACAGTGTTCTGGGGCCACTCTCAGGTTGGCTCTTTTAAACCGTAGGTGTAATGAGGACACAGCCCAGGCGTTTCCGTGCACCAAGAGATAACAGCAGCTCCCGGCCTGACAGTTGTTACGGAGTCACTGACACTGTCATCATGCAGTAGAGGGATTTTTTTTTCCATCCAGCACTCCTGCCACTGCGTCACAGCGTGTGAAGTGCAGAGCCTCACTGTGAAGCAGTTTGGAAGTTTCCAGAAATACGGGTAGGATTTGGAGGGAAAAAACATCCCAAGTAGAAGTGCTTTGACGTGAAACTGACTGGAAACCCAACTGGGATGACTTTACCCTACAGGATCGCTACTATAATTGATAAAATACTGAAACATTAGCATAACAGTTGGTATTAAAGTTGGCGTTAACAAGGCTGAATTGCTATCATTGCATTTATTAATTAAGCTCATCAAAGACGGACAAGTCCCGAAAGTCTGAGAATGTCAGCTGATCTCACCCTACTAAAATTCACAGCTGGAAAAGCGAGAGGGCCGTGACCCCCTGCCCATAATGGTGGATTGGGGATTCAGTAGGAAGGCTGCAATTCATTTTCAATTTCAGTTCGATTATCCCAGAAAGGCATCCTTGGGACCTGCTGTTTTGCAGTTTTCAGGCTGTATTTTCCATTTAGGAGGTCCATGTGACACAATCGAACACCATGGTCACAGGCTGAGGCAGTTTCTTCAACCTTCCCGATCTGAGATCTTCCCAGTCATGTTAAATACTTTAATTGTAAGGCTGCTTTCTGCACTGAGACCCTTAGCAGTAAACAGCCTCTTAGAAGCCACTGACTGTCTGCTTTATGTTATTTTAAGCTTCTCCATACAATGGGTTTCATTCACACCCTCTGATTATGGTGCTTTAATAGTATCTGGATGGTTTGTATCACCGGTACTGTCACAGACTACATGTGTCGCATCACCAAACAAATATCACATCATCTGATTGCTAGTTTACCTAAAGCATCATCACCATCATCATCATCATCATCACCATCATCATCACCATCATCATCACATCATCATCACCATCATCATCACATCATCATCACCGTCATCATCACGTCATCATCCCCGTCATCATCACCATCATCATCACCACCATCACATCATCATCACATCATCATCACCGTCATCATCACCATCATCCCCGTCATCATCACCGTCATCATCACCATCATCATCACCATCATCTCCGTCATCATCACCATCATCATCACCATCATCATCACATCATCATCACCATCATCATCACATCATCATCATCACCATCACCATCATCACCATCATCATCACCACCATCATCACATCATCATCCCCGTCATCATCACCATCATCATCACATAATCATCATCACCATCATCATCACCATCATCATCTCCGTCATCGTCACTATCATCATCATCACCATCATCATCACCATCATCATCACATCATCATCATCACCATCATCATCACATCATCATCACCCTCATCATCACATCATCATCACCGTCATCATCACCCTCATCATCACATCATCATCATCACCATCATCATCACCACCATCATCATCATCACCGTCATCATCACCCTCATCATCATCATCACCATCATCATCACATCATCATCATCACTATCATCTCCGTCATCGTCACTATCATTATCATCACCATCATCATCATCATCTCCTTCATCATACCGTCATCATCACCATCATCATCACCGTCATCATCACCGTCATCATCATCAGTAATACTCCATGCATTCAGCACTGCTTCCCTATAATGCGTTCAGGCTTAGATGATGAAAACGGGGACTGACTGGAACCTGGGTGCAATGGGTCAGTCTGCAGCTCGTATCGGTAAGGCACACTGCACTGATGAAGGGCAGTGCCGGTCGAACCCCATGTGAAGTCCTACGAAAGCTTCACCCCCAACCCCACCCCCAAGACCTGCTTCATCACCAGCCGACCCAGCAAGCCTTATGAAGAGCATTTAGAGCACCATCCTAGACAAAGTGAAACTGGCTCACTAAGTCAGCAACCCCTGAGACGATGGCGCCTTTGACGGCCGTCCTGTACTGCCTAATGGGATCACTGGCCCTGTTGAGGGCATAGCTTCCCTGGGCTTAGGATTACAATGCACTTTGTGCTGTTTAGGTACCTATGTGATCCAGGTGACGGCCACCGATGCCGATGATCCCACCTATGGTAACAGCGCTCAGGTCGTCTACAGCATCCTGCATGGACAGCCTTACTTCTCGGTTGACGCCAAGACAGGTAGGTACCCTGCTGGGATGAACTACATCTGAGGAACGGTGTTCTGGAAGCTTCCTGCCGCTTGCAGCTCCATCTCTAGCTTAAACCGCACTTTAAAGGGGCTCCCAGCTCCGGGGAAGGAACACTCTACTTCCTATAAGTGTTTATCCTCCATCTGCGAGCTACAGGGTGTCAGTTCCATCCGACCAACGTGGTTAAGAAGCACGGAAAAGCAAGAAGCATCTGTATGCTCGGAAAAGCTGATGTACATTTCTGCTTTCAGATTTAAATGAGTCATTTTCCACATGACATCCTTAATGGATGAATGATTCAGCTTAGGGAAATCCTTACCCCCATTCCATGGCAACGCTGACCGTTTCTAATGTAAAAGTGTTATATCTGAGAGCAGCACAGCAAGGGCGATTACCAGCACACTGGCAGTAATGTCTGTTTTATCAGTGTGGAAACTTTTTTCGGGGGTGGCATGCAGTACTTAACTCACACCGCTCCCATGAGGACTCACCCTGAAAAGTATCGTGCTGATGTCCTGTTCTCGACAAATGGGATTCGCACCTCAGTATATAGAATCAGCCATAGTGCATTTTATTTACTGCATTCTATCGCACATTGATATTAATATTCAACTTCTGCACTTTATCAGTGCTGTACTCCCTCTGTGGCTTTCTGCACATCCTTCCCCAATGTACTACCTATTTATTGCATATTTATTATTTCACTTCTTGTATTTCACTGCTCCCTGGCCTCTATTGCACTGTTGACTGTCCTGTATCATACTGCTGTTTCTCCTGTATTGCACTCTTGTTTGTCCTGCATTGCACTGCTGTCTGTCCTGTATTTTACTGCTGTCTGTCCTGTATTTTACTGCTGTCTGTCCTGTATTGTAATGCAGTTTTGTCCTGTATTGCATTGCTGTTTGTCCTGTATTGCATTGCTGGCTCTCCTGTACCTGTATTGCATTGCTAATTGTCCTGTATTGTATTGCTGTTTCTCCTCTATTGTGCTGCTGACTGTCCTGTATTGCAGAGCAGTTTGTTCTGAATGGTACTGCTGTTTGTCCTGTATTTCACTGCTGTTTGTGCTGTATTACACTGCTGTCAGCCCTATTGTCCTCCCATGCACCTGTCCCCTCCCCTGCAACTGTGACATAAGAATTTCACTGTGTTCCTCTGGACACACGTCACAGTAAAACTTGAGTCATGGCGATGCCTCCATAGGGGTGATCAGGACCGCCTTGCCCAACATGGACAGGGAGGTGAGGGAGGACTACTACGTCCTGATCCAGGCCAAGGACATGGGGGGTCAGCTGGGAGGTCTGGCTGGGACCACCACTGTCAACATCAGCCTCACAGACATCAACGACAACCCACCCAGGTTTTCCAAAAGTACGCTGGGAGTAAAGTGACGGACGTATTCCTGTGAGACTTTCACAACATGAAACATAATACTGTAGAACTAACCAAAATATCTTAACATAATTAAAACTTTCTTTTTTGTAACACCTGTACAATTATTTTAAACATGGAGCATTCATTACTGTATGTTCTGTCAGTGTTTGTGTACGGCTTTGTTTAAATGCTGCTCCCGGTTTACCTTGCGAAAGGTATTTTCCACCTCAGGGTCCTGGAATCGTCACCCATGGGCTCCGCAGTGGGACGAGTCAAAGCTAATGACCTTGACGTGGGAAAGAATGCAGAAGTGGAGTATTCTATTGTTCCTGGAGATGGGGGAGGCATGTTCGAGATCACCACTGATGAGCAAACCCAAGAGGGGATTATCACCCTCCGAGAGGTTGGTTGGGTCCTCAGGTGCACAGGTTTATTATGATACCTTAACAACATAAAGCAATTCTCAAAAATGAACAAACCGCTAAAACTGTACAGTTTAATAAATAAATAAACACAGCATATATAATAATATATATCCTGGTAGATAAGATAAATAATCTCAGACAGAGTAGTGAACAAGTAAAACAGAGTCCAATTTAATTGAACAATTATGGAGCAAGTTTGGTGTCTTTCTTGCGTGGGTTGGGGCCATTATTGTAGAGAAGTCCTTGAGAGGTACATCAAGTCTGTTATTGCTAGTCTTTCTCGTCCAGAAATCTGCCCATTGAGATGTAATAACTATTTATGTGATAAAAAAAGGCCATTAAAATTTGTGTGCGTGCATGTGTGCATGTTTGTGTATCTCATTCCTTCAGCGAATATTCACCATTTTTCTTTTCCAAGTGTTTATCTGGAAAAAAAAGCAGAATAAAACTAAGAAAGCATGCAATTTTCAGGCTGTCTGGAATCAGCTAGACTGTGACCATGTCAGATTACAGTTCATTTTCCCCACTTTTAGCCATTATCAAAAATCTCTCAGTTTTATATCTAAACAAATGGTTTTTGTTTATTTTTTTAACTTTAAAAGGACCCCTGCCTGTCTGCCTGAAAAATGATAACGAGGTGAATTTTGGGCCTGAATTGTAGGCTTCAATTATACATCAAAAACAAAATTCTATGACCAGCCATTATCAATGTGCTCTACTGACCTGGCAGAGTTTTCAAACACTGTGTTAGGCACAATGCAGTGTGAGGTAATAAAAGGCACAATGGACTGGTGTTCAGTCCTACCTTCTGCTCTCTGCTTCCCAGGATATCATTCAAATTACTGCAATCCCAACTGGATAAACTACTAATAAAAATATACATATGGATGGATGAATGGATGGATAAATGATTAGAATGATAATATGCAGACCTTCACAAGTACAATCCTCTGCACCAGTTGGAGACAAATACGTCGATGCATCTGAATTGCAGAGATTGGGCTTGTGGACCGGACCTTAGCCCATCGAATTGCTGACAGGCACCTCAAAGAGGAACAGAGCAGCTAGCAGTCAGGGGCGAGGGGAACAGAGGCCTGGCAGGTGGCGCCGTGGAGCCGAGAGCAAATGACAGGGTGCTGCCTATAGATAAACAGCTCAGCCCCTCCCCCGTACAGCCAGGAGACCCTCTGTAGGAGAGCTCCTGAGCCTGAATCTGACAAGGCTTCCAGAAATGACCCTCATGGGGGGGGGGGGGGCTTCCTGAAGCGAGTCGTTTCGGGATCCCGGCCTGCTTAAATCATCACAGTGCCCCTCAGCCTCTGTTTCGTTCTGCAGACCTGTTGTGAAGCCAGAGCTTGGTGTGAGATCTTGGCATACCTGGGGGCTTCAGGATTTTGCTGTTGTCCATCTCTCTGCATGGTGAACACTGTTCTTCACCAAGCTTTGACTGCAGAATGTTAATAACACAGTCATGAGGTGTTCATGAGGTGATCATGAGGTGATCATGAGGTGATCATGAGTTGGCCCCATGCAGCAAAGGCTTATGGGATCATAAGGTGCTCGGGGTGGGCTTGAAATGGCCCATATGATACATAAAGGCAACTCTGGGCAACTCGCCTCTGACCAAACCCCAAAATGGGCCTCTGGTGGTGAGGGAACAATACCTATTTAAAAATATTCCCAAATTCTGAAGGCAATCCTACTGTTTCCCCCAAGCTGTGCTTCTTTTGACATGTTGAGCTATAGACAAGTTTGCTTGTCTTTGTAATGCTGATGAAACAAGTTCCACACCAGAGAAAGCAATTTACTCTGTGTGGGAAGAATTTCATTCACTTATAATAAGTTTACATTACCTGGTCTGCTTATTCATGCTATGCATGAGTTTCACCAAACATCAAATGCAGCTGGAAATCTGGTTAATATAAAGACTGATGCAAATAAACAAATGTATGTCAAGGACCAGACTACTGTGCATGAAGGATGGAAAGGAAGCTTGTGTATTATTTCCCATAAGCCTTTGCTGTATCAGTATGACTGCGTATCCTTCCTGCTTTCATGTCTTAGCGGCTGGACTTTGAAGAGAAAAGTGTGCACATCTTCAAAGTGCAGGCATCTAACCCAAGCATAGACAGGAGGTTCCAGCACCCGGGCCCACTCAGGGACGCCGCCACCGTCCGGATCAGCGTGGTGGATGTGGCTGAGCCGCCGGTGTTCGGCAAGCCAGCCTACGGCATGGACGTGTATGAAAACGCCCCCGTGGGAATCGTTATCGGAGCCGTGAGCGCTCAGGACCTGGACGTGGGGGCCAGCCCAATCAGGTGACCATTACATCATCGCCGGGAATTTACTGCCTAAAAAGGTGGGGCCATGGTTATCGATAAAACTAGCGATTCATATTAACTGATTACAGTCAGGTCTGGGGGGGGGAGGCATTCGACAAATTGTACCATAACCCCCGTCCACCTTGTCCCCTTCAGCAAGTTCTAATATCAATAACCCCCCTTCCCTAGTTTTGAGGGTAAGCCGAGATTAATTACAAAGTGAGAATCGGACGTGCGCAATGTCGGTATAAATTCAAGCAGTTTCACAATGGCTACACCTTTCAAACTAACAAACAAATGAATAAAATGATATGTGGCTTGATTGATAGATAAATAAATAAATAAATCCTTAGCCATGACTTAGACATTGCTTTATAGGTTTTTATATATTTTCACAGAGTCCCAGGGCAGGTACAACGCCTCTCTGGGGAAAAGCGGAACACGGGAAGACAATGATCGTAAACAACATAAATGCTGTCTGGAGAAAAGCGGGGAATGCGGCAGCTGTCACTTTTTCACACAGGATTCACGCCTGAAACTTTACACTTGTTGCAGTAGCTATCGTTCTTTTGCACCGCAGAGGCGTAAGGAATAAAGTGCAGCTTGCGGAACATGCGGACGTTAGTATTCAGAGAGAAGAACTTTAACGCAGCCACCACTTTTTATGTTACTTAAACTTTCATAAAACCTTCCTATTAATTCAGGCTTGTCAGCGACATGGGTGATTTAAAGTCGCCCTGTAAAAGAAACAGAGTCTCATTATTTTCTGGGAAACTGCCTGCTTTTGTTCATATTGAATATAAATTAAATCAGAGACTGAGCAATTTAAAGAGAGACAGTCGGCGAAACATCAAAGTCCGGTGCTTTGCTGTGGGTATTGTAATTATCCAAAGTGTCAGTCATACCGGATAACCTGAAATGAGAGATGCCCACCTCTATCCCCACGCAGCTTTGAATGCATCAGTCGATAGCTAAACACACTCCCTGATGATCTACCTGTAAGAGTATGACACTCATTTCACCCCACAACTCAGAAACGCTCCTTAACTGCAGTTAAATGTCAGACTTGCGGTTCCTGCATTCTCTTAATTAACGCTTCAAGTATCAGTCATACGACTTTTTATTAATAGGTCGATTTATTCAACTTGTCTATTTATTTTGCTTAATTAATCCATTTTTTAAAGTTGACCTTTCACACGAGTAATGTAAAGGATTGCTTGTGCGTAAGGTCAATTTATTATTGATTAGCGTGATGCTAGAGGCCGGCTTTTTGTCTCTGGGGCACCAATCAAAAGGTTTCTTTGGGTCCCCCTGCCCACCCTAGTATAGTGACTGTTTGTGGCCAGCAGGGGACGCCCAACCTTTGCAGTCCTACACAAATGTGTGGTTTGAGTGGTGGTAAGCAGTAAGAAATAAAAAATATTGAGATCCATAATGACTTGTCACTGAAGCAAATAGCAGAGCCCATTTTAAACTGTGGAAAAGATGGCTTGATTTGTCTCCCATCTCTGACACCAGCGAAAAGCTCAGTAGCGTCCTGGTTCGTACCTTGCATGCCTATAATGCATTCTGGGTCTGTTTTCAGATATTCCATGGACTGTATGGAGGACACAAACTGCTCTTTTGAAATAGACCCAGTGAAGGGAACTATTTCCACCACGAAAGCCTTGGACAGAGAGCAGACCGCGGAGTACAACATCTCCATAGTGGCAACTAAAGTTAGTAAGTATGAAAGCAGATGTGCTATCTAACCTCGCAATTCCTTATCTGTAGCTGTAGCTTCTACAACTAATCCTTTCCAACAATTATCTAGTTTTACACCAGTGTTTCTCAACCTCATCCTCTGGGAGCCGCAGGTGGTCCATGTTTCTGCTCCATTCCTCCAAGCAAAAACTTGGACAGTATGGGGCTTCTTTAGTACCGGATTGAGAAACACTGTTCTACACACAGCTTCCCTGTCATGTTGTAGCACCATCTAGTGGAGAAGTATATCTTTGCCAGTGTTCTAACATCTGACAGGATATATACCTGGGGTAGGCAACCCTGATCCTGCAGTGCTTGTATCCGGCAGGCTTTCTATCCTACCTCGTGAGTTACTATCTGCCTGAGGTCAGGTGCGGCTCATCAGAGACTAGGTAGGATGGAAAACCTGCTGGATACTGGCACTTCAGGATCAGGGTTTCTTCATTTCAGCAAAGAAAACAGAAGCTGTCTGACAATCGCTTGCCATCTCTAACAGAATTTTAGGGGATTAACTGTACATTGAAAAGTAATGGAAAAGTAGCTGTAATTGTATGTAAGACAGTGGCTTGTATTTATGTGTGCTGATGTAAGCTCGGAAATTGTCTAAATAAGACATTAAATTAAAAAAAAATTCCCAGACATGTGCAGTTCAGGAGTTCCGAATGCCTGAAGTCAGTCTATGTCCCCCATTGGATCCGTTTCCCAGCCTCTGATGTGGTTTGGGGGGGGGGGCTGTTTTATGGTTTCCTTTGACCACAAGATCTTTCCCCGCATCACCTCTGTGTCACCATCATGGCTTTTCTTTGAGAATACGGTCGGGCTGCCACAATGTGTGATATCACACCATGAATCTGTATTTCAACGCGATTAATATATTAATGCCCGAGTCCAATACAACACAGTCACATTTCTATCTGCACGATTTTCATTTGGAGAGGAAAGTCATAATAACTTGAATTTTACTAGTAAAAAAAAAAACATTCTGACTCATAAACTCTAACTTTTACTAGCAAGAATTATTATTTTTACTAGTAGGGACTGTGTTTCTACTAGGAAAAAAATGTGTTACAAATACGTATAGCTCATTTTTACTAGTCTATATTGTTATATATGTTATATATATATATATTGTTACTGATTTTCATTGAATTTTCATTGAATCTCATATCCAAAATTTCATTTTTACTAGTAAGAAGTTACATTGTAGATATATACATCTTAATTTTGACTAGCCAAAAATCCAGATCCACATATTCATAACTTTTACTAGTAAAAATGTAATTACAGATATCTGCACTAACATGTCTACTAGCAAGAACTGAATTATGGACCTCAATTTTTTTAAAGAGTTATAGACATCTTTCATATGAATTTTTACTAGTAACAATACTATTCTTGCTATAAATATCATGATTTGTAATTGTCAAAATTGAACTCTAGATATCTGGAATTCATAGTCTAACTGGTAAAAAATGATTTTTTATTACTTAGAATGTTATTTTTACTAGTAGTAATCAAGTTGTTAGTACTAAGCCTTATAAAAGACAACTTGGCTTACCATACTACACGAACGACAACGCTATATGGTCTTAGCGAGAAACACTACTTGCACACAAAAACAGCCATCCAGGTGAACAATGGTGAACGAATCTATCTTTTTGTACATCCACACATTGCACAGGTCAAACTCTTAGATTCCTAAAATATTTGACAACTTATCATATGAAAATGCATAGATTATATAAATATATAGACTAACAATGGGCAACAAGCATCAGGAGTGGCCCATCAGGACCACATGAAGGAGGAGATTGGAGGGTCAGACAGACGTGGAGGCACGACAAGATACCTCTGACCTACAGTATATGGTCAATTAAAGGATATTTACACTGAGCTGGAGTGAGACAGATTTTAATCTTTGCCAGTCAAACCAGTCAGATAAAAAATGGTCCTTTAGAAGGATATAGGAACTGCTGGCAGAGTTTAAAATATTCTGGGTATTCATTAATTTGTTGATTTACATTCAGTTCTTTAATGGATGTTTCATTTCAGCCTCTGTCCTCCTTCAAACAGCTCGATATGCACAATGATGTCTGATGATGTTTGTATTCATTCCACAGGGAATCTGGACCTTTCCAGTCAAGCCACGGTCACCATCCACGTGCTGGATGTTAATGAGTTTGCTCCAGAACTCATCACACCCTACAAGAGTTTTGTTTGTGAAAACTCCAAATCCGGGCAGGTCTGTTTCTGTTCAAATGCGAGTAATGTATCATGCTTAAAAGGTTTAGTCCTAATAAAGCCAAGAGTATATGAAATTATGTGAAAAGAATGAAAATGCTATTGAACCATTGAACCATGAACTCAGAGGACGTGCTTCAGAGAGGGATAAGTGGCGCCACCTGCTGGTTGGGTGGAGGACGCTAAATAAAAGTGAATGTTATTTAGCGAGGTATTTAGCATTATTTAACCTTATCGTAATGTTATTAACCTTTTTTATTTTTAGCTACTCTGGGGTGGGGGGTTGGGGAGGTGAAGTTTGTTCCCTGATTGATCTGGGAGGAATTTGAACTCCTAACCCCATCCTATGCAGCACACAGAGTGATAAGACACTCTTTGCCCTGAGGCATCGTCACAGGGAGTGATAACATCAGAATATGCCTGCTCTCCATGTATTTGTAAACTGATCTATAGTATTCAGACATCAAAATCCTCTATTTTCACTAAAAACTGTTATTCTAACCAAATGTATTTGGCCCGCATGTTCCCTTTTTGACTTTCATTTAGTTTGAAACGATTGAAACATCCATTCATGCTACAGATGCCATAGAGATGATATATGACATTTTTGCGTATGCTGTATATTCTCCAGGGTAATTGAAGCATTCTCAGACCACATTTTTATTTGAGGGGTAATTCTCAAAGAGGAAAGTCTCTCAGACGCCATTGCCATCTCAGATCCTGCTGCATATTCACGGCTGTCGACAGACGCTCTGCATTCAGGTCGCAGTTGTCATCGTGCCTCCCTGTGACTTCCAGGCGGTTGGGTTTTGCCGGGGGGAACGGCACTCTGGAGGTTCACTTTGGTGATTAATCAGTGTCATGGGCCTCAAACTGGCAAGAGAAATAGCACATGCGCATCTCTGGCTCTATCCCTGCTGTTTCTTTTTTAGGTCATCGGTACCGTCTCTGCTCAGGACAAGGACCTGTCACCCACAGGACAGAAGTTCACCTTCAGATCACTGCCAGGGGACATTAAAAATGATAATTTTACAGTCTGGGACTTTGCAAGTAAGGACTTAACTGTGCATTCACTGGCTGTGTTTAGGGCTTAAAGCGGGATTGCAATCTTTATCCAAAAGAACACCAGAAGTATAGTAGGTTTACAGCGCTTCACTATGTTTGGTATGGAGTACAGATTTTAAACACTGCACTGTACCACTGCTGTATGCTAAATTAAAGACTAAATTAATGCTACGATCCTAACTGAAAGAAAAGCAACAATTTTCTGCAAACACTTGGAAAGGCACACTCCTAAAAATTTGTTGTATGTTGTGTACCTGTGCTTAAATGAGATCGTGTTTCTGAGATGGAGTTATTTCATTATCTGCAGTCGACTGCAGTGAAACCTGCAGGTTTGGGTTGGACGATGAGGTGGTGAATCACATTTGTCCAGCTTCTTAACCATTACACCACCTTCTGCCATCTTTCCATTATCTGCAGCATCTAATGGGTTTCATGGTCCTTTTTTTGAACATGTTCACCACCTGCTGGTCGGCAGACAACACTGCGGGCATCCTGACGCAGCGGAGCGGCTTCAGGCGCCGAGCTTTGGACCGCTACCTGGTGCCCGTGGTGGTGGCTGATAGGGGCTACCCCCGCCTGAGCAGCACTGGCACCCTGACTGTGCGCGTCTGCTCCTGCGGCCTGGACGGGAGCCTCATATCCTGCAGCGCTGAGGCTGTGTTCTTCCCTGCGGGTGTAAGCACAGGCGCTCTCCTCGCCGTCCTTCTGGGAGCGGCCGTCCTCCTGGGTGAGAGAAGAAAACGCTCCTCTGCAGTGACAAGTCTCTGCCGCTAGGTGGTAGTAGAGTCACAAAAATGAATAGCCTGGATTTAAAAGGGATATAAATATAACATTGGGAGAAGGCAGAGAATTTATCGTTTTTGGTTCCTGTTTGGTCTTGATATTAGCATTCTGAGAAAGTATTTTTAGCATTCAGAGATTCTTCCATTAAGGACGTCCTGTTGCTATGTTCCCATCTTCACTTGTTAAGGAAGTGTCCTGTTGTGACGTCATCTTTCCACATTGAGGCGACATTTTAGATGATAATAAATAAGTATAGTGAGTTGTTTCTAAGATAAGGGACTTACAGCGGAGCCACACTCTGGCTGTATGTGTCATGTTTTCAGCTGTGTGTGCATGCTCATGCCCCCTGCTGGCAAACGCGAGTACAAACCCTGGCTTGTCTGGTGTTCCTCCCTCGCAGTGACTGTGCTGCTGTATGTCGCTCTCAGGCGGCGACGGAAGAGCCCGGTGCCGGTGGTCCCGGGAGACGGGGACATCCGCGAGAACGTCGTTCGCTATGACGACGAAGGGGGCGGGGAGCAGGACACACGCGCCTTCGACATGGGCGCCCTGAGGAAGCCCGAAGCGGCAGAGGCCCAGCTACACTCCAGCGGCCGCACCTGGGCACCCCCCAAACAGGACATCCCGGATGTGCGGGATTACATCCACCGGAGGCTGGTTGAACGCCCCAGTGAGAGCACCCCCCCTCCATACGACTCGTTGGCCACCTACGGCTATGAGGGCGACGGCTCATTGGCGGGGTCCCTGAGTCCCATCGAATCCTTGACAGCGGAGGTAGAGGAGGACCACGGTTACCTTGACGACCTGGGGCCTTCATTCGCCAGCTTGGTAGCGATAATCAGCAAAGCTGAGAGTCACCGGGACACAGAGCAGGAGGAGGGACCCTGACAGGAATGCCAAGCCGGCTTCCTGTTATTCTTCATTTAATTTTAATGGGTTTTATGTCCATCCATCCACATATCCATCATCCACCTGTCATCTAACTGCTTACCCTGCTCAGGGTCGTGGGGAGGGGGGGTGGACTGGAGCCAATCCCAGGCAGCACAGGGCACAAGGCTGGGGTCAGCATGGATGGGATAGAGGTTTTATGTCCAGTTCATTCTTTATTTTTATCCAATTTAATACAATTTTCTTTTACAAAATGAGATCTCAGAAATATTGAGGGCTGGGGTAAGAAAAAAAAAAAAAGATAGACTAAAACGCTGGGGGAAAAGCAAATTATGCATTTATACCTGCATAATTTATTTTAATTGTTATGTTTTTGACATGAGTGAAAGAAAAGATTGCACAAGAATTCTGAGAACACTGCAACATAATTTAAAGTGCCTCAAAAATGTCTTCTTTAAAAAGGTTAAAACTATTTTAGCTGAATTCCTTGGCAAAAGACCTAGTTTTCATTCTGAATCACCTTCATCCTTTAAATATATCACACGCTGTCCACTGTTTTGCCAAGTATATTTTTTATGTACGTATCTGATTAATATGTTCAATCTTCTTTTCTCCAAAAACAATATTTCTTGGACTAATTATCAATGTCTGTCACAGTATTGATGATTTCAGTATGCGCACATATTTGTTTTTTGAAACCCATCAGTTTCCAATTTTTCATATGGTTGTACAGTGTAATGACGATTTTGTCAGCTTGACATACCGGCCTGGTCGAGATACACACACCATGGGAACCTACAACGCACTTTAAAACATCATAAACCACAAATGAATTCCTTGCAGTCCAGGCTTTGCTAGATATACCATTAAAATCACTTTCTTTTCTTTGTGCGACTCATTCGGATCACTGTATATTTTATTGTTTTATGATTTCATCCATTTTACCAGCTGCGAGAAGCGTAACTGAGCAGGAATCTCCAGTGTTAGCATCGTTCTCTTGGGTATTGATGTTAGCCAACCTACGGCTGTTCGGAGTGCAGAGAGACATATCCATGACTGTCATGTGTTATTTAGTTTGCCATAATGTAGCGTGACTGAGATACGTTAAACATCGACAGTAAACAGGACTCACAGCTACGCCCTTCTTTAAAAATGATTATTCACTTTCTGAAGCGACTCGGCACCTTGGCAACAACATCAGCCCTTTGTATACACCTGAAAGCCCCGCCCTCTCGTTTGTCATATTTCCAAGGCAGCTTTTACATATGTAAAAGAGAGTCAATGAACAAACAAACAGAAGGATAGTTAGATAGACAGACAGAGAGGTGGACGGACAGATAGATAGACAGACAGACAGACAGATAGACAGACAGACAGATAGACAGGCAAACAGACAGACAGACAGACAAGGATTTAGACAGAGCATTTTAAAACAGGGTGTTTTCTTGGAACAAATTGGCATGAATGTGTCTGAGGTGTTTGCTAGCAGCCAGGGTGGTAGGAGCTTTGCCCATCCCTGTTCATGTGTGCCTCACATGATGATGGTAACACCCAGCTTTCTTCCAAGGTTTTGAGGGACCTCAGGACGATATGTATAAGCTGAGAGTTATCGGCACCCTCCCCCCCTCGCCCGCACCTGCACCATCTGCCATAAACACTTCAGATCTGTTTATGCTGATGTCTGATTTCCCCCCCTCTTTTTAAACATTTCGTCCCTCTTAGTGAGCCACCTTGTCTTTTTCATCAGACGAAAATGCAGGGCTGTATTTTTTATTTAATACCTGCCCTGCTGATTGTGTAGAGGGGGGCTTTTAGCATATTGCTATCTCGAATTTGACACTGGGCCGTGATTAAGTACTACAGCCCTCGGAGGGAAATTTAAAAAAAAAATAAAAATACAGGGGCTGATTGTGCGAAAACTCTGACGAACCCATTAATCAGTCTCTGGAAACATTTGCACATTATTATGCTTGTTCGGGTTCGAAGAGCTCCGTGTTCATCTAAACATTGACAAATTAAGTTCGGCTAATCAAACTGAGGGTAAAAGGTTTAAGAAACGAACAAAATCCACTTCAAATATTGATGAAATAAAGTGGGGTGTGCTGCACCCAGTTGCCGGTGTCAGTAATTGTAATTTTTTAATTGCAGAAGTTCATTTGTTGATTAACTGTCACATCCCATTAAGAACGGATGACTATTAAGTGCTCTGTGGTGAGGGAGTCCCAGATGAGAAGACCTCTTCAGACATGACCTCCTGGCCACAAACGTCACCTAATTTGTTTATTACCAACATGCTGTTGATAGCTAATTCTTAAATTCTTTGTTGTGTCCAGCTGCATGTGGACACAATATGCGCGGATGACAAGCCTGACTCCTTGAATAAGGCCACCAGCGTGCATCTTATTTCAGAGCGTTTTATAAATATAATTACTGCAATGTCCATAACGGCATTTCTGTTATGTTGCTGACAATGCCCAATGTTGTACGGATGATGAATCACTTGGCAATCACATCTGTATTCCCCCAATCCTCATTTATCCATGATATCCTCTTAAGAGGCTTACGAATTCGTAAGCCGAACGGCATCCTTCAGAACTCAAACAAGCCGGAGGGGGAGTCAGAGCTCATTTGCTTCTCAGAAACAGTACAGAGACTCTATTTCCCATGTTTTAGCATGTACTGTAACTATAAGCTCATTTGTCCACTTCATGATTTTTTGAAACAATGTATAAATTTAATCTCTAAAATCACATGTCAGTTTTTCAAGTATTGGCATAGAAAAGTTTGACATTGGTCCTTGGGGCGGAGATAAATTTGCCATGCATGGTAGCCAGTTCTTTTTCTTATTAGAATTGTTATAATTATTATTCAGTATTTTAATGCTAATGTGAATTAATTTCTCATCAGTCAGTGTCACTTTTTTGCACTTTTTTTTAACCCCGATGATCCCTTGATGAGGCTTGTTGTTCTGTCCCAGGAATTGATGGGATATTTACTACCTCAGAATCTGTGGGACGGTGAGCCGATTCCAGTCCTTTTGGGGTGATGCTTCACATTAACTGAGTCACCAGATGCTATCGATTGTCTTTATTGTGTTTCTAAATAGCAATTATAATGATAAAAAAAAAACATATGTTCTAAGAAATTGTTGTTAAGGAATAAAATTCCTACGTGGTATGGGCTGAATGTGAGGAGGGTGATTAAAGAGCAGAATCTGCTGGTAAAGAGTGCTGGTCCCAGTAGACACACGAAACACAAATTATGGACACATAAAATAACATATTACACATATTATTACTACTTTTATTTTTGCAGTTACTACTAGGGTTTATTCTAAACTTTTTAAATGTGAATTTAGCCATTCCCCATCTATCTTCCACACTGGCCATCTGGTACAGGATCATGGTTATACTACACAAATACACTTCCACCCAGTACAGTACATACATACCCAAATATACACAGCATCACAATCTATTTAATTTATAAATTTCATGGCATTGTTGACCTAATATAGCAGGTAAGACAACTGTAAACCAAAAAGGATATTCCATGAATGGAATTTAGAGCTGGCAGATACTGTAAACAATAGGAACAAGAGGCCCACAGAGCCAAGATTTGGGCCCTGCTTTTACGAGAACCCTGCTACAGTACTGCTAGATCCAGGATCACCTTAAGTAGCTTTTCAGGGTTAAACATCGCACTTGCCAAAACAGGCCCGTTCCAGATAAAGGTAAGGAGACGTCTTTTGTTTCACAGGATGTAAAATCGGAAAATGCAGTGCATGTGCTCCTTAGTGTCGGACCTGAAATTCTAATGCATTTATATATAGAAAGAATTTCCTCACTCCCGCTGAATGCATTTCCATTTGCATGCATGCGTGTGATAAATTCACTATTTCCATCTACATGCACCTGTGGGTTATAAATTCACTGCCAGCTTCTCTCACCAGCCTTCAGAACAGGAAGCAGGGGCTGCGTTGCTTTCTGCCACCCCCCCTTGACATGTCAGAGTCTCCCCCCATCTCGTTATAACGGCCCGGGAGCCCTGTTCTGCACGTCGATGCTAAAATGTGGGCGAGCCTCCGTATCTGTGCCTGTGCAGAAGCCTTGAGCACCGTGTTTCAAATTAGCGGCATCAAGAATTTTAGACTCCAGTCACTTCTCTTCAGTCCCCCATTATACTGACAATGACAAGAAGCTAATTAACAGACTTGTTGCCCTGAGCACAGCCTAAAGGAAAAAAGACGAAGATGCTGGTAACAGGAAACAATAAAAGGAAGCAGAAAGAAAGCTTGACACCTCCACGGCTGCAGTCCGAAATATTCGCCATTGTGTAAATCCAGCATTCCTGTTCATCTGTGCAGAGAAACAGAAAAGATTGCATATTTTACTGGCAGAACATGCTGTCTGAATGAAGAGGTTCTGGGCTTCATCACTCTGACAAACGTGGAATCTCTTCAGCTTCTTTTGACATGCTGTATGCCTTGTGAAGTGAATTCTATATCTAAATGGAAAGTTTTCTGAAGACGTAAACATTACACTTTTAAAAATCTGTATTATACTGGCCCACTATGTCATTCCGAATTCAATCTTTTTATGGATTGAACTGGAGTGAAAATTAAACTCCTATGTAACAGAGTGTATAATAAAAAAGTTTTAGAAATGTTCACACAAAAGTAGTTTTACTTGTGAAAGTGCTGATAGTGTTCTTTTGCTGTTAATGAAAAAAATATATACCTTTTTTACACGTGTGAGAGTCTAATGGTGAATGTAACTGTCGTGATCATAAAACGATGCTGGACGTCACACAGAGAGACACACGCGGGGCCCGACGATCAGGCTGCGACACGAGGTCCTCGTAATGTGCCGTCCCTGTGACAGCCTGTCTGTGTTTTCTCTCATTGCTCACAGGGAACGTGCACTTTTATCCACCGTAACGGAGCACGAGATTCTTCAACTTCAGGACCCAATCCACGACGCCACTATAAATATGCATCCGTCTGCCTTGTGGGGTACATTGATAATCAGACGGGGTTTAACTTCTCCTCATCTTCTCTGCTAAGTCCCATAATGCTTCATTCTTTCTGGACACCCTCATTCCGTTTGATTTCCTAATGGTGTTTTTCTGCATCTTTATTGTGTTTTCCTGTAATATTTTCCAATAACGTCATCTGTGTAATTTCAGGTGTATTGAGCATCGTCACTGCTGTTGATTCTCTGGTGACAGTCCAGAGGTGATGAGATCCAATCATAAGACCCACTCTCTAATCAGGAATCAATGCTTTTTTGGTAGTTTTCTCATAGAGCCATGACTGTGAGTTAAGCAACATCCCATAGTTTTGTGATGTACCTGTCAAAGACCTGGTGTGGTAGCAGTTTTCACCCAGGGCTTACAACATGCTGAGCTACAGTGATCCAATCCCAGTCACTAAATATAAGGTCCTTTCCATGAGACACAAGATCTGCATCTATAAGATCCACACTTACATTCATTCAGAACAGTGTTGAGCCACCCAGTCCTCGGGGACCACCAGACAGTCTACATTATCGCTCCCTCCCAGCTCTCAGCACACCTGAACCAAACAAGCAAGACCTCACCAAACAATCAAGAAAACAGAATATCTGGTACAGGTGTGCTGGGAATTGGGAGGGAGCATAAATGTGTACTGTCTGGCCAGCCCTCAATTTAGAGACACACAGGCCACAGACCCCTGAGTGCCTTATTTATTATATATCAGGTGTCTGACTCCAGGAGCCAGTCTGAAGCCAGTCTGGAGCCAGTCTATAACCCGCTACTCTGCCCTGGTCACCTGCCTCTGCTAAGTGAATTCACCTGGATGCTATTTTCTGTGTAACCAGTTAAATATCGGTTGTCTCCATCACTACTTTGTGAGGTGTTTACACCATAGTGAGCATCTCCCTGGTGATTAGTTCTGAAAGCATTGCCTGTAGTATTTGACAGTTCACCTGCTGACCTGACCTTCTCATTACGGATCTGTTCTTGGTTCCATCTTGGTTTGGTTTACTGACTATTTTGTCCATTTAATGACCACGAGTTCTGGGCTTCGCTTTTGGTTTTTCTGCAAATGGACCCTTGCCTCCTTCATCACACTATACCAGATACAGTAACATAAGAGACTAACAGGCTGGGCTCATGTTCTTTCCTCAGAACAGAAATCTGAAGAAATTACTCTGCAACTGCACTGTTCTGTTCTTTATGGGCTTCCGTTTCCCTGGCTCTTTCTTCAGGATGGAAATCTGAGGCAGACATGCCTGTAACTGCACCGTTCTGTTGTTTATGGGCTTCCGTTTTCCTGGCTCTTTCCTCGGGACGGAAATCTGAGGCAGATGTGCCTATAACTGCACCATTCTGTTCTTTAGGGACTTCCGTTTCCCTGACTCTTTCCTTGGGATGGAAATCTGAGGCAGACATGCCTGTAACTGCACCGTTCTGTTGTTTATGGGCTTCCGTTTTCCTGGCTCTTTC
>JAODKC010000082.1:6875467-6888153 GCA_026777985.1 Mormyrops attenuatus
TGACACAGGAGAGCAGCCCATCACTGACAAATGAGACCAGTCCATCACTGACACAGGAGAGCAGCCCATCACTGACAAATGAGACCAGTCCATCACTGACACAGGAGAGCAGCTCATCACTGACAAATGAGACCAGCCCATCACTGGCAGACGAGACCAGCCCATAGGGTTGAACCTTGAACCATCAGTGTTTTCGTCCCTCTCACAAAATCGCTGAAGCGCTCACCAAAGAAGCTTCAACAAATAGAATATTCAAATCCTCCTGCACCCCCTCAGCACTCCGTGGAGGAAATCAAAGCCTATTAGCGCCGTGGGCCCAGAGCTAAGCGATTTCCCACTTTCTCACCAAATATGTGCTTGGCACATTTCACCACAATACCAATGGGATACTATGGTTCATTACCAATATCTCATTAGCTATGACATTGCATTCGTGCGAAACAATTAAACAGACTCTAGCTCCTGAAATACATCTCAAAAACTTCATTTATTCCACTAATAATAATGATAGTAATAGCAGTTGCATTCTCAACAGCAGGTTTACATCGGGGTGATATAGTCATGTTCATGCAGTGGCTTAGCTTGTTTTCCATCATCATCATCATCATCATCATCACCATCATCTAGTCTCCAGCTCCTGATGGACCCCTTCCCCTGTTTCATCCCAGATCCCTGGACACAACTTAGTAAAAGACCAAGTGTGACAATGCACAATAAACTTCAATTTTCTTGACAGCTATGACTGAGTGGACCAGTGTGTTACCTGGGAGTTTGCTGCTGAAAGACTCTGTTCAGGTCCTGCTGGGTCTGTCAGACAGCAGACATGATTAAGTGAAAAGAAACATCTGGGATCCAACCACACACAACAAGCCTTTCCTGATGCCGCCTTCGTTTTTAAGGTTAAAAAGTGAATCGCTAGAGACAGGTACTAGCTTGTGTCATGCATAATTCTGGTCCCGTATGCTCTGATCTGCATCGATTAACCACACATTACCTTTACATTTCATTTTTTTAGCAAACACTTTTATCCAAAGTGAGACACATTTTTTTGTAGAAAGCAGGGTCAGACAGTCCTTTGAGAGATTGGGGGTTAAGGATTTTCTTGCTCAAGGGCTAAATGGTGAAATTACTCAGGTGACCTTGGGATTTGAATCAATGACCTCCTGATTGCAGACCTAGCGTCCTACCCTCCAAAGGAGGAAGGTTCACATTTTTTTGATTGAGGATTGAACCAGCGACCTAAGGATGTGTATCTTTCTGCTTTGATAGACCTCTGGACAGGGCAGAAGGTTTGTGCAGGTGAAACTGAGGCTTGAACCCAAGTCCACCAACACCGTGACACAAGCACAAACCAATTGAACTCTTTGGTCTTTAATGCTCACTCTACTCAAGATATTCACTCATTCTTTTAAGATGCTCCGGACTTTTCTGAAATGGCTATTTTCGTAAGAAAAATTTTCCTCTAAGAGCTTGTTAGACATGCCTTTGTATTAGATGTGCCTGGAATGAGGCGGTTACCAGAGACTGTTCTCCATCTTGACCTTGAGCCGGACGTTCCCTGCCACCACATCCTTCACATCCATGTCTGCCTTGGGTTGCTAATTTGTAGGTTGTGTGATAAGACTCCTGTGTGCCCTGGAATGCGAATTCTTAGTAGTACAAGGGACCTGGGAATGCTTATATTAGTACTTGACATTCAACACTTTTGATATCTAGGTCATGTAAGACCAAGATGTAAAGCGTAGAGCTCACTGTTCAAGTTCAGCACTTTAAAAAACATCTGGCACCTGATGGCCTTGCATTATCTCCTACCAGTGTAGGTTAATGTATTTTCATAAAGACAATGATTCATCCATCCATCTATCAATCCCACCCATAACTTATCCAGAACCCGGTCACCACGAGTCGCAACTGGAATCTGTCCCAGTATGCACAGTGACTGACAGGTGGGGCTCAGATCCATCAACGACAGCCTAGAATTAAAAATATCTATCTGAGGTTCGATATTATATAACTTATATAACAATATAGAAATGTTGGCGATAGCCAGAGGGATTTACGTTTCCGTAATGCAAAGTTTTCCTCCCGTGAATATTTTTATCTCTACCTGCTTCTTCCGGACGTTAAACCTGGAGATGGCGCCATCTGCCACTCTGAACTAACCACGCATGACGGTAGGGAGACTTCCAGCTGAAAAGGCAAACAGCAAAAGGGTTAAGAGGGAGATCGGGTTAAGAGTGCGAGCGGAGAGATGGGAGGGGGTGCTAATCCCGAGGGGTCCGGCGAACGGAAGGCAGCGGAAGCAGGCGAGCCGCTCATATAGAAATGAATAATGACAAAGAGGCGAGGAATCCACATCAAAGGCGGCCTCCGCTTGCTACGTTCCTCTATGCTCTATGCTCTCTCTCTCTCTCTCTCTCTCTCTCTCTCCGTGTTTCATTCACAGACTCTGTGTGTCAGGCAGCATACTTAGAAATTCTGGGGTCCCTGACAAAACGTCACCTTGCCCCCCCCCCATCGTCCAATTTTACGTCTAATTTTACCTATTGAAAGGCCCCTGTCAAGTGCTGGGCCCCCTAAATCTGCCAGGGTATCCATACTCTTGGTGTGAGTTTGCACTCTCCTTGCCTGTGTGACTTCCCTTGTACCTTCTTCCAATGCGAGTTGACCCCTCTCTCTCTCTGCTGTCGCTGGCTCCCCAGTGTTTCAGTATCCATGTGTGTGTGTGTGTGTGTCTCCTTCGAGGTAACTGAACAATTCCTCCCTACATTGCAGAGCCATGCATCCTGACAACCCGGAATGGTTTAGCTGTTGCTAAAAACGGATGCAAGGAAGTTCAAATATAAAATTCAATGAACATCCATCTACCTTCTGATGGCTTACCCTGGCCAAGAAAGCTGGTGTGTGTCCCAGGCAGCACAAGGCACAGGGCTGGGGTATACCCTGGACAAGATGCCAGGTCCTCGCAGGGTAAAAGAATAAACAAATGTATAAAATTGAAAACTCGAGTCAGTCCATCTGGCATCATGACACTGTCCCTTTATTCCTGGTAAGGAATCCAAATGTCCTGTCATTCCAGGCTCCGGAATACTGAATGCTGATGGCCTCCCTATAGGCCGTATATTCTTGGCTCCCTCTCCTCCATGTCCCCCCTCTATCCCAGCCTCCCCCCCCTCGCCGTGACAGATGCCCCACAGAGACGCCGGCTGCCCCCCGGCAGCTCGCTGAACGGACCCGCCAGGGTGTGACACCAGCCTGGCCGACCACGGGCCCTCCAAACGAGGTTTTCTGCCTGAGAGAGCCACTTGAAAGGCGTCACACTTAATTGTTTCTCTACGGCGTCCGTCTACTGAGACACACGGTACATGGGGTGTCCGGAAATAACCGCATCTTTTTGTTTTGCCTGAACTGAATCGACTTTGAGTCATTGACTTTTTTTAATTTGATTTCTGTTAAACGCTTTAATGTCCTCATTGAGGTCAGTGTGGATGTGAGATAATGAAACTTTAGGACATACATTGCTGATTTTTATCACAAAATCAGGGCTGTGCTTTGTGTTGGTTTAAAGTCACTCATTTATATAATGAACCACCTTCGATCAGATCTGTTGTTGTTATACGTTATGCTAATGTTCCTCACTCGTTTCTCTATCACTATTTCCATATCTGTCCATGGAAATTGAGATTAAAAACCCTATGTTATTTTAAGTTTTGCATAAATGGGGCTCATGGGAGTTTTACTTACAAAAAAATGTTCATAGGGCAGAAAGAAAAATGATTGCTTCAGAGATATAACCAATCAGAATGTAAAGGAGGTGGGTCCAAACCACTAGAGGAGGTGAGACCAAAACATCTGATTGGTTGGCCCACCCTCCTCTAGTTCCTTGGGCCCATCTGATTGGTTATCTCTCTCTACCAATCATTTTTTGTTCTGCCCTCCGAATGTTTTTGTGTAAGTAAAACTGCCATGAACTTAAAAGTGTCCTGTTGCAGGGGAAATTCTTGAATTTGACCCAAAGGGGGACTCACCCACTGAGCCACCCAAACCCAGGATGCCCCACAATTAAATATGCCAGAGGATATGAAATAGATAGATGCGGGACAGTTTTCAAGGCAGCTGAGATAAAAAATAGGGAAACTGCCCTGAATTGAGTCTAGAACCACCTATATCCATTTGTATTGTAGGGAGTGGATATCTCTCTAGCAAAGGCATCCTGGCTTGTTTTTCTAATTAGAAACACAGCATGGCGGAACAAACGCACCGTTTCCTCAGCCCCCGAAGAATAATCTGTCTCCTCCTTGCAGCTGGAGAATAATGCGGCATGCGGCAGCATCCACGATTGTGCTGCTCTAGATATGTCACAGGAATCTGGCCAATTGGGGCCTATGATGTTCACGGGAGCTCGCGTCCTCCTGGGCTGATGCGCCAGGCACCACCCCGGCAACTCGCCGCTCCACTTCGCCGCAGTGACGACCGGTTGTGAGGCTAATTCTGGCTGAGGTAAAGAGCTGGTTTCATTCTCCATCTTTTATGCCGGTCGCTTGTCCAATAAATGCGCCCCACTGTGCCTCCGCTGTGGCCGCCCCTGCTGATACCTTACCGCTGCGTTGTTCCCACCGCCAAACCCTGTCTGCACGGCCACCTGACTGACTCTGGCCGACTCTCTACCCACGATGCTGTCTGGCTGCTGGATTTCACCAGGATTTTCTATGACAAATTGGTCCAACGGCGACGTGGTACGCAAACTATCAGAGGATAACACATTGAAATGCTGCATCATATCATGTGTTTGCTGATTTTTTCTCCCAATCAAATATGTGGTTTTATCTCTTTTAGCTCTTGAGGTTAAAACACCGTATGATGTAGTTTACAGTTTATGCAGGCATGGATCTGGGATAACACTTATATTAAATGTGTGCAGTTCATATGAAATCCAATATCTATTATACGCTCCATAAGTAGAAGCACACCTTCAGGGCTGTGGTTTATTAGTATGTACATGTCTCCAAATCGCCGTTAGTCAGTGTGTGGTCTGTGCTGGCCTATCGTCACACCTTCCTGTGGCCCAGCTATTTATGGGATTGGGTTCAGGCTCGAAGTGACCCAGCACTGAGCAAGTGCTTATGGGACATGGATGCCAGGATAGGCACACTTCTCCACACAGTCAAAATTGACAACAATTTGACCTTTGGACTCCCTGAACATACAAACCATATCCAGCTTCTTACACCAACAGTAAAAGCAAGAAAGCAATTTGCAGCAGAAAAAGCAGCATGATTTGTGACACTTATCTCTTTCACGTTCATTGAATAAACATGTGAAATGTGCATTACCCATGCACTGCAATATTTTTTTAAAGATTATATTAATATATAATTGCATATTAAATGAATTTATCAATGCAGATACTGGATGGGAAAATCAAAACAAATCCATAAACAATTACCCTGCATTGTTATAAATAGTTACACTTTGGCTGTTGTGTCTAATGGGAGTTATTTACATGATTAGTGTTTTATTTGCTGGTCTCCTGTGGCAGTCATTTCATCTATATTTGTACATAGTTTCAATACCCATTAAGTATGATAATAATGGTGGAAACCATTAACCTTCCTTTTGCGTTTTGCAATAAGACAGACTGAGCTGTGCTGAGCTGTGCTTGAGGCCTTTTGGCTGTGCAGCTGTGTAGATCAACTTTTTGCCGTGTTAGCTCAGTCAGTGTCGGCACGGTGACGCCATGGCGACACCATGTGTCACCCTGCTGACCAATCAGATGTTTCCTCTTCAGGATAAGCTTAAAATCCTTACTTCCTTTACCTGGAAGTGATGCCGGGCACATGTAGTGTTATTCTCCAGGACAGCTCCATCATTCTTATCAGGGTCATTAGGCGCAAATGGCCTGAGCCCTCTGAAAAAAAAGTGATTTAATGGTCCACTGTCGGGTCATTGGTATGGTGTTTGCCTGCCTTGTCTTCTACTCAAACCTATCACCTCCCGTGATATAATTACTCTGGCTTATTCACAAAGGGCTGGTGCCTGATTCCTGTTTCATTCAGTCAGTCCTTTCAGCTCATTGTTAGACCAGTGTCACACTGATCCAGAGACAATAAAATTACATGTGACATCAATAACCCTGAATATGTTTTTCTCCCTTATCCACCCTCATTAATGCATTAAATATTCCATGGATTCTGGGCTCTAAACCCATCGCATTATTTTAGCCGCTACAGTTATATTTTATATCAGATATTTTTAGGTACCTTTAAAACTCCACCGATTTCTGAACGATATGAATATTTCAAAGATCCAAACGTCCTTCTGGGAAATGCATTTTCACTGAGAAAGGCTTATTTTGTTTTCAGGCATGAAGCACACGTTTGATTCTACGGCACAGAAGATAGTACAGCTATCGCTGCATTAAAATCGAGAGGAGAGTGTGGCTGACGATTCGGGAAGCATCGACACTTCAAGGTGCACAGTAAGATCCATGGTCATACATCAAGCACTGCAAGGGAAATCAAACAATAAAATGAGGACTGTCTAGCAGACAGGGAGCAGAGGCTGCGAATCTGCTTCAAAAAAAAAAAAAGGCGAAAGAAACACCAAGAAGTGTCAAATGCTCTCCAGAAGATAAAATGCCTTCATTGAAAATTCACTGCATCAAAAGCATGTACAGCGACTGAGGACATTGAAAGCAAGAGCTGCTACTTCTCTCACTGACAGGATCATTTTGTATAGCATGTCTCATGAATTAATTTCTGAATTGTGGACTTTAGGCGATGTCTGGGGATTTGTGACCATATTTACGTTACATCTTCTCCGCAGCATTGCTATTTGTTGAAGGACTGAGAAGACCATGCATTTCAAATGTGATTGATTAAACTCTCAATCATAATGAACTTGCATGATAACTGTGGTGTCATTTTGTACCTACTCATTATGAAAAATGTGAAATTACATTTCAGGACCTAATATCAGGGGACTGGAGTGAATAACAATTGATGACAGTCCCAACTGCCTTAAAATCTGCATACCTAATGGGCGCAGTAAAGATATATAATTAAAAGCTTGCAGAATGTTTCAGGATGTTTACAATGTTACAGGATATTAAACTCCATGCTCCCCACTTCCTGCTTAACCCTCGTTGGCTACCAGCTGGGGTTGTTATGTAGGTCAGGATCTTCATGCAAAGCTCAAGGGACCATCACTTACTGAAGTGGTGAAATGTCAGGGAGACACTGTGCTGGATTCTCTTCAAGCCCCAGTGTGGTGCAAACAGCATCTTCACCACTGCAAGACCTGTCGTAGAGCTTCCCTCCCTAGACGCAGCTTCAACCAGAACTCCTGACAACATCCTGCATGCATCCATGAAGCTACTACTGTTGCCTTTGGATGAAAGTCACAGATGCTTTCCATATATGGTTGCATTCCCCTAAATTCTCGTTTGGAATCCTGAGATACTAACCATTAACGATGCGTAAATGAAGCTTCATGAACCATTTGCTGTATTTTTTGACCCCACTAGATGGTGCTCTTGGTTTGCTTTGGGGCATGCGTTGAGCCCTTTTATGAACAGAGAGCACCATCTAGTTGTGTCAGAAAATACAGAAAATGGTTCATGAAGCTTCATTTGGCCATCACTACTAACCATGACCTTGATTACTCATTATTACTAATGAAGGGTAAATCTTTACTTGAGGAGGCACAGAAAATAGGTAGTACACTCTTACTCAATGTACTGATTAACCAGAAACTAAGTGTTACGTACTGATCCTATGTCCATCCATCATTAATCAATCATAACACTTCATGTATATCATATATTTACTGTATTTGTTCATAATGTGTACTTGAATAGTAACTGAGTTCTGCCTACGGAAGCAAAGTGTTACCCTAATAATGCTGTTGTTTGCATACCTAGTTGTAGCATCCTAGTTATAACCCACAGAATGGTGTATGGATCTAATATTGCATTGATATACAGACACTCCTCTACTTACGAACATTCAACTTACGAACTTTCACACATATGAATGAAGAGGACTGTAAGTCCAAATTGTGTTCACTGGGCTCCCGTTTCCTGTCCGCAACATCATTTTTTTTTCTGTGCACCAGTTCCGCCTAGTACGACTTCTGGCCACTTCTCCCACCGCACAGCAGCGTAGCATACTTACTCCCAGCATCTTAGGTCTTTGTACTTGCGTATACCCTTAAAATGATGTTGAATAAAGACTTACGAACATTTGAAGTTGCAAACTGCTGTTTGGAACATATCTTGTTAGTGAGTAGAGGAGCTACTAGAGGAGAACTAAAATATTGTAGTCCTGCTCTAGTAAGAAAAAAATTTGCAGCACTTTGCCAAGTTCATACGTTTGAGGTATTGTTTCTGTCATTATACATACAGGAAATAGTTCATTGTCTGCAGAGAAGAAACCTTGTTTCACAGACTTTAGTCGAAGTAAAAAAGAGAAGAGACATGAATTCTAGTAATGACATGAAGCTGAATCCAATTTATGAAGGTGCACTGCTGTATTAAACAGTCCCTATGGGCAATTTCATTCAAACGGTGCTATTTTGTCTTTCTAAAGAGTCACTTTCACTGAAACTCCTGCAAGTAATCAGAAAGCAACAGGGAAGACCCATAACATCTCCTGGCTTAAGCATAGCCTTATCTAAAACCTGTAACCCTGATATATTAGTATGCTGTTTTATGTTTTGCTGGGCACATGAAAGCGAACTTACATTAAGGACAGAATTTAATAACTATTAAGTAAAAGTTCTACCAGTTACATTAACAAATGGATTACAGAATCAGGAAACCCTGGATTTGTGTGTGTGTGTGTGTGTCTGTGTGTGTGTGTGGTGTGTGACAGAGAGAGTGAATTAAATTTTTTTGTAAGCTTCCGTGCATGCATATGTAAGTTTAAAAAGGTGTATGGTAGGATCGGAAAATGGCCGGTCATGGGGAGTTTAGATAGGGCTTTGCTATCAGCATGGTTGAGGAACAGACAGGGAATTAGGTGAGGGCTGTCATTGTGGAGGCCACCATCCCAGCCAGAACCTGACAGGAGAGCCAGGGAGCTGCCAGGGGAAGCGACCCGCTGGAGTATCTCAGCTCCGCAGGGGCTTACAGTAACACTGAGGACAACGGGTGCATCCTCTACTCGGCATGTGTGGCCAACCAGAGAGGATACTCTTCTGGCAGAACCCCAAAGAATTCATGTGGCTTCAATGTAAGGCCATGCTCACCACACTGAGGACAGAAAACCAATCAGCAAAGGTCGTTAATTAACTTAAGCCCATTTTTTTTTTGACCGGCTGCATGTTGTACAGTGTCCTGGCAGCACAGATCATTATCGGAGAAGATGCTTGATTGAGGAGGATTAATCACGTGGAATTTAAGCAGCACAGTGCCAGTGGGGCTAATTTCCTCAATGTAATTTTATTTTCATGTATTTGTATCAATGAGGAAAAAAAATAAGTGCTGTTAATTCTATAGCACCATAATGCTTCCATCATTTTTCTTTAAAATATTATGTTCAAAATATTGATATAGTGTTCAATATGATGCAGGCCAACTTGACGTCAATTGACCCATGTGACCATTCTCAAAGAATGCCACTGCATTTTAGTTTTAAATAATTTTTTGATATTCAACTCAAACCGTAAGCAATCACATTGTTTATAACAATAACTCTTAGTTTGCTAAACCCTGTTCTGTGAGCTTCAAGTGGTGACTGAAAACCTCATGTAAGTTTTACCACTTTAATATGGTTACTTGCAGAGGTGTCAATTTCAGGTCCAGAAAGTAAAAATACAGACCAGGATTTTGTTTCAACCAACCAGCTGAGGATAAAGAGTCACAGTCAAATAGTTCTCAAGTGGTTGGTTGAAACAAAATCCTGGTCTGGATTTTTACTTTCTGGACCTGATATTGATACCTCTGGTTACTTGACATTCTTTGGGACATACTTTACTTTATCTCTAATGTAGTGAGCGCACTCAGCCAGTGCAGTTTGTATTTGTTAATCATGCTTATCCATCTTACACTCTGCATTGATTAGACATTGTGCACATTTTCTTGCAAATATTCATATACATTGGATCTAATATGGATTGTGATTAGACAGCCCTTGAACTGACTGGGATCCCCGCCCCGAGGTTAGAGGGCCCCTTGCTGGCCACAACCCATCACTACACTAGAGGGGGCCTTTTTGAGTAAGGCACCAGAAACAACAAGACCCGCTCCAGCCCGCCAAGATCCTCCAGGAACCACCAACGCAGATGCAATTTTTCATCATTACACTGTTGGATTGTTACAGTCCAAAGGACACAGGCTTCATATTCCTGCACATCAACCATTTTGTGGAAAATCACCAGAGGCTAATGGACGGTCTTGCACTGGAGGCTGTATCTGGGTGTTGTCACCTCATCAAGGCTGACAACTTCTCCTTTAGTGGAATCGCAGTCCTGGGTGATTTGTGGCTCCTTGTCTGGTTTCTAGAGATGTGTCTTTGTATATTACACTCATAACAAGGCCATTCTTGTTCTTCTTGAGGCAGTAAAACATGAACAATTTACAGATGTGCCCCAAATCATCAAAAGCTTTATAGAACTAATTCTCTGTCACTGTTCTCAACAGTCAAGTTCTCCTTTATAGCTGAACTCCACATTAGGATGACGTGAAGAACTTGTTGCATAGTATATTATCCCCTGATGGCCCTTTACTCACACTGAGCATGGCCCTCACCCCCACAATCTTCTCAGGAGTTCCTCCTCCACTTTATTTCTGATATAAACAGATACGCGGGGAAGTTTTATGCACAGTTTGATCTTGCATCGCGTGACATCACGCTTTCCAGGCTTATTTTGTTCCTTCTCGGCAGGACGGCACCGTTCGAATGTAACAAAGCTTGCCCACTTTAAATTGTGCACTTGGCACAAGGCTGGGGCATCACCCTGGAAAAAGGACGTCAGTCAATCACACACACATACACAGTATCAATACACACAATGTAGCGACACCAATTAATCTTACTGCACATCTTTGGTCTCTGCAAACTCCACACCTACAGAACAGAGGTGTGATTACAACTCCCAGCCCTGGAGGTGTGAGGGAGCAGTGTCACCCTACCCAGGGCCCCCCACACCAACTTATTATCAAAATAAATCACCCTAGAAATGATGCAATGCAGTCCCCTGTAGAAGTCGTGGGAAGACATTCCCTCGCATGCCATTCCGTAGATTCCGTTCTGCTTCTAAACCTTATCTATGAACATGTAATCTGGTCAAGTGAGATCCCGCTTATCTTCCTCAGAAGTAAGGACCTAACCTTCCTCCGGTGACACACACCGTTCGACATTTGCATTTACATAGTCCATCTCTTGAAGATGGTGTTGTTGTCCTTGGCATAACATCGTCACAGTACGGATCGCGCAGATCAATGTTATTCTGCTTCTGATGTCATCAGTATTGGCAAGCACCCTTTCCGTGTCACTGTGGACACCCAGACGTTGGAATTGCATTTTATTGACTGTCCTCTTTTTGAGCGTCTATTTCAGACATACAGAATAAAGGAAGGCACAGTTTAAAAGTTAAATACTAATTTATATTCTTTAGATACGACTTCTCTCCAGTCTGATGAGCAAAACATTAATTAAAGCATAACAGACATTCTGTGGAAAATGTAATTGTCTGCTATCGGATATTAATAATGAACATCACAAAGTCTCTGGGGTATCCATACGTAATGGAAACAAGTTGTATCTACTGAGTCTTAAAAGGACAAACATTCCTCAAAAGCTTTTCAACTTTTCCACTTGTATTCCAGCAAAGATTGTCATGAGACAGGCTAACAACCTGTAGGCCGAGTGCTGTTCTGTAGTTATTACATAACGGTTACTGGTGTCAACTCTAAAATATAAACACTGCACTAATAGCAATCTTACTTATTCATAATTTAATACAACAGCAAAAACATAATCATTGACATCTAATATAAATAATGTGATTTCTATAATATTATTTAGTCCGAAGCATACAGGCGGCTCATGGCGTATAAAATCGGTTTAAGTCACACAAAAAATTTCCGAGATACATAGATTTTTCAGAAACGCTAATGCAAAGAGGCAATGTATGGCCATATCTAAATTTACAATTTATCTTTCCATTTATTTCATATTAGGGGTGTAACGAGATCTCGCGATATTACAACATGACGAGATTTCTCGTCGGGAGTGAAAAGCGGTCTCGCGTAGGCGCTGCAAATCAGCTGCTGTAAGCATGTCGGCGTCTGATGAAATTATCATAGTTGATGCCCCAGACACTTTTAAATCCTTTGTGTGGCAGCATTTTGGGTACCCGGCGGATAATATAAACGGTGAAAGCGTGACAGACAAAACACGAACATCTGTAAGCATTGTAGGAAAATAATGCCGTACACAGCGGCTGACGCTACTACTATGCAAAGCCATTTGCAACACCATCATAGTTCTTTACTTAAATCCACTGCACCGGTGAAGAAAACATTTAAAAAAGTTTTATGTTTGTTATTTATATTGTTTTATTTATATTCTATTTTATGTTCAGTTGAGAAGTCAAACAGGAGAAAAGCCTGTCATTTGAGTTTGTGGTGAAATATTTTATGGTGCTAGATATTTGTTCTGTTCTTTACTGCATATGATGAT
>JAODKC010000082.1:6890769-6908750 GCA_026777985.1 Mormyrops attenuatus
CCCCCCTCCCACCCCCAGCCCTCCCCCCCCGCCCCCGCCCCCCGGGGGCGCGCCGCCCCCCCCCCCCCCGGCAGTGTGTGTGACCCTTTAGGTTAGGACGTTGTGCCTGTAATCGGATGATTGCTGGTTTAGGTTCTAGAGTTGGCACAGTGATGTCAACCCTGGCCCCTTTAGCAAGGCATTTAACCCCAAAATACAGCAACAACTGTCTCAAAAATGTGCATCACTTTGCAGGGAGTTTGTGAGGAGAAGTTGCTTGATACGGGGGAGGGGACAGCAAAAATATTTTTGACTGGGGGAGGGCGGCGCCGCAAAAACGGTTTGCTAAGTTGGTAGCCATCGGCGCTCAAAAATAAAAAGCACAAAAAGAGGACTCAGTACCTTTAAAGAAAAGACACTTCAGCTGGAGAATGCAATTTCAGTCCATTTTGATTGGCTTAAAGCAGGAGAATGCATTTTCAGTCCGTTTTGATTGGCTTAAAGCAGGAGAATATATTTTCGTTCCGTTTTGATTGACATAAGCTGGAATTTGAATTAATCGGTGACTTGAAAAACACACAATACATAATACTTAGGAGCCTATTGATGGAAGCTTCACACAGAATGCAAACACATTCTGAAAATATGTTTATTGGATGAGTGTTTCAGCTCCTGCTAGTTCTTTTTTAAATCTATTCTTCGTGGTATATTTGCCTATAGTGTGAGATGGCTTAAATTGCTGATGTGCAACATTTTTTCTTAAGACGATCCACAGGACTAATCAATGGGACTGAAATCGGGATGGGATACATTAAAAGACATTCACTCAGAGCAGCTTTGGGCTGTGAATCACTGTCACATGGAATGAGGCCTGCATAGCAACATGGCTATTGATTTGTCAATAAATGTTTGATCTGTTTGTACGCTGATGAGCCAAAACCTTATGACCACCCCTATGTGAAGCGAATAATGTTGGGTGTGTGTAAAGGTCTGGGATACATAACGGTAGGCCAGTCAGACCATCAAAAGCCCTATCAATGGGCTGTGAAGCACTGAAACTGGACCTTGGTGCAATGGAAGGAGCTCCCCTGGGCCAGTGAATCCCATTTTATGTTGCATGATGTAGACGATCGAGTGTGTGTGTCAGGCATCTGTTAGATGAATTGGACTGACTAGTCAGATCTTTGGCTGTGGCCCTATACACGGCAAAGCTCGATGCGCTGTGTCTCATCACACATTACTCTTCTAAATATCTGCAATTTGTGTTACAGTAGCCCTTCTGTCGTTATTTTCCAGACAGAACTGCCTTTGTTCACATCCCACATCAAGGTAGTCCTGGCCACCCAACAGCCTGTTGGCAGTTCATGGTGTTTCCCTTCTCAGACTACTCTCAGTAGGTACTCACCAAGGCTGACCATGAGCATCCCACAAGCCTTACCGTATTGGAGAGGCTCTGAACTAGTCGTGTGGTTATAACAATCTGTCAAAGTCACTCAAATCTTTATCCCTGCCCATTTCTTCTGCATTCAACATGTCAATTATTAGTATTGAGTCAGTTTACCATCTAATACATCACAGACCTTGCAAAGGATTGATTTTCCAAGATATTAACATTATTCATGTCACATGGGGGTGGTCATAATGTTTTGGCTCATAAGTGTGTACATACATTTTAGGGTTAAAGAGTGCATTAGGGTTAAGCATAGGGTTAGGGTTATGTATTAGCATTATGGTTAGGATCGGCATTAGCATTACGGTTAGGATCGGCATTAGCATTTCGTTTAGGATCGGCATTAGAATTATGGTTAAGATCGGCATTAGCATTACGGATAGGATTGGCATTAGCATTACAGTTAGCATCGGTATTAGCATTATGGTTCGGATTGTCATTAGCATTATGGTTAGTATTGGCATTAGCATTACCGTTAGGGCATTAAGTTTAATTGGCATTAAGTTTAATGTTAGCTTAATGTTTACTTTCTGATTGTGGCACCCTGGTATCCATGCTGCCCCACCGCTGCAAGCTTGAGGAATTCAGTCTTACCTCTTCCCATGTCGCTAGCCTAGGTTTTACTCCGCGTTAGCGGGGGATCCATCTGAAAAGTGATGAGTCTCTTAGGTCTTGTGACATAGCACAGCGCTGTGTTGATTCATGGTAAATCTCTGCTGTAGTGGTCCTTTAGATCAGACCTTTCCAGTAATGCAGTTAGGATCAGTGAGGTATGGCACTCTCCATGGGTACACATTCCCCAGCATGCTACACTCCTGTTTTACACAATATCAGCAATCATGTGCCATCGTTTTTTTTCCATATAAAAGGAAGCAAAAATTAAGGAAATGAGCACAACTTAAAGGACCATTAATTATCTAGCAAAAAATGTTAAATTAAATTCGAATAGATCAAATAAAATGTCCTTGCGTGGGTGTACGTCTGTGTGTATTTACCTACATATTGGCACTCTCAAAAACCCTGACAAAATCCTCCCTGGAACTCAGAATACAATTTTCTCAATGCATTTGTCTTGAAAATGTTAAGTACTTTTTCTGTTAAGCAGTGAGATGGTTTTTTTCTAGCAGATAAATGAATAGAAAATAAAACAAGAAAAAGAAAATCCTAACATTGGTTTGATATTCAGTTCAGTTCAATCAAATTAAATTCAATTCAGTCAATTTTATTTGCATAGTGCAGGTTCGTGACATTATATTGTCTGAAAGTGCTTTACATTATCCCCGCCCAAAGCTCCCAGTGAGCAAGCCAGAGGCAAGGAAAAACTCTGTAGAAGTAAGAAACCTTGATATGGGCTGAAATAAATTGGTCAAAAGACTGAGATGGAAACGGTATGCCCTTTGCACACTTCCTGGTATGATCGGTGGCGGGGGGCCCACCCTCGATTTACTAAAGGCCTGCAGAGCCTGTCGGCTCGGGTCTGAGGAGCCCCGCATGTTAGATACAGAAAATCAGGATTTAAGGCAGGAGACACCAGCGTTCCACCTTGAGTTTTATCTCTTTGCTGATCTCTCTGTGCTGTTTGTATCAACTTCTGCATGCATGTTTTGTGGGTGCTGCCATGTAAGTACCTTGTGACAGTGGGCAGTTTCGCTGCCATTAGGTAGTAACATTGATATACTGTGTCCCAAAAATATTTTTTTTATATTGTGTGCACAATATAATTATTTTATGGCAAAGGATATTGTCTTTAATGAACAATAAATGGTAACACACTACTTAATGGGACATGAATAACATAGTAGTACATGCTTACTTAATGCATTAATTCACCAGTAACTAAGTGTTTGTTAGGTACTGATACCATGTTCATTCATCATTAATAAATGATGACAGTTCATGTATTTCATGGGGAAACCTGAATTAGCTCATGATTTGTTTTTGAGTAGTGAATCAGTTAAGTAATGTTTGCCCCAAGTCAAGTCTTACCATTATAAACTAATTAGTTAACTGTTAACTAATATTCCGCCTGAGTGGAACACATGAACTGTCATGATTGATTATTGATGAACAAGCATAGGATCAGTACTTAACTAACACTTGGTTACTGGTTAATTAATGCATTAAGTAAGCATGTACTACATTATTCATGTCCCCTCAAGGAATGTGTGACCCAGTAAATTAACTTGTGTGCACAATACATTATCGTGAGGGGACAAGAAATTACATTGTGCGCACTAGATCATCAACACGTCTCATAAAATACTACTTCAATCTTAGAATATCTTACAAAGGCATTCTTGTTAGAGTGCGATAAAGGTAGCCTCATATTCGATATTCAGTTTTGCAGCTATAATATGTTTTAACAAAAGCAAGCCATGCGGTTTTTAATCACGGAGCTTTGATGTCCAGTACACAGACAGTGATGGACACCGATCATTTTTGTGGTTCAAGCCCTTCACTATTAGTGTTTAATCTTATTAGCAATGAAAATAGCCTACTTCAGCTGTAAGGAGATGTTGTTTCAGCATTTCGAGCTAATGGCAACTCTTGCACACCCTTTGTATGGCGTTTAATTAGTCTCAGAACTTGCCCACATAAAAACCATACGTGCGTATGTGGCCACGAGCAGAAAACCCATCCTCTCTACACGCTTGCACTCACTGGACCCTACCTACGTGCTCACATCTGCATGTATATCCATCTGTCTGTGCCGTGTGTATGTCTGTCCATTTGTGCAGTGTTTATATCTGTCTGTCTGTGCTGTGTGTATGTCTGTCTGTTTCTGCAGTGTTTATATTGGTCTGTCTGTGATGTGTGTAAATTTGTCTCTCTGTCTGTGTGTAAATCCATCTGTCTGTTTGGTGTGTTTGCCTGTCTCTCTGTCCTGTGTGTCTGTCCATCTGTCTGTCCTGTGTGTACATCTGTCTGCCCTGCGTGTCTGTCTATCTGTGCTGTGTGTATGTCCGTCTGTCTGTCCTGTGTGTACATCTGTCTATCCTGTGTGTATGTCTGTCTGTCTTTCTGTCCTGTGTGTCTGTCTGTGCTGTGTGTATATCTGTCTGTCTATCCTGTGTGTATGTCCGTCTGTCTTTCTGTCCTGTGTGTATGTCTGTGCTGTATGTATATCTGTCTGTCTATCCTGTGTGTATATCTGCCTGTCTTTCTGTCCTGTCTGTCTGTCTGTGCTGTGTGTATATCTGTCTGTCTATCCTGTGTGTATGTCCGTCTGTCTTTCTGTACTGTGTGTATGTCCGTCTGTCTGCGCTGCCCCTGACGCCACCCCTCCGAACATCCCTCCAGCAGACCCTCTGCAGGTGTTTGGTAACATCAGGAACCAGCCTAATCAGTAGTCAAGCTGCTTCTTCCTCACAGCTTCATGCATAAAGATGTCTTGTGGCCACTTCTCAGCCTGAGACACAGACAGCAATACTGCTTGTCTGTGCTAATGGCCAGCTGCCCGCTATGCTAATACCCCCCCCCCCCAAACCCGCCATGGCATTTTTTTCATATTTACTCTGGGCTACTTCACGTTTCTGTTTTCTTTCACATTCTCCACTCTTTTTTGCCTCTTTGTATTAGGAAATCAAGTCAAAAACTGAACCATAACAGCTCTTCCTTTTTCAGTACCTAGTGCGACACATTGGCATGAAGTAACACAAATATACACAGAAACAGCAGAAATATCCCGTGTCACCCAGACTCCTCCAGCACAGTTTGCAGCCTAAAAATACCACAGGTGGAAGACGCCAGCCCCTCAGTGACAATACGGTTTTATTACATCAATACCAGTGTTGTCCAGGAAATCCTCCTGCTCCGAGGTGAATTTCAGGGCTCGCTTTTATCCGCTCGACCAGCCGGGAGCAACCGGAAAACAAGGATCCAGAGGAGAGTTTAGAGGGTGGTGTGGAAAAACCGTGCAGAGGTGTCTTTAGATGGAATGTTGCGAGTGGTGAAATGACAGGAGCCAGACTCATGCAGATTCTCCTCAGTCTGAACAGAGGAGGCGATGGAAGAGTGACGGGTAGGATGGGGCACCTCACACATCCCCCAGAAATGGTAATCCAGGGAATATCATCTCGCCGTACATTATTAGGGCAACAAACCACCCTGTTTCTTTAAATAGTGGGCGGATAAAATAAACAACGACACACCTAAGGGAGAACAGCCTGACGCCTAATTAAGCCCGAGCTATGAGCTGAGCGAGTGGATCGAAAGTCATTCTCCAGAGTGAGGGACCACCCACTGCATGGTTTTGTAATGCTCTCACGCAAAAGAGATAGCTGGGAGTCAGCCAAAAAGTCATTAGTGGGAATGTTGCAGTCCTCCAACATGTGAGCACTCAGAGGCGGTGCTAGGCTCTAAGAGAAATAGCGGCGAACTCAACGCTTCGCGAGCGCGCCAAAAACTGGATTACAACTCAAAAGTCTCAGCACGAGGAAGCACCAGGACTGAGTCATTAAATCCCATGCTGGAGACCTTACAATGAACATGCGACTACCTACAATGCAAATTACTAGTCATTATCGGTAACTAAGCTACAGTAAAAACACGAAGATATGCGACTAGATGCATGGAAAGGCCAGCCACACAGAAGATAACAACAGTAATGATGCAACAGAATTCAATCCCTTCAGGATTGCGTAATATATGCATCGTAAGTATTCTAATTAAAGGCTGCATACGAGGTTTACAGAAGACTATGCAACAAAAAAAACCACCATGCATGAGCATTAGCTGCTCCTGCGAATACTGACCTTTGTTCCAGTTGGAAGCCTGATTAATTATCTGTGACTGCATGGTGGATTTAATGTAACAAGTTATATTTTTGCATTACCAGGGAAATAGCTAAATGACAATCTGTGTGTTTGTATGTTTTCCATTTTCTGTCCTTGAAATGCAACGATTTGTGGTCATTACATTAATTAATAAAAATGTAGAAGAAGAGGTTCTATAATTAAATAGTGTACGTCCAATTTACTCAGTCTTTTATTAAACAATAAATTAGAATTGAACTTACTTAATCAACCCCTTACTTACTCAATAGTTCAATTATAACACTGCTGAAAACACTACTGGAAATTACAGCCTCCTTAATAAAAGTGTTCTGTGCAATATAGTTTAAATTATCAGATTGATTTGGCCAACAGCTCAATTAAGGCTAATTACTTAAGAGCTTAGCTGAACTGAAAGCTTGGACCCGAATTAAACTAAAAGGACCAGCAATGGAGAGACTAATATCAAAATAAGCCTGTGTACTGTGTCTTCTTGCTTTACTGTTTGATTAGATTTGTTAATAAACTTACATTAATATATCTGTACTATGAGTCAGTACTTCTGTGGTTTGAGAGTTTTTTTAAAATGCCACTTACTCAGTACACGGTCATGTGGTAGAGTTAAAACATTTATTACAATAATAATAATAATAATAATAATAATGAATAGATAGATAGACAGATAGATAGATGATAAATAAGCAGATATTTTCTTAAATATTTTAAATGGACTCTCATAATTCTTTGTGTTGTATCTGGAGGAGGTTTCCTAATCTGAATATGAAAAACTACAATACTATTACATTCCTTGGGAAATCGAAACAATCCTTCTTTATGTATTTCAGATGAAAGTAATCAAACCAATAAGAAAGATTTGTTTACTGTTCAGTTGTTTGTTTTATTTCTCATGATTCTTACTGTAGCTCCATTATAAGGGGGAGGGGACAGTCTTACATTGAGAGAGTTAATGAATTTATGTCTGGCAGGCAGCGTTTCTCTGGGATATAATTAAATACTCATACTTTGAGATTTAATTTTTGCCCTTCAATCAGTGATCATTACGAGACAAACAAGGCTGAGAGAGACTGAACACTGAACAGGAGGCATTTACCAGAGGAACAGAAGTGATCACCTTGAGCTGGTGAAAGGAGAATATAGGATTAATGGAAATGAGAAAGTTCTAGAAGAGCCCATGGTTTGGAAGTGATACTATTTCAGATGTATATTGCCAATATCCTTCCATCCAGCCATCCACCCATCCATCCATCCATCCACCCACACATTGCACAAAGGAAGCAGCCACGTGGAAGACAACATGTCTGCTCCCCTCTTTCGTATATATGGCATGGTGTCCTCCTAGGAATCACAGACCCTTATCATTTAGTCAGACCCACAGGACTCGATTTGGCAAACCTCCTTCCAAAATGGAAGCTCGATGCATGGAAGACATGAATCGATTGTGTTTCCCGGTTAGAACAGGAAAGACGTGACTCATCTCCTTTGGAATTCACTGGAATTTCCAGCGCCGCTGGTCCCAAACAGCCGCGCATCCCTGAAAGCTGCAGGTTACTTCACCTTTTTTCAGTAGCTAAACAAAAGCAGCTATGCTCCGATTTTGAAGGCAAACAAACGATTCCAGTGCTGATGTGCTCAGTTTGCTGCACAGCACTGTTTAATTTTTTATTACTCTTTTTTTTCTTCTTTTTAGCTCCCAGACAAAAAAAATTAATCAGGTTTTCTTTTTTTCCTGACCTGGTCACCGACGTGCAAGCAAATAAATCCACAGTGCAACCCTCAGGTAAGGCGCCGAGGCCCCATCGAGGGCCAGAAGGTACCAGGGTCTGTAACGAGGCAGTATCCATCCTTGGTGGGTGTGGGCCACTGTTCCACATGGGGGAATTGGTGCAGAACAGAGATTAGGCTTTTTCATGCCGCATAGCCCTGAAAGACGGGGATGGAGTGTCACCAGCCTCTAGCCGGCCTGCAAAACAATGTCAGCGGCACAGTTTAGCAGTGATGTATTATCTTATTAATGTCCTGAGGCCACCGCTGCTTTCTCACAATGAGGCAAGTTCCTTGAACTGCAATATTTAGAGTTGTCCTCCCTTGAAACTTGCAACAGGCAGTGATGAAGAGCTTTGCCGGTTCCTGCCTGAGAGGTTGGGGTGCTCACTTTAAAGATGAGGTGCACGGTACGGGCTAATCCAATCATATCGCCACAAATGAGGTTCTCAGGGCACAAACCAATTGTAACACCTGACGTCTCCCATTGGCTCCCTCTCTCCAAACAGCGCTTCTGAGCGGGGTCTGGAGGCCTCTGTGGCGTTTCCACATTTCGAGCTATGAGGAGGAATGGCGAGTGATGTCGTTTATGACTACTGTATAAATAAAAAGACTGATAACTATTTTGGTGCAAGCACACGGGAATGAGAAAGACCACAAAGCAGAATGGGTCCTGGTTCACAGAAGGGCCACAGCTGAAGGCGGGCTCAGGCATCATGATGTGGGCACATTTACCAGGGCGAGGGAGTGGAAAATGCCTTCAGTGTAATGGCTGGGAAGAGGGAACAGGGATACTGAGTAAATGGACTGGTCACCTGATTCTGCACCCCCAGGACTGACATGCGCCCCCTCTCCTCCGTATAACTGGGTGTTTGTCTAACAGTAGTAGTGATGACATTTTCAGGAATTCTGGGAACTTGGATCTGTTACACACCACACGTACACACACACACACACACACACACAGACAAACAGGTTTGTAATTATATCTTTGTAATTATATCTCCATTCATTTCTATGAAGAAAACTCTAATCCCAACTATGACAACCTTAACCCCGACCCAGCCCTAACTTTAACCATAAGGGGGACATTCGGTCCCCACAATGTAATATAAACCTAATCCACACACATGCACATACACAGGCACCAGTGCTTCTCTCACAGATCCATAATCTTTCTGGTTTGGAGGAGGAAGAACTGCAAATACAATTCAATTTCATTTCTTGTATTCATTTGTTTGTTTATTTATTTTTTATTGGTTTATTTGATTGTCATCTGTATTCTGATGGCTATAGGAGATCTTAAAGGCATTATTTGCCTCGGATGTGCATCCTGCTTGATTCGAGGCTCATTTCGCATTGCTGCCTCTGTTATTGACTGTGCCTTCTCTTAAAGGCTATCCAGGCTCCACTTGCATCCCTAAACATTTAACTGCATCCAGGCTACATTCCACATGCTGCTAATCAGTTTTCATCTCTGTGCGCATATTCAGCTGCTGTTATCCATTCCGTACAAGATTAATTTTCTTACATCTTGCAGCCTTGTAAACGTCTCACTGCTTGTACTGATTGTCAGCCTGCGTCGCTGCTCTCTGTGGGTTAATGCATATTACTTGTCAATCTGCAGGTCACTTTGAAGAGAATCAGCAGCCACAGAGTAAAACTGTAAATAAAGAACAAACATTGAAATCAGAAAAACTACTGTCACAAAGTGGAGAATTTGCAGGCGCAGAGAACGGGTGCAAATGTTTGGAGGTTTACTGAGTATTCAGGTGGGAAAAGCAATAAAGACAGACACAAACAGCAACAGAGCTAGGTAAACAAACTATGTAACAGGGCTTTGACAAAAGAAACAAGAGAGAAGCTCACAGATTGTGTAAGATTTGGCAAAGTGAGCCTGGGAAACAGAGCAATATATATTCCAGGTTGTTTATGTGACATGAGGGTCAGGTGAAATCTATACTTTGGGGCAGTGTTTTCCAACCCGGTCTTCAGGGACTCATAGACAGTCCACGTTTTTGCTCCTGCCGGGAGCTTAGAGGGAGCAAAAATGTGGACTGTCTAACAGGGATCTGGAAGGGAGCATAAACACAGACTGTCTGTGGGGCTCCGAGGACCGGATTGGGAAACACTGCTCTGGGGAAGCAGGACGAAGGTAGATGTGGGTAACAAGCATATGTGATCTTTGTACTTAAAATGTGTTTCGTTGAAAATGCAGAGACAAAACCGAAGACTGTGAAACAGATGGAATTCTAGACCCCATTTAGGAGGACTTCAAACAACTTATTTTCGGTCTCAACCACCCTGAAAAATTATTTCTTCCATATTATTGTATACATCTCCTAAAAAATTAATATTAGTAATCTATTCATGGCAAAGTATCGATGACTTCAGGATAAGGTGAGCACTTTGCACAAAGAGCATTCAATAGAAATAAATCAGTCAACTTGACTTTCATCCATCCATCCATCCTCAGTCTCCATTTTCTCGGCGAGGGTCGCCGTTAAACTTGACTTGCAGCACTGAAATACTTGACCATGACAGGAGACTTGACGTATGTCGCATATTCACAAGCTATTTAATCTGGTACACTGGCTAGGTAAAACTTCAAGTAGCAAATAATAATCACATTGGCCTCCAAAACCAGGATGCTACCATTATCTAAAACCTTTTGCTAGTAATATATCAATAACAGCCTCCTGCATGTTCTAGAAATGTCAACCACCAGCCCCCCCTCCCCAATTGCCTCAAGATTTCTGACCCATAAATATATGTAGCTCCTTTTCCCTAAAGGTGGTGTGTTCCCAATAACGCGACAGATCGCCCCATGGGTGAGGGCAATACGCTGTTAGAGGTGTTCTACCAGTCTGTGGTGACCAGCAAGCTCTACTACACAGTGGTCTGCTGGAGGAGTTCAACAAGCTAATGAAGAAGGCCAACTCCATGAAGGAGCTCAAATCGGGCTCCATGGAGGTTCAGGCAGAGGAGAAATTGTTAGTCAAACTGAGGTTCATCGTTAGCAACCGTGCACAAGCACACCCTGTCCATGACACTCTATCCTGAGGCACCTTTAGTTGCTGGTTCATCCCTCTATAGTGCTACAGGAGGCCTTACTGGGGTGGTTTCTATCTCCTGTTATCAGTCTGTTCTATCCAAACTCACCTTCACCACCTCCTTCTACCACCATGCCTGTCACGTCCATCTATCTAAGCAAACGCTTATTATTGTTATTACTATTATCATTCATATAATGGGCACATGGCACAGAGGCTCAGCAGATGGCATTGAAGCTCCATGTCTCCATGGCTTGGGGGTACAAATCCCACACCCTCTGTATGTGTAGAGCTTGCATGTTCTCCCCATCTTGCACCGATTTCCTCTGGGTATCTCTGGTTTGGTCTCTCAGACTAATTGGCGTTGCAAAATTTCCCACAGTGTGTGTGAGTGACTGCCTGCGCCCTGTGATGGACTGGCACTCTGTCCAGTGGGCTCCCCCAGTCCTCTTCTGCCTGGGGTAGGCTTCAGGGCAGCCACCGCAACCCTGTACTGCATAACTGGTTCGAAGACAGATGGACAGATTACTATTAAGAGCTTGTTTTTATGGGAGTGATTGCTGTGTTCCCAAACTCAAACAGACCCAGGATAAGGTTCAAATCTGTATTGTGTCACTGACCACTAGCAAATCAGGCTCTGTTAGCTACATAATAAAGTACCAGCACCCGCGGGAAATCAGCAGGGAGAAGCTCACCCCCGCTCCCATCGACAGCAGAAAGAGGGCAGAGTGGAGTCTCCCTCTTCTTTCCAAAATACACAAGGCTGAGGATAGTCAGGGAACAGAAGATGAATAAAAGGGGTGCAAGCTGGGAATAGATTTAACAATATACATGAAACAGGGGTGTTTCTCAGTGACTGTGATTGCATGCATCAAATCAAGTTTTGCAGTGACCGCTTAACTCAGAGCCATGTCTCTAGGGCGTACACCTTGCATCCAAGAATAGTTCATTACTCTGACTACTTAACAGCATGAAACCGCTCAGGACACAGATTACAGGTATTACAGTGCTGTGCAAAAGTCTTAGGCAGTCAAAGGAAATGCTTAAGGCTATTTACCTGGGTAGTAAGTGTACCTTTGCTTAGAAATAAAAAATAAAAACACAAACAATTTAACAATAGAACGTATGCAAATGAACAGTAACACAATACAAACTAAAAGGAATTTCCTCTGTTCTCCAAAAGGTTGCTGGTTTGGTAAGATGAACACCGCTTCGCTTCCCAAACCTCTCCTCAGGGGCACCGCGGCCATTCCATGTATTTGGTACATTTCACCACCAGCTTAAATGAAGTACTGATTATCAAAACGTGGCGCGTTAGTGGTCGAGTCAAAAAATACATGGGTATATTGGATGGTTGCTGGAAATAATGGGATGTTTTGAAGTGGCTAAGCTGCCACCCTTTGATAGACACGATGGCATAGATTTACACCAACACGAAGTTTATTTAAATATCATTTGCTTTGACTGCCTTACACTTTTGCGCAGTACTGTATCCAGTCAACACACATTTCTTATTTTTGAGTATTGAGTATCAAGTATCGTATTGAATCAGGGTGCATTGTGTACTCCTCCTTGCAGTGGCAGTAAATTAGCAGTCATTAAGTGTTTTGACAGGTTGTTTAGAAGAGTAACATTTTTCTAATGGTTCATTTTTTCCAGCAGTGCCGAGACTTGTTAACAAAACAAAGTGATCTTTAGTAAATTCCCTTTCTGTAATACAGTACTCATATTCATTTGGTTACTAATTTGTTTATTTATTTAAAGCCCTGAGTTAAATCTCTTCTAAAGTAAGTAGCCCCTGTGTTTGCCCCCCCCCCTTAAATGACTGTTGTTATGTGCTCTATGAAGGTGTAATGATCATAATCCAGCCTGAAATGACAATGTTTTCGTGCTAGACGAAAAATTTATAAATGTGTTTTGTTCCCTGAATGGCCATCATTACGGTTAAAGGACATAACGTACTGACAAGCAATGCAGGGAACTTAAGGGGCTTTTAAGAGGAAAATCAGCACAAAAAGCGAAAAGAGAACAAATAGTAGAGGCCACAACTCAAACGTAAAAATACACACTGCTTCCGGCAGTGGCCGAGTCGCCTTCTCTTCCTCCCTCTTTCTCTCAGATACTAATCAGGTGTTTTTCTTGAGGCTGGATTCCTACCAGTTTTAGGCCGCTGTGTCTCTGTAGCCCCCAAAGTAATCAGCATGCCTATATCCGGTAATACCTGAGGAAGCAAGAGACAATCCAAACATGGCTGCTGTTCCAGGTGAACTGGTGCTTCTAAATTGCCTTCAGCATGTGACCACGGGTGTGAGTGAATGTGAGAGGATCCGGCGCCCTCTGTGGGGTGCGACCTGCGTCACACCCTGTGCTCCCTGCGACTGGATCAACATCCCTGCACAGTTAACCAGCTTTGATGTTGTATTTCCAGTGACAGCCACCTTCTAAAGGCTGAGGTCAGAGAATATTATAGAGCAGAGGTTCTCAACCACCACCCTGTGGCCAGTGTACACAGAACACTGGGGGTTTGGGGGAGGGGTTGGTTGATTTCCAAAATTAAAGTGTATATTTCCAAGCCATGACTTTTTCACACATCTTATCAACCCCCCACCACCACCACATACACTCACCCCCAAGCTGACAACTGTTATGGGTCTGTTCCCTGGTCATCATAAGGTTGAGAAATCATTTTCTACAGAATTTCTATTTGAGATAATAATGACAAACAAAATAAATGGATCTTTCCAGCATGTTTTCCACCCCTTTACCAACTTGTGTGTCTCCAGACCACTTCGGCATGCCTCATTATTCTCCAGAGCTGAGCACCTTCAATTCCCCCCCCTCCGAGGCACGGTGACCTACCCGTTGATTAAGATGAAAATATCTGTTTCCCTTCACTTGAGGGTTTTTATGCTTTTTGGTAATATACTGTCCCAACCACAGGGACCAGAACCATCTCTCCTGCCAGCGCAGCATAACACAGTATGCAGAAATAAACCCAAATAAACCCAAACTAAAGCCAAACCTTAGTGCCAGGACCTCCTACACATTTACAGTGGTAGCATGTCGTTTTGGATAGACTCACCCTGAGCGTTAAGTTGCTCGCTGTGTTATGACACAGCAGTGGCACAGCTGCCAGGCGACAGGCAAGACCTCCACTCTGCCGTTGTCTGTGGGTAAAGCACGGAGAATTAACATTAATAAACTCGCTCCATTTGCCTGCCTTAGTCAGGTACCGCGGTGCCTGTGTCCATGGCAACGGTCGCCGGCAGATTGAGATTTCGGCCACTTCAGTCAGTCAGACAAGGCTCATTACATCCCGCTCGTCTTTTAGACGGCGGACGATCGTTCCGGCTTCGTCGCGGTTCCACATATTGTGAGACATGATCGTCATGCCGAAGATCATTTTTAAAACCCAGCCTGTTGTGGAAGTTCACTGTTGTTGTTACAAGAAAAATCCATGGGTCTTTTGATAAGCACATCTTTTGAAAGCCTTTCGTTTACTATAAATTAGCCTAATTAAAAATCACTGGGCATGCTCTTAGCTAATAGAGGGCATAAGCAAATATACCTTTTATGGATTTAGAAATAGAAGAGACCATTTGATATATCTGCCCTAACCATAAGCATTAAATACTTAATACTAACCATAAATCATATAGAAATATTGGTTTAATAGTTTTTTCTACCAGTTTTGGCATCTGATCAAATTACATTTGTTTTTAGGTGGTCTGTTTTTATATTGTAGTAGAATTAGCATTCCTTCACATTAGCACAGCCAATACAACAAATGAGGGACAATTTCTCAGTAGACACAAACACAGATATAGAAATATACAGCCTCTTTGGTGAATATTATTTAGAGCATCAACATTCTGACCAAGTTTAAGTCAGGTCAGGTCAGATCGGGTTGGGGAGCATGCACTGATGCATCGTGTTGCCACACCCCCCACATGACGAAATGCCTCGGGATCCCGGCTGGCGACCCCCCCAGACTGACACACCATTCAGTCCCACCCTCCAGAAATGGCCATCCATCTGTCACAGCCAGGTGTTACGTGGGCATCTCCTTGGCCTGATCCAGCCATTTGAGTCTTCAGCAATGAGGACCCTGTGAGCTGGATCAGCCTCAGGAAAACACGCCACATCAAAATGCGCAACGTGCTCCTTCACAATGCAGCTAATGTGCCTCATGTGTGAACACAAAGTCAAACCAGTGGTACCCAAGAAATCTCCAAAGAGACATAGTACTGAAAGAGGCCAGTCTTCGTCTCAGCTCACTGGATAGCATCCATGTCTCACAGCCGTTTAACAAGACAGGGAACACCAGGACTCTAAAGACTCAAAGACGTGAATCTCATGATGAGGTCGACATTCTCCCCACAGACGGACACACTACTGATGGCTGTGCCTAAGAAGTCATTAAAGGCCTGGATCTTGGTTTTTATCTCTGGCAATCCCAGACACTCAGACTCTCCTCCTGAATCTCTCGAGAGCCCCGATCAGAGCCTCCATTGACTGTGCGAAGATCACAGCATCATTGGCAAAATCAAGATCAATGAATCTTTCTTCACTTCAGATGCCCCACAACCACTGGACCCCAAAACCCTGCCCAACACCCGGTCCATGCAAGCATTGAACATAGTAGAAGCAAGAACAATCCCCTGCCGAACCCAGAATCAACTGGGAAGAACGTGCAGGTTCTCCCTCCACTCTGCACAGCACTCACAGTACCAGTGTACAGGCCGGCCATGACGTCCAGCAACTTCGGGTGGATCCCACAAAGTTCTAGGATGTCCCACAGGGCAACTTGATCCTCTGAGTCAAACGCTTTGCGAAAACTGGCAAAGGCTGCAAAGAGCCTCTGCCGATATTCGTGCTTTTGTACGATGAGAACCCTCAGTGCCAGGATATGGTCAAAGGTAGGCTTCTTAGGTGTAACACTATGTTGCTTCGATCGCTGGTAGACGAGAAGTGATCATGGATCCTGTTAAGGATAACCCTTGCAACAACCTTACCCGGCACTGAGAGCAGTGTTATCCCCCTGTACTTGCCACAGTTCAGGTGATCATCCTTTTCTTTCCAGATAGGGACGACAAATCTCATTTTCCAGTCAGCTGGGATGACGCCTGTCTCCCAGATGGAAGGAAAGGTTTTCCGCAATGTCAGGAGGACAGCCTTACCACCAGCCTGGTGAAGTTCACCCCAGATACCACAGATCCCCCTGGCCTTCCCTACCCCCTGCTGATTCACCACCTGTGCAATCTCGGTGAGACTGGGTGGTTCACAGCTGACTGGAGGATCAGCCTCAAGAACTTTGGACCCAGAGATGTTCAACATCCTAGCCGCAGGATCAACTTTAAAGAACTGTTCAAAGTAGCCGGCCCAGCAGGTCACAGTTGCAGTGTCATCTGTAAGGACCGTTCCATCAGTCGCCCTTACTGCAAGTCTCCGAGGAACAGATTCAGATGCATGCAATGCTTCCTCTGTAAGCAGGACATGGGTCACTAGAGCACAGATGGTGTGTCACCTGCTCACAAATTTGTCTAACAAACACCTTTTATCTGCCCTCAGAGCTATCCTCCTCAGTTCCTGGTACAGACTGGAGTTGTCACCAAGTCATGTGCTGCAACTCTTCTTGATAATATCCAGGATACCCTGCATGATGAAACACCTTGTCCAAACGCCAAGTCCAGCCTCATTCTTCTAGTAGATGGTAGCCTACTGGACCTAAGCTGAATCTTCAGAGTAGCAACAACAAGTCTGGGGACTGAATTCACAAACTGGGCACTTCTGTAGACCCTGCAGTTCTGCAGGAGCCTCCATTGTCTGCCCATGAAGATGTGATCGATCTCCTTCGCCGCACCACCAGTATTGGAGTACCAAGTTCAACAATGCGGCTCAGTGGCTTGGAACGACGATCCAGCGAGCCACAGCGCCTGACCTTTCATAAAGTGAAGGAATATGGAGCTACTCTCACCCTGGTCAGCAGACCCATGGGGACCGATACAGTCCTCATAGCCCTGTCAGTGCCAGTGGTCGCACTGAAGTCACCCATGACCAGGGGAGTGTCACCTTGTGGGCACCCATCAACCATCAATTGAAATTGCGAGTAAAATGTCTCCCTCAATGAGATGTCACATGTTGACTCTCTGACGGTTTCAATTCTTTCAGGGATGAGGTTCCCGAATCCCCCATCCCCTTCATGATACATGCAGCCTTCCTATGGGCAACTGCAGCTGAGCTACTTCTGCGAAGGGTGTCATGCCTGTTTGGACCGAGCTGTTGTGAAGTGTTTTACGGTTGGTGTGCCAATCCTGCCACTAACCCCCAAATTTTTTCTCTGCAAATTGGAGGACCACTTGCACCGCCGGATGCAGTTTCACGTCATACCCAGGTCAAAGTTCTCTAAAGTAAAATGAAAAGGTAGGTTAGGTAGATGTTCTTAAAAACATACATTTGACATCTCCACCTCACACATTACTGATTAGCAGAACTGTGATCTTCCAGGAATGTGGGCGTCATTCTGACTCCAGTCCTATGCAATTGGCATTTGTGTGTTTTTCCTACAGTATGTTTGTGTGTTCTTCATATGTTTGCCGGTTCTTCCTGTGTTTGCCAGTTCTTCCTGTGTTTGCCAGTTCTTCATGTGTCTGTGTGTTCTTCCTGTGTTTGCCTGTTCTTCCTGTGTTTGCATGCTTTTACTATGCTTAGGTATTTATCCTATGTTTGTGTATTCTTCGTGTGCATGTGTATTCTTCCTGTGCTTGTGTGGTCTTCCTGTGTTTGTGTGTTCTTCCTGTGTTTATGTATTTGTTCTGTGTTTGTGTGTTCTTCCTGTGTTAGCATGCTATTTCTGTGTTTGTGCATTCTTCCCGCCCGTTGTTTCATCCTTAGGCCCCAAATTAGGGTTAGGCAAGGGTTAGGGTTAGAAAAATGATGGCATTT
>JAODKC010000082.1:6913183-6926579 GCA_026777985.1 Mormyrops attenuatus
CACACACACGCAGACACACATCTCATTTCTAAACCATGTCTAAATGTCAACAATTTTACTGCAACTGGAAAAGAAATGACACCCGCATTTTAGATGATCAATAATCCTCTGCAGTCTGTCCCGCGCTCGCTGTCTGCCTTTTCGGGTAATCTGCCAGCATTTTTAGATTCTGAAAAGCACGTATGACTCGTCTCCCTTGCTTTGTTTATACCTTCATTGTGTTTTACTAAATTGGTAAAGATAATGCGTAAAAAAGCGAGCCAGCCGAGTACTGAGCTAACTTATAAAGACGACGGGATGATTTCCTTCCGAATCTGTAAACAACGTAATTCGCATCGGATTCGGTTTATTCAAGATTTAATCTAATTACGTCGCACACGCGCGTCCAGCCCGAGACGAACGCAGGTGGCGCGAGCCTGGCGCGTGTACAGGCGAAGTGACACGCACGAGCCATGGATAGGGGGTGACGTTTTTCGAGAATTATATGGCTATTGCTTTAAATTGGAAAACACGGTTAAACTATACTGAAATCTTGGGGGAAAAAACGTGTTATGAGATTTAGATCAAGTGAGAAAAAGTTTCGACTCCACCATCGATACATCTTCTGCCACGGGATGACGGGAGTCGAGGGTCACTTTCGCCAGCTTACGGGTACGCCGTCGTTAAAACATTCCGAGCAGGAGGGGAAAAGTGATTTTCGATTTTCTGCCCAAAGTACTTATGTAAATAACTAGAGCCAGTGATAGAGAAGATGTCAAAGGCAAAATGTTTATGTAAACATCATTGTCTTTTTAAATATGGTCGTCTGTTCAAATATCACTGAAGCGTAAATAAGATTTCTGTCTTCGGTGATTTGTGATTCATTAACTCAGCACCATCTCATCTAAGAGAGACACTGCCAATGAAGCTGTTAATGCCGTTAGCTTGGGCTACAAGGAGAAATCACAGAACCATGATTTTAAAAAATTGCAAAACTATATAATCACTATACCAGTTGTTGTTGGGAAGAGGCTAAGACCTTTTCCGGTGCTTTCTCCTGCGGTCCAAAGATGTGTGCTGTTGTTAACTGAATTGGTATCTCTAAACTGACCCTCCAGGAGACTGGCATCCCATCCAGAATGTTCCTTTGTCTTGTGCTCTATTATGCCTTGGACCCAGTACCATTGTAACTTAATGATTGGAAGATGTATGATTTAGTCAGAAATATCAGCAATAATATATTAGAAGAGGGAGCTGTAATTTCACTTTTTTTTCCAAACACATTAATCAATGTTAATGTGAATATCAAACGCATTAGTGAGCCAGGTTGACTGAGTGCAACTCCAAGGGTTGTGCTGTCCCCTGACTTTGAGACAGACAAACCACAGATTGAATTGTGTGTTCCTGGTCTGTGGTTCATTCTTTGATTCTTGCTGATGTAATGACCACTAAAAAACACGAGTCTACAAGATGCTACCTGTAATATTACCCACCGATATAAAGATTAACTTTCTCAGTCACATTTCAATCGTCAGGCCATCTGTAATAGAAAACATGGACACCTAGTCGATATCATGGCAAGGCCCTCTATAATTATGATATCATCACTTTGGTCCTGAATAGATATGGCTTGTTTTGAACCAGTACAAGACTCAACCTTTCAGGTCATCAATTCAAATGCATGAATGACACCACAGCTCTTCAGAATCGTCTAGCAGTTACAGCAGGAGAATGGGACATATCAGCAACCCAGATAAAGGAAGCTGTGTTTGTGCTGAGTGTTTGAAAATGGTACCAACATCATGTGCAGATACAGACCTGTCATGTGATTTAGCTTATGGATAAGCATCTGGCTGACTATCCATCAGATAAAGTAGCAGTGGGATTTTATAAGTTGTATTTGACAAACAGAAAAGGACCGGCTGTTTTTTCTTCCCTAAATTGTGCCTGACTGGCGTGTTTCTTTTTTAAGCATTTTGTATCTCCAAAGTGGGTCATTTGGTGAAGCATAAAATGAGATAACAGCAAAGCCTTCTTTTCCCGAACTTTTGCCAAAAACTCCTAGTTATATCTCTGCTGGAAAAGACCCAGAACTGGAGAATACTTTTCATTGATTGGTTCGTTAAATAGAGCCCTATTAGCCTCCGTCAGGCTAGATTGATTATACAGCAGTGGCAGAAGGAGTCAAGGGCTTAGAGCAGTGAGAGAGAAGACCAGCGGGATGCGAGAGAGGGGGAGGGATGGGGAGGGGGGAGAGATAGGGAGAGAGAGTGAGAGAGAGAGGGGAGTAACAGAGAGGGGATCAGAGGCTGACTAGTGCATGCATGCTCTGGTGCGTCCTCTCTCTGTGACTGCCTGTGCTGAGGTACTTGGTGGACAATTTCACAGAGCGGTTTGCTTGACATTCACGTGAAGACAGAGGCTGATATCTCGGGCTTCGGGAATGACGGGCGCTCTGGAATTTCTCCTTTAAGGTGTCGCCCCCAGCGCGGTCCTTGCTATCCTCCTCTGCTGGCGGAACCAGATCCCGAACCACTCAAAGTTAAAAGTCTGCAGGTAAGCTGTGAAACGCACCCTCTCCTGGGGCAGGTAAAAGTAATTCAGTGTGTATATCTGTGTGTTTTCTTTCTTTTATTTCTCTTTTATTCTTTTTGATGTCTGGGTCAGTTTTGCGGAATAGAGGGTCACAGGAAGGCTTGTATATATGACACATGCATATGGATAACTGGATGTAACTAGCCAGTGTGGCCACCAGTTTAGGCTGAGCATGTGAATTAGGAGCCCAGAGCCAGCTGTCATCCACACACTCCGACTTCGCGGTCTCTCATAAGCGGAGGCACTGCTGTCTGCAGAGGTGAAAAGCATACCTCCTCTGCGTGACCAGCCCGCTCTTCCATGACCATCGCTATCCCACTACTCTGGAATGCATCTGACTGGAGCAAAGCCTCTCCCGTTCTCACTGGAAGATTAGAAGCATCACTCGCTGATTGCAGGGGTGTCTGTGTATGTGGTGTGTATGTGGTGTGTATGTGGTGTGTATGTGTCTGTGTGTGTGGGTACGTGTGGTGCCTGCAGTAAATAAGTGCAGAACCAACTCCCTACTCCTATCTCTCTCTCTCTCTCTCTCTCTGTCTCTCTCTCTCTCACATCCACACACACACATACACACTCTTGATCCCCACCCCTCCGTCCGCCAGCTGCCACACTCCATCGCTCTGCAGCACAAAGGGATTTTCTGTTGACGCTCTCAGAGTTGGGACTCCGCAGCTGAGGGCAGGAGGAAAAGCGCTGCTACAGCCTCAAACTCGCAAGCGACTATAGCGTCTAATACACAGCAGTCGCCTTTTGAATGTATCATCGTAATTTACCTCGGATGACTCCGGAGATTCAGTACAACATGTTTCCTGTAATATAAAGACTACTGATTTGTAGTCAATGGAGGAAACAGAGTCAACAGTGAAGGAAGTCATTGTACTGATAATGACAGCAATGCATTCATAGTGGAGATGATTCCGGAAACAGAAGTCTGTGTTGGCTGCTTATGCCCATTGCACTTTGCCGGGGAGGTCATTTATCTGTGTGGAGACCCTCTGTGCAGGGCATGTCAGTGACCATGAACTACCAAACAAACAAACGTATAGGTAAACAAACAGACAGGTAAACAAATAAACCAATACAAAAAATTAATTTTGAATGGACTATTATTTCAAGGTTTTATGCATTTTTTCCCTTTCTGATGGAAAACCATTGCCCAAAATTATTGTTGATGCAATAATAATAATAATAATAATAATAATAATAATAATAATAATAATAATAATAATAATAATAATGTTGTTATTGTTAACAGTGATATCTTTCTAGAGCTGAAAAATGTCTGTATTTCTTTCTAGTGTCATTTTGTTTTGTCCATAGATGCCTCACAGTCGTCACACTAAGTTTCTTGCAAAAATGCCTGTGTGAATTTGTTCCAGAGCTGACAGCAAAGAGAATATGGTACACCTTTAGCTAGTGTCTGCTTTTGAAGTGTAATTCATCATATTCCTATTATGTATTCCATTCTGTGGATCCTGAGGTCTTAGGCTGCAAATAACTGCAATGCAATTTGAAATTACTAAGTCAAGCATCTTGGTTAATAGTGTCCATATAAATCAACATCAAAACGAATCAAATCATTCACTGTGCATATATCAAGTTAAATATAATGAAAGAAAAACTATTACAAACCATTAACTGAGATTAATGTGCTTAAATGATCATTTGGACTCATACTGAATGACTTATTGAGTGCTAATTTAACATATTAAAGTCAAACATTTGGAGTTTGCTTGTTCATATATGATTGTGTGTGACTGAGTGTGTGAATGTATGCAGTGGCATAGCTAGAAATTCAGAGCCCCTGCTAAAGTTGGCACTTTCAATATGAGGTCCCCATGCTGGGGGCCTGACAATAGATTTTGGTGCCCTTACTGTATATAGTGCGGGGGCCCTGAATCTGCTAGGGTATCCATGCCACTTTGACATCCCTGCATGAATGTGCTCTGTGATGGACTGGCATCCTGACCAGGGTGTACCCCTGTCCCCTGTAACCCTGACCAGGATTAATGGCATACAGATGCACACACACGCACACACACACACACACACACACACATACCAACACACACACACGTGTCGTGTATACCTATCCTTATGGGGACCGCTCAATCACATCTATGGGAAAAATGCTAACGCTAACTGTGACAACTTTAACCCCTACCCAGCCCTAACAATAATCATAAGTAACCAAGCAAAATACAAGAGTTATTGCATTTTTAGTTTTTTCATAGCAGTCACCGATCTTTATAAAAATAGAGTTTTCCCTCAGATATTTATCACGTTATGGGGACATGGTGTCCCCATAAGGATAGGTAAATCCGCTCACACACAGACACACACACACAGACACACACACACGCACACACCAATAAGCCAAAACATTGTGACCACCCCCTCACGTGACGCATTACTCCAGTGATCATCATCAAAATGATTTGCCCTTTGCGCCACAGTAAACCTTCGGTTGGGTTGTACCACATGAGATGGCCTTCATTCACATTTTGCATCAAGCACCCCCTCAGTGGTTTTTCAATTTGTGCCACTGTAGCTCTCCTGTCATTATTTACCAGATGGAACAGCCTTTGTTCACATCCCGCATCAAGGTAGTCCTGGCCACCCAACACCCTGTTGGCAGTTCATGGTGTTTCCCTTCTCACCATGGCTGACCATGAGCATCCCACAAGCCTTGCTGTTTCAGAGATGGTCTGGCTCTGTCGTCTAACCATAATGATTTGCCCTTTGTCAACGTCACTTAGATCTTTATCCCTGCCCATTGCTTCTGCATTCAACATGTTGACTGTAACTACTGAATGTTGATCCACTTTTGGCTCCAGAACCGCTTCTAGCGTTGATGAGTAGAAGCCAGTTTTACAAAAGACTGTTGTACCGAGTTGTTATTCTTGCACTTGGGGCCTTCAGTAAAAATTCTGTCCATTCCCCTTTGATCTGACTGTATAACAAGCAGTTTTGAGCTTAAGAACTGCCACAGACTGGATGTTTTTTGGTCGTCACAGCACCCTCTGTAAACCTTACACACTGTAGTGTGTGAAAATCCCTGGAAGGCGGCTTTTTCTGAGATGCTGGAACCACCACCTCTAGTAACTGACAATCACACCACATTCAAAATCACTTCTCAGCCATTGTAACCCTCAGTTGAACAGTAAGTGAGCCTCTTGACCCCGTCTGTGAGCTGTATGTATTCAGCCCATGATTGGCTGCCTGGAGGAGCAGGCTGCTTGTTCTCACAAATGTACCTAATAAAATTACAATTTAATACACATTTACCATACAACCACTGTTTTCTTACTAATTACCACTGATATCACAGGAATTGTTTAATTTAACTTGAAAGCTTTCTTGAAGGTTCATTTTTTTCAAAGATATATTGAACAAAAATATTAATGGAACACTTTTGATTTCGATTTTGCAGCAGTTAAAAAAAAATTCCTGATTTTTCTAGGCATACAAAGAGCATATGTCTTCCAAATTTTTCCAGATGCAAAAGGCTACTTTAAAAAATGCATTGATCTGACAGGCTTCACAATCAGGGACCATGTGGCCCGAATACTCAACAGATGTCACCCATTGAGCATTTTTTGGATGCTCTGGACTACTGCACCAGTACAGGCAACCTCCCACAGTAGTTGAACAGTGGAACAATATTCCACAGGCCAAAATCAGCAGCCTGATTAGCTCTAAGGAGGTGTGCTGTCCTGCTAGAAGCTAGTGGTGGTCACATCAAACACCAGACATACAGTAAATGTGGAAATTGTTTTCCACGACCAGTCTTGCTTTTCGGTGTTTTTGTGACCAAAAGAGCCTAGTGAATCCATTTCACTTGCTGGATTTCCATTAATTTGATTTCTATTCAATAAAATTTAGGTTGATTATTCAGTGTTGCATTTACATTTTCAATCATTACATGGCTTTGATAGATTTTTTTTCTTGTTCATAACATATATAAGCAAATATAATCAAATTTCATTAATGCAGATACATGAATGTGTCTCCTTACTAAAGTACTCCTATGCAAGATAGACATTTAATTACTTACACCATGCATAATTGTGTTAGTAGTGACATGATTATTACTTAACACCATCTGGAAGTCTGTAGATCTTTTAAAAGACTCAGTGGCCGGTGCGATGTAAACAAATACATTCTCCAGACATTGTTATTGTAAGCTTTTGTAATGTTTAATTTGTGAACAGTCTACGTGCTTATTGGCCTTCAATGCACTGGTTACATCTAAAAAAATAAATTAGGGAGGAAAAAAAGAAGAAAAAAAGAGAAACAAATTAATACAATTTTTAAAAAGCAGGCATAAAAGACAGCCTGCACAGAGAGGAATATTAATCCATAAATGTACTGAAAACATTTTATGAAAGTGCCACACACAACATGTTCACGTTACAGCAGTATGCTGCAGTAAAGGCTGACATATGCTCAAGGTTTTTATACAATCTGTTTTTCAGACTGAGCAGACTCCTATAAATAACGTTCTTCTTTCACTATGTGTGGGTAGCTTTTTCTTGACTTAAGGATTTGTATTTATTTAGGAATATGTTTTATATCCCACTGTGTTTAGTCTATTTGTAGCCTGAAGTAGTCCTGAGAATGGAGCTCCTTGGTGTTGAGTTCTGCTCCTTTGGGAGCTTGTGATCCATGTCCAGGCCCCAAGCCAACAAGTCAGGCGTCTTAACTGCTAAGTGTGTCGATGGTACAGAGACATCAGCAGTCACATCACATGTTTCAGGTATATAAGGGCATGGTGAAATAAGCCGCCAATCACGCGGGTGTCATTAATCGTCACCATTCCTTATTGTGATAAAATTTCCATTCATCCATCTTCTAACCACTGGTTAGGGTCACAGGGTGGGTCTAGAGCCTTTCCCAGGCAGCATAGGGCACAAGGCTTAGGGACACACTGGACATGATACCGGTGTATGACAGGTCACACACACAGTAATGCACTGTGGGCAATTTAGAGATGCCAGGTAGCCTAAACATGTTTTTGGACTGATGGAAGAAAACTGAACATGGAGGAAAGCCACATGATGCGACATGGGTAGAACGCACAAACTCCATACACACACAGATGAGGTTCCTGTATCTTTTTGGGGACTTTCTGTTCTTTTCTATGGGCATAACCCTGATCCCAAATATGAGAACCTTAACTGCTACCCGGCCCTAACCTCAACAATAATTTGCCAAACAAAATACAAGACTTTCGACATTTTTTGCTTTTTGGTTGCATTCACAGATTTTTATAAAACTGAGTTTCTACTTGTGGGGACATTTTTTTTGGTCAAAATAACAGGTTTTTATCACATTGTGTGGACATTTGGTCACTCTAATGTAATATATACATCACACACACACACACACACACACACACACACAAACAGGTTTGTTATTATATCTTTGTGGGAACTCTCCATTCATTTCTATAGGGAAGACTCTAATCCCAACATGATGACACTTGGCATTTTGGTTTTTTGATTGCATTCACAGATCCTTGTGGGGACCTGAAAAATGGTCCCCACAATGTCAAAATAAGTTTTTCTTACATTGTGGGGAACATTTGGTCCCCACAATGTAATATAAACATTATTCACCCACACACAAGCACACACACACACACAGCAGAAATGGGATTCACCCTCCCGGCATCGAGATTTGAGGCAGTAGTGTTACCCACAAGCCACCAGACCACTTTATAACTATTCTAAAAAGCTCTCCTCCAACTAACTAATTCCCTCAGTTTCTGGTTAGACTCGTGCCTGCTCACAAATACACTTTGAATTTCACATTAAGATAAAATTCCCAAGAATAATAGTGTCGGTACCACTATGAAAGTGTTCTGTTCCAAAGTTTTCATTCTAAATATTAATAAAGTCCATTTTTAAGGGTGTATTGTCTGATGTAAATGGTTACACTGTATTACACGTACAAAAAGAAAACAATAAATAAAACAAAAAGAGATTAATGTTCTCATCAATGCATAAGGATTAAAGCATTTAACTAAAAACTTTAGCATGAGAAGTGCCTTTGTAAGTAATTTAAATGCAAATTACTAGTGAGAGGAATAATTGGACATACTTTCACAACCATACAAAACACATCCATCATTGGTTATCATTTTTTAGAAATTCTAATATTTAATCACCTACCATGAATGGATTTCCAGGTAATATTAGTCATAGTGATATTCTTCTTGTAGCTATTTATGCATCACAAAAATGTGTGGAGCAGCTGAATAGGTAATGAGCAGCAATATTAGTTGTAGCATTGTTTTATTTTCTTTGTCTGGCCCATTATTGCGTGCTGTGAATGAGGTGACATGAAGTGTAATTACCTTGTCAATATGCGCACAGAGCATGGGAAAATGATGACCTGCTAGAATTTGACTAAGCGGAATCCGCTGACACATTTACGTTCAGGAAATGACAATAAGTTACATGATTCCGGGATGCTCGGAGGACACATAGACAGATCGGTATACGATGCCGTTTCCGGAAAGATCATTAATAAAGGCCCGTGGATGGCTGAAGCCTCAGGCTACGGGGGAGCCCTTGCTAATATTACAAATTATAACAAAGAAACAAATGACCAAACATGCCTGGACACACTACTTATGTGTGTAAAATGTTTTTTTTTCAACTAACCCTTTGGAATCTGGCAAGCTTTTGCACTCTGATAATATTAAAAAGAAAACATCAATATGAGATGCAAATATGAAGACCAAATGGTAGAATATAAGAATAATCCATTCTGTCATCCATCCATCCATTCATCCATCCATCCGTCTTCAACCTTCTATTTCTCTTCCATCCACTTATCCAAAGCAGGAAAGTAAAAGAGAACTGAATTTTAGAACTAAAAACAGAATATCATTGAATATATTGAATGCACTGAAGATTTAGAGAAGCTCAGTCGCTTAGAACTTACCCCATAGTCTCACATTAAGGCATTGATATGTTCTACTTACTGCCCTTTGCAAGGGTGGCTCTATCATTAGGTGAGTTGAGTCATAGTATCGGTTTTGAGTCATATTATCACTGTTGAGTCAGCCAGACCATTATCATGATGTTAAAAGGGGTCATAGAACTTCATATACACATTTTTTCTTTTCTTTCTTCAGCTGCTTTTCTTCCATGTTTATCTGTAGCTGTGTTTTGCTGTATTTTACTGCGTGAAAGCTTCTTCGTGTTCAACTTGGGTGTTTAGGACCACTGATACTCATCAGTGGGTCAAGGATGCTATCCCAGAAGCTACAGGCACAAGGCAGGGAATAACCCAGGACAGGGTGCCAGGTCATCGCAGGACTCACACCATTCACATGTACAGGACAGTTTGGCAGCTCCAACCTTAGTGTGTTTTTTGGACTGTGGGGGAAACCAGAGAACCCGGAGGAGACCCCACAACAATATGGCGAGAACATGCAAGCTCCACACATGGAGCCATGGTGGAAACTCAAAACCCTGGTCCCAGTGGCGTGAGACAACAGTGCTAACCACAGTACCACTGTGCCTGTCTACAAGCAGCCCATCTAAATTAAATTGATCTAAATCTAAGTTTAGATTCAATGTATAGAGAGAGTGGAATGAATCAAAGAATATCGGTATTTTTGTTCTCACAAATCAAACGTAAAAAAAATAAATATGCAGCATCTTCTTATAATTTATCAGAGGCAACAGACACACTGTCAGTTGAAGAAGAGTTTGTTGATTTCATTTTTATGCAAGTCAGCAGCCTGCAAGGAGTACATCTGAGTTGATCGTGGAATCGCTGTTTATTATAAGGTAATATGTTTTCCTGGAAGAGTATTTCCATAGATTAATGCCTCAGATAAATAATAAATTAAACCATTCAATCTCTGCTCTCATTCCCTCAAGTGTGTCCAAAGTGTCCGCAAAGACATTTGTGAGCTTATCTATTGTAATCTGCGTGTGGTGCACATGAGCAAAATAAGCCAAACTCCTACAATACAGCGCAGCTGTGTTATAGATGTTTTAGCCTGACCTTAATGGAAATTTGTGTTGACATTTTCATTTGCAAAGACATATATGAAAAATGTGTAATCAGATGCGTCGCAGAGGTGATAAAAATGACCGTTGAACGTGAAACGCCTGCGGGGAATCCCTGAAGGGGGCTGCTGACATAGTTATTGACAGCCTGATGATGGCATTGCCGGGATTATGTGGTTTGTAAATACCTACATACTCAGCATATGTGTCACATTAAAAAACGATTGTCATATAACCGTTCGACTGATGTCTAGATGGCCGAGACGGCTGATCTAAGCATAATCATGAAGGATCATTGATTAACAATGTATGAAAAGTATGTACGTTAAAATAGAAGAAGCTATAGTACAGGCACTATGGGGGGGGGTACATTTAGATCTTATCTTTGTTTGTAATGCCAGCTTTGTTTAGTTTGTTTGCCTGCTAATGATGGAACGGATTCTCGTTTTAGCAGATAGCATTTTTGCATTTTGCTTTTTTATTGCTTTAGCTAAAATTTGGCTTTATAAGTTGGTGTAAAGTCCCCCCCCCCCCCCCCCGGGCCATGACGCGGCATCAGGAATCACATTACCACGGACAACCTGACACGCAGAAACAGGATTATGTAGCGGGATCCATTAAGCCAGCCATTACCAGCCCAAATAAGCAGGTGCCCCTGATTTATTCTCATGTGAATTAGATCTGGTATGGTGAGCAACTTTCCCCTGATCATCCATAAAACATCTTATCTAATCTCAGTAACAAATGCACATGCTTCTTTTCTGCGGTTATTAAAAAGTCGTCTCAGGGCAAATGCTTTGTCATTTGGATTTACTGACCGGGGGATGAATTCTGTAAGGTATAGTTTTATAAGACATATGTGGCAATTTAATATTTCAAATATTAATGTGCGATAAAGATTCAGAACACCATTTATTCTCTAAGAATGCCATGTTTTTCCAAATTCTTCTTGTTAGCATTTAGTGCACGAGGCTGATGTGGAAGCAGGTTACGGTAGTCCACTTAACAGCAGTCTTACAGCATTATTTCCATCGTAAAAAGCAATTGTATGGTGAACAGAGCTGATGTAGCTTTTGTGGTGGCAACCACGAGAATGTGGGATGCCTGACCTTTATACATTAGATCTGACTCAATGCTGACTGTTTTTAAAACACATCTAAAAACCTATTTATTCTCACTGGCTTTTAACAATGTACAAAATGTATTATCTGTTTTTATAGCTGTAGTTTGACGGTATTTATGTACTGTACTATGTACTTTCTTATCAGTACAGTACTTTGGTGAGCTACTTTTGCTTTAGATGTCCTTTATGAATAAATTTGATTAGATTTGATATCTCAACACACATGACAAAAGTATTCAAATGATTCACAAGCAGTTATTCTCGCAGGGTGTTTATATTAAATAATTATTTATAGTGTGTGATATTTATATAAGCATTTACGCTCCTCCGGATAAGTGGTTTGAAGACGAATGGATGATATTCATATGAAATGCTACACGGGAATAAAAACAGGATAATGGATGCTTATTATGACGCTACACAATAGAATATCAGAAAGTAGCACAAAGATGAAAATAAAGTTATCCCTGCTTTTCTCAGCAGGTGTAAATATTAGCGCTCTGCTGAGTAAGCAGCATCTCCTCTCGCCTGTGCTTTGGCCAGCTGGTTACATTAGCTGATAATCACGCCCCAGAAAAAAAGAGCCAGCTGGGAGTCATTAGCAGCAGAAACATCCACTGCTTTGGAATGATGGTTGTCAGCTCTGAAACCTCAATGTCTCATCCTGTGGATCTCATTTAAAAAATTGTACAAGAATGGTATTATATAATCGCATTTTTCATTGGATTATATGGTAGCGCTTTACATTAACTGCACCTTCATAGTGCCTGTATAATGCCTTCATAGAACATTCATAAGCAGCATGTAAGCATACCATAGCATCCTAACATTAACTGGTTTAATATACATTAATAACACACATTTTATGATTACACAATTATAATGTTTGTTATTAATCCATATTACAGCTGTCATGCCTTGTTCATTGAAGACATGCTAAGGTATACTTACATGCTGCTTGGGAAAGTTCTACGATTGCATTATAAATGCATTATGATGATGCACTGACTGTTCTATGAATGTGTCATGAATGCATTATGAAGGTGCAGTTAATGTAAAGTGTTACCGATTATATTGCAAATTTCAGTGAAAGTTATAAGAAAATTATAAAAAAAAAGTATTTAATGCGAAATCCATGTAGAGGTGATGAAAATTAACTAGAAATGAAAATTAAAATAACTATTAAGGAAAGAGGATTTGTATTTTTTTAAATAACAATGTACTTTCACAATGTTTGTATTTGGTTGCTGAAAAAGTATAACAGACATACTGCTGATGTAAGTTTCAGAAGCGACCTTAAAACTTGTTTTGCATTGAAGCTTCGTTTGATCTATATACGTCTTTCACAGGAATAAACAAACAACTAAGCTGAACTAGACATTACAAGGCAAAAATGAAAGCTTAAGAAACAAACTCTCCGCCAATGTAATATTCACCATTGTCCTGATAATCCCCAGGGAGGTTTGTTAATCTGGGCCGCCTCTTACCGAGAGAAGAATGAATATTTGTTCAAATATTGGACTTGCCACCACTAAGCAAATATTTTACAGTTTTTTCCAATCATTTTCACACTTGTCTCAATACCATGGCCACTTTTTCACAACACTTCACACGGTGGGCTGTACCAATACACACCTGAGCACACCACTTAACCTTTGGTGCAAAA
>JAODKC010000082.1:6926679-6952846 GCA_026777985.1 Mormyrops attenuatus
ACATAGTTTAGCTCACATGGTCCCTGTATGGTGCATGTGTTAAGTGTTGTGAAAAAGTGGACATGGTATTGAGACACACGTTAAAATGATTGGAAAAAACTGTAATATACATTTTTTATACCATTATGGCAGCAGAAGGGGGTGAAGGTGAAATTTGTACTCATACTCTTCTGTAATTTCAACACATGGCAATGTGCTTGTTATCAGTAGTTTAATTAGCTCCATGTAACTCCCAGGGACTTAAAATAATCTCCTTCAGTGGAGCAGTCGGAGCCTGACGTCAAAACGACAAAGACTAAGCCATTTCGGCAGAATTCAGCACCTCTATTCTGACTCTATGGGTCTTGGCAATAACTGTTATGGAGGTATCCGGAGGTTTTCGGTGGAAGAAACTGATTCTTCAGCACTGATCCCGAGCGTTACTGACTCTGGTGTCACAATACTTGCTGCTGAAGCCAGTCACTGAAGAATCAGGGTGTTAATTACCCATTCCGATTGATAATGTGATCTCGGTAATAATTGTCAGTATTCTTTAGAGTAAATCCTGCAATGGAGAATACACAATCTCACTGAACCGGCTTGTCTTTTTTCTTAATATTGTACAGCTGTGTTAAGATATGTGGGGAAATTTCTAGGGGAAATGGTAGACATTGTAGTGCGTGAAAATCCCAGGAGCGTGTCTGTTTCTGAGAGGCTGGAACTGCCATGTCTGGAGCCAACAATTACAGCATGTTCAAAAATGCTTAGATCAGGCGTCTTATCCGTCTAAACATCAGCCGACCGGTAAGCGAGTCTCTTGACCCTGTCTGTGTGCTGTACCTATTCTGTTACAGACACATGATTCTCTGTTTGGAAGACTAGACTTCTTGCATCAGCAAGCAGGTTTACCTAACAAACTGCCCACTGAGTGTCTATATTTATGTGTATAGACCCAACAGGCATGAAATATGTATATATTCTATGGCTTTGTCAAAGTAATGCTTTTGATCCTGATGTCTCACTAATCAGATTTTATTATTATGATATGATTCTCAAATGTTCCACTGATGACTCATATTGCATTTAGATGTCTTAGCATGACCGTCAAATGAAAAAACATGGAATTTTAAAAATGTATTTAGTGTAGTTTATTGTAAGTCTCTGGTGGGAGAGGTAAGGGGGTGCAACTGTTCTCCCTCATTTGTTCCACATGCGGCCCCTGATTTGGTTTGGCCAGTAACCCAAAGCTGTGTGTGTGTGTGCGTGTGTGTGTGTCTGTGTGGATTTCATTTATATTACATTGTGGGGACCAAATATCCCCCACAATGAGATAAAGAACTGTTATTTTGACATTGTAGGGACCATTTTTCAGGTCCCCACAAAGATCTGTGAATGCAATCAAAAAACTAAAAATGCTAAAAGTCTAGGAATTTGGTTTCTTATGGTTAGGGCTGGGTAGGGGTTAAGGTTGTCATGTTGGGACTACAGTTTTCCCTATAAAAATGTGTGGAGAGTCTCCACAAAGGTATAATTACAAACCTGTGTGTGTGTGTGTGTGTGTGTGTGTGTGTGTGTGTGTGTGCGTGATTGTGTGTGTGTATATTTGTATCTGTGTGTGCTGTGTGTGATTGTGTGTGTGTGTGTGTGTGTGTGTCTGCGGGCACACGCATGCTTCTCAAATGCCGTATCAGCAGAGTGATTACAGGCGCATTGTTCACACACCCTTCTCTTGTTTCCCCGCTGAAACAGCAGTTTTGTACTTTGCTTCCTCTTGAGGATTCCCGCCCCCCCTCAGTCCCTCTGCCCTCCCCACTTCTGTTCATCACTGAAAAGGGAAAAACAAAAACATAGCCATGCTGCGCTGGAAGCTACCAGTGTCACGTGATCCTGTTTACCGGGCCGACGGCTTGGTTACATTTTTATTTGCAGTGTCTTTAACAGAAAGGCTTGTGTTTCCTCACTATTAGTTTCTCTGAATATCTTAGGGTTTAAAGCCTGATGTATTAGGAGCTTATTCCAAAGAACAAGACTGCAAACTTCAGGGGGAGGATGGTATTAGATGGCTGTAGCATCATCCGCCATCCACCTCTTATCCTAAAAAGATTACCTACACTACTTAGCGAAGACTCTGCAGGGAAATCCTGATTTTCCCAAGTTCAACATTTCCCTGGGTCAACAAGGGAGCGGCTTGCGTTTCACTTCTTTAGCCAATCACAGTTTTCATTTTATAAAATCATAACATTGGCCCAGTTTTGTCAAAAACAAAAGCAAGCCGAGGGCAGGTTGTGGGTCCGTGGGTTAAGCCTCTGTGCCTGTGATCAGAAGGTTGTTGGTTCAAGTTTTCTTGTTATTGTTGTTATTGTTATTATTACCATCAGTATGAAATAAAGACATACAACCTTTGCAGGTAAGCATGTTCCTACAGTATGTTTTGTATCTATGACACAAAAGGAATGCATTATAAAACCTGTACTATACAAATCTGTGCATCTTGCCACTTAACAGAAGACATTTTAATTAAATGTGATGATGTTCTACAATGAAGACTATGATTGGTTAAAGAAATGTCCCTTGTTTACCCAGGGACACAGGAATTCGGTAAAATCAGGGCCTGCAATTCTGCTCTGCCCTGTCATGATCTTACAGTGATATAGGGTGGAAATAGACCTTCAGATACAAAGCCACTAAAGAAACTGGGACAGTGGTGATTCAGTGAAGCATTAATCTTAATTTATGGCCAATTAAGGCTGAGCAGATCTGCAGATTGGATTTTCTATGTTTTCTGATCATCATAGGGTCTAAAACTTATAACCATGCCACGGTGAGGACATTGCCGATAACATACTTCCATGAACAGAAAACAGTATGACGCCCTTTAACCTCTAAATGTGATAAAAATGTGAAATGTAAAATATTTTGTATTGCATTCATGGCCATATTAAGCAAATGAATTTGTTAGTAGATTACTAGTTTTAGATCCATTAACTGTGTTCAGATATCTCCAGCTGCTATAAAATAACATAAGAAGCTTAAATCACATTATTAATCTCCAGTAACAGTGAACTAAGGTCTCTGAGTGTTAATGATTACTGATGTGCAAATCTGGGGGTTGTTTTGGGGCAGTAAAGCAGGTGAGTGCATGGCTACCCCACTGAACCCCCTGTAGGGGCTTCACCTGAGTAGGGGGCTTCATTAGGATAATCTGGCACAGCTGTGAGCAATTAAGGGGTATTTCAAGTCACAGTGACGCTGTCGAGTGAATGTATGCACAGAGATGGAGACTACGGTGGTCGGAGGGGGGGGGCTACAAAGATATTGTGCTAAAATGTGCTCTGATGCTTTATATTATATTGTACTATTTCTTCAAATTTCAGGGGATTTTCAGCTGGATCAGCGGATTCCTCACTGGCCTTGTAAGGTAATTCTTCCTGACTGCATTAAATGGCTAATGTGTGACATATTGTGTTTCCATCTTCTGCGCACATTTCCAGAAACAGGCCCGCTATTCCATTCTAATAAATGACTTTCCTAAGTCATGCATAGCCACAAATTTTTTTTCCTGCCACGGCGGCTTCAAGCTGCCTTCTTAGTGAGCTGCGGGGGTTCGGAGGTCTTGCCTGGTGACTGGAGACCGGAGACCCACGGAATATTTGCGTTGGACTGTTTTTCCTCTAAAATCTTCTAATCCAAACCAGGGAAGGGTGACCTTTAGTGCCGAGAACCCAGAATGCCATGCGGTGACCAGTGGCTGTTTTAATGCTTTGGTGAGATTACTCTGGAGGTAAAGGGGAAGAAAAGGCTTGACTGAAGAAATATTTGATTCTCACACGACAGAAATTAGATGACACATGAAGGGGAGATCATTGATATCTTTCCCTATAATGGAATCTATGATCCTTTACTCTAGGGAAGTGAAATCCGAGAACTGTTTCACAGGGTAAAATTAACCCCTGCACCATTCTCCATCCAAATTATATGAATGCTAGTTTTTATTTTTAATATATGGTGAATACAGATACTCCGTATCTTAAAATGATTTTCCCCAGGTTTCTTTTGAACCATCTCCAACCCTCAACCCTAAAAAATGATGAAACCACCCGTCCGATTAGTTTTATACATGTGGACACTAGGGCTGGGTGATAAAACGCTAACAACAATTATCGCGATGTAATTTTCCTTGTTATCAATATAACAAATGCCCAATAAAAGTTCCATGTAATTTAAACCCGATGTGTTGCCTGCAATGCATTTTGCATCACAATGAAATGGCGTCACTTTCTCTGTGACTGCTTGTCAGAACCTGCAATGGAGCGTAAGCGCAGACAGCCATAAAAATACAAAGAGGGGATTTATTGAACAAATAAAAGAATGCAATAGGGCAGGCAAGCAGATGGCAGACAGTTAAACAGTTAAAACAACAGGGCAACTCACCGGGAGAGTAGGTAAGTCCAAAGCAACCAATATGGGTAATCCAGTGAAATCCATAACGAAAGTCCACAGTAAAATTCACCAGAAATCCACACAGTAATAGTCCACAGAGAATTCAAAAATGCTAGGAAGAATGAGAACAATGTCATTGTGTCTGTGCTGACTAAAATAACCTGTTCGACTCCTACCTCAGATTTGTCAAATGTGAAATGCTGTTTGGCAAGCGTTCGTCAGGCTTGGATGATAAAGGATATAGTTTAAAATAACAATTAACCATTCGGTTTCTTCAAGTTTTACTCAGGAGCAAAAGTCAGCCTTTTAACAGGAAAGAAATAATAATTTATCATGATAATTATCAGTATCAGCTGATGCAAAAATTTATCATGATAACACTTTTGGCCATATCTCCCGACCCTAGAGCACATGGACATTTCTCAGGTCTCTAGATATTGAACTCTTTCTGGGCTTAATCATAAACCACATTATTAAATTACGGGAGAAGGCGTGTTTATGCCTTTTCGGTATTGCTAATGTTATTAGGCTGTTCAACCATTATTCTACAAATTAAATAGATGGGCAAAATGGATGGCCTCATTTTTTGTTCTGTGGTTATGTTGAAGTTATACAAACCAATCGGCCACTCACAGTTTCTTTAAACATTGTCAATTGACTCTCCAGATTCCAAATTCTTTCGTAAATGCTCTGTAGTTTTTGTAAACAGAGGAAATCACCTGCCCAGGTCGGTTAACAGCAGGCATCTCCCCTACATCAGAAACACAGTGGAATTATCGAAAGATATGGTCCAACCCTTTGACACAGAGACCTGTTGGTTTGAGATAAAACATGACAGAAAACTTCAAAAAGGAATGGAATTTGGAATCCTCACAAAAGTCGAAAGCAGATGTGATCAATTTTTCATCCTGGTGTAATGGGCCCCTCTTGATGTGAATGAATAGATCAACAAGTGGTGGACTCTGGCATTGTTTACAAAGCTTGATGTCTCCTTCCAAGTCTTTGGGTCGCCCTGGGATATCATCTCTTTGCTGCCTTGCCCGGACTTGGCTGGCAGTTCCAAGAGGAGAGGCCATTTAATGTGGATGTGCTTTATGAAAGTGCTACATGAATGTACTGTTCAAGGGATCTGCACAGCAATTAATGAAAATTTAATGAAATTTAATGGAAGTGGCAGGAATGGAAATAGCCCGTTCAGTTTCCCATCATGGGGTTGGTTGCTACCTTTTCCCCAATGTTTATTTCTTCAACACATGCCAATACAAGTTCTGATAATAGCCTTGGCACCAAATGTTCAGCCGTAATGTCTGTGAGCCATGTAGGACACCGCCATAGTGAGGGCATTCCAAAGAAGCCCAATAATCAAGTTATTACATAATGTGTTAAGTAATTAAGGTACTTCCTTGCAGGTATATTTATTGACAGATAGCTGACTATTATGCCTTGACACTATGTCCTTGAAAATATAGCTGTTGGCTTCAATAGTGTGGTTGCAAGTATGATCCAATAAGCATATTCTGGTTCCTTGGGACTGCTACTGACTGGGCCAGACTTTTGGACGGTCAAGATCTGCCCTCAGTACAATGGAGAACTTCGCCTGAAGACCTATTTCTTGCTCTTGTTAGCCATGCATCTTTCCCATACACAGTTTTCTGTTGAAGTTAAACTGAACCACCTGCCCGACCCGGTGAGAACCGGCTCAAGTTCCTCTGGTGCTGGTTTCCCAGAAAATCTCTCCGCGCAAACAAATCCATGTCCTGCTTTTTCCTATGTCAGTGGACATCGAGCCTCTGCACTTTTTGCGTGTTCAGGAGAATCTGATTTTTCAGGTTATTTTCAACAGTAGCCCTAAGGTCGGGTTAGCAAGACGTGCGCAGGTCGGTGCTTCAGAAGAGTAGCACCATGCCCTGTGGCGGCATGCTGGACGGCTGCTTTTATATGCTTAGCTTGGTGGGGGGGGGCGGCAGAGGCTGCATCAGCTTTGACGTTTCATTAAGAGCGTCGGGAAGTCTGCTCCGAGCTGCCATCTTGCTTGTCGATCAATAGTCACAACAAGCTTGTTATGGAAGAGGGTAGGGAATAGGTAACAGGAAAGTACAATACTGAAGCATTAATTTTATTATGATTATAACTGTATGTGTGGCGGCTGCCATTAGGCACCACAACGCCTCCTCATGTGTCTCTCCTCACTTGCAGTCAGAACATATCAGAAAGCCACCCATCTTAGTAATGATACAATTCCGGTGCTCTCTGCAGTCAGTATTACCATCACTCATTTATTATTATGGTTCTTTAAATATTTACTCTGTATAATACTACCATATTCTATTTTCAGGATATTCTATTTGTGTACTGTCTGCTTTTTAAATTAGTTTGCACCACGCTTACTTGTTTGCAGTCCATGTACTGTCTTTGCACTTATGCTGTTTTTTTCACTATTTATATGTTCTTGCTGCATGCACAAGAATTTCCTCTTGGGATCAATAACGTCCATCCTAATCTAAATAAATAGAAAATTTAGGATGCAGTTTTATTATTATAAGACACAAGGCTGATAACTCGGTTTTACTGCCTCAGCACAACACACCTCAACACAGTTTTCTTTCCCCGATTAAAATTTTATTCTGTGGTTACCAAATATCAGGCCAGAGTAAAGTTTAGTATTAAGTGGGGACAATTTTATAAACAGGTTCACATGAACTGAAATCTGTTTACCTTTACAAGGTGCAATCTTTAGTTCTGAAACCCACGAGAAGAATCACAGCAATTCAGAATTGATAAATGGACCATTGTATGTCGAGATAGAAACGGGACACGCAGCCATTCTGAACCACATAAACATAATGAGCTTTTTTGTAGCTAAATCAAGTGTATAAAGAACAGAATTTGCAGCGATTTTCTTTCTAAATGAAGGAGGTTAATGTATAAGATGACAGAGGTTGTTTTAAGCTGTTTCAATTCATAATGCATTTGTTATTTTTGTGTTTTGCAAAGCCCTCCAGTAGTTACAAGTAATTTTCAATTCATGTATAATTATTATTATTGTTCTTTTTTTCTATTAAAATGACCGGACTGTGAATAGGTTTCCTGGAATTAATGCACTTGATGTCCGCTCCTACCAAGAACCAGTTTGCTTCCTGTCATAACACTGTAAATTACATATGTAAAAATACATGAAGGATGAGCAACAGTGTGCTTACTATTTAAAATGGGCTTATTTTTATGCAGCGGTTTCTAACAAGCCTTGTCTTTAGTGTGCCTTCATAATGAAATACAAAAAAAAATGATTTCCTAACCTTATTCCTGTAAATAAGGAGTACATTTATATGTTTTTTTTCTATTCCATTTTCTTTGTATAACCATACAGCAGCCGTGGTTTCGTAGAAAATCTCTTCCACACCGCTTGCAGCACACATTAAGCATTTACGTAAATTTTGGTTCAGATCCACTTGTGTTGCCTAGACATTTTCCATTTGTTGGGCCGTAGCTGATCCTGCAGTGACAGGGTTAAACAGACAGGGGTCACCAGTAATATCTAAATGTACTGCAGGTGATGTAATCATTCTTCCTGGATGCCACACTGTCCCCCACAGAAGGTCACTCCTAAGTAGTGAGTGGGAGAATGGCCCCTCTGGCCACCATCTCGCAGACGTTCCACACCGTGCCTCACGTATCAAAAGCATGGCCGTGTTTTCCAAAGCATCTCCTTCTAAACAGCATCCCCTGCTTTGGTAACTGAGCCTTTTAACTTAGACACGTCCGTGCGGCACCTCAGAGGGTTGGTAAAAATAGCACAGCTCCTCCTGCTTACTACAAACTCAGCTGTTTCTCGCCGGGTATTTTGAGAAATGAGTGGATGTGGGCTGAACGTTACCCTAGGTGTGTGTCTGTCTGCTTTTGGCCGGAACTGGTGAAAGCCACAGTCATTGAAGTGAAGCTGCCGTGGAAGGCTGTCCCCTGCCTCGTGCCCTGTGACGGACTGGCATCGTGTCCAGGCTGTCCCCTGCCTCGTGCCCTGTGACGGACTGGCATCGTGTCCAGGCTGTCCCCTGCCTCGTGCCCTGTGATGGACTGGCATCCTGTCCAGGCTCTCCCCTGCCTTGTGCCCTGTGACGGACTGGCATCGTGTCCAGGCTGTCCCCTGTCTCGTGCCCTGTGATGGACTGGCATCACGTCCAGGCTGTCCCCTGCCTTGTGCCCTGTGCTGAACTGGCGTCCCCTTCAGGCTGTGCCCTGCCTTGTGCACTGTGATGGACTGCCGTCCCCTTCAGTCTGTCCCCTGCCTTGTGCACTGTGATGGACTGGCTTCCCCTTCAGTCTGTCCCCTGCCTTCTGCCCTGTGATGCACTGGCATTGTGTCCAGGCTGTCCCCTGCCTTGTGCCCTGTGTACTTTCCATTACACCCTCCAGACTCACAGTGACACTGTGCTATATAAGCAAATAAGGAAGATGTAAGGACATAGATGAATATACAGCAGCATGCTTATAACTTTTTCGTATTAACACTTTTTTATGTATCAACAGTGTTAACAGAAAGATAATATTATTTAGAGCTTATATTGACATTTCAGAAATAAATACATTTCTTATTTTCTATATGAGGGACTGTTTGACCTCTGGATGTGGCCGTTATTAAAGGAGCCAGCTGTTAATCACCTTATTGACTTTAATTGAAATGCTCCATTACTCTGATTTCATCAACAAATACTGATTAAAAAGACTGTACTAATTGCTTCCCCCCCTCCATACAGTGGTGAGTACCATAACAGCCTGAAATTTTTCCCACAGCTATTTTGTACTTGTTCCTAGCATATCACTGGGAGGTCACCCGAGCTGGATTTATACTGAATCTGGCTCTCTGATGTTTTATCTACCTCACTTGTACGTCATTTTGGACAAATTAAGTAAAAGCAAATCTAAATGTCGATTTCATGTAAGTTTAACTGGTTACGCTTTATTTGACACACAAATACTTAGTAACAACTCAGTTACTACTGAAGTAGAAATAATGAACAAATCATGAACAAATATAGTTGCTACTTGATAAAAGATGTCACTATCCATTAATGATGAATAAACATGAGATCAGTATTTCACTTGTGTTATTCATGACTTGTTCCTTCCATAGTTCCTAATGAGTTCCTTCAGTAATTCACAGAGGTTTACAGAATTAACATAGTAATAAATTCATTGATCCATTAATGATGAATTAACACGAGACCAGTATGTAAGACTTAGTTTGTGGTTTCTTAAGACATAAGTAATAGTATAATACTATATTATTTGTGCCCTGTCAAGTTAAGTGTTACCGTGTAACTAATAAAAAACTGTCCTGCATGGATCTTAAGACTAAAATGCTACCCAGAACTCGATATAGAGGAATTACTTTCTCAGGCAGGGTCATCGCAATCCAGAGTGCCAGCATTGCTCACTCTTAGACTTTGACAGAGCTACCTTGAAACTGACAGGCAGTTACTCTAGCCAGTGGTTACAGCCTTAGGTCAAAGGCATCCTGTCTTATGCCTTCTGTTTTGGCCATGTTTTATCTTATTTTTTACTTTAATCCTGGCATTCCCTATTTACATTTCCTCCATACATCCCCCCGGCGTCTGCTCTCACACCCGGAGGAGTGTCACACCACAGACACCGCGGGATCCCGCTCCTCAGATATGATCCGTACGGTGGTAATAATCTCCGTTTTAAAAGACCCCGTCTGATGCAACAGTCTAGCAATGAGCCATTTAGGGAAGGCTGGACAGGCCCCATGAGGAAGTGACAGCCCTCTTAAATGTGAGGATAACGTGGTCGGCATCATCATCACCATTATCAGGGGCGAGGAACTGGGGGAATGGGTGAATGTGTACTTCCCCAATAGTTAATTTGGCTTCATTCACGCCCCCCCCCCCACTCAAAAAATTGACCTTTACATTTAAATGATTAAGTTGAGTCCCCCCCACAATATCAAATTTTCTCCTATGCCATTGATCATCGTCGTCATTATTATCATTATTATGTGTCATAGCCTGTGTTCCCCAGTATAGAAACCCCTGCATACATTTGGGGTGAATAGATGTGCAGACCATGCTTGTGCACGTGTGTGTGCATCTGTGAATTCTCTGTGAAAGGCTCCACCCCCCCCCCCCCCTCCTGTATGTGGTGGCTGGTCAGAAGAGGATGCAGAGTGTGCTCTGCTGTTCCTCCACCGCCCTTACCTGTCTCACTCAACGCCCTGTCCTTGGCAAAACAAAAAAGGAAGAAGCAGTGGCGCCACTTGTCGTCACGCCGATAAATCACGCCGCGTGCTGATTAATGGCTTTGATAAACCGCGCGAAGTTGCCCCTTCCATTAGCGGCAGCAAGCGCCGCTCCAAGGGCTACAATTAGAGAGAGCGGGGGAACAACCGCCGAGGGCTTCCCAACCCACACTGTGGATGTACCGCAGTAACACTATGCTGCCTGCCGACCAGGGGAGGGCGCTCTCTTAGGGGGCTGCTGCTCTGAATGAAAAAAAAGTTTCTGACACATCACAGATTGGAGCCAGTTCATTGAAATTCACAGAAGGGAGTGACCAATGGAAACGTATTCGTGGCTCCAAATGCAGCCGGGCAGAACATTCCAGAGTCACACGCTCATACACTGCCTGTTTTTTCCGGAATAGGCAACAGGCTGTTTCCAGGCACACATTCACACACTAAGGATAACAGGAAACCTGGGAAGTTCACCTCAACACAGGTAATTCTGCCAGAAGCACGAGAGCCTGCAGCCCTGGAAGGACATGGAAAACATGTTTCCCCTGGAGTCCCACTGCACTTCCGCGGAACCATAAACGTCACAGGAGATTAAAACGAAGCATCTAATAAGGTTCCTTCATTTAGTACGACAAGGGCGAGTTGAAATTCCAGCGTGTAACACTGGTGGGCCCCCCCATTAGCGATGAATGAACCATGCCCATGATCATATTGGCTTTTACAGCTACTATTATAGCTAACTCAGGTTAATGTAAACCAGCTCTTCTATGCCGGCATCGTTCTTCGGTTATTACCTGAAATCTAAAATTATGCTCCTTTTTCTACTGATCTTTATACAGTCAAACGTACAGATTTCTACAAGGACCTTCATTACTGCTCAGTTACCATTATAAATGGACTATATCTCAGTTGTTGGATCTTTATGCTGATTCATTTACTTTAAACTACCAGACTGTGTGGATTTGCTCAGAACTCCATGTCACGTCCTCTCAGTCTAACCAATGTGCGAATAAGGGGGCTTTTTTGCCAAATTTCATGGCTAGGAGGAAAATATCACGTCTTGTTTTGAGGAGTGTGATGCTTTAAACCAGAACATTTGGATTACGTTGTTGGTATGTTGAAAATAATGGATGCCCACAGACTTGTTGCTTAATTTGAGGGACCTGTGGTTTATTACAAGGTTTTAAGGCTTATAAGAGGCCTTGACTGCTATTGGCAGGTCCTACTTAGTCTGCAGTTTTGCCCCTGAGGTCCTGTGCTGAGGATTACCAAATTGTATTAGCTGTGTGACCTCAGGGGACCCAGAGAGGGGGCGTAATTCACTGCAAGTTAATGGAGTGCCTGGCCGAGCCACTGACGGGCGCTTCTGTGTAACACACCCCCCCCAAACAGCAGCCGGAACGTGTCTCAGGTCATGATGAACTGTGGTATATGTGTCTCATGGCCAAGGAGCAGCAGATACTGGATACAATGCCCAGAACAAGGAATGGGTCCCTAATGGACATCGATGTAGGAGAGAGTTTGGTAGAGGGACACAACACATAATTCAAATACAAATGTTTATTTATTGAGGGAATGAATGAAGCCAAATTAATTAGTGGGGGGAACATGTCCACCCTGTCTCTCCGGTTCCTGCGTCCCTGCTAATGGAGGCCTTTGTAAGGACATTGCATTTGCGTGGATTTCTTTACTTTATTATTCTGCCTACAGATATTTTTAATGAATCCATATGACTTGCAATCTATCTTCATACTTTGTGTTGCAGTCTGTAATTGTGAAAGACATCTTTTCAGTATGCAGCTGGACTCATTTTGAGCGTGTGCACCTGAATGTCTTTGCATGTTTGTATAAGGACTCACACCTTTTTCATGTCAAGGATGGACATATAGCTCGTCTGCAGACGGAATGGGTGGTTTTAGAGACCTATGACCGCTCCTCGGTTGTCTATATGCACGTTCTCGCCGTTCTGTTGTCAGAAGAATGAGATTCTCGAAAGAGGTGAGCTCTACCGTGACTACAAAGCAAGCAGATGGGACACAGATGGAGCACTGCCATTCAACGCATCAATTAAATTCCCCTGAATTTCCCCCGATGTCCTTCAGGGTAAGAACGTGACTTCCCTCTCAAGCGAACCTGTACTGCGCTCATCGGCAGCATGCGTCGCCATGGCCGGCACACTGGAGCTGGCGGGACCCATCGGAGTGGAACCAAAATTTGATTTTCTGCATAGCTGAGGGAAATATACTTAGCATTTTTTTAAATCAGAGGCACGCATCTGGGAGAGCTTCACCTAGAACGTAGAAATTAGGTCATTAAATTAGCGTGAGATGCCAGAAAGTACAGGATATGTAAGGCAAACTTACAGTTTTGCAAGAATGTTATGCTAATGTAGCCTTTAGTTAAAAGCATGAAATATAGAATACAAAAGGAGCAATCCTTTCAATAAATATTGGCCAAATATAGAAGAGAAACATCTGATGAAGACACTTGTGTATATCTTTCCTTGTTGCCTGGACTCATTGTTTGAAACTACATTCGTCTGAATTGTTTGACATTAATTAGCCTCTGTTACAATACGTTTAAGCTCTTAGTCCGTAAAATGCTCCCTTATCTGCAAACGGATTCTTAAAGGGGTTTTGAAATTAATTTTGTGCCACAGAGCTGAACGGTGTCCTAAGGCGCCTTATTAGGAGGACGTTGATGGTATGCGGTGGAGGAACCTACGGAAGCCTGTTCTTTGTCTGCCAGTGAAAGGTGAATCTGGAAAAGCATCCATTAAATACATCTTGTCTGTAATGAGCAATAACAGAGTCAAAGCACCGGCTTTTGCCTTGGCAGTTTGAGGATTTTTTAAGGTGGGGGGCATGGATGCCCTAATTTATACAAAGGGGCCAACCTGAACATTTGCCACTGATATGTTTTCAGTCGGTGAGTGACAGGGGAAGGGTCAGTCAAGGAACGAGGCGGCTTACAGTTGGGTCCAGTGCCCCTTGGCCCTACCCCTGGGCTTCTGGTTGGTACAGACCACGTCAGCGAGCACTGTGGTTGGCCAGCGTTTGTGTTCCAGTGTCTAGAAATCCTCTAAACGCAGCATAATCTATAAAGCTTAAAGTAACACAACTGTAAGAATGTTCAGTAGCCGCATATCTGCTGAATGTCTAAGTTAGGGGTGCCAAACCTTTTGATGACTGTTGATCGCATACGTTATGCAAAAATTGCAAGGATCATAAAAAAGATGTATGGCTTGAAAATATATAATTTGTTTTTGGAAATTAACCAGTTCCTCTCCCAAAACTCCCCCAGCATTGTGCGCCCCTATGGGATTCTAACCGTGAAACAGAACCCTTAGTGACTCAGAGCTCGTCTAGGTAAATACAGAGAGCCAGGGGCTTTTGACATTCACCTTTCTAAAAGCATAAGGGCCTCAAAAACCTGCCCCAAAGAGAAGGACATAGAAAAGACCACAACATAGACAACTACAGCCTCGTACTTACGTACGCAACGCTAATACTGCGGTTCGGGATTTCAGCTGCAGCCTCATGATATGACTCAGCGTCTTTAAATCTCAGGGGGAGAAATGCAGATCCTGGAGGTCAACCACAGCGTCATAGTATTAATAGTCATGCTAATAATAATAGCCGTCTGTCCACATAAATTCTTGGATTCCGCTGCAAAGATTTTGTTCCAGAACTCCTGACTTGGCATTCAGAGGGCTTTCTGCATGATCAGCCATGACCTGTGTGCTCAGACCTTCTCAACAGGCAAACAGCAGAGACTATGAGGACATGCATCTTTACCTGGCATGGACTGCTGTCAGCATTAAAAGTCAGTCTACTGCATCTTTCCAAGCTAAACTAACAAACCAGTGTTTTCTGATCATTTATGTCCATTAGCAAAATATCTCTGATCCATCACTTCACAGTTATTAATGTCAACAACTTAAACGCTGTTAATATGTAATATGGAATATTATATATTATGTTTCTTTTTTTCTCTCTATAAATTTGACGTGAACACCGACCCATTTTTATTTGCTATTTATTAACTCGCATTTGTCTTTATTTATAACGTACAATGTACTAGAGAGTATCAGAGATCCCAGTTGCCCAGTTTCCCTGTAGAAATTAGGGTTAAGGGCCTTACCTACGGGCCCAATGGTGATATAACTTCTTATAATAAAGGTCAGATTTTATGGTGTATTTATGAAAACTGCATAGCATGAAAGGCCAAAGCCCAGTACAAGACTTGGAACAAGCAGGATACTTCTTTAATGGGCAGCAATAGTTCATATCTGTAGCAACACATTGACCTTTTTCATGTATAATTAACTGCCGACATGTGATATCAGCAGCAGGGTTAGCTGTGTGTCTTTGTATCAACACAAGAACTGCCACTCCTGGTTAGGATGCAAACATATAATTATGATAACATCAAAGATATTAGCAGCTTTAAAAGGGCTCGCGAGTCAGGAAGTCCCGTCATGCACTTGCCACAGCGACAGCTGCCGCGAAGCCTAGCCAGAGGGTGGCTGCGGGAGCTAATTGTGCTCAAATGCTAAGCTCGTCTGAGTAATTGAGTGATATGCAAATAGTGTTCATTGTCACACATTCCTCATTGCTGAGGTGAGTGGAGCCTTGTGGGGGGGGCGGGGGGTAATATTTACATCAACGTGCCCGCTGACCTGTTTGACTCCAGTGTCGATGTGAGGCATTACAATCTCAGCATTGAAGGAACAGCGTGAACGCTTAACGGCGACGGCAATCGAATTCCGCCTTCACGGCATATAAACTTTCACCATTTGAAAAAACACCTTCATTTGAACTTGTTATTCACATTGAACACCGGGACCGTAATCATTAGCATTCCAAGTCAGCAGGCTATTTCTGAGAAGCCACTGAGAGCTCTTTATAATCATTTTTAATAACTGCTTCAGACTGACATATAAAGCTTGGTGCTATAATATGGTTCCCAGTAAAATAAAACACTAACACACGACGAACGATTAAACCGAAGGACGTGTCACCTCCCCGTAAAACCAGTGAACCTTTTGCCTTCCTCTGCTTCATGTCTCCCCCTGCAGCTCTGGCCGTTATTATTTGCGGTCCATATGGGTTTTTTTGACCCCTCAATCCAGATGTCCTCGGTGTACTGATTTGTGGGCCAGTGTTGACGATGCCTTGCTCAGTCAGGCGAGAGGAGTCGCACAGATAAACCAGGAGGTCTTACTGTACAGCCTGACTGTCTGATGAGTGGAAGACATTGTGCACAGAGAGATTCAGTTGATGCGTGTTTTGCTTGGGGTCACCTATATTCATCCCATGAAAGCTATATCCATTGTGGTGAATACATCCATATACGATGCTACGAAAATGGAGCTGACCCTGTCTTCTCCAGTAGCTCAGTGCAAAGAGCCTTGTGCTAACGATGCAAAAGTTTTTAGGCCAAATCCTGGGGAGGGCCTATGCATTGTAACCTTTCCCCCTGTTGTAAGTTGCTTTATATAAAAGCATTAGAACAATAGTAAAATTTGTGCCTTTTGTGTTTTTAAGATACTGTTACATGCGATCCTTGGAAAATCTAGTGGAATAAGGAGTAAAACAGATGCCCGAAATACAGGCACACCAAAATGTATACGTTTCGGATATTTAACATACTATTTTTTATTTATTATATTTCGTAACATGAAAAGATCACTGAGGCACTGAGATTGTAGAGGGAAACGTTCTGCTGTCATTACACTGTCATTATGCACAGCTTGCCTATGATGTATGCCAGCTCTCACACACTGATGCTCCTGTGACATACCATTCCTACCTTTGACACCTTTTCAGATTCTAAAAATGATTATTCCGCTTTCCAGCAGTAACAGAGATGATATGTAGCGAAAGTTAGGACTGGAGGACTGTGTTTAGGGATCCTCTGCATTTTTGCGACCGAATACAAGAAGCAACATGGGTAATTTTACAAAGCAGCATCACGCTAAGCCAACACTAAAGAAGAGGGAATCCTCTGGTGTGTCTCATGGGTTGTTTTGGCCTTTTTCTGTCTGGGGGAGTCAGGGCTGAGGTGAGGGCTCCCTCCCCGTCTCCAGGCTAGCTTTTTATAGCTGAAATCATTCTCTGTCTCAAACCGCAAGAGACATGCCAGAGACTGAGAGACATTTCGTTATTTTTACACTGACAGTGTGTCGGGAATGGAATGACTCAGGCCTCACCTCTCATAAACGCCTTGCCTTTCACATTGTGTTTGTGATGTATGTGTTGTGGAGAGATTGAGAATAAAAAGAACAGGAAAAAGCAGAGAGCAGCTAATAACTGTTGAGTTGTGTGTGGTTTTTCTCCTCTTTTACAAACATTTTTGCTATTTTCGAATGCTGACTTAAAGTTAAGATGGCACTGTTGCCTCACACCTCCAGGGCTTGGGGTTTGAATCCTACATCCCCAACCCCCCCCCAATATGAAGAGTGCTCCGGTGAGTTTTATTTACAAAAATATGTTCGGAGGTCAGGACGAAAAATGATTGGTTCAGAGAAATAATAGATCAGATTGTAGAGGATGTGGGTCTGTAGGAGGAGGATGAGGGTTTGAAAACTACTATTTCAACCATTTCAATTAAAAGGACTTGGATTTCACTTAAGCACTGAGTTCTCGCTGTGTGCTGATTGATCAGTCTCCTATAATCATGCATGTGTCACTAATGTTAATGTGAAACAGCTGGATGAGTCTTTCAATCAATGAAACAAACCAGTCAAAGCACAAGAAGAACTGAACTATTTAGCCGAGCATGGGAGCCTTTCAGGTTTAAAGTACTATGGAAGACCTCATAGTAGCTCATAGTAAAGTAGCTCATAGTGTCCCTCCTGACATGGAATAGGTGGTCACCCTACTGCACACTACTACACGAGCAGATGACGCAAACATGCTAACGGCTTCCCGTTTCCTACTGACGAACATAAATGGTCTGAAGACGGGTTTGCTGGGTGTTCTGAATATGCCAACGCTAATTGGGTCGTTAGCATGACAAGCTTCCTTCTTTATAATGGCACTTCCTGCCTGCTATCTGGCTGCTTAAACACAGTGTAACATATTCGGTACCATTGACAGCATATGCAGGGATCAGGCCCTGTCTGCTTTTCGTGGACCGTTCCGCCATCTTACTCTGCAGCCATCTGGAAAACAATCTCTTTTAATATAAGAATATTTATGTGGCTTTTCTTAGTATGAAACCTTGATTGACAGCAGAAATGCAAGTCGGTGGACCGGTGATCAACACAGTATGGTTTCTGTATCATTTGATTCTGGGAGGCAGAATGGCAGTTCGTTAAACAGCTGTTATTTCTGCTAACTGACTATAGAATAGCATTGGTCATGCACCCATGAGCTATGGATTTGGATGAACAGATGTGAGCTAGGAAATGGCTTTTTAATACAATGTGAGCGTTGATGTTAGCTATGTATTTCAGTAAAATATTACGTTTAATAAAAACAGTAAAACCCCATTTTCCAACCTTATAACTGAAAACATATTCCCAGCAGCCATTACAATTCATACGGACAGTTTCACTAAGAAACAATCCAATGGTTATATTAGCGAGATGATTATGCTACTGAAATTCAATGTTGATGAATTCAAAACTAAGTTCAACTGCAGTTCAGCTCTTCCATTTGTAGAGGGGGCTGATTACAGTGTAATCCTGGGTGTTAATTATTGCATCTACATGTATCCGTGAAAAGATTCACAACTGGAAAGCTTATTTCGTAATAAACCGCCAGCAGCAAATGTCTCCCTCAAGCAATAAATAAAAGGTTTTGAGCCTGAAGAATGTGCCTCTTTGTATGGTTTCCTAAAAGTGTACAACTGAGGTAAACATTTGTTTCCCAAATGGCCACTTTAGAATTAATCATCGCACTTTGCAAAAGTGAATACGCTCTTGGAGCGTGAAAAGGTCATAAGGATGGTGATACATGGATGTTTTCAGCTCTATCTGTATGGCAGCGTGAATCATCGTCAGCCTGAAATGTTAAGGAAATGCCTGTACAATGTCTGAACGGTCTGTTAAATGTAGCACCTGCCTTTGACAGCATTGGAAAATAGTTCACGTCTCTCCTAGTCTGACCCAAAGCACACTACATATAGATTCTCTTTTGTGAAATAGCTTTATCTAAATCGCAAGGTTTTGATTTAGCTTCAATTGGAATCACAAGATGTTTTTGTTACCTGTACAGCAATATCAAGTTATAACGTTCGTGAACTGAAAGGCACAGTGGAAGTATCATTTTCATTCTGAAACTGGGACTCATGTACCTTGTGTGCATTTGGTGGGTGTTAATCAACATCCTGCAGCTGATGTTCCTGAAAAATCATAATTGTTTGTTTGCCGAAAATCCTCCCACTGACCTTTTTTCAGGTCAATACGAAATATTAATTTGCCGTTATTTTTAGGTTTGCTGTTGAGCAGTGTGGGAGATTGTTGTCTATATTGTCATCACTGTTTCACTCTTTTCATCTTTTTTTTTGTCAGCAAATCAGGACTGGCCAGTTTTATCTCCTTTTACAAAGGGGGCAGGTGTGGTATAGAATTCAGCCATGACCCACAAGGGGACACCCAGCACCGATACACTGATAAATGGAAGATGAGGGCAACATCACTGGTCCAGTTGGCGTTGTCTTTTTGTATATTTTTCTTTGTAGGTACTTGGCACGGATATGATCAGCGTGCCTGTTTCACACTCATCATTTTACTCCATCCTATCTTTGGAGGAATCTGGCAGGCATATGATCAGTGTACCTGTTTCACACTCATCTTTTCACTGCATCCTGTCTTTGGAGAAACATGGCACGGAGATGATCAGTGTGCCAGTTTCACACTCAACATTTCACTGCATCCTGTCTTTGGAGGAACATGGCACGGAGATGATCAGCGTGCCTGTTTCACACTCATCTTTTCACTGCATCCTGTCTTTGGAAGAACATGGCATGGAGATGACCAGTGTGCCAGTTTCACAATCATTGTTTCACTGCATCCTGTCTTTGGAGGAACATGGCACGGAGATGATCAGTGTGCCAGTTTCACACTCATCTTTTCACTGTGCCCTGTCTTTGGAGGAATCTGCCATGGAGATGATCAGCGTGCCAGGGGAGGGAGGGATGGGTATGAATGAGTAGTGGTGCCCGCAAGCGCTGAGAAATCTGCAGTGATCAGTGGTGCATGAAAAAACCAGGAGACGCTGCGTGCATCCCAGAGGCGCTGCTAGGGCGTGCCGCTGATAGAGGACGTGTGCTGATCGCTCGTGAGACCCGTCTACCGTATCCTTGACCTTGAATAAACCTTCAAAAAGCTGTGGAGGAAGAGAGGGCTCGACATGACACAAAATATTAAGATCAATCAAATGTTTGTATTTCTCTTATTCAGCTTGTGAATCCAAAGAAAGCCTGAATGCTTATATAAAATGATGTTTCATTGCAACAGATCAGAATAATGAGTTTTAAAAGAAACAACAAAAAAGACCTTCCTTGGGTCTTGGGGCTAGATATTCAGCCAACATGCCTGTCAATTGTTCAGGTAGTCTCCAGAAGAGCTCGACCTAGCGGATCTAAGGATTTTGATGCTTATTTTTTGTATCGTTTACTTTTCTGCGATTTAGAGCCGTTTCAATCTGTATTAGGTATCCTATACGTATCGTTTTCTGTGAAAAGTAATAAAAAAGTGAGTAACATTTTTTGGGAAAATGAGTGAAAATGTACAACAAAAAAATCCATAATTATCTACAAAACTATTACACTCAGAAATCCACTCATCGCACTTGCTGCCTTGGACTTCATTCAAGATTTTTAATTATAAAAATCTATTTTCCCTGTGCTGTCTGGTCTGCCATGCTCATTGGCAGCAGTGCGAGACACGTAAACATTTACGGATATTCCGATGACACCGAAGCGTTTTCTTGAAACAGCATCTGCCTCGGCGGCGCTGATCATTGATGGTTTGAACTCCGCATAAAACAACAAGCCAGTTTGTACGCCAGGCCAAGAAACACAAACACACAAAGAGCGGCCGTGTGCTTTCTGCTGCTTATCTGCCGGAAGAGTATCGCAGTTTATATGCTATTTATCAGATCATGTGATGCAACATCTGAGGTATTTCTCAAAAAGATCGCAGTGACTATTAAGGATGTTTCAGATGCAGCACACAGCATCATCGCACCTCTCATTTTACAGTGCAAGGGTTTTTTTGTTTTAGTTTTTATTTGAACGCTCTATTTTTAATGCGTAAGTGTGGCATGGAGAGCAGTGCTAATTGTCTTCTGTTGTCAGGTGTTCTCTAGCTAGCCCAGTCACTTCACAATCTGTCAACAACCTCGATTGTAAGCTTTGAGTCCCAAAGATGCGCTGGCTATCGGTATATAATTGGTGTTTCTAATATACCAGCACTGCGAGGTCTGTTCCTAATTTACCTGTCCTGGAGTGAAGCAATACAAGCCTTTCCATGCTATTTCAGATCTCTGGCCTTTTGAAGGCCTGCTCCTCTCGTGTATCCGGTCTCTCCGGACATCTCATCTGCTGGGCCTGGTTTGAAGCTCCGGCCATAGGCTGAAGCAGTCAAATCGCTATCTCTGCCTCCACCTGAGCTGCTACTTATGCCAGGAGAAGATGGTGCTGGGTGAAATGAGGCTGAAATCCAGTGGAGGGGTTACTGGACCTTCTCAGTCGCCTTTATAATTCCATCCGACTCTGGACTCCGAAGCATCATCTCCCCTTTCGCTAAAATATCAGCCCCTGGCATCATGAATTGATCTCACTGAAGTTTGCAGTCTGAAGAGATCAGGGAGACACTGCGGTCCAAGTCAGGTGTGTCATGGATCCACTGAAGCCGTTCCAGCTTTTATGCTTGGTAAAGGGTACTATCTGCATCAGTGTACAATCGGCCATAGTGAAGTGTTTGTGGAGATCCAAGCGATCCAGGGGGACATTGTAGACCAGTTCAGACGTGTCAAGGATCCACTGAAGCTGATCCAGCTTTTATGCTCCGTAGAAGACACTCTCTTTAGCTGAGGCCTGCTTCTGATCCAGTCTTTACCATTGTGGAGTATCATGTCTGCTCACCGCTCAGTGATGTGATGCCAGATGCCATATATGGAGCAGTCTGGTAATTTCCACAGTTCAAGATATCGGAAGGTCTTTTTGTGCATGTTGGATTCCGATTAATTCGCAATACTCCTTCACACGCAAGCAGCCTGTAATAACACTCCCCAGGCCCTCGGAAGAAATGGACAGAGATGCATCTGCTAATGGGAAAAGAATAAATAACTAAAAGCAGGAGTGTGCCGCTGCTAGCTGGTAGGCTAAAGCGGAGCGATTCGAGTCTCACGCCAAACTTAATGCACAGGGAAATGGGGGAAATGCTAATTTTGTGTATACATTTAGCGGTTTTCAGCACTAAGCACGTTTGGAGCTTTGCGTCATAATAATTTGCATTTGTTGCCATCATTCTTTAGACTACACAGTCATAATGTGCTGGCTGTTTGAGACTCTTATTCAGTCTCAGACAGATTACTGCTAGATGTCTTAGTCTACATCCTGTCTAGGGTGTACCTCTGTCTGTGTTAGCCCCCTGATCCCACCCCCACAATCCTGACCAGGAAAAGAGGTAGATGGATGGATGGTCCTTTCAGGAACTTAAACTGGGACTTGAAGGTTCCACCCATGACTCTTGTCATCTCCCTGATATTTGGAAATATGAACAGATATTCAATGAATACTCATTGAATGTACCGATGGACCATATGGTCTATAACACATGTGCATTGAAAATGCAAGTCCGTAACGGTACTGGGGCAGATGGCCACTGGTGAGACAGAAAATTCCAAGAGAGCTTTGTTTGAATAAAGAGGAAATGGCTGGAAGTCCTTCAGAGGAAGCACCTGATGGAAGGGTTTCTAACATGGCGAGCAGAAGGGCACCGGCCGAGAGACCATGGAAGCCAGCGAAGAGTTTTATCAGCTGCTTATTATTCCTGTTTCGATTGGTAATTCTGTATTTGGTTAAACTCATTACGACCGCCATATTCGGTAACCTAGCAACCTTTTGGTCTATGCATTTCACAACAGGCCTATCTGGAGAGCAATTTAGATAAAACATAAGAGGTATGGCTCAGGCACTGGCAGGAAATTTCATTTTAATTTATTAATAAAGGGATTTTTACGGGGAGTAAATAAGCTGCCATAGCAACCACATTGTTTTCTAGAGTAGGGTTTCTGCATCGGCCTCTAATAATATAAATATTTTATATATAAGAATAAGTCCTATAGGCAAGCATAATCTTTCTATATCAGCAGATGTAGGCTGAGGGTTTTAACTGATGAAATAAAGATTGGCATTTAGTGGTGTAACTGTATCACTTTACCACATACTGCTGTCATGGTGCAAGCGTGCCCCTCTCTTTTTAATCCGTCCTGTTGCACTGTAGCAGCTAACTGGAAAGGAAAATAGAAAGTAACTTTTTTCTTTACGTTAATTGGACACATTGACACAGGAGACTGGAACTAGAGGCACAGGACTATGGAGCGGTTCTCCTCTCCGTCATAACGTCCACAGCTATCCCATCTGAGGCACATTGATTTCAGGGAGGCAGATAAGAGACAGCTGGCAGGGTGCTGGCTAGCTAATACTGTATACTGGCAGTAAAATTTGCCAAATGGGTGGGGCAGACTTGCATTGCGGCAGTACGACTTCTTGCTGCCACTGAAACGTCAGATTTTGGAATGCTGTGCATCATTCATGGGTGTGAGGGAGCTGCTGTCAATTTGCAGAAGACTCCTGGAACTTCCAAGAGAGCTGGAATGCCCGCGTCCATCTTGATCTCTCAGCGTGAGCATTCCAGAGCACCGACGTGCCGCGTAAAGCTGCACCTCCGCGTCCTGGTCATGCACACGCAGCTCTGGTACATGGACGAACGTCACCATTCATTATACACACCCATTCCTCACCTCCAACTGAAGCCCAGCGTAACACTCAGATCCCCTGAATTCAAAAGATACCAGGATGTTTTCCACGGCTGTCTGCCCTGTAATCCCCAGCTCCTGCTGTGGGAGCCTCAACTCTCAGCAGATGCTAACGGGCTCTCATTAGCTCAGACAGGCGCCTGCAGAACGAGCTGGCGAGTGAATCGTTTACCTTTCGCCGCCGTCTGTGACACGCCAATGTGGACGTTATGCTGAGTTATTCGGGGTTATGCAAAGCACTTTTCCAATTAAAGGCAGCGAAAGTGTGGCTTTGATCGAGCGTATTGATTATGTAAATGGGAAGCTATAAACCTTAGTAGGGCTGCATTTGTAAGCCTTGGGAAAGGGGACTTAATTTAGTCGCGTAAAAATTCAGAGAGCTGTTCTTACATACATAAGAAGCTGTTGATGTGCGATTACAGACAATACAAATTCTGTGAAATTGTCTGAATATTTTCATTTTGACAGAAAATAATGTGAAAACAGCTAATGTTTGGGACATGCATGTAAAGCCCCGTTTCCAAAAAAGCTGAGACGCTGTGTAAAATGTAAATAAAAACAGACTGCAATGATTTGCAAATCATATAAACTCATATTAAATTCAAAATGGAACAAAGACAATACATTGCATCTTGAAAGTGAGAAAAATGATTGTTTTATGATAAAGAAATTCAATAAAGTTGGGATGGACATGTTTATCACTGTGTTGCCTCACTTCTTTTAACAACACTCTGTAAATGTTTGGGAACAGAGGAGACACACGTGCAAAACTCCAGTTGCTGAGTGAAATGTTGTCCCATTCTTGCCTGATATAGGATTTCAACTGCTCAACAGTTCAGGGTCTCCTTTGTCACATTTTTTGTTTCATGATAACCAAATGTTTTCAGTGGGTGACAGGTCTGGACTGCAGGCAGGCCAGTCTAGCACCCGGACTCATCTACTGCAGAGCTGGGCTGTTGTAATACACACGGAAGGCAGTTTGGCATCATCTTGCTGACATATACAGGGCCTTCACTGAAAAAGACGTTGTCTGGATGGCATGTTGCTCCAAAATCTGTATTTATTATTCAGCATTCATGATGCCTTCCCAGGTGTACAAGCTACCCAAGCGCATGGGCACTAATGCAGCCCCATACCATCACGAATGCTGGCTTTTGAACTGTCCGCTGATAACCAGCTGGATGGTCCTTCTCCTCTGGAGCCTGGAGGACACGGCACCCATGGTTTCTAAAAAGAATTTGAAATTTTGATTCGTCAGACCATGGGACAGTTTCCCAGAGTCCATCATAAATGAGCTCGGGCCCGGAGAAGTCGCTGGTGTTTCTCGATCATGTTTAGATATGGTTTCTTCTTTGCATGGTAGAGTTTCATCTTGCATTTGTGGATGCAGCGAGAAACTGTGCTCACAATGGTTTTTGGAAGTGTTCCTGAGCCCATGCAGTGATTTCCGCTATAGAATCGTGCCTGTATTTAATGTAGTGACGCCCGAGGACCTGAAGATCACGGCTATCCAATATTAGTTTTTGGCCTTGTCCCATATATTTCTCCGGATTCCCTTGAATCCTTCAATGATATTATGTACCATAGATGATGAAATTCCCAAATTCTTTGCAATATTATGTTGAGTAACATATCTCTTAAATGTACTATTAGCCCACGCAGTCTTTCAGAGATACTCTGCCTCTCTGGAAGGCTCCTTTTGTACCCAATCATCTTACTGACCTGTTGCCCATTAACCTAATTAGTTGTGAAATATTCAACCGGGTGTTTTATTTTAGCATTATACAAATTTTCCAGTCTTTTGTTGCCCCTGTCCCAACTTTTTCGAAACATGTTGCTGGCAGCAAATTCAAATTGAGCACATATTAGACATAAAACAATAACATTTCTCATTTTCAACATTTAGTGTGTTGTTTTTGTTCTGTTTTTAAATATGATTTGCAAATAATTGCATTGTTTTTATTTACATTTTACACAACATCCCAACTTCTTTGGAAATGGTGTTGTATTTAACTGAAAATGGTCCATTCTGTCTATGGTCAACGCATTAAATATCGCAGTGCCTGCAATGGTGCTCTCTGCATTTAGCTGCAACTATGCCTCATCTTTGTGCCGTCTGGGGTATTTAACTGGAACCGTCCCACCTGACACGGCCTCTGAGAGTTATTTTTATTTAAAAATACATTAAAGCACCGAATCCATCCATATCAGCTTTGAATAAATGCATCTTAATGAAGATTCATCTCCGTCCGCCCTTCGAGGAGACGTGATCTCAGAGGCCGTTTTCTCGCTTGCTTGCTGCGCTGGATGTATCGCAGCCCGATTTGGCCTTTTGTTACACTCTCAGCTCAGGACGATGTCATTACTTACGGTGTCAAAGTCACTCTCTATTCCAAAGGGGTGAGCTTGTTCATTGGGGGGCGGGGGCGCGGCCGGGCGCGGGGGCGCCGGCGGGGGCGGGCCCGGCGCGGCCCGGCCGGCGACCCAGGCGGCGGGGGCGGCG
>JAODKC010000082.1:6956340-6969939 GCA_026777985.1 Mormyrops attenuatus
GGCTCACTCTACCATGCCGGGACGGGCAACGTGGCCGTCTCGGCACACTTGGGGGGCCCGCTAACGCTATCGTGAGCCCCCCCCCCCCCCCGCCCAACAACATCCCAAGTCCGGAGCCAACTTTTCATCTCAGTCCAGCCCTCAAGAACTATAATTACTATATAACATAAATTTATTAATGCTAAATTACTATATAACGTAAATATATTAATGTTAAATTACTATATAACCATATAACATAAATGTATTAATGTTAAATTACTATATACCTATGTAACATCAACATATAAATGTTAAAATTTAATGACTGCCCGTCTTCTTGAGAAAATCATTAATATTATATATTTTTGTTGTTTTTTTCTCTTGTGTTGAGTTGTTTTTAGTCCTTTGACAGCTGCCTTGAGCAAATATCATATTAAATTCTCGCATTTGACGTTTGCATCACCCTCCGCGTTACGTGGTGCTCAAAGCGGCTGCGGCATTCTTCCCGCTTTGTTCATGACAGCCAAATCCCTGAGATCCCACCCGGCTTCCTTCGCTTTATCCGCCCATCAGGCGAAACACGGCGTCCCCATTTACGACCCTCCCCCCATAAAGGTGACGCTCGCTGGCCTCGCGGGGAACTCTGCCATGTCCAGGTTATCGCCGCCCGCCCTCGGGAAAGAACCTCGCCTGTATGGCACCCTTATCACGGTGAATGAGGCTGCATGATATTGTTCAATCCTCTTTCTAAAGGATGACTAAGCCACAACAGGGCGGTCGACCTGATTTTGCTAAAAAAGCAAGAGACTGTTGTGATTAATGAACAATTAAAACAAACAAGTGGTCACATTAGTCATATAGAAAGAAATAAATGAAACGTCAACAAAGAAAAAGCACAACTAAAGCTGTTAAGATTTTAAGAACATGAGACAAAATCTCGCATATTGATGCTAATATCTTGATATTAAATGAGTTGGTCGACAGCACTGGCAGTAGCCAGACCAGCAAATGTTTGCGCTTCTGCCCCAGAATCCCTCTGCTTGTTAGCCCACCTCGAATAGGAGATACAAGGGGCCTAGTGTTCCAGGATAGACGTGGACCTGCTTCAGAAAATATCCACGCAAATAAGGTCACGCTCAATGGTCATGCTGTAGAAGTATTTCAAGGGGGATGATGGTGGTGAAGTCTTTGGGGGGGGGGGGGGGGGCGGGATTAGTGTTTCCAACCGGATTCCGGCAGTTGAATACCCCCGATATAGTTGGTATATGTACCTTAAGGCAAATGGTTTTGGTAATTTTTTCCCTGGGGGTGGCGGCTGTCATCCATGTGCATCCCATAATAACTCCCGCCCTGTCACACTCGCATGAACATCTGCTAAGCAGCTATAGTTATTTTATATGCTTACTTGTTTAGAAATATAGGCACGTTTTCTCATACAAATCATATGTCTCATAAAAATCTGATGTTTTTTCTGGCTTGAATGTACCTGTGAATGAAAGATGGGGCAATTATAACTGATATCAAACTGAAGAGGACATCAACGTGCTGAAAGCTTGTTCATCCAGTAAAAAATAGATAAAGCTGGTGGTCTATTGAATAAAATTTCTAATTCAAAATATTTAGAGAATGCTAAGTGAATGTAATTAGATCTGTTTAATGCTACATATGATGCTCATCTTTTCTGGTTATAGAAAGTGCTCTTTGCAAAGTGAAAGCAGAGTGCCGTCCTGGAAATGGACATAGGTGTACTGGCAGCCACCATAACCGCTATGGGATTTATGGTTATGAATATGGCAGCGTTTCACTGTCTGTGACCGTGGTCATAGGTGCACTGGTATTCATCGTAACCGACTTGGGGGCTTGGATATGAATATAAAAATATGCATCACAGTCTGTACACAGCCAGACAGCAAGCCAAGGGTTTTGTTTACTGCAGATGGTAAACTGAGGCTTTAGAAGATAATAACAGGGAGAAAATTAGGTTCAGTCTAAAAATAAGGGCGGTTCAGGCTGGGGCGAGAACCCTGGTTTTGATGTGCCGGGACGTGTGAAGATCACCGCTGAAGATGTTGAGGTTCTCCTGTTGGCTTCATAAGCAAACACCAAGGATCATTCGCGCAGGAAAGGCGTTAATGAAGCAGAAAGAGGTTTTGCAGACTCAGAGAGGGCAGGCAGGGAACAGTGAACTAACTGTAGGGAGCTTAAATATGAATGAAGCTGTGAAGCTGTGCGGAGGGAACATTCTGGAAGCTTATATAACGCCGTCTTCGGCCCATCTGCCAGGTCTGCACTCTGATCTGATTTGAGGCGATCGAAGGGGCGTTACGACACACACAAAGAGACAGACACACACACACAGGTCAGCCAGCATGACATGATTGCACTCCTCCAGTAATTATCTATGCGGCAGGTGTTTATGTTAATTTCATTTGTTTTTTTCAGTGATTGTGTCTTGTAGGGGCAAGCGGTGGTGTGTGTAAGGAGGAGATAACTAAAGCGACACACTAACAATGAGATGTGATGGTCAGGTGGTTCTTCCAGCAAACCCTGAGGCCCATGTCACACAGGCTACTGGATCCAAATAAAAAAAGCTCCTTCTGTAAGACAAAGGAGAGGTGTGGGGGGGGGACTCAGCTGTCAGTGGCACCCCAGTCTTAGCGTACACCAGCTGTCACTTCCGCTGTCCCATTCAACAGGCTACAGGTTTTTATGCGCAGGTGGGTCGATGAGGCGTGAATCTCTGCGGGAGAGACTCTCTCACCCTCTGCCTGGGCTCTTGCTTTCAAAAGGTGCCACCCTGCGGCTCTGCTCACCACCGCCCCCTGCTGGTGCTGCTGGTAATCTCTTTTTAACATTTTCCACCCGCCTCACCGAGATCTGTCCCTCGCAGTACCCCCTCGCCGTCTGCCATCCAATCCGTTGGTGTGCTTTAGACGCCTCACAGCAATTAAACGTGGAATTTAAAGTCATATATTTGTGAACCTAATCTCACCGCAAATTCACTGTGCGTCAGCGGTCGGAGGCATAATCCGCGAGCTCCCCGCTCACCGTCCTTCAAGGCAAACATAACAATCTGTCCACCAAAGCTCTGAGATGGAAACTCATTTTTGAAGTCGCTCCTTCTGAAACTGCGTCGAAAACTTATAACCAATGATGGTCTTTGGTCTTTCCTTTAATACGAAGCAGTCATATGCCTACGTTATGACATCCTGTTCTGGATTCTGTGTGACTGTGTGAGGACATGCGATGTACTGCCATCCTGTCCAGGGTGTGCCCTCCTAACGTTGCCCTGACCATGGAAAGCAGTTAGACAGTCGAAGGGTGCCATCATCTACATCCCAACACAGCTCTGTACTTACAAAACTTTTTCAGTCAGACACACAAAACACAACCTAGCTCGCACAAAATAACCAACATACTGTAATTAGTTCATGAAAAATCCTCCGTTCTCCGAGTGCATTTTTGTTTGTTTCCTATTAAAAATACTGCTTCCATGCAGCCTCTTCCCCAGACACATACCGATGTACACTTTCATTTGTTAGGAAGTGTACTTTTAAAATATTATAATGTATGCAAACACTGAACAGAGACAAGCTGTGGCAATATCTGCTCTCTGCGTTTATTCCTACCCACTACAGTATATTGAGTTAAAAGCGTAATGTATAACGCCACAAGCTACATATACAATTTGCAGTGGATTTAACTGACGTTGATGCATGCGATATTTCTGGTCTTCGTTAGCTAGGAGCTATGAGATCATTCAAAATATTGAGGCCGTTTTGTACACAAGGATCGATGTGGTTTTCGCAGAGGTGTTTATATTATTCTACAACAATGGACGCTGTTCCTCATCTCCTGGCCCTAATTATCTACAAAACAGAATGAAAATGTTACAGGTCAAATTAATTAAACGTTACAGGTCAAAAAAAATGCATTAGTACATGTAGCTCATCCATACTCACCCACACATATGTACACACACACTTACATGCACTGAAATCACTAGTATGGAAAATGGACCAAAATGAGCCCAATCCTCCTTCGGCTCCACACATTGGCAAATTGTCCGGCGAGTTTCGGGGACGGAGGCTGAGCTGTACATGTACCCATAATAAGCCCTGATTACAAATTAGCCCGGTCAATGTAGGCGGGCCTTCAGTGTTTAGTGCCCCACATTACAGGTCCAACCAAATCCAGCATAATACATCCATCCATCCATCCATCTATCCATCCATCCATCCATCCATCCATCTATCTATCTAGACACTTGCTTGGTTAGTGACCGCGTGGTGCCCATTCCAGGGAACAGTACTGCTGTAATCCTGGTATCTCTCTCATATGTGACTTCGGGTACATGTTAAATCTCATCTGGGGGGGGGGGGGGCTTGTCCGTGTGTCCTTGTGGAGTGGCCGAACTGCGGCGCACTGCAGACAGCTCCTCACCATCCATCGCTGACACGGTCAACAAATCCGTCCCCGACCGCGGCGATGACTCGCGGGGGTTTGATGGAAAGCGGCGGAGTTAACACTGGGGGTGTGGAAATGGGGGCTGAGGCTACGGGCCGCCGCGTGATTTATCGCACGGGTCAAGCGGCTTTGAATTCCCCATTTTGTCAAGGCAAAGGGATGGTTTAATGGAAGCACAATAGCTGCCCAGGACCATCACTTACCGAGATCATTCCGGCGAGCTGTGTGACCTGCCTCCCCCGCGCCGCCGCACCTCCGCCGCAGAATGAAACACCGATAAGTCAACAGCCACAAGACAATAGTTTTCTCTTTTTTTATTACTATTCTTATGAAGAATTAAACTAGAATTAAACTTGCTCAAGTCATCGGAAATTTGGGGGTCACACCTAATTTTATTAAATTGTGTATGATTACAAACTCATGTGTGTACATGTGTGTGTGTGGATTAGGTTTATATTACTTTGTGGGGACCAAATGTCCCCCACAATGTCATAAAAACCTGTGTTTTTGACGTTGTGAGGACCGTTTTTCAGGATGGATGGATGGATGGACAGACATGGATTTTTTTATAATCCTATTATAAAATATTATGTGACTAATGGCAAGTATATGTATTAGCAATGTTAATGTCATTATTAGAGTCTTCTCGACTGCTTTGGCACATTTCATGAAACATTCTCAAGACTATGAGATCATTTCTCAAAACAGTTCATGCATATAGCACAACACTATGGTATAGCTGCAAAAGCCTGTAACTCACCCAAAACAATTAACTCAAATAATTGCAAGTAATTCCACCAATGAATTAGTCAGTGCCACCAAGATGAAAAGTACAATCAGCATTGTTTTCACCACGAGAACCGAAATGCTTAGATATATCATCAGTATGTCAGTGTAAGTTTGCTCCTGAGGCCCACAATTCAGAATGGTAGTCGGTTCCCTCTTTCTCATTGTCGCTGACTGATCATTTTTCTTTAGCAAACTGATATGTATTCATGTCAAAGACACCAGTTTCAGCACTGCAAGGCTCTTCATTACAGTATGTAAAGTTCACTGGCAAGAGAAAGCACTCGCATGCACATGTAACTTATTCAGATCTCAAGACACAGTAAAATAGCAAACAAAAAAGTCACACAGCACTGTATAACTCAAAAACAACAAGATGGCAATAGATGAACAACAAAAGGGCAACAAAATCATGTACTGTGGGAACCAAAAACACATAAATGGCGTATCACTGCAATTTATGGAATGTATTTTAAAATGATTTTGAAAGCTTGGTTAACTGTTTTGCATGCGGGGGGCTAAGACCATGATCACACACATGTAAAATTTTGGGTGTAAAATTATTACAATGGGAAACTACATAATCTATTTTGACCAACAGGACAAGACTAAAGCAACTGAAAATTGTGCCAGAAGATAACAATTTAAAACCATTTTCTTATACTGTATGTACTAAAACATTTGGAAATTTGTGTGAAGCAATGAGACGATGTTCTGCTGTGCAGAAGTGATGTTATGGTGCAGGGATTACATTTGTTCTTTTGCAAATGTTAATTGTCATTTGAGGAACGTTTCAAAGTAATAGAGGAAATCTGTAATATATGTAATACTGCAAACTTTGTATTGGACAAACACTGAGATTTCTTCTCAGTAGGAACATTCTAACTATGTAAATCATATTATATTTAAAATGAATGTATTTCTTTAGGTCAGACACCTCAGTGCAGTAAATCACAAAATATCGTTTGGAATATTTCATCATGTAGCTTGTGTGACTGTCTGCCATGGCATTTAATAGGAAGAAGAGAATGTGTCATTTGCAGGCAGGTGAATGTCTGTATCGGTTTAAAAAGAAGATGTGCTGTGGAAGGCTATCATTCAGGTCTGCGACTCCGCATTGCATTTGCAGATCTGCACTCATCCTCCTCATGGTAACCCGCGGAGGTATTTTCATCTGACGCCCAAGATAAATTGAAAGGTCTCTGTTGACACAGAAACAATATATGAAAGTCAAAGAAACAATTACTCTTTGAAATCTTAATGACTCTGTCAAGAGTGCGTGTCGCACACACATTGGGACAGCGAGGCCAGCTGAATTGTCAGTTTAGGAGTAATTTTAAACAATAATAAACAGCTAATCACTGTGTTTCATTTACATACAAATAACTGCTATTTCTGTATCTGGCTATTTTGAAGTGCAGAGGGTTCAATCTGTAAGGCAAACCCTATATACTTGCTTCCTTTGCCATGATAAAATTTGAAATTATCTTGAATAAAAATAAGTCCTGCTTAGCACTGATGTGCACGGAAGAGGGATGCAGTTGGAGCTTAGGTTCCCAACCTTTTGATGTCCATGGACTCGTTTACGTCTTACAAAAATGTCATCGAGCAGTTAAACTTGTCAACGGTGTGGGTGTGTGTGTGTGTGTGTGTGTGGGGGGGTTGGGATGCTGGCAATACAATTTCCCGACCAGTTTTTCACATGCTATCAGAAACTGAGAAAATCAGGACCTGCAAAAAATGGCATGGTGTGAAAATATACAGACATGGACAAAGTTGTTGGTACCCTTCCACAAAAGAACACAGCTCTCTCTGAAATAACGTGGAACTCACAAAAGTTTAATGGCACCCCTTATTGTTTATTCCATAAGTCAGACTTTGCTTTTGATTATTGATTCAGGTGAATATTTAATATCATTAGACAAATGAAAATGCCACGGAGAAAAAAAAGATTATACTCTTACTGTAATTCATTATCTTGTGGCACCACCTTTTGCAGTAATACTGCCAACAAGCGATTTGCCAACAGGTAGTTTGGCCCACTCTTCCAGAGCTAACTGCTCAAGCTGTTTCAGGTTCGAAGGGTGGCATCTCCACACTGCAATTTTCAGGTATTTCCGTAGATGTTCAATAGGATTTAGATCTGGGCTCATGGAGGGCCATTTAAGAATAGTCCAATGTTTTTTTCTCAGCCATTCTTCAGTGCTTTTAGCTGTATGTTTTGGGTCATTATCCTGTTGGAGGACCCATGAGCTGCGGCTGAGGCTGAGCTTTCTGACACTGGGCAGTATGTTTGCTTCAGGATGCCTTGGTAGTCTTGAGATTTCATGTACGGTGTTGTACCTATTGTGAAACTTTGTTTTGTTGCATCTGGCACAGGAACCTTGAATATGTGCCGGGCACATGCAGTCTCAAGACTTTTCTTTTAAAGCTGCATTTTTCCTTCTGTAAACAAAGACCTGGTGTGACTGCCCAAAGAGCTCCAGTTTTGTCTCATCAGTCCAAAGTACATTCTTCCAGAAACTTTGGGGATTGTCAACATGCATTTTGGCGAATTCCACTATGGCTTTTTTATGTTTTTCTGTCAATAGTGGGGCCCTCCTTCTTCCATGGAGCCCATTATTGTTCAAAATGCAACGGATGGTGCGATCAGAAGGTGACACACCTTGACCTTGGAGCTCAGCTTGAATAGTTCTGGATGGTTTCCTTGGCTTTTTTTCTACCATCCACACTATCCTTCTGATTAACCTGGGGTTGGATTTATTCTTGCATCCACATCCTGGGAGCTTGGCTATAGTCCCATGAACCTTATACTTTTTAATAATATTGGCAACTGCAATCACAGGAACATGAAGCTGCTTGCAGATGGTCTTATCGCCTTTAACTTGATTAGCTATAATCTTCTTTCTGAGCTCCTCAGACAGCTCTCTCCTTTGCTTTCTCTGGTCCATGTTCAGTGTGGTTCACACAATAATACCAAACAACACAGTAGCATGTTCTTTCCCTTTAAATAGGCTGAATGGCTGATGAAAAGCTTGAAGGCACCTGTGATACTAATTAAGGTTAAGCACTTAGTTTGAAACATAACTATAATGCATGGCTAAATAGTCTCTTCAGGGCTACCAAAAAATCTGTCCATACTAGTTTAGCATATGTTTATAAAAGAAACAACAAATCATTTCTTTTCGAAATTTTTATTGGTTACCTCTATCACACACTAAAGGCATGCAGGTATACGTTAGACAATTGCTTTTAATTCAATCACCTTTTAGTAGAAATGAAGTATTATTTTAATGAGCTTTAAAGGTATCAACAAGTTTGTCCACGTCTGTATACATTTTTGGGAATTAAGTTTTGGAAAACCCCTAGGTTAGTGGTTGCTGTTTTAAGATTAGCTTAAAGAGAAAAAGGGGGAAACACACTGGTTAACAGTGTGAGTGTAGTTTCAGGAAGGACTGTTTGCTGTAGCATTTCATGAGCCAAATGCCTGTTGACTGGGCAGCCAGTTGCTTTTAGAGCACAGATAAATATCAAGAAGAAACCAGAGCAGAAATAGCATCCCACAAGTGAAACCCCGGCTGTTTTTGGGATAATGATAACTTGAGAAAGGGACTCATTTGGTGATAAATCTACAAGCATGCAATATATATGAAAAAGTTTCTATAAACTTATTTTCAACCAGTAGATAATGCTTATATTTCTTGACCCTTTGAAGAAAAAAGTAGTTTTGTATCTTTTGTTAGTGTGTCGTATGAAAAAAACAATTCTCCTTTTAATCCAAGGAGAGATTGAGAACATAAGAAGAATGGAATCGATGGCACTGGGAGGACCATCTCTCTTTATTCCATGGCGCTTTCAATCCATGGCTTTTCCACTTCCAAGCATCCAGCTGCATGGTAGCAGACGGATGCCTGGCCAGATGCTGCTCTGTCTACGGTACCCGCAATTCGATGTGGCATTAGCAAACAGGCTAGCTGCCACTCCCCTGTGCACATCCCCATCACTGGGGTACTGCGGAGTGTCTGTTTCAGAGAACCAGCAGGGTTCGCAGAGTACAGATTAGCGAATGGGGAGCTTACGCTCTCAGGCGTAACGTGACGTGTAATCTGCCTGCCATGGGTGTCTTAGCACCATGCTCACACTGGATAGAGCATCATAATCTAACAGGATTAGGGCACCTTATGGATAAAGACTATTATAAAGCTGGACGTGCTGTTGTATTACTTCTACCTCAGTGTCTGTTTTGATGTGAAGGAGCGTAGCAATTGCGATGATATAATACAGGGGTTTGTAGAGGGAGGGTAAAGGCTGAGAGGACTAAAATAAACAGGTAGGAAGCATGAAAGCAGAAACATGATGTTACCCTGATTTCTCAGGAAACTCATCTGGCAGCAGCTGGTGTGTCTTAAACCCCCTGCAGCCTCGTGTCTGAAAAGGAGACAGTTCTGCATCTAATCGCAAATGCCTGCATTCAGTCATCAAGGATGGAACTGGGAAAGGCTTTAGATGTTAAATGGCCTGTGTGAGTTTGGCTAGCAGTTTTTCTGGGAGGGGAGTGCCATCACCGGTGTTTCCAAACATGCGTTATAAACGTGCTGAGTGCCTCCTCAGGGCGACAGAGATGGCTCGCAGGGGCCGGCCGCTTCGCTCTGAGGCTCTCGGGGCGACAGAGATGGCTCGCAGGGGCCGGCCGCTTCGCTCTGAGGCTCTTGGGGCGACAGAGATGGCTCGCAGCGGGCGGCCGCTTCGCTCTGTTAGGTGTTTAGAAAGCCTGAGATGGGTGCTGGTGAGAGACAGCAGCAGAAGACGCAGTTCAGCTTATCTCCTTTAACACTGGCATGACTGCACAGCTATATAAACTGGCTCTTACTTCAGACATGTGACGGCACTTGCATCCATCCATCCATCCATCCATCCATCCATCCATCTATCCATTTTCTGAATCTGCTGACTTCTCTCTGGGAGAGCTTGTGCTGAGTTTTAGGAATATTTTCAAGAAAACAGACTCATATAAAAGCATGACAGGTGTAGCTAGTGCACTGTATAGCTTCTTTTGAATCATGTTAGCTGAATGAGGAATTGCAAGCGCATTGACCCATGCCCTACAAATAAGTCAGAAGTGCAAGATGATTCCTTGACAACAGTTCCCTTGACAACATAGTCACTGGTTAGTGACAGGATTGTCATCAGAAATACGCATAAATATGTTTACGTTATGTACGTGGCTGATGTCCTGCTGTTATAAGTGCACTGCGACGGGTTTCCTCACTGTAATGTCCTCATTGTAGGCTCACCCAGACTTTGGGCTGGTCACTCGTTTCCGTTACATTCTATCTGATATTAACTACACTATTAGACAAGGCATTCCTGTAAATTTCATGCTCAGTCAGAGGGGTTTCCCATTATTTTTCATATGATGTTGTGTCTATTTATTTCAATTTTAATCAGTTATTAGCCCATTTAATTACAGAGACAAAGGGAGTACTGGTGTTTTTTTCCAGATGTTAATTAGATTTCAATCCATTTTGGTTAACAAATAATCCTCTTAAATGTCCAATACTATGTCTATAGAGGAACTGAAATTTACACTGAAATATTAAAATATAATGTACATGCAGCCATACGGTGGGTGAATCTCAATACAGAAAACGCAAAAACCATATCTGTAGTCTCACTAACTTGCCATCCAAGAACAAACTTGGGGTGCAATGAATCATGGGATTGGTCTCATTTGGCGCAGATGCAACCGATGTATCCTTGATACTTGGGGTGGGGCAAAACGACATCCGGGGATTTTTACCATCCTCTATACTTGTGTTCTTAGTATTGGAACTGGTTTTTGGCAATGGAAGATGATGCAAAACGGGTATACAAGAACACAAATATGGTCAAGTACACATATTGAGAATCACCCTACCTCTCTTTCCCTCCATGGATCTCCAAGACAGGAGAATATGTTGCAGTTTTCTAGGGATGTACAATAATTATGGTTCGGTGTACAAAGATCTTAACAGGAAATTCAATCCGCAGTTACTGAAGACACAGTCTCATGTGCAATTGTACACATTTGAGCATGATGTGCAAAAAAGAACGTCAGGAAAAGCTGGTGAGTGGTCCACCGTGGTATTAGAATTATGGGTGCAGAGGATGCGGAGGTAATGCTTTCAGCTTTGAATTACAGTATTAATTATTTACCAGGGGGTTCCATTTGTGTGTGTGTATGTGTGTGTGTGTTATTTTGATATTGTGGGGAACATTTTCAGGTCCCCACAAGGATCTGTGAACGCAATTAAAAATATAAAAATGGCAAAAGTCTCGTATTTTCTTTGGTTCCTTGGGCTGGGTAGGGATTAAGGTCGTCATGTTGGAATTAGAGTTTTCCCTGTAGAGATGAATGGAGAGTCCCCACAAAGATATAATTACAGACCTGTGTGTGTGTGTGTGTGTGTGTGCGTGCGTGTGTGCGTGTGTGTCTGTGTGTGTGTGTGTGTGCGAGCGTGTGTTTATTTAATGCTCATGGTGGCACCTTTGACTTACCTTTGATGTGAGTGGGAGGACTGTGCAATAGGGGAGCAAATTGCAAATAGTTCACCTTAGAATTAATCAATTAGCCTCATAAATCACTAGACCTACTGTGTGATTTGGTTAGGGTCATCAAATGATTGCTGGTTTGAATCCCCGACCGGTAAAGTACCACTGAGATACCCTGAACAAGGTTCCGCCCCCAAGCACTGCTCCCTGGGTGCTGAATTAGCTGCCCCCGGCTATGTCACGATGTGACAAGTGTGTTAAATGCAGAGGACACATTTCCTTGTTCTGCACTGCATATGCTGTGGTGTGTAAACAATGACAACTAATCACTTTCCCTTACTGTCTGAGTTACAGTCTAATTATGAAACTCACACATCCATTGGCTGGCTTGTCTGGCTCTGGATCAGGGCTGGAGGAGCTACGCTGTTCTAACAGACATATTAGTGCTTACAGATATGAGAATCATTTTGCTTAGCTGCTTCAGTGCGTGGTCAGTTAGCTGCACGGGTGCCGATGCAGTAAATGCGACGTGGGCTCAGCCTTCATTCCAATGTAGGCAGCAGCATGCAGAGAAAGCACACTTAAGTGAGGGGCGTTCATCTGGTTCTTGGCAGACACACCGGAGGCTCTGAATTAGATTCACCCGACTGCTTAATCCTTCCTCTCCTGATTAGCTGGCTGAGGCGGTGCATGTCAGTGCCGGAGACGCTGAAGTTGTCCTCAGAAGAAGACCAGAGGCATTCATGCAGGCACGCCAAGGCCTCAGCCAATCAGATCGGCTCCCCGGTCCGTCCCCCGTTTCCCGCTTTGATGCTCCCAGAGATTTCGAGGTGAACAGAGAAATTGCAGAGACTGTGTTTAGCCCTGACTCACGTCATTTGGCCTGGGAGGTGGGCTTCCTCACCGGGCAAAAGTGTCCCTTCACAGTCACGAAAAAGGACGAGAGCGTATGTGACTCTCCTCCGAACACCACAAAGAACACAGCTGAAAACACAGGCGTGCAGAGGACACAGAAGCTGCCCCAAGACCAGTAAGCTTCAGCTGGCCAGGTCAGGCACTTAACTGGAATTTCAATCATCGGATCAGAATTGGCACTTAAAGACCCCGGAATGTAGACAATTATGTGTCAGCCAGCAGTTTCTCTCTTATCACACCTCTTCCTCTTGCTGTCCCTCACCCCACCCCTGCTTAATTAATGCTCTAGCACCCCCTCGTTCCACAGTCTCCAGACTTCACCCACTTAACCCATTTTTTTGACTCATTTTTGGTTTATGACAAGATTAGTTGGGCTTCGTTCTGCATGCTTGTCTAGAAGCTGCCACTGAATACCTGTAAAAAAAGACAGAGAGAGAGAGCGACCAAGATAAGGAGGCAGAGTGAGAGAGGGAGAGAGAGAGAGAGAGAGGGAGAGAGAGAGCAGGATAAGGAGACGGAGCGAGAAAGACAGAGGGAGAGAGAGAGAAAGACAGAGGGAGAGAGAGAGAGATGGAGAAACAATAAGAGAGCAGTAGGCTGAGAAAGCAAGAGGTGGAGGAGAACCCAAAGAGAGAGGGAGAGGAAAGGAGGGAGTATGAGGAGTGTGCGGTGGGTGCGTGCAGTGGGCGCGCGTGTGTTTGCCTGGGAGTGTGTGTGTGCGCGAGTGTGCGTGCGAGAGGCCGTCCAATCAGAGCTCCCCTCCTGAGCTGCAGCAGGCGAGCAGCACTGGCCCGGCAGACTGGGGAGCGCGCTGCTGAGAGGCGGATCGCTGGACGCCGACGGGCATGCGGCGGGAAATGACAGGCGCCTGTGGGACCTATTAACACCCCCCCCCTCCCCCAATGTACAGTGTGGGCC
>JAODKC010000082.1:6970039-7001374 GCA_026777985.1 Mormyrops attenuatus
CCACCCCCCGCGTGGAGCCCCCCTTCGAGACCTCGGACAGGGTAAGGGCCGGATGGACCACACTGGAAGAGCATCACAGGCAGTGTGGCGGGGCTATTGGAGTCCGGGGCGGAGGGGGTGGGAACTTCACGTCTGTGCTTCGGAGAGTGTGTCAGTCAGTATATCGAGAGGGGCACTTTACCTGGCTTTTTCCTGGCTCATCTCCTAAGTGCGATTGTTCTGTTCTGTACTACACAGGTACTGCTGCTTACACTGTAGTGTTACCATGCCAAGTTACCCTCTGAATTACAGGTGTGAGACTCTTAATGTTTCTGAGATCGCTGCCGCGGAATCCTTTTAAAGTCAGTAAACCGCGTGAGTGGGACATGTGCCTCAGATCGCCAGGAACGCTGTCGGGAATCACACACACATTCGCGCACAAACAGGCAGCGGCAGAGATAGAGGCAGGTCCAACGCGCAGCAGTATGGACCACGCTGAGGGGGAAGGTGGGTCGTCCCCATGGTGTGGCGTTTAGGTCATCGGGAGTCACTGCGACTTCGTTAAGGCCCCCGCCATTCCGATTTCTCCACTTCGTCAGTGTAACGCATGTGTTTGGGCTCCCGTTATGGGATCATCAGAAGGATGAAATGCATTTCCAGGCCGAGCGCAGACTGGAATTAGCATGTCAAGGTGGCAAATCAGCTTCCTCCACCCCCACCAGCGGGGAATCCATGGGATTTTGTTAATCCCATATTAAGGAATCATTCCCAGTAGCCAGGCCCAGGGGACTTGGGGACTGCAGCACTGAGTCCGTCACCGAACACGGCGAAACAGGGGAAGATTAGAAAACACGTTCCTCCTTACCAGAGGCGTGGGGAAATAATTAAGGGAGAGTGAGCAGCATGAGCCTGGGTGTACAGCGCTCCTGACGTCCTCATTAATCTCCAGCTGGATAGACTCCCTTTTCATGAAGCTTCTCTGTCTTCAGCTTATTAGGGAAGGAAGATTGATCTTCCCCATACAGCGCGGGTGAAGGTATCTGCGTTTACACCATGCGTCAGTGGGCTAAATGTGCTGTGAACATGCCACCATCTGCAGCAGGTGGATTCTGTATTAATACCGGGAACAGAAAATCTAAGCATCCTCTGCGGGATGGGAGTTCCTCCTTTAGCTCCCAGGCTCTGATTGGACAGACACCCAAGGGTGGCCAACAGTAGAGCCCGTAAGCAAAGGCGAAATGATCGATACTCTCTACGCATGACTCACACTGAGGCGTAATGTTGCACCAGACCTGAGGCTGGGTACCTGCATAGCTGAAGTCAGTAAAGTGAAGTAAAGTTTCAGTGATTTTTTTCTGATTTCCTTTTGACACAAAAGATGTCTCACACAATAATGTCTTCCTAAAACAAACCTTATGATAAGTTACTGGTTAGTATTGTGATTACGAACTGGAATACCCACCCTATTCTATTTTAATTGCATCAGTCCTCCTGTTATTGTATCTTTTGACAGCAGTTTTATCAGGGCTGTGAACAACTATCAAGGCAATCAGTTTTATTTCATTTTAATTTGGTGTTTTATTTGTTGTTCTAAAAAGACAGAGGTAGACAGATGGGCAGACAGACTGAGAGAGAGATGGACAGCCAGACAGGCAGACAGACAGAGAGACGAGCAGACAGAGAGACAGACAGACAGAGAGACGAGCAGACAGACAGGCAAAGAGACAGGCAGACGGACTGAGAGAGAGATGGACAGCCAGACAGACTGAGAGAGAGATGGACAGCCAGACAGACAGAGAGACGAGCAGACAGACAGGCAGACAGACAGAGAGACGAGCAGACAGACAGGCAGACAGACTGAGAGAGAGATGGACAGGCAGACAGATAGAAAGACGAGCAGACAGAGAGACAGGCAGACAGACAGACAGAGAGACGAGCAGACAGACAGGCAAAGAGACAGGCAGACGGACTGAGAGAGAGATGGACAGACAGACAGAGAGACAAGAAGACAGACAGGTAAAGAGACAGGCAGACAGAGAGACAAGCAGGCAGACAGACGTGCAGACAGACAAACAGAAACGAGCAGATAGACAGACAGAGTGAGATTGACAGGTAGACAGTCAGACAGAGAAATGGGCAGACAGACAGATACGGAGATAGATTGATAGTGTTGCTGATAAGGGTTAAAAAATGGGAGGCCACAAGATTTTTGTCAACAGTTCCTGTATTCATTCAAAGTGAGACCGGGTGAGCTAAAAGACCGGATTCGTCTGGGTTTTTTCCCACTCTCCATCACCTCTGGGACGCTGGGACAGCCGTGCCGAGAGTGCAGCGTGAAATATAGGATTCCATTAAGGCCGGAATATCTGCCTCCATCCGCGGTCCGAGAGGCCCCAAGCCCCCAAATGGAGACGCATCACTCTGCCCTGTGGGCCATCATCAAGCCCGCTCCATCCGTATGAATCGCATGGCCCTGTGTCCAGAACACCGCTGGCTTGGGGCTATGAAAAGATCCAGTTACACGTCTGGGGAGCCAGTCCTGCCCCAGCCAGAGATGCTGGATATGGATGGAGACATGAAACACTTTATTTCCCAGCCACACTTTGGGTTTACTTGATAATGCACTCCCTTCCTGTAGGCAAGTCCAGGAACAAACCGGTAGGGTACACAGAGAGCAGAAGCTGAGGCCTTTCCGTTCATTTGAATCTTTCCTCTTGTAGGACGGTATAATATTTACCGTACGACCCACCTCATTATTGTTAACCATTAATGAGTTCAGGGTACGCACGATTTCACCTGTTGGTGATATTGGCGTGCGGCCCGCATGAATAGTGAATGAAGGCGTTCTAAAATCAAAGCAAAAATACACTGCATTCATTTCCCTAATTAATCATACGCTTTTGTGCAGGTGTGGAAGGTAATCAGAGCCTCCTTATAATCACGCCTTATAATCATGATTTAGCTGTACCTGCTGCGTAGCGAGGATGCTAAGCAGCGCAACACTTTGCACAAAGCTGCAGGGCTTCCTTAGCAAATGAAAAGTTCGCTAAAGATGACAGTTGCTGTCTCTGTTAATATCATAATTGCTGTGCATAGAGGCAGTAAGAGCATAAGTTACAGAACATGTTCTCTCAGTCAAGCCATTTGCTTCATGAAGAAAAAGCCTTTCAGATGACAAATACTACCTTTCCTTAAAATATGGAGGTAATTGCGCTCAGACGGTGACTACGGTAGGTCAGCAGAGACAAAGTTTACCACAAAGTAGATATGGGTAGTTTTCTCTCCATTTAGTTAACCTGTTCAAAAAAACAAGAATATTTTATTCTTAATTCTGTATAGCTTAGATGTTACCTGCATTAATAAACACGGGTGAACCATTGGAATTTCTTTTTATTGCGCATAGACATAATGCTCAGATTTAAAATAATTAATGGTTCTTTTCCAAGAAATTTTGTTATGAGAAACTGTAAGTTCCAGCTTACGGTCCGTTGGCAAAACATTCCCGCTGGAGGTTTTGTATGTCTGCCCACCTTGTACGAGTCAGCCAATCAGGGAGCGGGTGCGGGCAAAACGCTGAGTCACCTTTCCCTGGAGACTCCTCCTCTCCGTGCGAAATCCAGGAAGGGAATCACATGATGGGGGCATCCGCATCACCTGCGCTGTATCACACACACCTGGCCTCCTGTGCCCCGCCCCCCCCCCCCATACCTTTCCCTCGTGTCCATGTGACACGGCTCTGTATGCTGGAAAGTCTGTTCTTTTTTTGTTTCACCCAGGAAATATTTCTCTGTTTTTTTGCTGCATCTTGGGTAAACTGCAACATGACAGATAGCAAATGTCTTTCCGCGGCGATTTGGAGCGGATATATAGGTAAAATCAACACGATCTTAGCGCAGTCACTGTGAGCTCTGTAACTATGTCTGACTTACCCACTTTGACATTTTCAGTCCAAGACCCAGTATTAACTTTTAAAAGGCATGTGAAATTGACATTTATTATCAAACCAAGCATGTAAGGAATCCTCTGTTCCCATAAAAATGACTCATTATGATAAATTGATGTTTTATTGTTGGCCTCGCATATTCCATGCGTTTTCAAGTTACTCAGTTCCTTGGGTTTTCTGGATACTTTTATCTTCTCCATGGATATCCACCTGAAAAGGAGCTTTGCTAGGACTGAACCTGGCCAGTAATAAGCAGTAATGGAGAAAAGCCATATTTTGCCTTTATCTCGTGTTTTCAGGTACATAGGAACCCTGTCAGATTTCTTTGCCGTGTCGTTTTGTTTTTTCATTCATGACTTATCTAATAAGGCTGTTTCCACCTAACGGATATATTCACCGGTGATACGAGCTATCCCAGTCCTGTCTCGAGTTTAAATAGGCAGCAACAGAATATAGGGGAGTTGTAATTGGCTGATGAAATATTGGCTGGTGAGCTTCTACATTTCAAAAGAGGGCTACAGCTTTTCATGTAATGTGACACCACCCATCTATCTCTTCCTCCCCTCTCTCTCTTTCCAGAGGAGGACCAAGATGACCATCTGCTTCAGCTACTGATAAAACCTTGATCCAAACCCACAAAAATCAGCTTTTTGTCTGCACACAATGTGAATGATAGCAAACGCATGACGTCAATAGGATAAGTCTCTCCCTTAATGGGCAGTTACGCCATGGACATTAACAGAACTCTCTGGACTCGCCTAATCTGGGTTTAGCACCGTTTTGCATCGCATCACGGCCTCTGGGTGCAATTCGCCAGCCCTTCGTCACCATGTGGGTCCCCTTCAGCACCTTCTGTCTTTGCCCCTTGCTGGTGTGCCTCAGCTTTGTCCCAAGGAGTTATGGGAATCCCCAGCATGGTCCCATCAAGGGACTGAAGAACCACACCCGAGCCATCGAGGTAGAGAAGGACATTCACCATCGGCCCAAACGTGGCTGGATCTGGAACCAATTCTTCGTTTTAGAAGAACACATAGGATCCGAGCCTCAGTACGTGGGGAAGGTAAGATCCTCCATTTTTAAATAACTGCCAGCCTAATGTCACCTGTGGTGATATTTATGTTAAGTGAAAATGGATGGAAGTAGTACTGGGGTCAGCAGAAGCAGTGCTGGGGTCAGCAGAAGCAGTACTGGGGTCAGCAGAAGCAGTGCTGGGGTCAGCAGAAGCAGTACAGTGCTGGGGTAGCTTGAGGTGGTACTAGGGTCACTGGAGGCAGTCCTGAGGTTGCTCAAGGCAGTGTTGAGGTCTCTGAACACAGTTCAGGGGTCACTGGAGGAAGTGCTGGGGTTGCTCTAGGCTGCGCGGGGGTCACTGGAGGTGGTGCTGGGGTAACTTGAAACGGTGGTGTGGTCACTCGAGATAGGACTAGGGTAGCTTGATGCTGTGCTGTGGTCAGTCAAGCGTGTGCACGGGTCACTGGAAAAGGTGCTGGGCTAGCTGGAAGTGGTGCTGGGGTTGTTCTGGACAGTGCTGGTGTAGCTTGAGGCTGTGCTGGGTCACTGGATGCAGTGCAGGGGTAACTGGAGGTGGTGCTGGGGTCACACAAGGTAGTGCATGGGTCACTGGAGATGGTACTGGCATAGCTCATGGTGGTGCTGAGGTTGCTCAAGACAGTGCTGGGATAGCTTGAGGCAGAGATAGAGTCACTCAGGGTGGTGCTTGGGTAGCTCGAGGCGGTGCTGTGGTCGCTCGAGACAGAACTGGGATAGCTTGAGGCAGTGATGGGGTCACTGGAGGCGGTGCTGGGGTCACTCAAGGTAGTGCAAGGGTCACTGGAGATGGTGCTGGGTAGTTCAAGGTAGTGCTGGGGTTGCTCAAAGCAGTGCTGTAGTCGCTTGAGACTGGACTGGGGTAGCTTCAGGCAGTGCTGGGGTCACAGGAGGCAGAGCTGGGATTATTTGGGGCAGTGCTGCACTCACTTGTTGTCCATGAGTATACCACTGCATACATGTGATGCTGCTTTTATTACTGCAAAGCACGTAACATTCAGCTGAATGCGTAGCTTTCCCCCTTTCTCCACAGTGAATAACTAGCAGTGTGTTCAGGAACCACGTGGTCCTGGCGTTCAAACTGTAGCTCTTAAGAGTTTTTTTAGCTGATGAGATGCGTGCAGTGCTGAGCATGGCCAGCTGAACACAGCCGAGGTTTGTCTGTTACTCACATGCTGAAACATTAATCTGAGTTACTGTACAGATGCAACGGATGTAGTGGCATCACCCAGCCTCCCAGAGGCGCTCCAAAACTACACTGAATACTACCACACCATTTACATTTCATGGATACCACTTGGCTGATGTTTATGGTGTATGGATCCCATACGATTTGATGTTTATGGTGCGTAGATCCCAAACAGTTCCTGTTTATGAACTGGAACTGGACTGGAACTGGAACAGGCACAGGAACTGGAACTGGATGTCGCCACGTGGGAGATGTTGTGGTTGGTTTTACCAGTGCGTACAGTACCGTGGCACAGTGGATAAATCAATATTTTATGGCTGATGTGGCATATGGTTAATGTACCTTTGACATTATTACAGCTTATTTTATGGATATGGATTGCTTAATAATGGAACTGTTGATATAACACTAATGGTTACCACATTAGTAATGTGTGTACACTGTTTGACACAGTAATAGTTAGCGGTGGAATCGGAATACTTGGAGATACTCCTAGGTTTTCAGATGGAGGCCATCACGTGCAGCAGACCTCCTCGCGCCCTGGATGCGGTGCACCTGCACCCGTTCCCATCGCATTTATTTCTCAGCCCGAGCCGTGTCGTTTACATGCGCACCTCGCACCCGCGTGTCCGGGTGCGGTAAACTTAAAACAGCGCTGCGGTGTCTTATTTTTAACCTCAGGTCCCACCTTACATCTACACCGAAACTTATTCCCAAAAGACCAGCCAATAGGGACGCTCCCCCCGAGGCACAGGTGTATCAGCATGGAACGTTTGTTACGAAAGCATCCATCCAATCCACGTTCCACTAAGGCGTGAGCGTCAGAAAAGCCCGAACGCCGCGTGGCTGCATGTGCATTTCATGCTGTTCTCGCTAGTGTATTCTGCCCCGCTGCTAGGATTGAGTACCGTGTTACAAATCCTCTGGCTCCACTCCGCCTTGTAAGCTATTGTCTGCCCATTGAATCGCTTTTATTACAATGCAGTAACACTATTGAGGTTTTTTTCAAAGCGACTGCGGAAAGGATATAAAAAGCTGACCTGAAATTGCATGACGTTGTTTCCTGGAGTATCCTGTGATTGTTGTTCATTTATATATTTATTCATTAAGGAGCGTTGATTTATTAAAATGCAAAGATATGTCTTTGATTAGTGCTGTTTGCAGTGGTGTGTCTGATTTAATAATAATAATGATAGTAATAATAATTATTGCTGTACAGGGTTATAATGAGTGCAGTCAGTATGTGCATGTCAGTATTCGTGGTTTGTATGCATGTCTACACGTATTCACAGTGTATACACGCATCTTTTTCGTGCTATTTGCATTAGGTTAGCAGGCTGCCATCAGCTTGTACTTACAAACCAACCGTGTAAATATAGTGAAAATGCATTCAGCCAGAGAGGGTGGTATTAAACGGGCCGGGCAGCGTCCAGACTCCCACACGGCAGCGCCGAGATTCTAATGCGCTCCGGCGATTATCCGCGACGCGATAAAAGCGCAGTGAGTGCAGCGAGGGAGAGTCAGACAGGGAGCGGCGACACCCACGCAAAGGCGCGGACGGCCGGACGCCGTTCGGAGCCGGGGAGCTGGCTTTCCCTTCAGCTGGCCAGAGTCCCCCGTAAATCACTGCGGAGTCGCTGCGTCTGCCCTGAAACTGTCACACGCCCGATGTAAATCCCCCGTGTGAGGGAGGGAAACTCGTACGCTGCTCATCAGCCCAAGTGTAAAGAGTGCTGAGTGCAACACTTTCCGCACTATATATGCCGTTTTTTCAATAAAGAGCAGAAATTTTAATTTGATATTTATGTAAATGATTTACATTTCCTTGGGGATTCAAAGCTCCTGTGCATACTTAACACCAAAGAATTCCTACGCATTTCCTGTTGATTATACTATCTTATTTTACTGCTCACTTGGATGAATGCATCTACAGTTCAAATTTTAAAAGTATCATATTCAGAGCTACTGAATAATTAATATCTATAAAAAATGTATCTCATTGTCGTAATATTTTTAATCGATATTCTTGGTATTTCTCTTTTATTTCTCAATAAAACGGTCTGTTTCATGCAACGTCTGTTTAAATTTTAAAAGGCTTCTTCTCGATGACCTTCTTTACATGTATAATACTGCTTAACCCTTACAACCCATATTTTTCACCGTATTTATATATGCAGTATGCGTGATGCTAATGATAAGCAGGATAATATATTAATGAACGTCTTCTAGCTGTGGGCTTCCATACACACTTAGCTCAGCTTCATAGCAGTATTTACCACCACTCAAACCATGTATTTGCATGGGGCCCCCAAGGTTTTGTGGTTTGGCCCCCTATTGGCTACAAATAGTCACTACACTAAATATTAAATAAAGGCATTCCTTATTTAGGAAATGCTGAAGCAGCATGGTCTGCTAACCAGCTACCCGGTTACAGTCTTCAGACTCTAGTCGCTATTTATTTAGTTTTTCAACCATCTGAAGAGGGTGGAGTGGCCAGAGGGGCAAGGGGCTTTTTTGTGGAGCCCCTGGAACAACAGATAGAAGAACATCCCCTGCATGAGCTATTAGTTAGGTTCTCCCCAAACGAGCTTGATGGGCCGAATGGCCTCCTCTCGTTTGTAAATTTCTTATGTTCTTATAGGAGATGCATGCCATTCGTTGCTAGTGTTGAAGTCTTAAAAATTATGCCATTTGAATAGGATGTTTTAGAGGGTTCAAGGATACTCTCGAGTGAGGGAGGTATTTTCCTTCACTCCTTAGCTACTGTGGGAAGGTTGGCATCCTTTAATATTAAGGACATCTGAGCCACCTGCGGAGTTAGCTACTGGTAAGCCCCATTTAACGTCTACGTTAAGCTGCTAATAAAAGAGCATGAAGGTGCAATGACTTTCATTAGCAGCTCACCTCAAAAAGAGTAAGGCTTCAAATGACCCTAACCCAAAAATGTGTTGCTAGACAATAGCACAGATGACTCCACACAGGAAGCGACTCCCTGTCAAGTTTTACAACAAGGGGGTTGTTCGGACAGGTGAGATGCAGATATTTAAGATGACAGTGAGTGAAACTGTTGGTCAGAAGCTTGAGAGACCACCTTGGCAACATCTGTGCAGGAGCATCATCTGCACACATTCTTTTAGACTCCTCTACTGCCAGGAGAAAAACACTGGATGTAGCACCTTAAGCTCAGTAGATGTGTTTGCCATTTACGTTACTCACTGTTTACGTTATGGTAGCGGATAGCATCAGTTGCTACCCAGTACTACGGGAATAAAACAGCTTTTAAAACAGCTAGGGTTTTTAACTGTCAAACTGAGGTATGTCCCTTTTTGGCTTTACCTCCTGCCCAGGAAAAATGGTTCTTATAAAGCAAGAAAGAATCTAAACCTGGCTATATTCTTGGTGAGGTGGCTGGGATATCAACTAAATATTACCACACTTTTACCTTTTGCAAAACTTAAAGGAACAGTGGATGAGAGAGTATTTTTGTAGAATGTGTCAAAGTTCCAAACAAATTCACATTTCTTGTAAAAGGTTTTCTCAAAATGGCTGCATGGGATAAAAAAAATATGTTCAAAAGGGAATACAGCACATTAAATTTGGGAGCCCAAAGAACACTGAGACCTTTACCTGATCAAATAATAGTTTTGCAGACGGATTTTCTGGTAAAAGCAAGTAAAACAATATTGATGTGCTGTGATTCCCTCTCCCACATTCTCTAATATGCCGTCTAATACAGCTTTGAGCGAGAAAGGGTTCAGTTAACCCTAAATCAAACAAATGTCACAGACATAATGGCATTTTATCAGTTTGACTTAATATTCACAGACCTCTAAATGCATCAGAAATCATTATGGATGTAAAATCAGCTTTTAAAACAGCTAAGGTTAAGCCAGCCTATAAAAATGAGATTTGCTGGGATTTTGGACTGATTCTGGACCAATTAGACTTGCATTTCTTGCTGATGAAGTCACCATGGCTCTAAGTAGCGGTTCAGAGTAGTGGAGCTACTCAACAGTAACCTTGTAAGGTACAGATAGCTCACAGAAAGAAAAATGATTAGTCCTGAGAGATATCCAATCAGATTGTAGAGGAGGTGGATCCAAGCAACTAGAGGAGGCGGGACCAACCAGTCTGATCTCTTGGTCCCACCTCCTCCAGTGGCTTAAACCCACCTCAACTACAATCTGATTGGTTAGCTCTCTGAACATTCATTCACCTTTTTGCCCTCAGAACAATTTTGTTTAAGTAAAACTACCACAATCGTACAGATTCCTTGGATATAAGAAAGGCAGGTATTTCTGAAGCCATTTATTGGATTTTCTCAGAAAGCTAAAGCTGACCATTTACTTATATTTAAAAATAGCATTCAATAGAGCTCCATAATCCTCTGTGTAGATGTCCTCATCAACAGTCTTGGCTTAACGTGCATTGCTTATGTTTGGCAAAGAATTACAAGTAAAGACATTCATTATTAAAATGGGCGTATTAAGTGTGTAATTTCCATTAATTTCGAGCTAGAAGTGACCTTTATAACATGCGGCAAACACATGATATGGCACACAGGTGAAATCTCAGGCATTCTGGCTTCTTGTCTTTCATATTCTTCCATTCAGGAAATCACATGTAAATCCTGTTGAAGGAGCTTCAGTGCAAACATGAAAGGGACATGATGTAACATAGGATAATGGGGCATGTTTGTGTAGTTCAAATTAATGGTGCAGATTATAAGCAGCATGCAAATAGGCGAATCGGACTGAATGAGGCTGAAGCTTTTATTGCTGGGGTACAGAGGTCAACACCATGGCAAATTCTGAGGGACGTTGTGATCAAAATTCAGGTTTTACCAGGGACATGATATTTAAAAATGTAGCCTATGGAGTTTTTTACCACAGACACAGACAAGTCTTGCCAAGGACACAATTGTCCGTCTACAGACATGTTGACGATCCCTGCTGAGGTACCTTGGAGTTATTTCCAGTGCAGTAAAGCTACAGTGTATCGCTGTCTCCTACAGGTCTGACCCACAGCTTTGGACTTTGAGTACCAGCCTGAGTGATACAGCATAGAACTGTCAACTGCAGGGTTGACTGAGCCAGGATGGCCAGGAACGGGTTTAACCATGTTTCTCAGTAGAGTTCCAAAAAAAGAAGCGTGCAGCTATGAGGCAGCAGCAGGTCCGTTAGGGCCAGCTGAGCGATCATCGTTAAAGGAGCTGCAGTGATCCAGTGTGACACCAGCACTCTGCCAGCAAATGGAGAAATCTGGATGCTGTAGGAACCTGGGCTTTTTTAAAGCTTGTGAGTGTTTCAGAAGATTCTGAGAGACTCCTAGGCTCTGACAGGTACAGTTGAAAGCCAAGATGCAGGGCATACACACTGCCACCTCAACCGTGGACTGTTAAACACTAATCAAGCTTTATGAGTGTTCAGCAGTTAAGGAGGGTGTAGCAGATACTGTTTAGTCATCGCAAGGCCATACACAATCTATTTGGGCTAAGGGAGGGTTTCACACAAACTACATACCAGCAGAGTCTATGAGGATGTGAACTCACAACCTAGTGGCGTAATGCCACCACCTCCTCCTTGTCATTTGACTTTTCCTATTATCATTATCTGTAAGAGATGATCAGGCAGAATGCCCTTGTTTCCTGACTCTGAAAGCACACAAATCCGCCAAAACAGCTCCGACCACGGATTCCTACCTTAAGCTCTGCCTTAGTGCCCGTTTTCCGCTCTTCTGCAGCAGTCTTATAATCTCTACACTCGTTTTATTGTGCCCTTCTTCTAATAACAAAGGTACAATAGGAATATATATAATGAGGGTTTAAAAAAAGAAAGGCTGTTATCTTTTGTGCTGAAGACTCCAGGACTGGAGTGTGTGATTTGAAAATAGTGATTTGATATATCCTGTCTGAATGAGGTAATGGGTCCCTTAACAATTGCACATAAATCTATCAGATCTGGGGGAAGAAAGGCCTTCTTATCGAGCTATTGAAGTGTAGCAATTCTGTGTTCTGGTACGACCCTGTTGTTTGAGTGAAAACTGTGTGATGGTGGTATTTTTTTTTCTTTTCTCCCTCTCTCCTTGCTCTCCTAGTCCAGTCACATTTGAGCACTGGGAGTATGGGGAAAAAAAGGGGCGAGAGCCTATGGCCGAACCTGTCACATGTCTGTCCCCCCCTCACACCCCCCACCCCAGGAGTGAGAACTAACTGGCCCAACTCCCCCTGGGGTGCTCATGTCGTGTGGGAAGTCCGACCCTATTCAGATACATCACCGGCACCCACATCACCGGTATACACACTGTCTGCCCTATTCTCCAGTGTCAGGGAAGACGCAGATAACCAGCTCCCAGTGGACACTGTTTATCTGGGGATAGTGCAACTTTAATTCCTTTTCAGGAAATGTACTGTACAAGCTGCAATATCCCCAGAAGCGTTTACATCAACAAACCAAAGCCCGTACAACACGCATACACAAACATATGCACAAGACCAAGGAGGAGTGAACATATCTGCAGCAGCAAACTGCTACAAACACTTTCTCATCTCCCAGAATATTTCAAAAAGACACACACTGTACTGAGTCCTTCAAACCTAAGGTTCTTGGTTCAGCAAAAAAGTTGGTCTTAGTTAACAGGAACCCCTGGCTATTAGGAGCTGTCAGGTCTTGAGGACCATGTTAACAGAACTCCTGCAAGAGCTTCTGTTTTCCTTCCAAATCTTCGCACTTCCCAAAGGCACGTTCATCGTTATGATGATTGAGTTCATCATGCTGCTGGTCGTGCTCTTGCAGGTGTAACAGTGATGCCGTTGATTGGTTGAGGAATTTATTAGACATGTTAAATTCACAAATGCTCATTAGTTTAGCTTATTTTGTTTCAAAATCCTTAATGGATTCCATGGATTCAGAGTGGTATCGGTTAGTCAACCATATCATTGTATCAAGGCACATCCTTTCTAATGTTCCATATTTACTTTGAAAGTCACATTTCTTCTTTCTTGTTCATTGTTACCTTCTTACAATCACTTTCAATCACTTTGAATTTGGTGTCATTGCCATTGTCACCACTGTGATCCTCCATCAACACAGTCCTACATCACTGCTGGCCAATATAGGTGGTAGGTTTCACCTTGCACCTCTGCTAAGACCTGCTCGCTATGGGTGACTATGACAGGAGACAGAAACTCCGTCATAGCCCTTAGTTTCCACCATGGTAGCTCTTGTCTTTCGGCTGTCGTAGACCTTCACTTTTGGCCATCATAGCCCCTTGCTTCTGGCCATCATAGCCCTTTGCTTCCGGTTGTCGTAGCCCTTAGCTTCCGGTTGTTGTAGCCCTTAGCTTCCAGCTGTCGTAGCTCTTAGCTTGCATCTATCATAGCCCTTAGCTTCCCTCACATATGCAAAACTTCTCACCCTGACAAGGCACTAGTGCGCGGTACAATGAATTCAGCAGCTGTTTCCTGTTAAATGTTTAAATCTAAAGCAACCCGATTCGTGGTCAATTTTCCGTTCTTCATTAAGGCTTTGAAGAGAACATGCTGCCTGGAAACTAAGAAGGGACAGAATTCCTGTTGTAGCCTTGAATGCACCTCGTCCCCTTGACTGGCTACCTATTGTGATATTCAGTCATAAAGCTGGATTTGTACCTAAGCCATTTAGGTTAAGTACCTTGCTCTGGGGTATCGCTGTATTGTTCAACTCCATATTCATGGCTGTTTCTCCAGCCCTCAGACATTTATCAACTTCCAGGCACATCTACACAGAATAGGGACCGGGAGAGTGCAGATGTATAACACAGCAGGTTTGGCAGTGGCCATGAAACTGATGCTCTTCATCACTGTTTTCTTGTTTTTTCCCTCTCTCATGGTTCTTAGTGTGTTCTTCATTAAAACTAAAAAAAAATCAAAGCATTTCATTGATGTTTGCATATTCTCTGTATATTTAGTTTGAGGTTCACGGAGTCTGCTTTTGCCTTCAGAAGCCCGAAGGTGAATTTCATCCCAGTGGGACTCTCACTAGTTTTGCAACAAGCAAGATCATTTTATGTAAGATAATTGAGGAATCCTGGTGGCAGGAAAGTCTTCTTTGGCAGTGCTCCTGGTTAGCATTAACGCTAACAAAAGTGGTTACACAATAAGGCCATTATTTCTGGAACATTCCCTTTGTCAGCAGCCTTTTGGCATTCATCTTTTACATCACGTAGCCTGCTCACTGGGTTTTGAATGACCATAACCTCTCACATGTAGTCCAATGACCCAGGTTCGAGTCCAGCCCCAGGCCATCATAACTGTCATCCGTTTTCACCCAGCACTTCAGAGCTGCCGGGATTATGTGCACGTGTGTGTGATCAGGTGAACACCACCTCTCTGCTTATGCCTGACATGTGACCGTTGTGAGTTGTGGGGAAGTAACATTTATCTGCTGATGTTAATCTAATACTTTCTACTCAGATGACTCTAAATTAGCATATTAATGAAAATATCTAGGATAACTGTATGTAATATGAACGCTGCAACCAAGCACCTTGATGCTGTTTAAAATTTGTTTTCTACCAGATATGCGATTAAGAATTCTGCATATTTGCCACGATAAGCAGTTTTATTTTCCATATGCTTATTTTTGACTGTGGATTTGTGTTTAATCCTTGTTCCCGTTTAGTGTTTAGCGATTTAAGCAATGCTAGGCAATGGTGGGCCTGCAGCCTGTCCCAGAAATGTACTGTCAATGTGCAAATACCAGCCCACATAAACGACAAGTTCTTGGACTGAGGGAGAGAAGCAGAGCGCAGGGTATACAGGAGGAATATGAAGAGAGTGGGGATCAAACCCACATCCCCAAGGATGCGAGAGCACAGCAATCCTCAGTGCCATGTTTTCCGCACTTTACACCTTCATTTGTGCTACAATAAAATATCGTTTTCATTTTGGCTATAAATCCCCTTCACCTCAGCTCCCTTTGCTCAGCTCTGAACTTTATCATAACGAGGTGTCTGGAGTTAGCCGCGTCCAAGACAGAGGGCATCCATTATACAGGTGCCAAATTAGGATTGACGTGGTGCGGGGAGTGTTGGCGTCAATCGCCGACCACCACTGGCCTGAGGAAGGAAGGACAGGCCAACTCCGCACCCCAAATCTGTGCCGTACAGCTTGCTAGCCAAAGCTATCTGTTTAATGTCAGTAATGGTGTGCCGCTTTCCCACAATGCACCTCTAGGGGCTCGTCCAGGTGTCAGGTGGACATGACCCACCCCCCCCCCAACCCTCCTCCCGGACTATTCCTAAGGGATATGTGATATCTTCACCCTGTGGCCAGGACATTGTGTCCCCACCGGTGTTAGCTTTTTCTGTACACCACGGCATGTGCTTATGTACTAATTGAGCTGATATTTACCTCCAGAAACATACTTTTTATTTATTTGCTCCCCGGACCCCTTACTCCACAGCGGCGACCGTAAATTACGCTCCACTTCTTTTACGCAGCAGCACATTCTCGCACCAGCGATATGCGGCAATGCTAAACGCGGTGTCACTCAGACTTTAACCTCTCGGTCACTGGCTGCTCTGGTAATGCTTGCTTTGCATTGTGGGTCAGCGTTTCTGGCTCCTTGACGTTACAATATGTTCATATCTTTCCAGAGACAGGTAATTAACTAAGAGCTGGACAGAAAAAATGCTGTAGAAGGAAGCAAACACAGGCATTGTCTCGCGGTGTGGGTGTCACCGCCGTACTACATTTGTTTGCATTTGGTGGGGGGAAACTTGAATTATTGAAAATCCTAATATAATTTAAACGGCGGCTAACATGGCAATAGCAGTTAAGCAGTTTCTGTTTTTTATGAGGTTATAAGTTCAAATCCCAGAAAAGCTGTCCTCAATAAAGCTTTTTAAAAAATTTATGAATTATTTTTCTCAATAAATGAAGTAAAAAAAAAAAATTTGACTACGTCATTCCAAATTAGGTAACGCTTTACATTACCTACACACTCATAATGCTTTTATAATGCATTCATAGAACTTTCAGTGTACCTTCACAATGCATTCGTATAACATTCATAAGCAACATGTAAGTATATCTTAACATGGTAACACACCTTAACAGCTTTAATATACATTAATAAACAGTAAGACTTTACAATAACTGCTCCTTCCTAATGCCTTTATAATGCATTATATATGTAATGCGTAGAACACTCATAAGCAGCATGTAAATATACCACAACATCCTAACATATCTTAACTGTTTTAATATACATTAATAACGAACATTATATGATAATGACATACTTTATAATCGTATAATGTTTGTCATTAATATATATTGAAGTTGCTGAGGTATGTTAGGATACTTACACGCTGCCTATGAATGTTCTATGAATGCCTTATATATGCATAATGAAGGTGCACTGAATGTTCTGTGAATGCATAATGAATGCATTATGAGGGTGCAGTTAATGTAAGGCGTTACCCAAAATTATTATTTATGAGTTGTTAGTTTAATTTTGTAATGTGATTTTAGTTAATGGGATCTGTAATTTCACCTCACAGTTGGAACACTGAAAAATAATTCACATCATTCGTTCATCATAATGGGGCATTTACAGCCTATTGCTCTTCTGTAGATGTATTATTATTTTTAATTGTAGTAGTAAATATGCCAGGTGTAAGTGAGCAGATGTGGTCACCTGCACTGTCGAACAACCAAATGCATCCATCGTATTGTCTCTGTTACCACGACAACAAAGTATAATGCATTTACTGTACTTTCCGATAATGTGGCTCATTGTAATGCGACTAATCTGGACTAGGTTGGATTAACCTGTTCAGGGTAATGACATCCCCCTCCCTATCCCACCACCACGTGCGCCCCCGCATACACTCTAGTGTTAGAATTATATTTTAGCCAATGCACAGATTTGTTCCAGCCAGGTATTGCAGGAACCGTAAATTAGCCTTGAAAATGTCACAGTGGCTGACACATGCCTGCAAGTCCTTTCTGCAGAAACACCTCTGTGAAATTCTGAACAAATGTTCAGACCCACCTGAGGCTACCTCTAAAGCCAAGTACCACAGACAGCTTTCACCAACAAGACTTCCATGTCCTTCTGTACATCCTTCTGTGTGAGGGGCCTTCAGATAAGCCTTTTATTGTTCAGTGCCTCTGTTTGAAATCACAGAGGAGCGAAAACACCCCCGTGTCAGTAGTGGTACTGTCCAGTTCTGCTTCACTTCATATTTCCACGGGGCTCTGCTGATATTTACTGCCATTCACGTATTTGCATTAAAGAACGAAGACTCCCAAGGCAAATTTACCCATCCCCTGCAGATCCCCTGTCTCGTGGGGGTCACACGTGCAGGGATGTCTCTGACATCTACTCCATCTACCCATGCAAGTGACATTTTTTGGATCAGGAAGAATCGTAGTAATGCAGTTTTTACGCTGCTGAATTTTCAGTCATCATTATTATTTTAAATGGAATGCTTTCAAAAAGACAGTGTCTTCTTATGACTCCGTTGTGTGTAATTTATCGTTTAAGACGTGTGTACGTGACTATGCGAGTGCATGAGTGTGTGACTAAGATGTTCTTTTGTCATACAAACACCTCCTTTCTCCCCCTTGCAGCTACACTCCAACTCGGACAAAGGCGACGGCTCTGTGAGATACCTCCTTTCTGGTGAGGGAGCGGGAACCATATTCCTCATCAACGAGGTCACAGGAGACATCCACGCCACCAAGAGCCTGGACCGTGAGAAGAAAGCGCACTACGTCTTACATGCACAAGCTATCAACCGGCACACCAACAGATCCCTGGAGCCGGAGTCGGAATTCATCATCAAAGTCCAGGATGTCAACGACAACGCCCCCAAGTTCCCGGACGGGCCGTTCGTCGCATCCGTGGCCGAGATGTCCGACGTGGGTAAGGCACTCAAACCTCGGTCTTTGATACCCCATGCAGCAGTAGATATTAGCTGGGTCAACACTTTCACTGAGAACATCCCCTGCTGGATTATACCCTCTGTGTTGCCATCACTCACCGCCCTCTAAATGGATTTTTTTTTCCACTTTATCATCCAGAGCTATGGAGATAATAAGATTGAATGCAGGATTATATTTGGAGAAGGCAGGTTTATGTTTTGCTGTCTAAGCAGTCCCTTTCGAGATCGTAACACATGCTTTGGCTCTCGCCTGGAACGTGGGTTGATGTTTTCACTGCCTCTTTTCATCACTCTTACGATATTTAAGTTCTCCTTTTCCACTGCAGACCACATAAAGGCGTGGGATTCGTTATAGCCGTACGTAACATCAGTTCACATGCAGCATTGGATCACCATTATTACCAGTCACAAAAAAACATGATATAAAACATGGTTGAGTACGTATATTTCATGATCCTTTCCCATCGTTCTGAATTGTGTCTGGAGAAGCACTGCACAAGGTCCTGCAACATTAAGAAAAATGTGTGGCCTTGCATTTATTTACTAGAGAATAATAAAACAGAAATCTTTTAAAAAGCAAACCAATCTTAAGCTCTTAAAGATGGGGGCAATGCAAGGCTCACTGTGCCTGAGACGGGAAGGTTGCCGGTTGAAATCTCTGGGTCGGCGAAGTAATTTTACTGATCAAGGCCCTTAACCCCTAAGTTGCTCCAGGAACTGTCTGACCCTGCTTTCCCAATTGTATGTTGCTTTGGATAAAATGTTTCTCTAAATAAATAAAATGTTAAAGATCGCATTATAAATTTTTTGTGCCGATTCCGCGTGGAGGTTCTTGTTCTCCATCGGAGGTTACCTCTTCCAGTGCTCTGTTTGAACTCTAACTTGTGCAGTTTAAGCTGCCTGCAAGGTAATGAGCGCCCGTGTTTTAATTTGTGTGCACATTCTTTGCTAATACCTTTGCACACAGTAGTGGCATCGCTCTCCAGGCTTTAAGGGGGATTAATCCTTCTGCTGAGGCCCTCAAAGTCTCGCTTACAACACGGGGGAGAGGAAAGGCGCTGAGAAACCTGCCCCTTCGTGCGCTTTGTCTGCGCGGAAGATTAAGTTTGTTTTATTAGCTCGCTTGTTTATATATTTTCCATCCTGTCGGCCTGGTAATAGTGTTCTGCCTCTGAGAGTAGTTATAATATCCTGAGCTGCCAAGTGCCCCCGTCTGCATATTGCTTTTCACAGGAAACTGGCACGCTTGTTTTCCAGTGACAAAGTCAGTCAGAAACGACGTGAGACAACAGCGAAGTGCAGGACGCTTGCTGTTCGTCATGGAGCATTCCAGTGGGAGTCTTACTGCAGCGCGTTATTGATTATGTGGTGCTTATTGATGCGCTGCTGTTGTTAGGTTTATATTGCTCTTTTGAAAAACAGGGAGGATGTTAAAGGTGGAAAGCAATGGAACAGCACCAATTGACCCGCACAGCACATTTAGGGGTGGAAACCGATTAAAGAACCCCAGACTTTTTTTTTTCTTCTTAAGACCTGGATTCGATGTGTTTTGGGCCACCTCAAGTCACATGACATGCCATTATTCTGTCACACGCAGAAAATGCCTGACGGTACAGTGGTAATGAACAGCAGGCATGATGTTATGATGTTTAATAATGGAAGCAGAGTGAATTTACGGAGCATGCCCAGAAATGTTATAAACATCACTTACTTCTGCTTTCATGAATGTGCTACCATGGGGGATGATTACCCTTTCTCCACATTACCTCGACTCCGCCGGTCAGCAGAAGCCCTAGTGTGATTGCTGAGGTAGCCTCATCTTGATGCTCCTCAAACAATGCAGAAGCTCATTCCCCTTCTTCTTTTATTCCTTGGGGGGCATTTGTTAGTTTGATGATGCGGCGGACGGTGTCCTGGGTCAAATCCAAGATTTATGCAGTGTTGCAGGGGCCTCTTGAAATGGACGGAGATAGCCTCGGTCCACTGGAGGTGTTTTTAAAGCAGCCACAAGCCGGTATATTAAGAGCTGTTAAACAGAGAGCCATGTGAAGCATCACGTCTCTAATTATCGGCCAATCAGTGCTGATTAATTAGAAGCGCGGGACGAATGTGCCGTGGCGGGATGTCGTGTAACTAGCTGCGAGCTAACGGATTAGCCTCTCGTCTTCACTCTGAAAAGCAGCCGAATGGAAGAATAGCTGGCAGCAATCGTGGAAGTGGGAAAGGTGGAGGGGGGACAGGGCGTAACAGGCACGTAACTCCGGGGAATGCCGCAGCGGAGTGCGGCTGGCGGTGTCTTATTGCCATTCCTCTGTTTCATTTGCTATTCATCTTCTCTTGCTCTCACTATAAATAAGCTCAGAGCGAGGGACTGAACAAACGTTTGTTTGTATTTCCCTGTTGTTTTCCCTGTAAACAGACTGACCAAGGCCTGTGTGTTTAAGCTACTCTTCACAAATAATCAGTAAAATATCGGATCAGTGACTAATGTAGCGTGGTTACGAATGACCGTCAGCAGCAGCGAGACAAAGTGAAATGAATAGAGTGGTGAATGGCAGTATGAATGGGCCGTTCATCCTCGCCGTTAGCAGTTCGAGAGCAGGTGGATGTAGTGTCAGCTGTCAGGTACGCTTCATTCTGGTCACTTTTTATTCGTAGATATCATACAGCCACAAAAACCTACAGGATTTTGGAACGCAAACCGTTTTAAATGCCTCAGCATGCAAGCTGAGGAAATGGCCCTTTGACGCCTAAAAAAGTATCATCGAGAACCCGAAAATCTGGGGTGGTTTTCGTGCATCGTAATTTTAATTTGTAGCAAATAATTCTGATTTTTTTTGTTTTTTTTTCCCAGCTGGTGCTTTGAATTTAGTTACAACGCCCACTGAGTATATCAACACTTTCAGTGCTCAGGTATACCTTTTCATAGATCTCTTGCTGAACGGGATTAGCTACCTTTTGATGCAAATAACACAGCATTTAGGAGTTGTGCTGTGACACATAGAATATTTTCATTCACTGAAAACAAGCATGAGCACAGGTTGGGGGTGTTGACACTGAGATCAGACATGGAACAGAAATCTCCATCCTTGTGGAGCGCGAATAGATATCAGACATATCTCAGTTTTCTGTTTAAAATGCACATAAGAAGCATCATTTGACAGCTGATGGCAAAATGCAGAAGTGTGTGGATTTAACAGGAGCAGGTTAAAGCCTGGATGGGCGACGCAGTGTAGAGCAAGGTGCTTCTGTAAAGCAGCCAGCTGCCTAAAGTCCTTGTCTGGCAATGAACTTAAATCCCGCAGTGTAATAAACCCCAGCTAGGTGACAGAACATTTATGTAGCAGATGGTTTTGTCCAAAGCAACATCCAAGTGAGGAAAGCTTGGGGTCAGACAGCGTTCAGCTCCCCCAGAGCAGTTAAGTTACTGCTGAAGGACCCAGTGGCGATATAATTATTCTGCCAGGGGTAGGACTCAAACCCACAACCTTCCAGATACGGGCCCAGAGCCCGAACCCACAGAACTACACGGCACCCTGTGCTGGAGTGATAAACTCTGTTGTGCTTTTGAAGGTGGTATTTGCAATCTGCCTTCTTGGACAGTCAGTGCTGCGATCCAGCCTCAGTTATTCAGAAATGCATTAACGGGGAGACTTCCTCGCCCTCGCTCTGCTGTTATAAAATGGCCTGCATGCTGTGGGACTGCGGCTCAGTCACGCCTGACTCTACCCATGAATCTCAGCGGCTATAAATAGATCCTCATTCGAAATGAAACTGAAAGTGGAGTTATTTGGCTGGAATGCATATAACTATGGGTGGCACGGTGGCTCAGCGCTCAGATCTGTCACCTCGCATCTCTGCGATTGAGGGTTCAAATTTCACTTCCACTCTGTGTGCAGAGCTTGCACGTTCTCCCAGTGGCACCTGGGGTTTCTCTCACAATCCAACAACATGCAGCTGGGCTAACTAGTGTCACTAAATGGTGTGTGTGTGTGTGTGTGTCTGTGTGTGTACACACCCTGTAATGGAATAACACCCTATCTGGGGTGCACCCCAGCCTCGTGCTGCTGCGGTTAAATGCCAACATGACCTTGTCTGGGATAAACACTTAGAGGACAGAGGCAGTGCAGATATTTCCTGAGCATTTAGCACATTTTTAAGCTGAGTTTAATACAAATAGCATGTGCTATTGGCCAGTTCTGAATCCAATTAATAATTTACTGGTACAAACTAATTTTTAAAGGAAAGAAGTTTTCTTAAAAGCCAAAATCAATGTTCTAGACAGCTTTCTCTGTCGATGATGTAAAAAGTGCACTGCTGTCTGTTTTAGTGATTAATGCAGTTTTCATATCATGACTGAGCACATAAAAGGCTAATAGATTGCCAAATTAAATTAGAATACAAGTGAAAGACAGAGAACAGGGAGCAAATGAAGAGAGGCTCGCCTCCGTTTTAAGATGCCACCTCACAGCATTACAGATCAGGTTGGAGAAGTATGACCAGTATTGGTGTGTGGGAAAATGACCAGGGAAGCCAAGCCTATTAAACGCACTGGTAGAGGTCACCGTCGCTACCACTAGGGGGCCAGCATCTACTCTTAATAGTTAATAGTATTACATACTTCTCAAAACATCCACACTGTTTCAACACAATACAGATCTTATACTGCACACAATAAAAGTAACTGCAAATTAAGACAATTACTTTACGAAGTATAGTAGAAAAAGAATCACAGTAGAATAGAATTTCACTAATGGTGTGTGAGTGTGCCCTGCGATGGGTTGGTGCCCCATCCTGGGTTGTTCCCTGCCTTGCGCCTGAAGCCTCTGGGATGGGTTCCGGAGGGGCGATAACAAACATCTATGTTACTGGCTTATGTATTTACCGTACTGTATGTTTTATCGTTATTTTAAAGTGTAATATTTTACAGTGTAGCCTAGGTGTGTAGTAGGGTATACCAGCTATGTCTGTGTAAATGCACTCTATGGTGTTTGCACAACAATGAAATCGCCTAACAACACATTTCCCCTATCCTTATCGTTAAGTGACACATGAGTGTAGGGTCGTCCCTCTGTATAGCTATGAACTTTGCCAGTTTTATTTCACCATCAATCTCACTTTGAATCACTTCTGCAATGCTAGCTATGTAAAATCACTTTGTATGGAATTCCTGAACATTCCAGTAAATACAGTGAATGAACGCCTATGTTCTGTAGGAACAGCATCAAATTTAGCAAAAACAGGCGCCAGCTCCACAAAATTTCCCGTTATGGCTTGTTGCAGATTTATCGTGTCCTCTGAATATTAGTGCTTGTTGCCCAAGATAGAGCTTTGCAATTATTCTTATTCTCTAAAATGCCTTGATTTTTTTGGGATAACACTTTACTTGATGGACACAAATTCTTAATAATAACTCATGAACAAATCATGAACAGATCATGAACTAATGTAGTCGCTACTTGAGAAGATGCATCAGTGTTTAACTTGTGTTATTCATGACTTGTTCCGTAGTTCACAAAGGTTTGCAGAATTAACAGATATAGTGACACATATAGTAACTGCCTCATGATTCATTAATGATGAATTAACATGAGATCAGTATGTAACAGACTTAGTTTGTTGTTAATTAATACATAAACAATAGTATAATACTACATTATTTGTGCCCTTTAAGTAAAGTATTACCATTTTTTTAAACTTGGATATTATGCCTTGTGGACCTAGCTTGCCTGGACACATTCTGGATAGCTTTGCTAATTCGGAAAAGCCAGCTGTTGCCCATGGGTTGCCTGGGGGCACGTTGGCCTGGCAAATAAGACAGGGGCAGCAAAATATCTTTTTTATATTAGCTCTATCACCCAGACTAGTGTAGTTCTCTGTATTAAACAATCACATACCTCCTCTTGTCCGTTTCGGTGCAATATCTAAGAGTTGGCATTTCATCTTTTTTTTATTTTGAGTTGCTGCTCAAATTGTAATTTTATGAAGTCATTCGTCACTAAAAAGTCAAGGTCGTTCATTTTCGAAGTATGATGGTGGCATTACTACAGTGTGCTTGCGATTTGGAAAATTAAAGAGATCTGATTGGTGGGAAGACTTTTTTTTACTTTTTAGCAGTGTGCTTCAGTGAAGGTCAATAAGAGACGCTTCTGATTGGCTAATCTTGCATATTTTTTTTTCACCGAGGGATGCCAGTGACTTCTGGCTTCTGACACTCGTTGCACTCACAGCAGTTTTGTCATAGAAAGGGATTGCTTGGGAAAGGCACACTTGGAATGACTTACTGTACTTCCACGAATATAAAGCGAAAATATATTTATATGTAAACATATAATAATGTTTATAAAACACTACCAGTCAAAATTCTGGACACACCAAGCCACCTACGAAGGAGAGTGATAGTGTCACATCTCATGACCTGGCCACCTGACCTAAACACAGTAGAGATGGTTTTGGAGGAGTGTGACCAGAGAGTGAAGGAAAAGCAGCCAGTGAGTGCCCAGGATGTATGGGAGACCTCGTTCAGGACAGCTGGAAAAGCATCCCAGGAGGCCACCTCATGGAACTGGCATAGAGGAGAATGTAGGGTCAGCCTGTCCCTGGAGCAATTTGGGTTAAAGGCCTTGCTCAAGGGCCCAATGGTGGTCTCACTCTCCAGACTCAGGCATTTAAACTGGAGTCCCAGCTCACACAGCCCCCCCAAGAAATTATTATTTGTTTTGTTTAATGGTCAGTCCATATTTACATGTATGTTATTTTATAGTTTTTATGTCTTTAAAATTATTCTAAAATGTAGAGAAAAGTACAAATAAACCTTCCTATGGGTAGGTGTGCCCAAACGTTTGACTGGTACTGTGTATGAAATGCAAAATATAATTTTCTACATACATTTTTATAGTTTAACTTTGTTACGAGCCTCAGTCTTGGGGTGTAGCTTCCCGTAGTACACGGCCCTCAGTAAGATTCTATACGGCAGTGTTTCCCAGTCCGGTCCTTGGAGACCTGCAGACAGCCCACATTTTTGTTCACTCCCAGGGCAGGGAGTTGGGATGGAGCAAAAATGTGGACTGTCTGACAGGAATTTGGGAGGGAGCAAAAATGTGGACTGTCAGGAATTTGGGAGGGAGCAAAAATGTGGACTGTCTGGCAGGGATTTGGGAGGGAGCAAAAACGTGGACTGTCTGAGAGGAAGCTGGGAGGGAGCAAAAACATGGACTGTCTGGCAGGGAGTTGAGAGGGAGAAAAAACGTGGACCGCTGTGGGTCCTCAAGGACCAGGTAAGTTAACACTGCTGTATGGTACTGTGCAAAAGTCTCATGCACTCAAAGGAAGTGATGTTTAAATGATCTTCATCTTGGTGTAAAATTATGACATTATGTCTGTCAAAGTGTGCCAGCTCATAGTTCATTGAATTATTTAACTAATGTAATTCATTAAGAAATTGAGATGGTGGTGAAATTTAATGCATACTTGGAATGACTGGGGTGCCCCAGAGGAGAGGTTTGGGAACCGAAACGGTGTTCATCTAGCCATCCAGCAAGATATCAGTAACTTCATGGAGAACAGAAGGAATTCTTTGCATTGTATTACTGTTAATTTACATATGTTCTAATGTTATATTGTGTTTTTTTCTCAACAAATATAGCTCCACTTACTGCTGAGATAAATAGCCATAAACATTTTCTTTGCCTGCTTTCTATTGTGCAGTTATGTATATATTTAATGAATGCCAGCATGTGTCACACAGACCAAATGTTTAAGACAGTTATATATTTATATGTGTAGTGGTTTGCTGTGTTGGAGGTAATTAAATATTTGGAACTTTATTTCAAGATTCAGAGTATTATGATGCCGATGCTGGGTGAAACAGCGGTAGCTTTATTGCTCTGTCCTTTGCTTCTCACGTTAAATGTACTCAAACTATTCAAAGTTTGTTTTGAGTACTACTTAATTCAGAGCGTAATTGGTTAAACTCATAGAACATCTACCCAGGATATATGCAAATATGGGTCTCAAGGCAAAATTGGGAAGATTTAAATATCAAAGCTGTCCTATGTGTTATAAATATTGTTTGTGTGATCGCTCGTCTAGAATGAAAATGGGCAGATCAGCCTAGGCTAGGTCAAAATTTATTATAAGATACACAGCTTTGATAAAAAAGCTATTTGATCTGAGAGAGGTCTTTATGAATGTCAAATATGGGCCAACCAACCTCAGCTCTTGCAAACAGACTGTCCCAGAAAAAAACATTCCGTACACACAGGTGCGTAGACAGATGACATGCTGCGGCAGGGTCCAAATCAACCCTCACCAGGGGAACCAGACAGATAATGTAATTGGAAAGGGTCTCCAAAGAAAGCAAATAACTCTGGATGAAAGAAACAAACACCTGTTTTCAATATGATTGTTTCGAAGGTCATTGTGGTTTTTCTTAACACATTTTTGACTGTAGAAAGAGAAAAACTGCTAAGCAGTTTGAGTGTGGATGTTCTGCTTTGGGTTGCCCCACCATCTTGAGTAATTCTCTGCTTTCCACCTGTAGGGTCTGGGATAGGCTCCGGACCCCCAATACCCTGCAAGTACAAGAGGGGATGGATGGATGGATGGATGGAGGGATGGATGGATGGATGGATGGATGGTTGGTTTGAGTGTGACAGTGGTTCGGGATATGTAATATTAGGCTGGCAGGTTTTATCCCAGACTGCTCTCCCTTAGGAGATTCCATGTTCTTCCCCTCCCCATGTCTCCCTCCTGCTGTGTATCCCCAGACTGCTCTCTCTTAGGAGATCCCGTGTTCTCCCTCTCCCAGTGTCTCCCTCCTGCTGTGTATCCCCAGACTGCTCTCTCTTAGGAGATTCCGTGTTCTCCATCTCCCCGTCTCTCCCTCCTGCTGTGTATCCCCAGACTGCTCTCTCTTAGGAGATCCTGTGTTCTCCCTCTCCCCGTGTCTCCCTCCTGCTTTGTATCCCCAGACTGCTCCCTCTCAGGAGATCCCGTGTTCTCCCTCTTTCTGACCCCTCCACCAAATTCCCTTAATCACAGCTCCCCTGAATAGCATTTTCATAGAATTTTATCTGGAGTAATCACAGCAGCAAAGGGCAGTGGCTTTTCTGGCACCTTCCACACTTTATCTCTCTCTTCTTCAGTAATGGCTGATTAAGTTGTCTAAATAGTTTCACTCACCCAGTTAAAAACCGGACGAAGGTAGCTATTAATCTCTGTGTCTGAATCGGATACAGTGAAGTCCAAATGCTTCCCATGGTGATCTTCCCGTATCAATCTAAGTGGGTTTTTCTATAAACCTTGCAGGCACCTCAGTATTCCAGGTCAGTGCCACAGACGCCGACGACCCAACCTATGGCAACAGCGCCAGGATTGTGTATAGCATCCTACAAGGACAACCCTACTTCTCCGTGGATCCCAAAACCGGTAGGGCTTCTGGATTTTCTTCTCTACACCGGGAAGGGGGTTCACACACAGCACCCAGTCCTTGCTCATCTATCTCATGAGAGTTTAACTTACACAACAATGTTCTGAGGACAGAACAAACAATGATTGTTTCAGACAGTAGAGGAGGTGGGTCCAAGCAACTAGAGGAGTTGGGACCAACCAATCAGATGTCTTGGTCTCTCCTGTTCTAGTTGCTTGGACCCACCTCCTCTTCAATCTGATTGGCTATCTCTCAGAACCAATCATTTTTCGTTCTGCCCTCAGAACATTTTTTGTGTCATCAAAACTCCTGCAAATGCTCATCTATTGGGAAGGGGGTCTTGGAAATAAGGCCGATAAATCCAGTGCTGTTATCCAAAAAATAAGAAAACAGAGTTGCACACTCCCGGGAGCAATGGAGGTTAAGGGCCTTACTCAGGGACGCTACTATGAAATCGCTTGGCCAGTCCCAGGATTTGAACCAGCAACCTTCTGATCACGACCACAGCATCGCTGAGACACACGTTGCCCCCAATGGTTTAATATCTCTGCAAGTGTTTTCCCCGCGGTTGCATGTAGTTCTGAAGCTGTTGTGGGTGCATAATTGGATAGCGCAAGGAGAAAATCCCCCGTCAACCAGGCTGTAAACATTTGTCTTTACATCGATGCTGAATGCAGTACACTTATTCATAATATATTCCTCCGAATGCATGCTAGAAGTGTAGGAGAGGTTTAGACAGCTGACAGGCTTTCCAGGAAGCCAATGCTTAAGTAGAGAAACCGCTCCACCTCACGGGGAGCCCCCCAGCACATGCTGTTGCCTGCCACAGACAACATAGACAGCTTCCTGTATTTTGCAACAGCTTACTGTTTTCACCCTCAAGAAATGAAGAATAAACAAACAAACAAATAAAGATATAAGTCTAGATAATAGGCACTTGGTCTTCACAAAATGCATCTTTGGTTGGGAGAGCTTCCAGATTCTGTTAAACTTCAATCTGATGAGCATTGGGGTTGTTTTTGTTGTTGTTGTGTATTTGTGTGTGTGTGTGTGTGTGTGTGTTTGTGGATGCGGTTTAAATTACATTCTGAGAACCAAATGTCCCCCATAATGTGATAGAAACCTGTTATTTTCATGCTTATTTTCATTTTTCAGGTCCCCACAAAGATCTGTCAATGCAATAAAAAACTAAAAATGCCAAAAGTCTTGTATTCAGTTACTTATGGTCAGGGTTAGGGCTGGGTAGGGGTCTAAATCGTCATGTTGGATTAGAGTTTTCCCCATAGAAATGAAGGGAGAGTCCCCTCAAATATATAATTACAAACCATTGTGTGTTTGTTTCTGGTTCTCCCAGCTAATGTGTCTCAGCTCATGTTTCTGAAATGCTAACTATCATGGAGGTGTGTTCTCAGTAAACAGCGCGGCTCATAGACGCCTGTGTGTACAGATTATGATTCTCCTCCTGTCTCCTCCTCCCGATACAAGCCACTGCCCAGCCTGTAGGCATGGACATATCAGGCGCGGCGGTAATCACATCACCGCGATGATGCGATAAAGTGCCCACTCTGCGGCGGCGGCCATAACACGGTTAAAGGAGGGCTCTGTGCGGAGACCGCAGTGCCAACACTACCTGTGAATCACTTCGCCAACATTGCGCCCGGGAAATCTGTTTACGAAAAAAAAATAACACAATCTGTGAGTCTCCCGACGGACCCCTTTAAGAACAGAGTTCCTCGGCGGGGAGGGGCAGAGTGTCGGAAGGAGGTGTCCGGGGGCCACTTCGCATCCAATTTGCCAAAAAACTGAAAGAAGACAGTGAGAAGCAAACATTTACGGACCCTCTGTTCTTCAAGACGAACGCACGCCCCCGTGCTGCTCCCATTGCCGGCCTCGTCGTCACGGCAGCCGGCTGACAAGATTAAAAAAAAAACTCCCCGGAGTTTGTCTTCCGGGCGCCTCTCTTGGCCGTCTAACGACTGCGGGCGTCTGTTAAAAATGCCGACTATTACCGGCGCCGACTCTGCGCAATTCACGTCTGGCAGGCCTGCACTGCATCTGCTCCGCTAACTATTTTTACGTTTCTTTGATAAATAGTTAAATGGAAGTCTTCTGTGGCGACGTTCCATGCATCCTGATTCTTTTCTGTAAAGGACTTGTGAAGAGGCGTTTTCGCGGAGTGCCGCACACTCCAAATAAAAGTCTCCGGGTCGTTCTAATTGGAGCATATGGTAGCGTCTTTTCATCCCGTATTAGTTTCCCTTTTATGTGCTCTCGCTAAAACAGATGGTTCCACTCTCATGCACGTAACAGACAGTAAAACATTTATTATGTGATGTGTATCCGCAAAAAAAATATATATACACTAGTTTGAAATAAGGTGGAAAACGCTAAACAACCAAATTTGCATTGTAGTTAAAGGTTAGTGGCTGTGACACTGTTTCTGGCCTGGATGGGAAGGAGGATCATGTGGCACGTCTAGGGAAGTCCGGTCCTGGGGAAAACAAGAACCAGAAGAAGACACAAATGGACAGGATGGGAAGATGTGTCCAGTTTGGCCGGGGTGTAGGATGGGAAGAGAGAGGTGTAAAGGTTGGCAGGGGTGTGGCATGGGAAGAGAGAGGTGTCCAGGTTGGCAGAGGTGTGGGATGGGAAGAGAGAGGTGTCCAGGTTGGCAGAGGTGTGGGATAGGAAGAGAGAGGTGTCCAGGCTGGCAGGGATTGTGGGATGATAAGTAAGAGGTGTAGAGGATGGCAAGGGTGTGGCATGGGAAGAGAGAGGTGTCCAGGTTGGCAGGGGTGTGGAATAAGTGAGACGTGTAAAGGTTGGCAGGGGTGTGGCATGGGAAGAGAGAGGTGTCCAGCTGGCCGGGGTGTGGGATGGGAAGAGAGAGGTGTCCAGGTTGGCAGGGGTGTGGGATGGGAAGAGAGAGGTCTCCAGGTTGGCAGGGGTGTGGGGTGGGAAGAGAGAGGTCTCCAGGTTGGCAGAGGTGTGGGGTGGGAAGAGAGACGTGTCCAGGCTGGCAGGGGTTGTGGGATGATAAGTAAGAGGTGTAGAGGATGGCAAGGGTGTGGCATGGGAAGAGAGAGGTGTAGAGGTTGGCAGGGGTGTGGGATGGGAAGAGAGAGGTGTCCAGGTTGGCCGGGATGTGGGATGGGCTGTGAAGATGAGCCTTCCTCCAAACTCCTGGGCTCTGAATGGGACTGAGGGAACCAATTTGTACACATCACAGGGGACGGGATGCCAAAGCCCAGCCTGCGGATTCCCTCTCCAGAGGCTGTCAACCCCACACTCTGCTGCGTTACGTTTAATTATACACTGCATAAACGTTCTGGACCATAAGAATAGAACTTGTAGTGTTAGTAAGACCTTCGCAATCAACCATGCACCATTTAAGAGACACTTAACGTGCTTAAGGGGGACATTGGTGCACGATTCAGCATTGCTATGCTGTTATCGATCGTATTAAATACTAGCCACATCCAAGTAATTTCTTCCATGTTATTTGACTAATTCCAACAATTTTGCTGAATACGCTGTTAAACCTGATAAGCCCCTGGAAAAGATCAATTTGGCCACCTAACCTGTTTGTCTCGTAAATGTAATCCTTAAGACGGATCTAGTCGTAAAATGAGTGTTTTATTCCAAGGCCAATCCCTTGCTCCATCTTCACTTGCGGGAAGAAACGGTGATAACAATGACAAATAAAATAATAAATGCCGTGTGATATATATTCTCTAATGCAGGGGTTCCCAACCTTTTGATTTTCATGGACGGGCTATGGCATACTGGACAAAACTTTCACAAACCAAGGGT
>JAODKC010000082.1:7001474-7022004 GCA_026777985.1 Mormyrops attenuatus
CCCCCCCCCCCCCCCCCCCCCCCCCCCCCCCCCCCCCCCCCCCCCCCCCCCGGGCGGCGGTGGAAAATCGATCACTCATTTCATAAGTCTAAGAGTTTCCATTGTTTTTAGATGCGAACATAACATGCAAATGTGAGGGGTCATAAAAATTAAAATATATAGTTCATTTTTGGAAATTAAATAACCCCTCTGTGGTACCCCCACCGGTCAGCAGCTTGGTGGAATACTGGCCACAGATCAGAACCAGACCGAGGACTGAGAACCCCTAATCTAATCCGCAGTGGGACCACGGTAGGTTGCCTTCCATTCATGTGGTGTAGCTGGCCACTTTAATAGGTATGCCTAGTCATTACCAGGTCAGACCTGCTTTTTCTTTAGAGCTACTTCAAGGGTAGATGAGCTCTGTGCTCTGAAAAGCCATTTTTCACACCACCGTTGTACTGAGCTGTCATCTTTGCACTTGTATGGTCATTCTCCTCTGACCTCTCCCCTTAACAAGGTGTTTTTATCCACATAAATGTCATTGAATGGATGTTTTTTGTTCTGTGCGCCATTCTACGTAAACTCCAAACATTGTAGTGTGTGGTGATCCCAGGAGGGCTGCTGTTTCTGAGATGCCAGAACCATTCAGCTCTGCACAGATACCTGAACTGTGTATGAAGACCTGCTGGGGTAAGGATTTCATTAGGATGTTAATGCCACCTTGGTGGTGTGACCCTGTTCCTCAGCCAATCAGCTTACAGCAAGTCTAAGAACCAGCCAGTCACTGAAGAGGTTTATTTCTGAAGGATAAGCAGGGGTTGGATTGGGAAAAGTAAGTCTCACATCGGGCTGCTTCCCAGGCTTGGTAACTCACACTCATATAAGAAAAAAACATGCCATGTGATAACTGGATAGACTTATTTGTCTGCATTTCTAGGGTAAAAGGGGCACTATGAAATAACTATAAGTTACTGGAAACCTCAGTGATTAGGCATCGAAAGGGAGCAAAACAAGGCGTTGTTAAAAATAGTGTGCAACATCACTAGTGTCTGGCACACAGTACTTGTAACCACTGCTGTAAAAACTTTAAAAATGAATAAGGGCATCATTAAACTACTTTTACATTCTATTGGGTGGCACAAAGGGATGTAGGAAAGGCTAAAATGGAATGATGTAGGAATGGTGCAGAATACAGTGGAAGGGTGAGACATGGTATAGAATGGTGTGGACTGATGAGTGATGAAGGATGGTATACAATGGTGTGGAATGGTGTAGAATACTGTGGAAGGGGGTAGAATGTCATGAAATAGTTAAATGTATTAGAATAGTAGAATGTTGTGTAATTGTCTGGAAGGTTGTGGAATATTGTGGAATGGCGTTGAATGCCGTGGAATGCTGTAGAATGATGTGGTTTGCTGTAGAATTGTTTGGAATGGTGTAAAATGCTGTAGAATAGCGTAGATTGTTCTGGGATGGTGTTGAATGTTGTGGATTACCGTGGAATGCTGTGGTATGCTGTAGAGTGGTATAGAATACTGTGGAATGGTGTACAATAATGTGGAATGGTGCAGAACACTTTGGGATACTATGGAATTGTGTAGGTGAATGCTATAGAATGGCATAAATGCTGTAGAATACTCTACAACAACAACAACAACATTTATTTTTGTATAGCGCTTGTTCACAACATTGCATTGTCTCAAAGCGCTTTACAGCACAGATACCTGAACACAGTGATGTAGAATGCTGTGCAATAGTGTAGAATATTCAGAAATGGTGTAGAATGCTGTGAAATGGTGTGGATTGGTGAATAATGATGTAGGATTGTGTATAATGCTGTGAGATGGGGTAGGGGGTACCAAAGACTTGTAGAGAGATCTTCGGCTAAACTGAGGGAGCTTATCGGTGGTACTGTACAAGGTCATTTTTATACACTCGAATAAAAATGTATAAGCCCTGTTAAAATCAGAAACTTGTCGCCTGACACAGCACATAATGGTGGGTGCACACTGGCAGACTTGAATCCCCAGTAAGAAGTGCTCCTAGGTTCAAAAACTGGGGTGGACTTCATATGAATATCTTATGGGGTGGATCAGAGATCAGAGATAATATCATATATCCCCAAGACTGAACTACCTTAAAAAAAAGAGATATTTAATTCATAGGCTTACTTTGCAAGATGCCGGTTAGGGATTTTGAGATTGAGAGTAATATGTAGATTATCTCACTAGAACGTCCCTTTTTCAGTCCAGCAGTAACAGCTAGTTACTGTTTATTGTGCTGACACAATGCCTTCTGAAAGAGCGCCTGTAATTAAATTGACCATTCAGGCACAGAGTTGTGACAGTGAATATGTATCACTTGATGTCTTTTCCCTTTGACATGAAGAATGGAATAATGTTTGCTTGTCCATTTATTTTAGATGCCTAAAGGCAGACCTCAGATTTGACTTTTTGTAGCAGATGTGGAGTGAGTCTGTGTTCATCTAAACCAGAGAGAACAGAGAGCCAGATTTGTTTTTTTTTTAGATTTCAGAAGTTCCTTTTTTCCCAGAAAGGATATTCAGTTAGTACCCAGAAACATTTACCTAAATTAACTATTTTTTTAGCAACTGAAGTTAAGAGTCTTGCTCAAGTCCCCCAAAGTGAACCATTCTGCAACTCATGGGATTTGAAACCACAACCTTCTGATTACAGACACACAAACCCCACCACTGAGCCGTCCATCACCCCAAGTTACTTTGCATAGTGGCTATGTTAATGCTCTTTTTGTTGTAAAAGTGTTCACCAATAAGAGAGATATCATCATCTGTGTTCAGTACCCATTTACAACTTTTCTCTTCCTCCATCAAGATGTCAAAAGAGCACCATGGACCCAGAGCCCTCTGATCTGTCAGATCGCACCTCTCTTGAACCCACTAATCTGAGCAGGTGGCCTGCAGTCGGGATTAATCACTGTGACATTCTCCCAGGCAAATCTGCTGGCTGCTCTTCAGATGCATCCCTTTGTTCTCATCAGATTTATTTATCTTCTGCTGTGCTCTGTTTGGACCATGACGTGTGTACGTGCATAACCTGATGACAGCCACAGCGGTGGTCATTTCTGGCCCGCAGAGCCAATCGGCAGCTAACCCAGCTGGCCCTGATTGGATTCATTTTTCTTCTAAGAGTTTGCATTGGGTCACATGTATGGGCAGCACGGAGATGGACTGGGAAAGATGTGTAGAGTCCTTGGGTTTGTATGGTTTTATTTTTGAGATACCTGTATGAAGGTTTTCAGTGAAGTGTTTTGCTATTATATTTTTGTGCTATATTTATGGATAGCAAATTGCATTTGTTATCGCTTGAAAACCTGCCGTTTTTTTTGGGGGGGGGGGGTACATGTAAAAGTAATCTGATGGGGTACCCTGCACCCCAAGTCAAAGGGCAGTCCATGCAATCAGGCTTATCTCCATCAGCTTAGTGACATGAAGGATTTTGCAATGATGGTGCTGTAAATGACTCTGTCTCCGACTGAGAAGAGGCTGTTTGGGCGGTTGGGGGTAAAACAACGCCGGAGCAAAGAGAAAAAGAGTGATTTCAGCTCGGTAATGAACCTCGGTTGTGTCGTAAAGCCAAGATGTAGTAAGGAATTACAGGAGGATAACAGTTATCGGTCACGGGTGGACTGCCCGCAATTCCAGTTTGATAGCGGCATCCGTTTGCAGGCCGTGTCACTAAAACCAGGCTGTGAGCAAGCCTTTCTGTTAGGACTGTCTCCATGGGGGTGGGTGGACTGGCATGTGACCTCAATGCTCATCCAGACACTGCCACAAAACAGTCATTTGGGCACAGAGACATTAGTCATCTGATCTTGAGAAGTTCCACCAAGACACCCAGAAGCTCAAATTATGAGAAAATTACACAACAGTGGTAGTACAGTTACCTTAAGGAAGTAAAATCATGAAAGCAATGCTAATCCTAATCAATTATACCACGATTGCTGAAAGTTTTTGTAATTTAAAGGACGTTCTTAATAAAAAATAAAATAATAATAATAATGCACTTTTTTAAATCAGTGTCCTACAATCCAGAAATAAATGTAGGTGATAACAAGGGTGACACATGACAGTCTGTCAGATAGACAAGGTCGAAGATCAGACTTAACATGAGTGACCAATAAAATCCTATGGTGAGATGCACTCACCTCTCGGCTTGATCCCATCCCGCCAACCTCTCCAGGAAAGATTTCACTTCATTTACACATTTTTTTGAATATGTCCTCATTTTAATGATGCTGTTAAAACATGGAGAGACAATTATGATGGGATTTTTAGTAACAACAGGATATGGGTGTGTTTTAAGCATTCTTGGTGCATTTCAATCCACATCTGCATTAATACCCACCTTTAACAACTTAAGCTGGTCGACCAGTTCATGATAATTGACCAATTTAGGTATGTTTTCATCATGGTTTGATGGTTTAGCTGCTTACGATCATCATTCTAACTGGTTTAGCTGGTCATACCAGCATGACCAACAGGTGACCCCCCCCCCCAGCTAAACCATAAAAGACCAACAAGAGCTGGGACCATCTAATATCATCTTAGACCTTCTTAGTCCAGCTAAGACCACCTAAGATCATCTTAGACCAGCTAAATCCAGCATGTGCTGGTTTTTATCTACTTATCTACTGGCACAGTACTCTATTGCAATGCAACACTTGCATTAACAGACATGAAACATATTGAAAGGGGTGATGTAGTTATTGCATATCAGAAACATACATATATAACATATATCCAAGGGTGCTTTCAGACGGCAGCAATGTGGATAGCAGTGGGACAGTCTGTGTCTTTGCTTAGAGCCCCACAAATTGTTGTAATCTGATAACTTCTTCCACTCTCAAATTAATTGCATTTTTAAAATTATTTTCTCACGAAGCCTTGGAGACCAAATCTTTTTTTTGCATGATACATTTTCATACTCATTTTGTAATGATGACTATCTCTGCAGTAACACTTTGATATAAAATGTTTCGACTGTATGCTCAACACATAAAAATCATTTTCAAAAGTGCTTTGAAAGTTGAGTTTCATGTCTGCCGTTGTTTGCAATGCAGGCGGATTTGAATAAACTTGTTCTGAACCTGTTTTTATATTAGTCAGTCTTTTCCTGAAAGCCCCCTTTAATGAAATGAACGGTGTTACTCTCCTGAGAAACATGTCTGCGTTCTGCTTTCCACTTCTCTCAGAAAATCGAGATTTTGTAAAAATTCAAGCAAAGTAGCTTGCAGAATACAACTTACCAATTTAAGTAAGAAGGTAGTGACAGATTTTACATATTAGATGTGTTGTGGCTCAGCCCAAACCCTGGCGATGCAAGGCACACCTGGATACTTATTTTACAGCCTTAAATACTGCTATCCTGTGCTGGTTCGTCCTCTAAGATCATGTTGGCTTATCATGTCAGTTTGGCCATGGGGTAAAGCCTCACATTTGTCTATCGCTAATATCTATAATAATAGCAAAGTTGTTTATCCCAGTTGTTTTTTTCTCAGCCCAATGGTGTAGCTAGAAATTTTGCGTCCCGAGCCCAAGACTAGAAATCAATTTTGAGAGGGTTCCCCTTGGTGGATATAACCAGCCAATGGGGTTTCCCATAATTGATTTGCAGATTTTGATGGTTGGTTCAAACTTGTAATTTTACTAACTGGCTGATCAGTAGCTAACACATTTTGGGGGGGGGGGGGCTTGGTTCAAACCTTTCACTGTGTAGTTATGTGTTTGCTGGACCCTCTGACTAAACGTGCACTTGCCCACCCTCTAGGGTGGCCCCCTTACAATCTGAAGAAATGTGGCCCCCAGTGTAATTTGCCGTGCGGGGGATGGGGCACAGTTGACTTGACCAAGCATATAAATTATAATTTTTCGTATTCAGGGGCCCCAATGAAGTGCTGGGCCCCCTTAATATGCCGGTGTATCTACACCCCACTAACGCCCCTGTTGACGTCTGTTTTGTTACAGCCTGGCATTGGATCCAAAATGGCTGTTGTTTCATCTGCTTTCTCTCAGCTGCTACATAAAATGCATTCCATCCCTTACACGGTTCAGCTCATTGTCCAGACCACAGAAAGCCTCACAGCTCCTTCTTAAATACATCTTCAAAGGAAGCACTTATTCCATCCCACATGCCCAGCGAGATTAAGTAGCGGGGACATGCCAGCATGTTGGAGTGATGTTTCTATGCTGCTCTTCCAGCAGTCTTGAGCAATTTGCTTAATTTATATTCATGTCTACAAGGCTGTGGTGATAGACACGAGGGATGTCCCCACTTGCATCTTTCATGAATCATTGATGTTTCGTATATTAAGCTGAGAATTTCGCCCCGACCTGCCGAGATTGCGGCCAGAGTCCCTTTGGGCTGTACTTAAACATTACAAATGTTTTTGTTGTGTTTCTGTTTGGGTTGAGTATCATTTCCCTTTTGGCCCTCGGAAGGAGGTGGTTTTAGCAAACAAAAATGCATATTTAATTACTGTTAGGAGTGAGTAATAAAATGATAAAATGATCCGTGTGTCTTCCAGCTGCTTCACCATCACATTCCAGCCCGTCCTTTCTGCTCCCACGTCAAGCTGACGCTGACCTTGATATAAAGCAATCCACACCCCCTTGTCTATTTAAATCAGTCAAGGGCCATTATGCCATCCATTTTCCCCTCTAAAGATCTTGTCCCTCCTTGGGAAAGCTGTTATTTTTGTTTTGTTTTTTAGCTTGAAGGTATACTGCAAAACAGATGCAGGAGTCCTGGCTTTTTTGGTATGAAGGCTCCCGTAGCCTTGTCGTCGAGGGTATCGAAATGATGTATGACTCAGAGCCGGGAAGCGAACGTAGCCGGTCGTGATGAGACTTACGTTAAGGTCTTCCATGGGGAGCCGGCAGAGTTTATCCAAACAGAGGGTGTGCAAAGTCCTATTATTATCAGGAACGCTGGAAGACTCATCTTTTATTCAGTATTTTCTTTATCTGAATTGTGTTGTCTGACCTGCATGTTCAGTAGTTTCTTAATTAATGTTGGAGAAAAAAAAAAAACATGATCGAATAATATTCAGAACTGAGATATTATTTTCACGAGACAGAGATTTCTAGACGGAGAAATTTGAGATATTTGGTCAGTGGATGTCAGGAAGGAAAGAGGCAGAGATTCCTCAAGACTCATTTCACGATGCAAGATGCTGGGATACAGAAAAGCAAAACTTCTCAAAGACTTGCTTCTTCATCTGGCAGAATGTTTTCTCTGTTCTGTCTATTTGTTAGTTAGTTGTCAGTTACCATCAGACCTATTTACCGTTTCACCCAGCTGAGTATCTGAGCAAGTCAGCCTTCAGGGTCCATCTACAGTCCACCAGCTTCGTCTCTGTTTTTAAAGAGGAATTCCACTGAACCACTTCATTATAGCAATAAATCATACTTCCAAAGTGAATCTCAGTACATCCTGTGACCAGCTCCTCTTTCCTCTAAATGTGCCCCTCTTTGTGTCCCTGGCACATAGGCACATCCTCATAGTCTCAAGGTTTATTGTCATGTGTGAAGTTCTTGTGCCACAGTTGCAGGGGAGGGGACAGGTGCATGGGGGGACAATAGGACAGACAGCAGTGCAATACAGGACACACAGCAAGGCAATACAGGACAGAAAGCAAGGCAATACAGGACAGACAGCAGGACAGACAGCAGGACAATGCAGGACAGACAGCAGGACAATGCAGGACAGACAGCAGGACAATACAGGACAAACAGCAATGCAAATACAGGGCAGACAGCAGTGCAATACAGGAGAGACAGCAGTGCAATATAGGACAAACAGCAATGCAATACAGGACTTACAGCAGTGCAATACAGGACAGACACAGGGCAATACAGGACAGACTGCAGTGTAAGAAAAGACAAGACAGTGCAAGTCAAGTGCAATATTAGCATGAGTAAACATTAAGTAAGCAATAAACAGGATGCAATGGGGTTAAGGAGGTGCAAATAGACCACAGTATAGTGAAATAAATATTGATAAAACACAGAAGTGGAATACTAACAACAGTGTGCAGTACAATGCAATGGGGGAACAGATGCAGGTCACCAGGTATCCAGCGACCTGGCGGCTTGAGGAAAGAAGCTGCTGTGGGTGGTGATGACTGCTAGGGCTTTGCAGAGGCCAGGGGTGTGAAGAGGGTATGAGCTGGGATGATGGAATATCATACTACTAGCTGGAGATTTATTTCTTTATATAACATTTATTATTATACCCATTTGTAGAGGTGTCCCATCCAAGAACCAGCCATTCCATCCCTATGTTATACTTTTTTGTTTGAGAAATGCTATTTGTGGGGGGTTCCTGGGTAAGTGCCTGAGATCCCAGAGTAGTTCTGATGTTTCTGCCTTCTGTGGGTCGTAGGGGTCATCAGAACCGCCCTGGCAAACATGGACCGTGAGGCGAGGGAGCAGTACTTCATCATCATCCAGGCCAAAGACATGGCGGGTCAGGTGGGAGGTCTGTCGGGGTCAACCACCGTCAACATCACGCTAACGGACGTCAACGACAACCCGCCCAGCTTCCCCCAGAGTACGCCTCTTCCACATCCTCCCACGTCCTGCTTCTCACTGAACCTCATTTTAACTACAGGCAGATCATTACTGGGAAAGTTGCACACATGGCTATTTTAAAGAGAAATACAGGCAGTTCTCAACTCGCTAATATAATCTGTTCAACAAACCCTCTTATGTCAACTCAGTTTTTTTTTTTACCTAAATCAAATTTACCTTCTCATGCAACTCAAGACACCTTTTGGCAGAAACCCTCGCGACAAAAAAAAACAGCAATACGTGCCAAAGAACATATATATAACAATTAAATTATTTATATATTAATTAAATGAAAAGATACAGAAAATTTACTTACACGCATATGTCTGCTTCCGTGGGCTCTGTCTTTCTCAGATATTCCTTGTGTAAATATGTGTTTATATAAGTTGGTTTTACATAAGATGCTAGCTGCCTGTACAGTACATGCATTTTTCATTATAAATTAAAAGCCTCTCAGCATTTTTTAAGTACAGACACAGCCCTGCAAGCATTCATTGGAAAACTGCTGTTTTAGTTCTTGATTTTGTTTATCATTTTCTCTGCCTGTCAAAAATTCTCTTTAATACTTGTGTGCACAGTACACAGAATGCTGTAACTATGTGTTATAATAGCAATTGTAAATGACACTTTGTTCAATTTGTATATGTTATCATTTAATGGTCCCATATGTAAAATGTATAAATATTCTATCCTTCATCTAATGGCTCTACAGGGAGGTCAGACTGTCATTACTGTTGGTGTGGATATTCAAGGTACCATTGTAAAGAAGGGAAGCATAGATGCGATTCAGTAATTTAAATGTGGATCTGTTTCTATTGAAGCCTTCACAGTTGTAAAAGCAGTAATTTGTGCATTTATACATTTTAAGTGGATGGTGTCAGTTTCATGCATACTAATAGCGAAAGGGCACACACAAGCTCATCTCAGATTGCACTAATTATTTGGGTTTGACTGTCATTTGACAGTTTTACTCAACAAGTATAGGAAAGGTTTTGACTTTGGGCTGTCATTGAAATATAGTTAATATAAAATGGCTTACGGTAATTTCTTTGTTTTACATGTGTAGTTCTGAGATAAGGTCAGCTTTCATCATGGTTTAGAGTTAATCAGCTTGACTGTTAGTGGTACGACTCATTATCCGTTCATTACAGAGTTTATTGTGGAAAACATTGCTACTTGTCGGTATGTGTGGTTCCGGGACTTTCCCATAAGCGCTCGCCTGCTCTGTGCTCATTTCAGAGAACTATCAGCTGTATGTGCCGGAGTCGGCCCAGGTTGGGAAGGCAGTGGGCCGAATCAAAGCCGACGACGATGACCTCGGCATCAACGCAGAGATCAAGTACAGCATCACCAACACGGAGGGAGCGGCTATGTTCTCCATCTCCACCGACAAAGACAGTCGCGAGGGGATAATTTCCCTGAAAAAGGTTCTGGAAGCATGGCAGCAGTGTCTACGCACCATTCTTTGCTAACCGTCACATATATTCATCTTCTTGAACAGTCATGTGCCGCATAACGACATTTTGGTGACTGACGGACCACATATTTGATGGTGGTCCCATAAGATTATACTGAAATGGAGATGAAAAGTTAATATCGCCTGTGGACGTTGTAACGTTGTAGTGCAACACATTACTCGTGTGTCTGGTAATGGTGATGTAAACAAACCACTGTAAATAATACTTGATAATGATAATAAACAGCTATGTTGCTGGTTTTTGTATTTACTATTCCGTAATTTTTAAAATTACTTAAATTACTAGGTGTGCAGTAGGGTATGCCATCTACAATTGTGAAACTACACTTTATAATGTTCGCTCAAAAAAAATATCGCATAACAATGCCTTTTGCAGAACGTATCCCTTTCGTTAAGCGACACATGACAGCATTACATTCATATATAAAATCTTTTTTTTGGCTGAGAAATACTCATTAATTTTAGAGAAAGCTCAGCTTTACAAGGTCCTTGAGGTACACAGGGTTAGATTTAACACGCTGATTTCCTGGACTGAATATATATTAATGTGTAAATCATGTCTGAGACTGTGGATCCTCTGAGGCAGCAATGCAAACGCAAATCGCCTTTTGACTGGTTCCTCAGCCGGACAGGCCGTCTGCTGGATCTTCTTGGTACAGATATGACCCTGTCAGTCTGCAGCCCTCACCTCTCCTTTGAACCGCGTTCGCTCGCCACTTCACATGAGCAGGGGGTCATCAGCCTGTCTGTACGTGGATGAACGTGTCTGCGGCAAGGCTCATCTGTGTCCATGGTGAAAAATATATAGGCTAGTATTTAAAATACAGTGGCCTGGTAAAAAAAAAATACATTTTCACCAAAAAATTTCGCCATGATGTTGTTTCCGGAACTTGATGTTTCTGACGTCGTTGTGGAGTCAGCAGCACTCACATCTGTCGGGTGATGCTTTTACTCCAGTGTAAGGAAATTAAAATTGTCACGTTAACATCAGGCCAAGTACACCTTCGTAATGTTTTCCTGTATAAATGTATATCTCTTTAGACTGTGTGTAATCCGTATGGCCCTTGGCATAAAATGACTTGCGCCATTGTGGCTCTGCTGCTTCTGAATCCTCCATTCCTCTGACCCATAGCCCCTGAACTACGAGAAGAAGAGGGCCTACACGTTGCACATCGAGGGTGCCAACACGCACCTGGACCCACGCTTCTCGCACCTGGGGCCATTCGCGGACACCACCACCCTGAAGATCATCGTCGGCGACGTGGACGAGCCCCCTATATTCTCCATGGACTATTACATCCTGGACGTGTACGAGAATGCCCCCTTTGGGACGGAGGTGGGCACAGTGACGGCGAGGGACCCAGACAGCACCAACAGCCCCATCAGGTGAGTGGGGGCGACATTAAGGGTATAGATCTCAGAAGCTACAGGGACTGGAAGGTAAGAAATAGAAAATCCATTTAGATGGAGGCCGTCTGTGTAGAGACCAGCTTCTCTGTCCTATAGTAACATCTGGTATACAGAACACACATATACTAAAACGTCTTTCTTAAAACTGTGCACATCATACGTTTACATGTTTTTTTCACAACAGCGGAATATGAACGTACAGAGCATATATATATGTATATGTCCCTTTATAGCTATTTAATGTCCTGTGCTTGTATGGCATAATAAATTAAGGTATATATATATAGTATAGTATAGTATAGTATAGTATAGCTATGTAATGTCCTACACTTTGCATAACAGAGCATAACATGGTATGGTATGGTATTATGTCATTATGGAGGCAGTTACTTAATTTCATTGTACTTGTGTAACCCACAAAGAAAATCCTTCAACTTTGACCCTTAATTTTTCCCGAGGTGTATCTCTCCACTTGTACTCATCTTTCTTCTCCTGGCATGTAGGTATTTCATTGACAGCGGCTTGAACAAGGACACCTGCTTCAGCATCGATGCTGTGACTGGAGTAATCATGACCACACAGACCCTCGACAGAGAGGAAACAGCCTGGCATAACATCACGGTTACGGCCGTGGAGGCCGGTAGGTACCAGATAGAGACTCCAGACCCCCGTGTTCCTCAGGACCCAGATGGGATGACAGGAATCATTTAGAAGGTCATAGACAACAAGCACAGCATTGTTGGGGTTGGGTTTTTCACAGCCTGAAAGTACAGGCTTACAGCCCAACGACAAGGAGGTTAAGGTTGGGTAATTCAATCTAGGATGATCCAACTGTGGACCATGAGCTAGAAGGAGAGCATTGTGGGATAGGAACCAATCCTCTGCATCTGCAGGGTCAGGTCATGGATTCTGCTGCATGTGCTGACAGAGATTGGGGTTTTAGACTAAGTCTTCGGAGTGGGGGTGGTGAGGGGAGGGTCCCTAATCATAGAAAGTCTGAGCTGCAGGCGGTGGTCAGTCATCCAATTTGAGTCCTCACCCAACCATGAAGAGGTGCACTAGGAGATCTGTATGTCAGGCAGGAGAAGGAACTGAGATGAATGTGATCTACATAACACTGGAGATGGAGGCCTGAGAAATATTTCTTACAGAATGCCTGACATTTAAAATTATATATATGAAAACCACAGTAAGCCATCGGATTACCCAGAATACTCAGGGGCAGCAATGCAAATATCTTATCAAATACAAATCTTTTATTTCTCAATACATTCTATTATGGAAATTACTCAGATGATCAGATGGATGTTATCTGGCATTTATTCTGAAAAATCCAATATTACATCACTGTGATTTATCTTACTCATGAAATTAGTTCACCTTGATTGCAGTGTTCATTAAAGTCTCTTTCTGTTTGGCAAGCAAAAAAACAGTTTTTGTCTTGATAAATACAGTATAATGACATATACTTATTTTTTATACTTATTTTAAAGTATACTTATTTTTTACTGCTTGAATAAATTGGTCTTTCTAATTAAAATGATGTAAACCTGTATATTACTGACCTTTAACGTGTTTTCTCCATAACATAGCTTGACTCATTTTTAAATATTATTTTATGCTTCATGAAAAACCTGGCAGTTGGCCCGAGATTATTAAAGTTCACCTAAACCTTATGACATGATTTTGTACAATTTTCACGAGAACGATATCTAACAAACGACAAATCTTACGGCTTGGCCCAAGACCTGCTGCGGGCAGGGGGGATTAGGGGGGAGGGTATAGGATAAGAGGTGGTAAATGGTAAAAGTGGTCTTTTTTAAATTCTTTGGGTGACTATTTTAAGGGCCATTTGGCAGGATGCCACATGGGCAAGGAGGGGCTGTGTGATCTAGTGCCATGTTATGCTGATAGCAACTTTGCTAAGTTTTTTCTTTATTCACTTTTTAGACAATCCCAGCCTCATCAGTCACATCCCTGTCACGGTGCAGGTCCTGGACATCAATGACAACCCTCCCCGGGTCGCCGTAGATGATGATGTCATCGTCTGTGAGAGTTCCCGGCCCGGCCAGGTGACCCCGCCCACTCCCCCACTTTCGCGTCATACACACATACACGCACACTTCTCTGAGGTTAAGGATTTTCTTGCCGCCGCTACCACTCTCCAGTCCTTTCAGCCCTATAAATAATTCAGAGTAGAGCAGCGGTGCCGATAGCTGATAGAGCTGCGTTTAGGGAAAGAAGCGGGAAGGTCACCGATGTTAATCATGGCACCTCCAGACAGGGTCTGTGAGCGTGACGCCTTGGTGTTTCTCTCTGTGCCTTTTCCTTTAAATGAACATGGGCGTGAAATCGCGCCACAGTCACTTAACAAGGTCTGAACGGCAAAGGTCTGCACCTCCTAAAGGAAGCAGGGAGGGAGCCTCACGGGGATTTTAATATTGCTGGCACATGTTGAGCGGGACCTCACAGCCTACCACAAAAGTGAGATTCTGTCTGGGTGTTTTACTGAGGTGATTCAGGGGGAACAAAATCAGGGTAACATCCAGAGCCTTCTGAACCTCCAACAAATATGCCATCTACAGCCTTTATAACAAATAAATAAACCTCCATGTGCCTGTGGGGAGTTCTGTGCACAGGGTACACTGCAGTAAATTTAAAACAGACTCAATTCTGCAAGGCATTATTCTTTTTCTGAGTTTAGCTTGAGAGCTCTGGGCCAGATGCAGTGCTTGGCCGACCGTAAGAGCGGCTTGGGTTCCTGGAGGCCCTCAAAGCCGTGGGAAAGTGCCCCACCCCCACCGGGCTAATTGATTAATTTTTTTGGTTTGACCTGATCACATCTGTTACCATTGGCAGCTATATTGCTTATGCAGCTCAAATACCAAGAATGATCAGCCATAGACACAGTGCTGATTCATCCAGCTAAGATACCCTGAATGATTAGAAGCAGATACAATTCCGACTTCAGCGGCTAAGATATCATAAATGATCAGCAACAGACACGATGCTGATTTATGCGGCTAAGATATCATGAATGACCAGCAGTAGACGTGAGGCTGATTTATGCAGCTAAGATACCATGAATGATCAGCAGTAGACACAATGCTGATTTATGCGGCTAAGATACCATGAATGATCAGGAGGAGACGTGATGCTGATTTATGCAGTTAAGATACCATGAATGATCAGCAGTAGACATGATGCTGATTTATGCAGTTAAGATGCCATGAATGATCAGCAGTAGACATGATGCTGATTTATGCGGTTAAGATACCATGAATGATCGGCAGTAGACATAATGCTGGTTTATGCGGCTAAGATACCATGAATGATCAGCAGTAGACATAATGCTGGTTTATGCAGCTAAGATACCATGAATGATCAGGAAGAGACGTGATGCTGATTTATGCAGTTAAGATACCATGAATGATCAGGAAGAGACGTGATGCTGATTTATGCAGTTAAGATACCATGAATGATCAGCAGTAGACATAATGCTGGTTTATGCAGCTAAGATACCATGAATGATCAGCAACAGATGTGATGCTGATTTATGCGGCTGAGATACCATGAATGATCAGCAGTAGACACGATACTGACCCGCACAACCCCCACATTCCTGACAAGTGATATGCTCATGCTTCAGAGTCTTAGCTCCTGCCCCCGCCCCCCTCCCAAACGTCTGTGTCAATAATTAGTTCAGCGATTCGCTGTCAGACTCCCATTAAATGTTTCTCTGCCCTGAAAGGTAATCATGACCGTGCGGGCATCTGACGATGACAACTTTGCCAACGGGCGGTTCTCCTTCTCACTGCCAAGCGATCTCCCGACCAACCCCAACTTCACGCTTAAAGACAATGAAGGTACCGCATGAATGGCGTGACATCATTTATCATCATGTGATGCTTTTTAGATCGCCATTATTATGCTCATATTCAATTCAAGTGTACAGACTATAGGTCTCTTACCTCATAATGTAGACTTACTAAATATTGTAATATATTTTTTTTCTGCTTAACACAGAAAATCATGCATCATTATTTTGGGAATTAAAACACGAAAAAGTGCATTATGGCAGCTTACGTGACAGCACTACTGTCATTTGAGTGACAGCATAAGTGTCATTTGAGTTCTGTGGAGTTCTATATGTTTCTGTAATGCTATTGTGCTGTGAATCCTCAGCTTACACTGACTACAGTAAACACTGATTAAAAAATCACAAAGACTGATGAACCCAGGTTCAATTATATTTATGCATTGTATACATTCTACCAGTGTTTCCCAACCCAGTCCTCAGGAACCCCCAGAAAGCCCAGATTTTTGCTCCCTCCCAGCTCTCAACATACCTATACCAGATATTCTGTGTTTCTTGATTGGCTGGGAGCTGGGAGGGAGCAAAAATCTGGACTGTCTTGGGGTGCCCAAGGCCTGAGCTGGGAAACATTACACTTAACATTGTATTTTGATGTTTGAGCTTCAGTGTAAACTTGCCAGGTTACTTCATGCTTTCTACAGATTTGCAAACTATGTGAGCGTCTTACGTTAAGTTATAGTTGACATTTGATAGCTGTAGCTTTATAATTTCACTAAATAAAACACACATACAGACTCATTCTGATTTATTTCAATGGTCTCCGTGATGATACTGTACCCCAGTGAGCCTTAAAATCCCCAAGCTTTGGGGGTGTTTGCCTGGGATTATGGGTTGTACTGCAGCAACACGTGCACACACATTTGGCTGTTTGCCATCAAACAGGGATACTCCAGCGATTACCTTTCTGTCTCCTTCTCTCCCAATCGCCTCTCTTGTGGAACACGGGAAGGTCATTTCAGGAGATTGCAATTGCGGTCACTCGGGTCACACTGTCCAGAGAATGGCTTTCTGCTCACCACGCTTCACACTGTCCAGAGGCTGGCTTTCTGCTCACCACGCTTCACACTGTCCAGAGGCTGGCTTTTAGTTCCTTCCTCTTAATGCATTTTCCCCATTAGTATAGCTATTTTCATGGCTGCCCTCCTGCGGTGCAGTGGTACGACAGATTTCCGACAATAATCTCATGGGACAGACGGTAACTAACATCAGTAGGTTTAGATTCAAACCTTCGACATTTTATGACAATACTCTGAAGGCATAGACAGGTCCCCATTCACTGACATCAGTATCCTCATCAGTACGACTGAAGACACAGACATATCCACATTAACAGGGGCAGACTAACCTCTCTGGGGGCCCAATAGGCTGACATGGGTACCCCCCCCCCAAGTGGGCCATTTGAGCTCTTTTTTGGAGCCAAAAGTGCAACAAGAGGGAATTCAAAAAGATGGAACATCAATAATATCCTAATCAAAGCGCCAGGTGCCAGCGGTAAAATTTACCGGTCAGGGTGGGGGTGGGAGTGCTGTCAGTAAAATTCACTGATGGGAAGGAGGGGGCTATTGTGCTGGCGGATAGATAGTCCACATTTAGAAAGGTTAAGCATTGCCTCTTTTGCTAAGGTTAGTCTTGAATTTTGCATATGTTCGTTTAATTGTGCTCTCTCCACGTCTGTTCACAATTTGTCTACAACTCTAGAGGGATAGGATCAAAGACAAGGGATATGTAATTTAAGTCTTGTATCTTTCTTCTTCTTAGGCTACTTCGTGTCAGTTCGCTTGGCAGTGAAACAACTGGTAGACACCAGTGTTGTACGAAAGCTGGGTAGCGTGAAGTCTCAAAGTACTGTAGAATAGTCCATTATGGCCGGGATGGGGGGCAACTTCGTCTATCCTGGAAATTGGCACAAAAAAATGCAAACAGACATATTGCTATCATTTAAATTATCACAGTATGTTGTATCCTTAAATGTAGCTTCTGGAAATTCTGCCTTCACTAGGTCCCTAGTTTTTTTGGGCCCCAGGCAGCTACATACTCTTACCTTATGGTAAGTCCACCTCCGCACATTAACTAAGATCAGTATCCTCGTCAGTAGGGCATGATTGAAAATTTGACAATCTATGACAATACTTTGAAGGCACAGACAGATCCACACATGTGAGCATTAACTAATGTGAGGATCCTTGTCAGTAGGTCTCAATTCAAACTTTTGGAATCACGGCATATTGGATTATTCGAGACTTCACACATCGTAGAACGTGCAATTAGGAAGCAAGTTTTTATGTACTCATTTATACATCTTCAACTGAATAATCCGGCAAGTGTTGAGCATAATCATCCACGAAACCCATTTTCGCTAGCCTTCGTTCATTTCTAAAGTGGGATGCTGTCTAAATAGGCCAGTATTCAGTAATTCTTCCTATGGTATGAGGGAGGTATTAGATGTTTATCCTTTCAGGAAATAGGCTGCGGCATTAATTCACCGTGAAAGTGTCGCTTGGAATGCGTATCAGCTGAGTAAATATCATGGCTGGTGTCGCCTGTTTGCATACTCGCTAGAGCACATGTGAGAGTTAAAATGCTTAAATATCAGTTACGGAAATAAACCTTTTTTCTCCTTCTTGTCTGCGACATGGTGACACATTTTCGATATTTGCTCATGCTCTCCAGAGAGACGTGTTTATCGCATAGTAATGGAATAAACTGTGACTTGGTTTCCCGTCGAGGTTAGGCCGAGGCTGAGCGTAATGAATGCCGGCGCCTCCCTCGCCTCCTCTGGGCCTCCTGTTTGCGCGATAGCATTAACAGCGAGCGGGAAACCGCACCTGGCCACAAGAAAGCCTCTCTGCCTTGTTAAGCCATTCTATTGCCACGCTGCGTCTGTGTTGTCTGTGGTAGGGGGTCAAAAATTTCTATGTAACCTAATACGAGGAGTTAAATCCTATCTGTGTGTTGAATATATTTATTTGTGTGGAGCTGGGCTGTCAGTGCTGGAACACGGCTTTGTTAAGGGTACTTGTAGACATGAAGACACGCGGACGTGCTGCAAATTGTTGAGTTGTTGACGGTCCTGAGCTGTCCGGGCATGCTGAAGGGGAGATCCCAAAGTGCCAGAGGTCCAGAGCTTTTCGTGAATGCCAAATTGGGCCAGCCCACTGGTTTTGTGAATGATTCGGGTCCAGACAGCTTATGAACAGGTACATCATTTGCCATCGAGGAGAGTTCTGACAAACTACCTTCGCTTTTTACTTATATTTGTGTTCACACAATTGTTTGTTTGTTTATTCATTCATCTATATATCTTTCTGTTTGTGAATTCCGTCTATATTCCATCCCCTGCTGCTTTTGACTCTAGGTAGACCATCTATTGGTGAAAGTTTGTGTAAAATCTTATGTGTACGTACTTTTAAATTGTCCTGAGTTGTGTTGCATGTTGTATGTCATAACGGGGCACACCCACCAAGACAAATGTCTGGTATATTTAACATACATAACATACATAGCCAGTAAAGATCTTTCTGATTCTGAAGGAATGCCCAAGTTTGTTTTAGATCTGAGATTTCAAAAGTTGCATTTAATGAAACACCCCCTGAGAGGGTAGTCTGTGGGGGAGAACTCTATTAGGAGAGATAACGGTCTGGGGATTTGTCCTGAGGAGACAAAGGAGCTGGGCGACAGGGCTGGTAATATCAGTCCGGAGAGGACGATTACCGACAGCACGTCTCTTTGGGCCTGCAGACAACAGCGCCAACATCGTGGCCAGACGCCGCGGTTACAGCAAGGCCGCCCAAGAGTCCTACTTGCTACCCATTGTGATCTGGGATGGCGGCGAGCCGGAGCTAAGCAGCACCAGCACGCTGACTCTGCGGGTATGCGTTTGTGACCGTGGTGGCGCTGGAAAGGGGCGTGTCTGCCAAGCCCCCGCCTTCCTGTCCGCGGCGGGGCTCAGCACAGGGGCCGTCATCGCCATCCTGCTCTGCGTCGCCATCTTGCTGGGTGAGTACGCGATCACCTCCCATCTTTTGACAAAGATACGATGGATGGATAAAGGTCAAAGGTTAACAGACGAGATAGAGACTCATTGTGAGGCCAAAGCAAGAGACGGCCGCCTGCAACATAAAACGATCATGTGATAAAACTAATTTGAGTAGAAATTGGGCAGAGGCCCTGTAAATGCCTGCAGAGCTGTAGGAGAAATTAGGAACTAATGTGGTATTCCAGAATTAAGTGTGGAACAGAACAACATCGTTGCCAGAAGACAATTAAACTTATACAGCACAGAGGAGAGGCACACCAGACAGTTTCTGGAGAGTGTCAATGAGATCATCAGTGTGTGAAGGTGATACATCACAGTTTCCCTCCTCTTTTTATGGTCACGTCGCTTGGTGGAGAGACAGCTTTCAGCTTGGAAGGATCCGGAAGGAATTTGAATGAAACAAGATGAAGATAAACGCCTACAGACAGCAGACGTGTTTCCGGGGCTCAAAGTGCAGGAGACGCAAAATCTCCCTCGATTTGTCAGTCCAAACCATTTCTCATCTCCCAGTCATGCCGATAAGGGACTCTAACGGTTAAATATAGCTCAGCTCTGAGGAATGTATGACAGTACACACAAAGCACCTGCCACACCTTTTAACTACAGGTCACGCTTACTCTGGCAGGATGAAATCACTGGCATCAGTGCATAAATAAGACCCCCGCACACTCTGCATGTGACTGTGGCAGATCTTTCATCTGAAGGGAGTCTGCAGAACCCCAGTTAGTGAACAGAAAGCCTGAAAATCTGGGGTGAAAATCTCTGGGGTGGGGGGCCGTACATCTTTCTGTTTGCCCAAGTCTCTGCCAGTCTGCTTTGCTACCAAAAGAAGAGAGACATTGTGGGGGTGGGCAGGTGTGAGCATTTATGGACTGGAGTGGAAGGTGACACCCCAACCCCCCTGTAGAAATAGCCAAGCCCCTCCCTCTCCCAACAATGTAGTTGTATTTCTAAGAATTGGGTTATTCAGTTATTCAAGAATCAAATGTTTCGTTCAGAAAGCATCACTCTGCACATACATGAAGATGGAGATATCCGCAACCCCCCCCCCCCCGATGCCTTCCTCAGAAAGAGTAATTTGAAGCCTGTGAATCTCGGCGCGGGACCGGGGAAGCCAGCAGCGCTTTGTAATGGTGG
>JAODKC010000082.1:7028616-7051240 GCA_026777985.1 Mormyrops attenuatus
AAACAACCCCCCCCCCCCCCGCCCGCCGCCCGCCGCGCCGGCCGCCCGGCCCCGCGCCCCCCCCCCCCCCGTGGCATAGATCACATTTGGGGATGAAAATGTCTCCAAAGTGTCATAAAACCTGAAACTTCCTTGTATTAAACTTTTATTATAAAATTCCGCGAAGGCAATCAAAAAAGTAAAAATGCATTTAGGCTCATATTTTGTTTAGTAAAATATGGCTAAAGTTAGGATTGGAATTAGGAGTGAAGGTTAAGGGTGTCATGGGATTAGGGTTTTTTCCATAGAAATGAATGGAAGGTCCCCATTTAGATAGGTACACCAATGGGTGTGTGTGTGTCTGTGTGTGTGTGTATATTGTGATTGCTAATGATTATAATCTGCCCAGCTGATCAGAACCCTCATCACTAAATCCATCAATTTTTGTGTAATCTGGCACAGAAGAGCCACTCTACCCAATCAAGGCCGTAGTCCCGTTTTATCCCCAGTTAATTGCGCCATCACCAAAACAATGGTTAATCAAAGAAGCCATTCCACACCCTAAAGGCGACGAGTTACGAAAAATAAGACATATGGAAGAGGTGCTAGGTGATGTTAGCCTAGCCTGATTGTTATAGAGATGCAGATTATCAGCATAGTGTTCATCATCATCATTATCATCCAGCCAAGTTATATATTCCTACCAACTTCTAAATCTAATAAAATTTAGTCCATCGCTAAAAAAATGTAATAGATGTATAACATGAGTGAGCCAGCAGGAGGCAGCAGACCAGCCCAAGCATGGTTTTGGGAGAGCCTCCATGTTGCTATGGTGACTTGAGCCTCTAGGTAGCCGGGGAAATGAAGCCCAGGTGGTCCTTGTTAGTTACATATCTTCAAGGAAGCTTGGAGTGCTGGTTTTGAAGATCAGGAGCCGCTTTATACTCCCAGCTATGATTCAGCACTTTATATGTGCACGTTTTTTTGCTTTGCGTTTTAAAAGCCTCGTTTTTAGTTTAATGAAGCCTCTTTCACGTCTGAACACGGCTGTCCTGTGCCTTTCTCCCACTCTGTAACCAGGTACATGTGCCCAGCATAACCTTTACGTGCTCAGTGCACGTATGAGGATCTTTATGGGGTAATGAGTGAAGAGTAGAGCTGCCCTCTGAACTGACTCAGGAGGGCCATCATGAGGTAAGAACCTCTCTAACACATGCGGTGCGGGCTCTGCCCAGTATGCGGCCCTTATGCCAGTGACATATTAATTGGGTTTAAAATGGACAAGAGTCTGGTGGACATTTCCCAGAATCCTTAGCAACATAAACACCCATGACCAAATACATTAAACTCTTATAATAATATATTCTGGGCACATGAGAAATTAATATGTTGTTTTTTAATATATATATTTTTTGAACTGTGGTATTTGATAATATATAATGATAGTGGTACTATATTGATCTCCATGGGGAAGTTCTTTCTCCTGCCTCCTCAGGCTCTTACTGAGACTCATATGGAGGTGAGAGCAAGTCTGGGGCTCACAGCATGGGGTGAGACACCTGTGGCACCTATGGAGCTGGGGGGTTAAGGGGCTTACTCAAGGGCCCACGGATATGTGACTGTTCTGCAAAGGCCGAGCTCCAACCGGCAGCTTTCCCAATCACAGGCAGACAGGCTTAGCCCGCTGAGCCACACACTGCCCCCGTATGAGCCATGAATGTGCGGAAACCCTTTTCTGAACTGCGGTATTTGATCAATGAATGTGCGGATCAATGAACGTGCAGAAGTAAAAGTTGAGATTTTACAGTAAACTCATTTTCAGATGTCCTCAGATAACACAAGATGTCTCCCAGACCCTGCAGCGATTTATCTGCTAGATCCCTATAATCCGTTCCTCCAGGTGGGGAGACAAGCTGCTCCTCTGTGGGGTATAAACTCAGGCACATTTAACAGCCCAGTCCAGCCCTGCCTCGGTTTCTTGTGTTTTTTTTTTAAGCATAACTGACGTCAGCAGTGCACACACACTCTCCGGGGTGGGTAGCAGCGTGGGGTCAAGATGTCTTTATGTTGGCATGCATCAGGCAAAGTTTTCACAAAGTGCCCATCCTGTAAAATATGCACATCATTAAATGCGAGCTAACTGAACAGGATCATTGCATTTGTATTTATAAGATGCTTTTTCCAAAGTGATGTGCATTTCAGAGAGTAGGGTCATCCATTGGACCAATGGTGACATCACGCTTGTACCCTGGGATTTGAACCAACGACCTCCCCATCAGACAAACTGCCACCGGTATCTGTCTCACCCTATCACTGTTGAATGGCATATATGAGATTAATTTGGTATTCAACCTCTTGTTCTTTAGGACAGTTGACGGACAGAAAGCTCTCTCAGACACACACATCCACCATAGCTTTAATCGTTAGTTTAAACATCAAAAAGCACTTACCTGTGCTCAGAATTTACAGTGGTGTACGATTGGTTAATAATACAAAGTAAAAACACAGTTTGGCCTTAGGTTAATAGTGCTACTTAACACTGGTAGCAGGGTAAAGTTATTATGGGAGTTTGAAATCAGGATGCTTAGTGGGTATGTCAGTGACTAAAGTAGCGACCACGATCCTGGGGACTGAAACTGATGAATAAGATTCTTGATGTTTACCATGCATAGCTCCCCCGATCTGCAGTCCAGAGTAGTGCAGACCTTCATGGGAGAATGTACTCAATGCAATTCACTTCCTGCTGGCTTTGAGACATGCCCCGTCGCGGAGCTTTCCGGAAAACACGAGCCTTCATACGTGGGGCTTTGTTCCCACATCTGTACCACGCCGCCTCTGACCGGCATGACTCCAAATGCTGCGTGGCATCTCCACCATTTTCTGGCCCGTGGACCCATGGGAACCACCTCAATCCACCCCTCCACATGGTCACTGAATGAGAAGGCGAGTCATGATGACATCATCCCCGGCCCTTGATGATGATGTCACATTGAAGAGCTTGACTTTAATATACCTGATCGTTTGTGTTGTGTGTTGCACCCACCTCAATGAGAAATAATTCCCCCGAGTCAAAAAGGTTCAAAACAACAAATTCCTTTTAATTTATTTATTTAACACCGGCAAGGTAACCTACTTGCAGTTTCTCTCTCGTACTCTCTGTCCAACCCGTCTGTTCTACCCTCTGTTGGCGGCAAAAACAACTATAAAAACATATATCACTCCCCCTCAGCCAATTACTGAACAGGTCAGGGGTCAACCAATTCACAGTAATTTAAAATTATAATTTTAAATTCCCCCTTTTTTTCTTTTTGTGTGTGTGCACATACACCGCAGTTTGTATTTCTATCTACCTAATAGAGTGATGTGTACCTTTCGTACATGCATACTGTTTCTGAGTTTGGGGACTGTGATATTTCCTTCCATTTATATTCAGGATCTTGTGTGACATCAGCTCCATTTCCTCGGTTTGTAGGTAACTGTCAAGAAAAAAAATCACTTCTACACTGACTGAAGTTTTTCCCCCTCTCAGTATGAATGCATCATTAGCTTCGCAGATCCAAACAGTTTTCAAAAAATCTCCAGAGCTGCACCCCCCTCCCCCCATCACAGCGACGCTTCAGCATCAATCCCAGTGATCACAGAATGAGGCTTTTCACCCGCCAGAAGCTCCAAAAAAGCGTCTCTCGCTCATCCCAGTGGACAAGTTTGTGCCCCAGCAAAGACAAGGTCAGGAACCCACAGAGAGCCGGCGTCACAGCCCTGCTGGAGGACTGGAAGCCTGACACCCTTAATGACTTCTTGTGACCTGCAGATGACAAGCGTTTAACCTCAGATTGGTGTGGGAGTTATGTTTTTGCTGTGAACACTGAGCCCCTCCAACACCGGGAAAATACAAAGTTGTCAGTAAGGAATCAGATGGAGTATATAGATTAGAATACAGGATGCAATGTCATACACTGTGCACAGTTAGAGCATCACCCATAACCTGGTAACATGTTTACTCACCTCCAGGGGAAACCAGGTTTATTTAATTCATCCTAATTCACAGAATATTGGTGGGGGGCACATATTTGCTTTATCAATGGTACGATTCTATATTTAGCCACTATCTCAAGACAGAATATTGTTCAATTCATCGTAATTTAAACTGTTTATTTCTATTTTTTATATATCTCTGATTTCCATAACAGTTTCCCAGTAACTTAACTGGTGTTGCGACTGGTAATTGGTAAAGTATAGCAGAGACTCTTGATGTATAACACACAGTGTTGCAGGCACACCCAGCTCCCCTGAGTTTTAGCCCTAGTAAAGTTCAGGATCGACACCAGTGTCTCATAAATAGAACATAACTCATGAGTCTGGGGACTGTATATCCAGCGTTGGTCAAAGGTGATAACATGAAAGGAAAAGTAATAAGGTTAGAGCGCCCAGGAGGGGCCACCGCCACTCAGGAAGGGGGCTACACCTCCCTAGCCACGCCTGGAGGGGGGACGTAATCTTCCGGTCGGATGTGGTGGAGATGGGATGTGCTGAGTGACGACTCTGGGACCAGAATTCCCAGCTTAGGCAATTTCAATCACCATGTCAGCAGATGAAATGGCTGGCAAGCGAGGAGAGCACTGCTAGTTAAGTTGTCTAAGTCCTACTAGTTAAGTGCCTTGTCTTATAACCAATGACAATGAAAACTTTTGTACTTTAGTCAGTAGCAGATGCACAGGGCTTGGTTTAGGTCATCCATCCATCCTTCCACTTATCCATCCAGAATAGGGCCATGGTGGTGATTTCACCATCCTCGTGGAAGTCATTTAGCTGCCCTACAGCATGCCAGTGTTTACAAGTTCTGCTTTGTAAGTAAGTAAAGCTTCTAGACTTGAATCTGCTTTTTAGATTAAATGAATTATATAGTTAAATAAGTGAAAACTAAATCCAGAGTCTTCTTTTTTGTTAAAATGCTTTGGGGACTTTTTCCAACCGGGAGAAAGTTTGTTTGCGTCTTTGTTTAATACAGATCCAGTACCATACACGGGGTCCAACAATGTTAGACTGCATTAATTCATATTTATGCATCGCCTGTTTGAGTCCTCTCTGATGAACAGAAAACAACAGTTATAATCAAGTGCTACTTCTGTGCTGTGTGATTATTTAGACATTGCTATTACCTGCCGAACGGCCTTGCATTATCACAGTAGAATGAGCTGTCAAATACGCCATGGCTCTGAGGAAACGTACAGCAATTTATATGGGAAATTAGATACTCGCCAGCACAGCGCTGAAATGCTTTGAAACATAACGACACTGCTGACGCCCAAGGATTTTCCTATCTTTTTTTTTTTTTCTGCCGCTCCCAAACGGGAGCAGGGCGAAGGAATAATCATTAAATGCCATTTTTGAATTTCAGCAGCCAGAAGTTGATTGAAGTCACCCCTTCCCCTTAATATATGCAGTATTCACAATAAGAACTCCTTTGAGGAAGGAAATAGGGTCAAAACAGGAAGGATAGATGCCACGGTCTGTTTCCATGCTACCTAAGACTGCGCCCCTTTGCTGAATGGATACTTTCTTTATGTTTGTCATCCTAATGATACATTTGGGGGGGGGGGGGGGGGGTTTGTGGCATAGCCGGTTAAGACTCTGTGCCTGTGATCAGAAGGTCGGGGTTCGAATTCTCAGCCGGACAGGGTATCTTCATCTCCACAGGGCTCTTCAGCAGGGGGGGCCAAATAAATGGCTGACCCTGCACTCGGGCCCCAGACTGCATGTGTGTCTATATCTCAAAAGACAGAAAGATTGGCTGCGTGAAAAGGAGCCTTCTAATGTACTTGCGAAAATAAACCTCAAACTTTCGATTATAGCAGTGTCACATGGGGAGTTTGTGACACACATCACAACGTAGCATGTCTTTAGAGCATTAAAGTCGACGCCGCCTCTGTCACAGCTATCATTCCTGATATGTGTGCAGTGACATGTTTGCAAACTCAGTGCTGAATCATGTTTTGGGCTCTCTGAATATTGCTTCAGTGATGTGTCAGTTCTGAATCATGTTTTGAGCTCTGCTGCCTTAGTGATGTATCATTGCTGAATCATGTTTCGGGCTCTATGAGTTTTGTTTTAAGTGTTACGCTTATGGGAGTTTTACTTACACAAAAATGATCTGAGGACTGAATGAGAAATAATTGGTTCAGAGAGATAACCAATCAAATCGTAGAGGAGGCGGTGCCGACCAATCAGATGTCTTGGTCCCTCCTCCTTTAGTTGCTTGGACCCACCTCCTCTACAAATTGATTGGTTATCTCTCTGAACCAATAATTAATTTTTCCTTCTCCCATCAGAACATGTTTCTGTAAGTAAAACTTCCACATGCGAGTGTTACCAGTCACTGGACTCACATAATCGCTTGTCATCTCATGCTCTCTGTTGATACTATGTTTTTTGCTACTGAACATTTTACACTACTTTGGCTGTTGTATCCCTCCTTTGGACCAGACAGTGCACAAATGCACACGCACACACACACACACACAAACACACACACACCCAGCCTGAAGAGATGCCATCCGTTAGTTGACCCAGTACTGAAATTTTACAATAATGTGTTAATCACTTCACGGAGGGGGGGCGGTGCGTATTGTACTGAGACTGTACACAGATGGGGGGTCATGATCATGGGTCTCTCTCTTAATTTCATAACCCAGCTTTCTAATGGCCAGGTGGGGCCTGCCAAGGACAGCTCTATTTCCTGAAGGATTCCTAAATTACAGCCTAGTAGAGCGATGCAGAAATAACTGTTTTAATTCACACTGTGACAGGACCGGTAGCCCTATGCTGTGCCTTTCATGGGCCAAACAACACATTGACATGCTGGAGTCCCTCCTGTGGCTTTCGGATAACACCTAGGGGCGTGTGGAGGACCAGGCGTGTACGTCATACCTCTTAGGCACCAGGGGGGCGATGGTCCCTTAAACACTACATTAACGCATCCCCACAGCTGCCAACTTTGGAACTTTGGTCAGTAGACTTTCAGTTTGAGGAAAGTCTGCACACATGTATGTGAATGAATGAATGTTACATTTGTATAGCGCTTTTCAAGACACCCAAAGCACTTTATAGAACCAGAGGAGAGCCACTTCAACCACCACCACTGTGTAGCCCCCACCTGGATGATGCGACGGCAGCCATTCTGCACCAGTACGCTCACCACACCGTAGCTAAGTGTTCAAGGGCCAGGAGAGAATTCACCAGTCATATAGGGGATGATTAGGAGACCAGATCTGAAAGGGCCACAGTGAACCGTTTCAGCCAGGACATGAGGGTACCACCACTACTCCTTCAAAAGTTGCACAGGGATCTTTTATGATCTCAGGTTTACGTCTCATTCGAAGGACAGCACCATTTTTACAGCACAGTGTCCATATCACTGGACTGGGAGCCACATAGACCACAGGATGGCCTAACATGAAGACCACACCAACACCTCTTCCAGCAGCAACCCAGCTTTCCTAATTGGTCTCCCATCCAGACCCAAACCTGCTTACCTTCAGGTGGATTACATACTGTGATCTGCAGGAGGTATGCAGTGACAGTTTTACTACCTTGTAAATAGTCTGTAGGGTCTGCAAACTACTCCAACGCTACATGAGCGTCTGAAAGCTTGAGTGTCACGCCTGATGTGTGAGAATTGGCAACCCTGCATCCCACAAAAAACAGGAATGACAAATAATCCCACAGCTGAACACATAAAAAAGATTAAAGAGTTAAAGCTTCCCCACTTAAACCACAACCTCACCACTCACCACTCACCCAGCTCTGTGTTGCCTCTCCATCTGAACGAAATGTTTTAATATTTTTTTTATATTTGGGGATGTGTTTTGCATTAGAAGATTTGATATTTAGGGAAGATGATTAACTTCTTTTTTTTTGGACCATAACTAATAAAAAATAATTTATGAATCAAATTCACACACCGCAGTCAGGAACTTTCCCGGAAGGTCATGATTATTCCCGTTTGCTGGAGAGTCAACATTTATAGGCTCTGGTATATTAAGGTTATTAATGATTTAACTACAATTAATTAAACATAGCATACATCAGTGCTGATTTAGTGAGTTTGCAATAAAGATAGTTTGCAATAAAGATTTTTGAAAGACTGTACTGGATCCCTCTGTTAACCTTTTAAAATCCATTTCTGTCCTGGCCCTGCTCATTTTGACATCCGCGCTCTAAGATCCATCTGAGTGGTGGTTCTGACGCCATGTTCCCTCATTGAGGCTCATGTAACGTTTGCACTTTTTAATTATTCACTCGTGGCAATATTTACTCCTTTCATGTTCTTGCTGATTTCCACATATAATAATTGTTGCTGGTTGCTAAGAGACAGAGAAATAGAAATTCACAGTGCGGTCTCGAAATTCAGACTGGCGAAAGCATCTCACAGTGGTGCTGCTGATGATGAAGAATGTCTTTCGCCGTCTCTTCTGCATCTCAGCTAGGAAGCTCACTCCGCTTTACCCACATATGGATTTATATGTTAGTTCTTTATGCAAACAGCCCTAGACTGTCATGCTCCGTTCGTCCTGCCCGCTCGTCGACCACACCCCCTCGTTAACCTCGTGTGGATTCCCCGTGTTCACCAGCTGTTTCCAGTTGCTGTTGTTAGTTCAGTGCATTTCAGTCCGCGTTCAAGTATGTTTCCCCAGTACTGTCATTAACATTGCTACGTCTTTGGAGTGTGTTCACCCCGCAATAAACCCCGTTTCATTTGTATCTACGGCTCCGTTTGCCTGCTTCCGTGTGGGAACCATAACATAGACATGCCGTCTCTTTGCATGATTGTAGTGCATATTGTTATCATTGTGTTGTTATTATTAATTAGCAGCGCCCGGCACTGGTTCCAGCCGGTGCGGTGTCCTGGGCGAGCATCGCCAAGTGAAGTTGCATGGCAAGTTGGTGCCCCCAGGCAGCCACCTATTGACCAGCCCTGGTAATATCTCTATACATGTGTGCCATTATGTGCTCTGACTGTAATGGACGATCTGGGGCGATGAATTGACACTGATATGTAGGCATATGAGCAGCGACGCCCAAACATACTCAGATACAGAGCTGAGATGCATCTACTGCATTGCCGTTGGAAGCCACACCCCCCCCCCCCCCGCCGCACCTAAATTGACTAGAGCCAGAGGGCAGGATCTGTGCATAGACCTCGCCGAGGGGCAGGTGAGGGGCACTTGCATAAAATACAGCACCCTGGCTCTAATACAGGGCTGGAGATTAGTCATTAGTGTGGGTCGAGCCTCCTGTGGAACTGACATCATTGCCGTTTCTGGAAATTGTGATTATGTGTGTGAGCAGACATGTGGACTTGGGACATGATCAGGCAGGTGGAAGCCTGATGAACAGCCAACCCAGGAGGCATCCGCCCAGAGGGCTAGTCACTGGACCGCTGTGTCATTCCAGGTATTCCATCCATCCATCCAGCCATTCATTCATTCATCCACCTATCCAAATAGCTGTTTATCCAGTGGAGGGCTGTATAGGAGGGATATGGAGGTGATCTTCCCTACATTAGTGTTCCTCAGGGACACCAAGACAGTCCATGTTTTAGAAAAACTGTGGACTGTCTGCCAGGGAGCTGGGAGGGAGCAAAAATGTGGTCCGTCTGGGGGCCCCCGAAGACCGGATTGGGAGACACTTCTCAGCATCACCAGACCTTGTTTACAACTTAGCTGGTTTGATACTGTTTTCTTAGTCACGTGAAACACAGTATGTGAATCATGATTATAAAATTTAATTAAGTGTAGAACATCTCTACCTAAACAAAATTCTCAGACTTAAAGCAAATATTTTTCCCCCACACATCTGAAATTAATTATGTTGTGATAAAAGCACATTTTGATTTCATACTGGTTATCACTGTGGAGAATATGAATATAAAAGCTCAGTATGACTCATGATAAATAGGTTTAATAAGAAAATGTGTTTCAAAAGTTTACTTTGTGCGAGTGATGTTGTGTATTTTAAGCTTTTAGCTATTGCGTGCCATGGTCATATTGCTAGAAAACAGCCCAGCTCTGATTTCTACATTGAGTGATTTGTAGATGTCAAGTGTATTGGGACCAGAGTTTTGCTGATCCCACCACTGCATATCACACGCTGATCTGAGCAGGGCTGAGCCCCAAATACACCAGAGGCCCAGAGACTGGCTTTTGGCACTGAGGAGTAAATGACAGCATGTTGAAGTGTCCCCCTAGAGGCGGGAGGCTGAACGGCATCCTTGATCTCTGTGACCAAAGACCGCTGTGTCATCCTCCTTAAAGACTAGTGGGCATTTGCGGCAACCAATCAGGGGTGAGGAATGGGAGCTCCCCCATCCAGGAGATGAAAAGCTGGATTCTCCCTTGCGTGCTTGAACGTAACTCTTTCTGGTTCCTGAAACAGCTTCTTTTATGTGTGGACTTTTAGGAGCCCTTAGGCTGACTCTGTGCACCTGCAAACACACTGTTTAAAAATGCATCCTTCTATCAGTGCGATGAATGGGAAGTATCCTCCCTGCCAGCCATACATTTCCAAAACTATTCTATGTTGAAAAAAAGAGCTCAGTTGAGCCCTTCAATCAGACAAGAAAAACGTCTGTCTTGGTAGGTCACAGGGAGGTTGTGAAGCTCCAGGACCTCAGGTCTGCAGATGTCTGTGCCAGAGATCATGTGTGGCTCAGTACTAGTGAGTGAGAGTGCTACACCTGTGATCAGAAGGTTGCTGGTTCTAATCCTGCTGTTGGCAGGGTGATGATACCATTGGGCTCCCATTGCCTTTAGGCGATAATAAATAATATAAATTGTTTTAGTTATACTTCAGTTAACAATTGCTTTGGATCTGGTATTCAAAGTAAGATTAGCTCTTATCAAATAACCAGGGTGGTGTTCCATAAAGCAGGATTTCTTACTTAGCTGGATTAACTAAAGCCAGAAGTCATGATTGTCCAAAAGGAATGCTTGTTACCTAAGAGTTACCTAAACTCTGATTGGACAATCATGACTTCTTGTTAGAAGTCATGAGATGGTGTAAACTGAAAACACCAATGTGGTCCTGAGAGCCAAACAAGGGAAAGACTTTGCTTGGATCTTCACCCAGGACATTTAATTGTCATTATTCCCAATTCAACATTAACTACATTTTACCATATAATATTTTTCCATTCCCACCAATAAGCAATGGTAAATTTAAATGAAAGGCATTTAAATGAATATACAGCTCTGGAAAAAACTGAGAAACCATTCAATATTATAATTTTTTTTTAAATCTGCATTTTTAAATCCTGGTTTAATCCTGGCTCTGCTGGCAGAAGGCTATGCTGAGCAGCAGGATGCTTCCAGGCTCAAAGTGTCTGAGACAGCAGTACACAAGAATAAGGTGAAGCAGGAGAGACTGGGAACGACCAGAAACCAGTCAGGTAAAGGGCAGAAACAACTTTGTGATGCCAGAGATTCTCATGAATCAGAGGATGACCTCAAGTGACCTTCAAAAGGAATGGGAAACATTAAGTGCAGGTGTGAAGTGCACTGCTAGGACAGTTTGTATCAGGCTCCTAGAAGCAGGACTGAAGTCCCATAAAGCAAGGAAAAAGCCCTTCATTAATGAGAAACAGAGAAGAATCAGGCTGAAGTTTGGAAAAAATTATATTATTCACAGACGCACACCTATGAAACAAAAAATTGGGCTTTGGTCCCTTAATTATTTCCAGAGCTGCATCTTTAAATTAGTCACAATATGCTTGACATAGTCAAATGCACTTAGAGATGATGTCGCTGTACACTCAGTAGGTCGCTTTGACGGCCTCGTTCCAGCGCATGTGACTTCTGGACCCTACATGCAGCAATCGTGCTACACCGCGGGTTGTATTCGAAAGAAACTTTTAACCCGTAATTGCGCCCCCCCCCCCCATCAGGCTTTGGATGAGATGGCCCGCCATGCTGAATCAAAATAATTAAACCCGAGAACCCCTCTGCCCTGATGGAGTCTGGCGGAAATAATTGTTTGTTCCCTAAGACCAGGCTTCAGGAGTAATGAACGTTTTAAAGAAGGTCATTTCAATCAGACGTGACAATAGGCGCTGAACAGTCAGACGAGAGCCTGCTCTGCTTTCCACAGTCGATAGTAGCCATGACTTCATTAGCATAATTCAGCTGCTGGGGATGTCGAGACCCTTATTATCATCTCTGCGCCATTATGTTGTTGTTGCTGTTGTTATTGTCCGTGCTGGTCTCCCTTAGGAGGTATCCTTACCGGCAGAACCTGCAGCCAAACTTGTCATTTACAGTCCTCAGTGTTCAGGTCCGGCCTTGATCTTGCAGCGCTCCGTGCCGATAGTCTGTACTGGGCGTACGGTGGGTGTCAATCGGCTGTGAATTGAGCCTTTATCGAGAAACATTCAGCCCCCGTCAAGGCTGTTTGCCCGTGAATAAAGCCTGTTTACTTCCACCACTCTTATTTTCAGATTAAAAATGCACGCTATTGAAATTCACAGGGCTCCCGACTTCTGCTGGTGCCACAGTTAAGAAATTAGCTTTAATTTTTTTTTGTGCATTCTCAAAAATAGCCTGTAAGAAAAGCCATCTGTCAAATGGGTAAATGCCTCTTTCTGTGTTTCTTTAGTATTGTTTCCTTTTTTCTGAATTATGCGCGATGTGTTTAATGGCACATTGATTTTTCAAATCATTAGTTCAGCTCAAAAAGCATCATGCTTTTTATTATGTAAATCGTATATTTGTCTTTTTTCATAAACAAATTTCTCGTGTGATGAAACCGCAGTAAACAGAAGCTTGCCAGTTGTTGCTTAATACACCTATGGTCTGTCCAACATGGACGATTACTGAATGGAAATGCACTCCTGGTTGCTGGCGCCTTTGTCTGCTCTGATAAACAGGTTCACATCCTTATTTGAGCAGTGTACAGAGTCTGGCCTGATTTGCCATTCAGTGAATAGATGTCTGGGGCTATGATAGGCTGCTGTTCCCTGGTTTGGGTCCTGGGACTGGCTCCAGAGTCGCCCTGACCACCTACTGGATGAGCTATTTTCCCCAAATTTCATCCATGGGGCTATAATAAGCACTGCTTCAACCCACTGTTGACCCCCCTAAAACATAGCCCGGCCCACTTTCCTTCACCTGCCTTCCCAAGAGCACCCCAGTGGGGCATGATAACACTATGCGGAGTCAGAATTGGCCATCTGTCAACTGACCTACAGCTGCTTGTTCTCCGCTTGGACCTTAATATGAACCTAGGCAGCCTACGTGCAGCCGGCCGTCAGTAAAGTGGCAGAGATCTCATTCTGTCTCACCATGTGACGTCAGCGCCCAATAGAAAGCCGTGTCACATTCCCCAACTAATTTATTTTCATCAGCTGGTTCAGTCGGGAAACAGGATTGGATCAAAACTCAGACCTCAGCAGCCGTGTGCAAATTGAGCCCCGTTCATAATTCATACTTATATTTATTAGAAGATTAGAGTTTAAATTAGGACAAAAGTTGTTCTGGGCAAATTAGCTCCGTGAGACGAAAGCGTTCTGGATTTAATAAACGTAAAAAGAGGCTGTGATATACGACTGGTGGCAGTGAAGGGATTTATTTTTTTTTTTAAATAATGAAAGAGATCAGTTACACTCCCTCGACTGAAGTCTTTAGCGTCTCTAGTTGTGTTTAATGTCCCGGTGAGGAAACAAACGGGCAATAAAAACATCCTTCTGGATAATTGGCGGTGCCACGTGCTTCTGCAGTGACACAGAGGTCTGCTGATTGCACAGTGGATCTGACGGAGGCTCTGATCAGAGCGCGGATGATCGAGCGAACAAATGAGTCCGCTTTAATCACCGGCCAGCCAGGAAAGGCCCAGTACATCATCGAGAAAGAGACGTTTCTATTTCTGCTTTCTGTTTGCTCACCTGGAAAGAGTTATATTGATTTTTTTGAGAGTTTCACATTATGAAGCTGGTTTCATACTCAGAGTTAACAAAAAAAAAGATTTACAGAAATAGGTATCGTATCATATTATATAAACAAGTTACAATGCTCCTTTCAAGCAATATATATCATTCTCAAGAAGAGAGAAACCTAGGTTAAGGGTTCCATTATCCTTTTTCTCCATCCATCATTCTTCAAAGTGCTCATCCAGATGAAAGTCATGAGTTTGTATTTTGTATGTAAACTTGGTTGTGCCTGTAGGTGTTTGCATTTGACTGGCTCAGTGGAGAGCTGGGGCACCTCCCATGTTCAGGTTTGACAGTTTACATCGTACCTCTGATCTGTGTGCATGCAGTTAGCATGTTCTGCCACACACGTGTCCTACAGCCGCTCCGATTTCACCCTGCAGTCCAAAGACATGCAGTCAAGCGAATCGGTGTCTGTAAGTTGCCCATAGTGGGTGTATGTGAACATTGCTGGTGTTGGACTGGAATCCTGTCAAAGGTGTGCTTTGTGTCCTGTGCTGTCTGGGACTTGCCTCATGACCTTGAACAGGATAAGCGGTTGGACGATGGATGGATGGATGGATGGATGGATGGTTGGACATTTTTCAACATGTATTATAGTATCTATATAATACACCGATGTTTGTTTTCTGTAAAGCAATCTTCCAGCTTCCCCATGTCCTTAAACGCCTCAGCTTTGGAAATGGATAAGCTGAGATTTAAATACTCCTTTTTCTTCTCCTCTTATTTTTAATTTTAAAATAGGTGCCACGCGCCTCGCTGTAATCGGGGACCTTATCAGCAGGAAGTAGCCGATGACTCTCACATGCACAACAAACGAAATATCGACCCAGTCGCTCTCTGTCTCTCCCGGCACTTAATTGCACACTGGGCTGTTTATTTTCCGTCCGCCGTCTTTAATTTGAAGCGTCCGCTCCTTCTTTGCTGCTGGCATCTTCCTTTTCCATTCAAACGCCCCGTGACGTCTGATGTTATCTATTTGAACAGACACAGCACAGAAAACCAAAGCAATCTAAACCTCACAGCTTGAACCTGAGCCAGTGAGGACAAGAGGATGGAGTAGATGTTTGCCCAGTTACCCTCTCCAGGTCTGTTAACTCTTCTGGGATGGATCTCCACCTTCCGGAGCTCTAGTCTGCCTCCCAAGTCTTCGCAGAGTAAGTACACAAACTGAATACGTTTGTTAATAAGTCGTTCATTACAACGTAAGTATTGCATTGATATTTTATGGATCCTGAGCAAACACCTCTATGGCTCCCCTAGTGGCATCACCTTATCTTCTAACATGCGGAGGTTAGCCATCCCAGAGAGCGGAGCACTGGGCACAAAGCTGTGAGCCATCTTAGTGCATCAGCATGGCCTGCAATGTCCACTCCGGGGATTTTATGGCATTTTTGATCCTGTTGTGAAATGATGCTTTACTTGCTATTTCCACAAGTACAAAGGAATTTTTTGGTTTTCATATCGCACACTAGGGGGTTAAGGGCCTTGCTCAAAGACCCAATCTAACTATTCTGCTGAATTCGGGATTAAACCTGCTGACCTTTGGATCTCAAGCACAGACACCCAACCCACCGAACCACACACAACGCAACGCATTTCCCCTTGTAACTCCACATGCAAATGCAATTTTTTATGGGAAACAACTTTATCCACTTGAGAGCTGGACGTCTGCAGCTTGCCTTCATCCTCCTGACCACCCCCCCCCATCAGGATCCTCTCTGGCCGATAAGTGGTTTCCATCCTCCGAAAATCCGCCTATCAGACGACCCTCCATCTCTGCCAGCCGGATCCTTTATCTTCTCTCTCTGTCTCCTTTAGCTCTTTCTGAGCCGGCCAGTGTGTTTGCCTGATCGTGGGAGAGTGCTTTTCCGAGACTGAAGGGGCCCCCTCAGATATCAGCACTGACATAAATTATATAAATATCAAACAGCCCTGCTAGTATTTCTGTCTAAATGTTCTTTTTTTACCGTCTAAATGTTTGCATTGTGCTACTGTAAACCTGCAGTTTCCTTTGGGATTAATAAAATATGTATGTATGTATATAGAAATCTATCTATATGAATGGATTATCACTATCTATTTTTTTTTAAGTGATTAATTGTCATTGTTGACACACCACAACGAAATGTGTGCTCTGCATTTAACCCACATGTGACAGCTAATTCAGTGCCCGGGGAGCAGTGCTTGGGGGCAGTACCTTACTCAGGGTACCTCAGTGGTGCCTGGCTGGTCAGGGAGTCAAACCTGCAATCTTTCAATTACAAGTGCACTTCCCTAACCATTAAGCCACCACTGCCCACTGCTCATGCTATCTATCTATCTATCTATCTATCTATCTATCTATCTATCCATCCATCCATCCATCCATCCATCCATCCATCCATCCATCCATCCATCCATCCATCCATCCATCCAATTACTAACTGTGAAACAGTGATGGGCTGGTCTCATGAGAGGATACTGTGAAAAAAAGCAATGTTTCAGTATCTGAACACCAGCCCCCAATACTGATAACTTCAAATGGAGGACTGGGCTGCAATTTCAGCTCCTGGTACCTGCAGTAATTAAATGGTGTGCAGTGTTGTGTTTGAGGCTACTGCCACTTCTTTTTTTCCTCAGATGTAAACTGTGAATGTGCTTCTCTCACCTGTGCATGAGCAGTGCTGGTGGTAATTACTCTGCCATATGAACAGCCCTACAATGTAATTACTCACTATAAGAAGAGTGCAGCTGTCCCATCTCTCTGCTATACTGCTGTTTAACTGCTCCATTATATGAGCAGAGATTCTGCGTATTTGTTCTCCTATATGAAAGGTGTCTGGTTTCAGGTGCCTGTCTGTACCTGTGTGTGTGTGTGTGTGTGTGTGTGAGTGTGTCTGTCCACATCACGTTTCTGATGTGCACCCTGACCAAGCTCCGCTCCAGAGGGGTGAATCTCTATCCAAGAAACTATATTCCACTGTGCAGTGTGAAACTGATTCCCTGGTCTCATCTTTTCTTAAAAATGACGGTGAAACACTCCTGGAAATGGTTATCAGGTTAATGTGAACATTGATAGATAGTGATGTCTCAGTTTAATGTCCAATGCTGTTTATTTATGTCTGTACTATTAGATATTAGACATTTGTGTACTATTATATTATTAGCTGGTTTTGTACATGGAACATTTTGAATCTTGAGACTTTTTCAAACTTCACAACATCCCAACGAGTGAGGATCTCCTTGCCTGTGGGCTTTGCTGTATTTCTGTTCTCAATTCTTTCCAAACTCTGCTTAATTTCTGCTCCAGTGGCAGCTGCTCTCTCTTGGGTAACCAGAAGTGTCACTGCGGATAGAGAGAGCGAGAGAGAGAGAGAGAGATGGGGGGGTGTTTAAAGGCATCAATCTATTCTTCTGTTCTTCACCCAGAAACAGGAGTTTTCTGCCTGACTTGTAAAAAGCTTTCAGTCCGTCCCTCCAGTCTGACAAAATAGCATTTGGCTTGTTCACAAATCTAACCTAGGAAAATGTATCTAAAAAAAGCAAACAAGCTTTTCCTCAACTGGTTACAACGGGGCTTTAATGGATAAAGAACAGTCATGTTTCTAATGCTCTCTGAAAATTGCATAACCCTTAAATGCCTTTTAACGCACCTCTTTCTCATGTACCATGATCTAACTCCTGACCTGAAATGCAGCCAGGATTTAAAATGCCTGTTCCACTATCTGTTAGAAATTACTCTCGATGTATGCGAATCTATAACGCACCTCACCCGTTAAATCTATTCTAGGAATTAATTCCCATAAAGCCTGACCCTGAATTTGTAATATTTCAATGTATTGTCTCTGAGTAGTGGTTTTTTGTAGGCTTTCTGTTTAATATCATTTACTCCTGGCAAATGGCCAGTACATTTATGAATTGAATACTGACATTTTTAAGTGTCATTCCTGACATTGTGTAATATGTCATTACAACTGTGAGCCACATGCACTGTGAGTTAGCACAGCTGTTCACCAGTGCTGTGTTGCTGTAAGTGAGCACAGCTGTCAAGCAGCTTAATGTGTTACTGTGACTTAGCACAGCTGTTGACCAGCACCATGTTACTGTGAGTTAGTACAGCTGTTGACGAATGCCGTGTTACTGTGAGTTAGCACAGCTGTTGACGAATGCCGTGCTACTGTGAGTTAGCATAGCTGTTGACGAATGCCATGCTACTGTGAGTTAGCGTAGCTGTTGACCAATGCCGTGCTACGGTTCCTCTCCTCTGTTGTCTTCAGGCACTCTTTCTTTCCCTTTTTCCCAGTTTCATGTACGGTTTCGAATAAACAATGGATCGCTATACACTCCTGTTAAGTGCCTTGGGGCGGCTGTGTTGTGAAAGGTGCTGTATTAAAAACATTGAATTGAATTTGACCTCATAATGTAGAGCGCGTGCATCGTGTAAGTGTTTGTTATGGACGGCGGACACTGTCATTCTGATGAGTTAATGATCTTGATTTCCCCGTGTCTCTGAAGGATGTGTCTCTGAAGGTATCTTGTGTTTAGGATTCATCTGACTGGCAGCTCGAGTGCGTGACTAATTTGACAGCTAGGGACTAATTATACCGAAAGCTTTGTTTCTGCTTACATTTTGTTTGTTTAAAGAAAGAGAGGCACATCGTAAATGTCACATTTCCATCGACAGCAGATTAATATGTCACTGATGCTTTGAATACAGATTTATCATGGAAGTTAGCATGAACTATATCTACCATGAGCTGGGCACCTGAAGGACAGGACCTTAGACTGACTGGAGGGAGGTCCATCAAAAAGACAGAGGGGACAGGCTGAGGAGTCACACTGAGCTTTATACTAATCAGTGGAAATGATCCTCCTGGAAAAAAAGGTGACTTTTTTTTAACGAAGGCAAAGATTTATGAAGGGATTTCAGCATCAAGTCAAACACATAAAAAGTGCCAAGTCAGACCAATAAATCAAGCTGTTACCATGAAAATCTACACAAATGAGACCTACATATCGGCACTGTCCAATGAAAACCGCTTATGTCCACTTTTTGGACGATTGTAACTTTTTACTATAGAAGTAATACGCTTGTTCTCCTCTGTCATTTGAATGAGAAAATGTTTCACCATGTCATCTATTTAAGTAGTATTTGTGTTTGTACTAGTTACTATTTGTAGTCATGATGGTCATTTGTATGGATTACTTTATATTGCTCATTTTAACAACTTAACATTAGTAGCAAGATGGTTAGCTAACTAACATTGTTAATTGTGAATATAAACCAACATTAGATTGCATGCTGCTGACTCTGAGATATTTGCCTTGCTGACAACAATCAATATACATCTATTTAAAACATTACGCCATTCACTTATGAAAGTGCGTAAAGATAGGGTTCTATTTGTGGCACTAAAAGGTGTCACACTGTGTTGTTTTAGGTTTATTTTGTATAGTAGCTTCTGAGAAAATGTGATTTTCACACGTCTGGTATTTTGAACATTGGTGTTCTCCATTGGACAGTGACGCTGCGCTACATTTCATGTATTTCTTTTGTTCTTACTCATTTCCAGCAGGGATGAGCTCCAGATTCTCCATGGACCTGTACTGGATAAGTGTTTAGAAGACGGATGGATGTAGGTTCCAGACACATTCTAGGAGGTTCTCCATCGTCAAGCTGAATTATCAATTGGAATCAATTGAATCTGGAAACAGACCAAAGGATTCAGTGATGATGGTTACCACGGAAGGACAGATGGGCATTTTATGAAGGAAATTGCTCTCAAAACCCAGTTAAATATCTCAGAAGGTCATTTACAATAGACTGGTCTCTGAACTGGCACCAGAATACATCAGTTTTTTCCTCAGAGTTTGCTGACAGGGAGATACTCATCAGACCAAACTGTACTGAATCACAGGTGCCACAGCTTTGGAGTGCTTTGAAGAAATGGCTCTCAGTTATCGCAGAGGACAGTGGGAGTATATTTGGGGGTTTAAGAACTTCAGTCCTCCACAGCCGATGATAAACTCCGGATTGATGAGGTGACGGGGTCAGCACACAGTACAGTCAGGGCAACAAATTATTAATATATTAAGACGTTTTTGTTAAATCCCATCTTCCGAAATGGTATTCCCTTTGAACACCTGTCAGCTTATATTTGAGAGGTAAAAACAGCGGCGCGAGAAAACATTCCATAACTCTGGATCGGTTCTGACATACTGCAGAAGACAGGCCTGCCAGTGTAGCACACAAAGACCAAAACGGGCCTTTTCCCTTGTTGCTGTGAAGTGAGGAGAAACATCTCTTTGGACGAGGCTGCACATATCGGTCGATGAAAAGAAACAGGCCACATTTCAACTTAAAAACCATTTCACTTATAAACCTAAAAAACCTGTTTCCATTGTCTTCCATCTTTTTTGCAGCTATTTGATGAGCTTATTCTGATAATAGGGATGCCCATTTAGTTTTGTGTGTAAATCACATCTTATCTGTTTAGAAGGTGGTAGAAAAACTTTATTTGTACTCACCTGCCCGTACAGGCAAGGCCATATATTTTATACAATACATTTCATACAATTTATAATTTTTTGTATTATAGTTATTGCATTTGCATGACTTCTTACCTTTTCTTAGTTTTGAAATTAACAAAATTGTACAGATTTCAGTTTTACCCTTTGAGACGTAATAGAATGCACATCTAAGTGGTTAATTGAATATTAGCTGCAATTTGATGATTGGCAGAGAAAATATGATCTGAAATGGAGACAAAAATCTTGACAGGAAGGGAATTGGTTAAAAAGTCATTTTCCACATATCAAATAAAGCCAATATAGTCATTTTGAGTGATATCCTCCCTACCACTTATCAAATGATATCTAATTACCATTTCATAGTGACCATTTAACAGATTACCTCTACGGTTATCCATCACATACCTTCATGTTAGGCTATCTTTGGGGCTCTACGGTGCAGCCATATCAGCGGCAAATGTAAATTAAAATGATGTGCCTGAGACCCAAGCGTGCGGTAAGTGATGGTGATGGAGTAATGGTGATGGAGTAAATGGTGTGTAAATGAGACACTGGCTTTGTTCTTGAATTATGAACATCAGCCTCCTTTGATGTGTTACAGGCAGGTTTACCAGTGACCACCGAGAACATGAATTATGCAGGATGTGAATAGATATGAAGTTGTATACTTATCCTGTCCAGGGTTGCGGGGGATGCGGAGCCTTTGTGTACAGGGAAGAGAACAACCCAGGATGGGGTGCCAACGCATTGCAGGGCACACTCATTCACACGGGCAATTTGGCCACCTCAATTAACCTCAGCATGTTTTTGGACTGTGGGGGAAAAACCAGAGAACCCTGAGGAAACCCCGCAACAACACAGGGAGGACAAAGTCCACACACACGGAACCCTGGTAGAGACTCGAACCCAGAGGCGTGAGGGGACAGTGCTAACTGCTGCACCACCCCATCTGAGGAATGTTTTTTTTTTTCAAAAAATTTTATTGTGACTGCAAAGGGACAACACTGGTTGTCACAAATGTTCTCTCATAACACAAATGACATCTGACCATGCCTCAGATGGTACACGCTCCCTGCAGCTTTGCGTATGTTCTCACATGAACCAAAATATACAGTCTCAGCTACTTACAGACTAGCAAACTGACGCTTGATACCTAGCTAACATAGCTAAATGATGATAGAGCGCTTCAGACTGCTTACAGCCCCCACTGCTGTGTTCCACGATGGTGTAGTTGGCAACCGGGGGGGATTAAAATAATATTACTAGCAGAAGCCCCTGGGCTACAGCATGGGTAAGCCTGTGTACTAAACCACTGCTGATTATTGCCATATAAAACAGAGCCAGCGAGGTTGTCCTGAGGTTAAAATATAATTTGTTACCCATAAATCTCCTGGCTAGTTTTAAAAAAAATGTCATAATGGACACTGGCTTAGGTCTAATGTGCGTTTATTTATAAAAGTGAATGACCAGGCAGCATTTCAAGTGTAGATGTTTATATTTTTGTCCAGCATCTGTGCCATTCGGATGGACAGCTTGTGAGTTTGCGGATAATTTTGGCGAGTATTAGAGACACGGCGCTCTCTGTAGCCTGTCGCCCCTTTAATCAGTGCACAGCTGCCAGTTACACCCCCATCTGCGTACCTCCATACCACAGAATCAAATATTAGTACTAATCTTTTTGAAGGGCTGTAGGGGGCATTTAAACATAATTTGATCATTAATGGAAAAAATGCTCAAACGTCGCTATTTTGAAGAAAAATACAAGCAGTTCTTGACTCATGGAAACTGTTCCACAAACACTTACGTAAGTGTTATTATACATAAAGCATATTTGCCTTCTCATATCATTCAAGACATGGAAAAAACACATAAAAACATGTACTAATGAACACATACTAAATAAACAAAAAGATTGTGTACATTTACTTACAGGGGTATGTTGCCTTTTTGTATTAGTGTAAGCTCTGTGTATCTCAGATATTTTTTGGTATAAGTCAGCTTTACGTGAGTTGAGAATACGGAGATAAATTTACATCTGAAGTAATCATTCATAAATGACACAAGGATATTGTGATTTATCCATCCATCCATCCATCCATCATCCTCCGCTTATCCGAGGTCGGGTCGCGGGGGCAGCAGCCTCAGCAGGGAGAC
>JAODKC010000082.1:7068543-7085689 GCA_026777985.1 Mormyrops attenuatus
GATTGGCTGGGCCAGGCTTATGGTTGTTTGGGTCAGGTTTATGATTGTGTGGGTCAGGCTTAGAATTTGAATGGGCCAGGATTATGGTTGTGTGGATCAGGCATTTGATTGGCTGGGCCAGGCTTACGGTTGTTTGGGTCAGGCTTATGATTGGCTGGGCCAGGCTTATGATTGGGTGGGCTAAGCTTATGATTGCCCCTCCCCAGAGCTGGGCCTCTGTAGTACCATCCCAAAATGGCCGCACATTCCTCACATCTACCTGGTGAAAATGTTGATGCACAGCTTTCTAATAGAATTGTGACTCTGGTAAATGGGACGGAATACGGTTTTCCCAGGTGATGGGTAGCTGGGAGCTGCTGCATTGACCATGGGGGGACAGCAGAGAGCCTGAACCGATTGTCATGATGACAGAGTCATTAATGCCGCATGCCTGACAAAAATATTAGCAACATTCAAAAAACACAGCAAACCCAAGCGCTAAATGCAGAAACTGCGGTGACTCGTTTCTGCATGAAAGCAGATGTCCAGCTGAAGGCATGAGCTCAGCAGACCTGGGACAGATGGTCCTCTGCGTGGTGGTACCATTCAAACAATAGCAGCTGTCCTAGTGCGATACAATCAGCCGTTCATGTCGAGAACGTAAATCGGGTCGCTGGCGCAGAGAACACCAGCTTCTCCAGCCAAATCGAAAGGACCAGTACACTGGGATTTTTCAAAAATATCACCAAGGTACCACAGCTGCTGATGGAGTGTTGGTGAAACATCTGCAAACACGAGGCTCCCTGGTGCCACCTGATGCCCTGCCCCCCCTTGTGGCTCCCGCTTCCTTAGCACGTCTCAACACACCGTCTCATCTTGTTAGCGCCATTAGCACTAATCGCCGGCCTTTATTGACGGTGATGGCCAGTGAGCCTGGATTGATTAAAATAATCGATATTTTAGATTTTTTTTGTGTAACCTGTGAGCAATGTGCAGCCTGCCAAAAGCAGTCACACCTCACATCCCAAAGGAGGTAGAGGCAGAAGTGAAAGTGAGGGAAGATGTCCTAAAATGAGCAATGGGACAAGGGCTTCAGGTCACATGACCCGGGCCAAACTGTAGCTCCAGTCAAATCGAAACCGTCGCAGCAACGGACAAGTGCGCCGATGTTTTGTAGCCGGCTCTGGTTGCCGGCTGCCACCAGCCTGACAGCCCTTCGGAGAGTCTGAGGGATCGCACCTTCCCAGGCACGAGATGAAAGGCAGCAACCTCAACATGACAGACACTCTGGGCCCAACAGCTCCGAGCGCTAATGGCTACAGCAGCCAAAAGGTGGACGCTTTCAAAGGCACAGCTACCGCTCCCCATTGACAGAATGATGGCTATGCTAGGCTAACAGCTAACAGGACACCTCAAAGTGTTAGGCGGGTAGCTAACAATATGTCCTGCAGATGGAGCTGCAACTGGAGTTTTTTTATTGTCTAATGTAAGCAATGTTTATAAAAACACTAATAAGACTTACTGATAGTTACTATTTCAATGAAATACTCTGATAACAGAGCACTGCTATCTTTATAGAGAGGGTATAATGTGAAATTCATTAAAATATTGTTAGACCTCTGTATGTAAGGTGATGTACAGAGAGATGTCATTGGCTTCCTTCATGTTGGTCGTGTGCATGTCACACTTCACCTGGTTTGTGCCTGGTCTTCCATGTCTCCCCGTCTCCACTTTTGCGCTGTCCAGGGGTCCAGATCCGCCCTTGGGACGGCGGTCCGGGGGTCACGTAACACTGAGCCCTGACGGCGGGATGGCACTGGAATCTCAACGGAGAGCAGTCAGCCTCCAAACGGGAAGAACGCGGAGCACCTGAGGAGCAGCGGACGATCCAGGAAAACGTCAAAGCCACGATGACCGCAGCTTCTGTCGGTGATGGTTCAGTAGCCATTTACCAGTGATTACAGTAGTGTAACTCCTAAACAACTCGAGCAGACCCCAGGGAACTCCACTGTCTCCAAATGGTGGGAGAAAACCTCAGTAGATGTGAAAACTAAACACAGGCTAGATTCTCCACCATGGACATGGAGGAGAAGAGCTACACGAAATCATTCTCAAACATTCTCAGCCAGACCCCGAAGATGTCAGTGAGTCACATATGTCCTAATGCTTCACACCATTAAAGTGGGATCACTAATGGATCTGTAAAATTAATGATAGGACATATTGTACAGCAGCATAGCAGCGAGTCTCAGAACATGTCAGTAGATGAAATTAATGATCTCACTGTGAAACTAAGCCCTACATGTTGGGAGATAATTGGTACAATGGCACAGGTTAGAGTTTGAATGGGGAGGGGCATAATTTAATCATTTATATTCAAAGATCTATGAATCCAAATGAAATATTGGAGGGTGCACGATGCCCCTAGTCCCTATGCCGGGGGAGTTTCTAGCTATTGAAAAGACCAGGCTCAAGTCAAGTTTACCTGGGGCTTAACTTTATTTTTTTGAAGGAAGATTGGCATTGGAGCCAAAATACTGAGGGCTAAAATACTCAGGGCTAAAATACTCAGGGCTATAGCCCCGAGCGATTGAACATAACAATTAATTGATACGTCAGTAAGCTGAATTTTATAAACTTTTATGAAACTGAGAGTAATACATATTTATACACAAAATCATAGAAATATGCATTTACAAAAACATCAAATCAGAAAAAAACTATTTTAATAGTTTACTGTGAGAGTAACGAGGTGTTTCCCTCTGGTTATTTCTGTTACTTTTTATACAGAAATACACCACAGTTTAGTCACTTGTGAAGAATAACTTGCAGATTAACAAGCGATACTTTGAAAGTAGCTCCCCAACATCCATCCATCCATTTTCCAAACCGCTTATCCCACTGGTTTAAAGTACAAAGCATTTATAAATACACCTATCCATGAAGCGGAAAAATCCCAAAAATCAGAGATATGAAATAAAACATCTTTTCAGAAGCGAACAATGTGCATCCAGAGGGTTGTAAATAATAAATGAAGTCATTAAATTGATTTATTCCTCGATGCAAGTAATTTGTTTTAGCTGCAGTATAAAACAAGACACACAAGCAAAAAATATCAGAAATAATGAGAAGGGCTCTTTTACAATAAGGTATCCTCATGAAAGTAATGAAATATTTTAATCCTGTAATAATAGGATTACTGTGATCCGATCCGATGGCAAACTGGCCCCAGGTTCTGATCCCATCCTGCACCCCATCACCCCATTAAAGGTGTCTATATGGTTTGTTTAGTATGAGAAATATGTGAGCAGCTCGGAGCATACATGTTGCATAGCTCAGACAGACCTTCACACGTCCTGCACACCGAACACGAAGCTGAACACCAAATGAATAGGATACGGTTGTGATTTTTACCCAGATGCATGTAAGTTTGTTCAGGGACAGGCTCCAGCCAATCCGATCCTAGCGATATGCAGATCAGTGCCAAATAAATACCGCTGGAAGACAGGTACACTTCATTCCCCGAGGGCACAGAAGCAGGGCAGGGAGGGGCTTCTTGTCAGAAAGATAATAAATGGGCCCCCGTTCTGGCAGGAAGATGAACACGGTGGGGGTGTCAGGCGGGAAGGACGATTATTTTTATGACGCCATTTCATGTCGAAACTGTTACACAGGAGGCAGGGCTGAGGGCTGAGCCTGCAGAAGCACAAATGCGGCAGCATAGGGGAAAAAAATGATCGCCAGGTCATTTATGGAATCATTATCTCCATCGTGGCATGAAAGCTGATCCGTTTCAAATCAGACCGCATCCATCCATCCACGCCCGCATCAATCTTCCACACCTCGTATCCGGCACTGCGCCGCTGTGAGCTTGAAGCCCGTCCCGGGAGGATGGGGGACACTCTGAGCGGGACACCAGTCCATCAGAGGACACGCATATCAGCTATCATCTGCTTATCTGACCAGTCAGAATCTCTGTGTGCAAAAAGCCCTGAAATTATAAATTTCACCTTTTCATTGTGTTGTTTACAATGTGCACAATCAAATTCTTACTAGGCTGCAACCATCAGAGCAATGCTAATAAATAAAAGACAATAAGGAGGGCAATCAATGATTGACAATAAATAACACCACTGTATGCAACATTCTGGGTTATTCCCCGCTTGGTGCCTCTTGCTAGACTCCAGACCCCAGTGACCCTGCATAGGATAAGCGGGTATAGAAGATGGATGGATCGATCTCCACTGTAGACGACACACTGCATATACGAGTGGGGGAAAGGGGGCAGTGTAAATCTGGGATTAAATATCAATGTCAGTTGGTAGCAGCAGAAATATTTTGTGGAGCATAATTAGAATTCATTAAGCTGCTTAATTGCCTGCGGGTAAAAGCCATCCCTGAATCTTGTGGTCGGAGAGCACAGGGTCCTATTCTGTCAGCCGGGGGGGGGTGAAAAGTGATCATGCAGTGTGACCGGCGTCCTTTACGATGACAGCTCATCACGTGTTCTTCCCCGACTGCTGGGAGTGGAGTAGCGGTAATGATCTGAGCCGTCATCACTATCCGCAGTGGCCCTGGATTGTGCGATGACAGGACGCAGCCGGTGGATGCCACCACGTCTCCGCTGCTGGTGGCATTTCTGCTGTCCTCGCGTGACTGTCCCCAGCTTGGCTCCGCGCCCCCGAGAGATGAACGCAGGCCTAAACGCTCCCCAGACTCCTGAGCTGCCTGTATCTCTCCCGTGCAATTACACCAATCCCGCCGTGCGTAAAATGCAATAGACACACGGGAGAGCGTCGGGGAGTGCACACCCTCCTTTACACGCTAAGAGGATCGCACGGGCTTACTGCAGCATGCCATTTACACAGAATCGCTAACTTAAGACCGAATGTCATCAGCTTAACGCAACACCTCCTTTACAGAATAGAATTCCCAACCGGAATGGCTGCCATTAAAATTTTAAATACCAAGATGCTATTCCAAGGCTAGTCAATGGCAGTACTAATAAGTCTCTTATTCCTCTTTCTCGCAGTAAATAGTGCTGTCACTCGATAAATAATCGCATGTATTGTGGAGAGACAATGTTGCCTGCGAACTCCCTTTGTGCGATTTATTGCGCCTTGATATATATAAGATGAAACTGCACATACGACTCAAATTCCCTGTTCGGAGTGTTAGCGTGGTGCTGCGTGACTTAGCACCTGCCAGGAGCGCGTGACACCCCCAGGGGCCCCGAGATGACTAACGGAAAAGACGGCCCGCACCTGTCCTGTCTTAGAGACACGAGTTGTTGTAGCAGCAGGATATGGCATAAGCAGGAGGCCTGAGCCCTGACCCCCACCTCGATACCGTGGTAAAAATGTCGTTTGAGAGGATACGGGACAGACAGAGGCTAACTGCAGCGGTTCACTCTCTCTGGATTCGCTCCTGGTCTTGCGCAGTGTGAGGAATCGAGAGCTCTGCATCTCTATCAAAGCCTAAATCTCATCTTTCAGTGATGTCAGAAGTGATTTCACACCCACCCGATGGTAATCCGGCTCACAGGGACAGGCAGACGGATCTGTTATATGAAAATAAAAAATACAAAACCAGCTACTAACCTATACTAGTGCTTGATAAAAATATATATATATATCACAGTTGAGATACATACTGTCTAATATTGGCCTGTGCCTCCAGGGTTGCAGGTTTGAATCCCTCTCCAATGTGTGTGTAGGGTTCAACTGATGTGCAGGTTTCTCCAAACACACTCCAAAGCCTCCAGCTAGGCTAACTGGTATCTCTAAATTGCCTGTAGAGTGTGTATCTGCCCTGTGACGGACTGGTATCCTATTCAGGGTTAGGGTTAGGGTTACGGTTAACCCTAACCCCTGCCCTATGCTCTCTGATCCACCAGTGACCCTGGCCAGGATACTGTACATAGTTGGAAGACAGATGGACACATACTGTCCAGTTTTGGATCTTTATCCTTCAGAGCAGTCTCACCACAGCTAGAAGCAGTGGCTCCCAGACACACCCGAATATCTCCTCATGATTAACGCGTGAAATTTTACCTGCTAATTTTATGTCAGAAATAGACAAATGATACGTGTGTCCTTTACCAGGGGACCATCGCTTCCGTCACAAACTTTAATCACAGACCAAACCAAAAACATCTGGCTTCTTGCCTCCACTGCTAAAACTTTAATTAATTGACACTCATCAGCATTACAGTGATCGCAACCTAGCTGTTTAACATATTTAATTAACCAATTAAAATCTGACATGCCAGAGAGGCTATCAAATTAAACCACAGGTCTTTTTGTAGAATGTTATTTCTCTTTTAATTAATAAGAGTTTGTGGTGGAGTGGGGCTCCTGGAGAGGTACGTTTGAGCACTGACCCTTTTGCGCTGCCTAATCAAATTAACAATTACAGCAGGTCCCGTTAATGGAGACTCGAAGGCATCGGAGTTTAGGCCAGAAGAGCCGCCATGTTTGCTACGGCCCGCGAAGCACGAATCCAGAACGTGGGGTTTAATGGGACGTTCCCCTGGCGCTTTGGCCCTGTCTGCAGCCTCACGCGTCTTCAGCGGTCAATTAGCATCAATTAACACCATTAGAATGATCCCCCCCCAGAGCGCTTGTGGTATCTGACGGACGTGATGTTTGCTTAGTCGCTCTGCTGGCACTTTCATCCAGATGCTATGGATTTTAACACCCCTCCCCCCCCATTTGGGATCAGGGTATCCTTAACTACAGTACTCCCCTCCAGCAGGGGGAGCAGAATTATGGAGGCGTCACGTTAAATGCCGACACAGTCGTTAAGCACCAGATCGCAGCACCAGATTGTAGAACCTACCCCCCCCCCCCCAATACAGCTCACCACCTTATCCAGGAAGCCTTAATTAGCAACCCTCAGTTCTTCAATAGCCAGAGATAACTATCAATAGATCACTAATTTAATTTTATTTAATATATCTCTTCTTACTCCCCATTCTGGGTTATTCCTAGCCTTGTGGCCAAAACTTCTGGGGTACGCTCTGGACCCTGAATAGGATAAGTTACAGAAAATGGATGGATGGATGGATCTCTCCTTACCCAATCTTAAGTATTTCGTAAAAAAGCAACAGTTTCATCATGTCACATCCCCAAATACACCCCAAACCCTCAGCATTTTTCATATTATGAAACGGATGTAAACAGAAGAATTTCCCGTGTGCAGAAGTGGGACTGGTATCTTTACTGGAGGCGGAGTCTACATCAAGTATGTTTAATTAATGAGGGGTGTGGCTTGTGAGGGGGGGTGTGGCTTGTGAGGGCACAGGGTCGCGACCCCGGCTGTGTATTGTCATTAAGCTGCCTTCCATGCTGGTTAATTACAGCTCAAGCACGCCACTGAGCTCCATCACGTCACACTGATACCAAACTAATCAAGACTAATGATTCCATTTAAACTGCTGCTGATAATGTTATTAAAATGCAAATAGTTAATTTCTGTTAATGATCCACTATCGCATGCAATCGATCAAGGACGGTCTTGCCGATTTAGTGTTTGTCCTAATTCTCACTCGAGTAGAACTTACATGTTGGGAAACTTCCAGAATCTAACAAATTGTAGTGAGCTTTTGATTCCTGTTACAGGGTATGTCTGATATTGTTAAGGTTATCTTTAAAAAAAATATCCGTTCAGCCACGTTCTGGAATGTTCCGGCATGTCTGTTAAAACTCTGCCAGGATTTTTATTCCACCACGAATTTTTAAATATTCTGCGGTGCATAATTCAACTTTATCTTCCTAAGATTCCAATTTCCTGCAGATTTGTACATGAAATTTCCTTAGATAAGGGAGGTGAAGGTGTGGAATTGTCATTTTTATTATACACAAACATAATAATCATATTTTTGTAGATCCACATTGATTATTTTCCACTGATATCAGGAATTTATTTAAATCCTTAATCTTTGGGACCGTGAAGCCTGTACTGGTTTTGGACACAGCCATAAGGTGACCCCCGGGTTCTAGTGCGGATGGTTGTCTGGCAGCCGCAGGGCAGCGCCCCCTGCCTGCTGAGAATGGGCTGTTTATATTTCGAGAGACAGATGAGATATTCTGGCTCGGCTTCGCTGACTTGTGGTTGTGGTCTTGGGGGCCAGCTGCCCGCTTTCCTTTCAGCCGTTTAAGAGTTTGGGTCAAGTCGTGTGTCTCTAATGCAAGGAGAAGCCTTCTCAGCGCACACATGCTTGCACCTTGACCCCATGTTTCTCAGCCTTGTTGTTGTTTAAGGAGCAAGCACTAATAAGTGCTAGCTTTAAGGGCCAAGGCCCATTCCCGCCTGACTGTCTCTAAGGCCCACGCCGTCAGAAGATGCTCTCTGCCTGCTTCCCTGTTAAATGTTAACTCGTGGGCTCTGACATTTGGTGCTGCGGATCAAGCGAAAAGGGGCCGTTTCTGAGCTCTGAAAAGGTCACAGCTTCCTCAGGAGTAGGTAGGAGATCTCCTGGGCTTCTGACTGATCTGCCTGTGAAATTCTGTGGACTTTACACTGGAACCCAGAACCCTGAATCCCTCTTCGGTTGATGGCTTTTCAGACTGCGTACATATATGGAGGTGGTTTCACTGTCTGATGCTCCTCTGGCAAGTCGGAGAGATCATCAAAAACTTCATCTCCCATGTCACAACTTCACAATTATCGCAGCTCAAAGGCTGATCTCTGAGGAGATGAATTCTGATTTTTTAGTTAAGAGAAACAAAGGCTCACAGACACCCAGCAGGAGACTTCCGATACGCTCATTACAGAGAAATATTACAACTCCTCAGCTCTCGAAAGCCACCCACACAATCAAACCTTAACAGGAGGTATAAACGGAAAAGCAAAGGAAACACCCGCAATTAGTATCTTCTCATACTGCATCATAAACGTAACCCTAAAATCAATATTATGTGACTTAAATTTAATTAACTCTTACTGTCATGAGTAATAAATAACAAAATATCATTTATGGCGTAGGTGGTGGGGCCGAGATGGATCCAGAAGAATGCAGAGATGATTGAGTAATTTATATGTCACATTTGTTAGCGGTAATGAGTTAAGGTTCATCCTCACAAATGGGAACAGTGCTTCATGTAGTAGTAAATAAAAGAAAATGTCACCTTCAATCTGTCTTATATATTTGAGGTGCTTTATAAGCAAAATAAAACAAAGGAGTATTTAAATTAATTTAACTCCGCTATATCCACCTAAATTGATTAAAGACACTGTTGAGAGTCTTCATTTGTCTCTTTGTACAATTCCGGAGAATTCATACACTGCACCAAATTATGCTCGTAACCTCATTTAGCTAATAGCTCAGTGGCGTCCCTTTAATTAAGTGCTCACATGGTGCACAGAGCGTAGCGTACAGTTGCCTGCCACCCCAGACCATTTGGAAAGAATATCCACTCTCAAAAAGATCAAACACAATTGATGTGCATGAAAGACCAACAGCCCAATCTGCAGCAGATGACGTATTAGCTCTGAGGTCATCGGCGCCTCACACTCTCCCAGCCTCGCCTGAGGGTGGCGCTGCAGTGCTCCAGGTTCACAGTCCATGTTCACTAAGCTCCCTGGTGCTCTATTTAGCAGACTAACCGGCAACAGGCAGGCCTCGATCAAGGCACAGACAAGCCGGCGAAGGTACTGTCAGCCAAAGGGGGCCCGCCGCTATCTGCCGAAGGAGATCCCCTCCCGGTAAGCGAAATTTATCAAGGAAATTTATTTATGGATACGGGATCCCGCCTAGGTAGACCTGCCCCTAGCAAAAGGGCAAGATAGACAAAGCCAGCATTAAGCTTCAGAGTCGTCATTTTATACACTGATTTTACAGTTACTTTAATGGTATGGTGGAACAGCACAGAATTTACAGACATTTTTTGTGCCTCTTATCCATCAGCCAGTAATTACCTGCACGTTGGGTTGCGTAGATCCAGCACGTGATTACTCAAGCGTGCTTTATGTTTAAGATCATCCTAATTAAAAGGCGTGACGCTTTCAAGCAATCTGGGGAAATCAATAAATGAATCAAGTCACTTCTTGGGCGTTACGAAAGTGTCTAATGCACAGATAGTGCTTAAGCGTTCAGTCCACGGAACAACCCTATTTTGCTGTCAGTCTGATTTTTCCTTAGACTTTTTACATAAACACAAAAGGGATTTTAAAAGCCAGGAAGGACATTTTAATAAAACAGGCCATGCAGCTCGGTAAGGCAAAAGCCAGATGCACGGTATCAGTAATCGGAAAGTCGGTGTCGCGGTGGAAAAATCTGCTGTGTTGTTCATACTTACCTGCAGGTGGCAGCCTGTTCCCAGGGGTAAAGCTGACAGCTTTAGGTGCAGAAAGCAGACATGTGTAGAGCAAACTGGTGTCTGAGGCTGATTCTTACGTGGGCAAAGAGATCTTTGCCTCACCCTCTCTGTCTCTGCTTCAGGTCTGAACGAGTCACCTGTAGGTTCAGGCAGCCTTAGTCACTTTCCAGGGAGGCCATATTTCATTTGACTGAGCCCCACCCAGAAGCGTGTGGGCTTGCCGTCTTTGGCAGACTCTCGCTGCAGGCACAGTTTCGGGGGGGGATTGTTTTGTATATGTGACTGCTGATTCACTGTCATACACGTCTTCAGGGAATTTCAGGCAATCTACAATCAGATGTGAGCTGTGTCTGGTTTCGCGTGGAAGCCATGACAGGGATCAGTAATTTATTTTGGGGAACCGTAAGAAAATGAGTGTGCATGCCTGATTAGATGCAAAAATCACTTTTTTTTCTAGACAAGACCTGAAGGAGATCAGTGATTCTAGCTAATTGGTCTCCAGAGACTCTATACACTGTACTTAAAGGTGCGATTAAAGAAAGTGATTTATCTTCACAGTATTTTGGGGAAAATATTTGTTTTCTAGGATCGTACAATCTGATTTTTTTTAAGCTGTACAGTAGGTTATATGGGATGTGTATTGCCATAGCAACTGTTAACATGAGAAGGTTCCTCACTTTCCTATATAAATGTGTTCTGGGTTTTTAAATTGAACCCAGATGCTGAATTCGACTGCATTTACAAGGAAACGGGATCTCGTGAGGCTTTTGCTGGAGGTTTTCACGTCAGAGATGCTTATGGCTCATCTGTACAGCCCAGGCACCTCTCCTGGGACTTCAGTGACGGCACACACTTTCACCGTGTCCACCACGTTTACGTCACTGGCAGCTAACCCTGGCAAAACTAAAGTAAATCTGCAGTTCCCATGATTACTAGCTAAGTGAAGATGTCCGGCCGCAGAGGAGCACAGCTGTCTGGCGTGTGTTGAACCTAGACGTCATTCTGAAGGTCATGACTGTCAGTTCGCTAACCAAACTTCCTCTAGTGCACAAACTATGGCAACCTTACTGGCCAGCTCAGTTTCCATTCTGCCCCCTACTGGTAAATAAACTACAATGCATGAAGATAGTTTAATGGCTTTACTTATCTGTTGCTCTGTGTTCTTACATTTGGTCATTATAGTAATGATAAACCTTAAATTTCAAGTCTATAACATTCTCTGTCGCCCCCTCCCGTTTTATGCAGATTTTCCTGGAAGTGGTTGATTTTTTGAGTGGTTAAATTTAATGGTTATATTTATCGAATGGATAAATTAAATGGTTATACTTATTGACTGGTAAATTCAAGTGGGAAATGAATTAATTTCACTGTTCACTGTTGCTCAACTAACATGTGTCTTCTTTGTCTGTTAAGATAAAAAAAAAAAATGTTGTGTCCAGCGGTGGTAAAGCGATGTAAATATTATGCAGAGCGGCATAGAGAATGACTGGCCAGTTAGGATAAGCTGTATTGATGTGGCGCCTTACGGCATCCCAAAGCCAGCCGGCCGGCCGGCGTTACGCTAAGCGCGGTCAGGTGTGGATAATTACAAGATAATTACCGCAGCCCTGTAAAGTCAGTGGAGAGAGGACTGGGGACGATCGAGCTCCAGCTTCATTTCTGGAAATGCGTTAGGAGGACCGAGGGGAGCGGAATGTGTACCGGTGAATAATGGGAGGTCGCCTGCACTATTGAAGCTTATTCTCATCGTTTTGCGGGAGCTGGTGCCGGATCTTGCGGCCCCACTGTGCCCGGTGCTGCAGCCCATCTGCGGCTGCTCTATGGAGGATTATGGGGTTACTGACCTGGGCACAGAGATCGCTACTCGGAGCAAAATAATACAGAAGATAGGGGAGAGGCGTTTAATGGTTTGTCAGATAACTGTATTAAAGGATGTGTACATGATTCATCTATATAATAACGTTACGATCATGTCCTGCTGGTTGCGCGATGAGACTGCAACATTCACACGGTTGTAGAGAATGCGGTATTTGCATTTGGGCTGGAAAACTTCCTCAAGCCACTAGAGATTTATGTAAAGGGAAAGCTAAGCGTTTATTGGGGGGGGCGACTTTAATGAAAATTAACGAGAACACGGTAATTGATTAGTGTGAACCCTGCTGGAAAAACGGCATAGAGGAGCATAATGCATGCTGGTTAGACCAGCGTATGAGCAGCGCCACTGATGAAATGCTGCTGCATGGTGGACCTGCGCAGCTATGCTGGTCCACCAGCTATCCCCATACCAAACCAGCTGATTTTTTTTTTTGCAGTAGGGTCATGGGGGTTGAAGGTAAAGACCACCCCCGCCCCCCCCCCCAAAAAAAACTGCCCTAGCTCTGAGGCACCCGCGCCTTAAACTCTCTACGACACTAAAGAGCGCATTGAGGAACACTTAATATTCCCTTAATCGAAGAGAAAAATATGACGAAGATATATCGTGGCGTATCGGTCTAGTTTAATTAATTTAGTTTCCTGCTTCTGCTGTTTTTTGGGGGGTCTCCCCAGGGGCAGAATGGCCGTTTGGGGTGGCTCGCCCTGCAGGGACAGTATTTGGGGCAGTTTGACAGGCTTTTCTCTCTCTTGCTAAGAATGGCTTATAACTACCCTTATTATACCTTGCCAAGTTCTCTTCTGAAAATAAGACATTCTGTAATGCGCCATAATTTCCGAATAAGTGCAGTAATTTCCTCACGTTAACGCATCAGTTTAACCTCACCGAAGTGTGCTGGATATGCTGAATAACTGAAAGCCAAACATGAGTGTAATGTACGTGAAACTTTCTCTGTAAAACTGTTTCTGCAGTTTGTGTTTAAAATATTTGATTTTATGTAGGGGAAACGCTTCGGGAATGAATGACGAGAACGCGCGTATAAACTGCGATCTTAATTGTGCTTTTAGTATAATGTGATGAATAATTATAATTAAGTAGAATGTATGTTACTTGGCCTTCAGGGTGGATGTGGCCTGTTTACCAGCTCCAGATCAGAAGGGCTCAGTTACTGTCTGAGATGCCTACGTATCTGATGTCTGTTCAAAGTCCAGCATCCATTCCTAGGGATCCGGGTGACAGCCGGGCGATGTCAGCTAAATGGCTGGGAAGAGAGAGAAAACGGAGCATCTTAGAGGTCGCAGGGTTGCAGTGAGGTTTTCAATTCGAGATAAGTCTGCACACGCATTTACATGCATGTGACAGTATTATTACCTTGTGAATATTCTATAGGGTTTGCAAACTACCGCAACGCTTTTGATGTAGCCAATTTTAGGTTTATAATGGAATAACATAAATTTGCCGTAAGATTTCTTGCGTGAGAGTGTGAAACGTGAGTGTCACGCCAGATGCGTCAGAGTTGGCAGCCCGGCAGCTCCTACGAAGGTGCGTGGCAGGGAATATAACGATCGATGTCTTTCCTGGCTGGAAAATCCTGTTCTCTTTTTTTTTCCACAAAAACCCAGTTGTGTTACATCTGTAAATTGCTTTTTACCACAGAAATGTCTTGTATCCTTCTGCAAGAGATGATACAACGGCCACGAAAATATTCAAATTGGTGAAATAAATAACAACGAAATAACAAGAATCGCATTCAGCCAGCGTGGAAAATACAGAGTTTATTGCGAGACGTCGTCCCAAAACATAATGGATAGATTATCACACACAATCGCAATTCCTGGCACAACTTAAATTTGTAATATCCTGCGAACTAACGCGGTGCATTGCAATCTAATTTCATTTTGCAAATGTGGCGGGCTGGTGTGGATCCAGCTTGGGGGAGCCCAGACAGCCCGAAGGACCATGTTAATAAGGCAAAGAAATCGGAAGGCTGATGCGTGATTCTGCCCGTGCAGATCAGCTTATTCTACTGCCATGGAAATCACTGTAATGAGTCCCTTTTCCATACTTTACTTCCTGTTTGTTTTTCCTGCATTACAGGGTCTTCAAATTATATGGGGGCCATGACTGAATGAAAAACAATCGCATGAGCCTGTCGTACGGTTCAAAGGGCTCGCGGTGGTCTTAGGCGTGAGCAGCAGATTCAATCTCTACGATGGATCAGAACAATTTCATTTCATTTGAGCCCCTCAAAAACAAACCTATCTCATCCTCGCAGCATTGTGTCACTGCCGAGAATGCGGCGCCCTTAACGGCCCCGATTGGGCCCCTCATGCCTTACAGACACTGCATTTTTGAGCGCATCCCAGCCAGCTCCGGAAACCATCGTGTTGACTTAATGAACTGATAGTAAACACTATTAAGTTCTTATCGTAAAGCTGGCTTGTTTGAATTAATTCTGTCTGTACTGGAAGTTTTTATTTATCAATGTCAAAGGTGTTGCTGAGAGCTGAGCTATATTAATACTGATTATGATTATCTGACATGACTCTCTGCATTACAATCTTTGAATACTGGGGAAAAGTCCCAGAATCTTGTGCGTCCACTATAGGCAAGGGTGTAGATTTGGGTATGGATGGTAGGGACATATCCCTACCAATATTGTGGAGGTGCTGTGTCCGTTTAGGTGGGCAAGGGATTCGGGGGTGATTTGGTTCATTCCAATGTTGATACCAAATCTACATCCTTACCATTAGCCTACCTAGAGGCATTGGGAGAGTCATGATAAAAGGCTGTGATGGTTAAATGGGAAAATCCTTTTTGTGGATAATCTAGCCGGCCCTGTACTCCTGACAGGGGCCTAACTCAACATGCAAAACTGCCCCGGATCAATGTGGCCATGGATGGGCATTGTATTCTGGTGCACTGGTACAGAGGTGGGCCGCCCTGCTGCTTGGCTGGTCGCTGCGTCTTCATACCCGCTGACTTGGATGCTACACTTAGTTTGTAATGGAGGAATGCTGTTGACCACAGGTTGCAAATCGATATTGAAAGCGCAGCTGCCCCCAGTGTCTGGCGGGTGGCTGTCTTCTCCGTAATCGGACAGGTCTGTATTCACTGCCAGTTTCCCCTGGTGATCCTGATCTGTCTTTCCGTGCATCTTGCACTGCGACCGAAACGCACTTAGATATCCGCGAGAGCTTGATCGCCGGGAGTGTTTGTTAAAAACCAGCAGTGGGTGCAACCTTATTTAGCGGGAGAAACACTGTCGGCATGTAAATCCTGCACTGGCGACAGCAACTGCGTATCTTCACTGCAAATATGTCAGCTATGTTGTTGTAAGGAATCCATTTGCAGAAGCTCGCTTCAGCAAAATGATGGTTTATTGAACACCAAAAATATAATGTAATACAGTGTGGAAATGCACTGGGTACTGAAAGGCAGCTCAAATACCAATTAAGGACAGTTTTCCACCCCCCTTTATGCCCCGCAAGAGACTCTGCGACAGGGTACTGCGTGCAGGTGTAGTTTGTGAATTTGCGTATAAGCGGGACCTCCTGGCGTGTGAGGACCCTGAGACAGGGCGGGTGCAGGACAGGCCGGGGACTTCCCTCAAGAGCAAATGGTAACTCAGTCACTTCTCTGGTCACTGCTAATTCAGTCACTTCCTTATCACCCTAGTTATAGCACACAGAGCTCCCGTTCCCTCCCTGACTTCCATCATGATCATAATCTGATAATACCGTCTGTATTCAAATGATCAGTCAAGAACATTATGGCATCGTTGCTGCTTTTTCCTTACACCGTTCTCAGAAGCTGCGGTTCTGGGTGTTCAGCTCAGCTCATTTTACCATCCTAGAGAATTTCCTTAATATGCCGCAATGTTTATTTTTTTCTTACATATTCATTATGTTACTTTAGGAAAGGATACACTTTTAGACTTAGACCAAAAGTAGTCAAATAAGAATGGTGCAATCCAACCATCAGATTCCTCTAGCTGCTTATCCTACTTAAGTTTGGGGGGGGGGGGGGGGGTGCAGAGACTATGGGGTGCCAACCCACGATGGGGCTAACCCACTGCAGGGCACACTCATATATGTAATTCCATAACTCCACTTAACCTCAGCATATTTGTGGCCAGAATACCTGGAGGAAACCCCCCCGATGACAGGGGGGAGGACATGCAAACTCCACACACATGGAACCCTGGCAGAGACTTGAACCCCAGTCTCAGATGATAGCACTAACCACTGCACCCCCATGCCACACTGAATAATGACAATAGTAACCCATTATCCAGGTTCAGTCACGTCTTCTGTATTTTTCTAATTAAAATAAAAAAACTACAGTGAATCACATTTGCAGTAAAATCCTACCCTCTAGTGTTTGAAAATAAGAGTACATACAATCGTGAACCAAAGTCAATGTGATGGCAGTATAGTTTCATTTGGTCTGAAATAGATTCCCACTGGATTAAATAACACTAACAGTGAATAGGCAGGTCAGATCTGTAATGACCAGCTGCTCTTTGCTGCTCATAAGTCCACATCTCTCCACTTCGGGGATTCTACTACTTCGTGCCACATTTGAGGTTACTTATTCTTGGACTTCAATAAGAATCAAGGGCATTTTGTCTGCATGCTCTGTTCAGGCTGTAGTATAACTCAGACCAGCTAGGTCTAATGGGAACTTTGACATAGGAGGAGAGGTGATAGAAAGGGGAATAGTTAATAAAAGGAAGGATAGCAAACCTGAGAATGAGGTTAGTGAATGGAAGGATGGGGATAGCAAACCTGAGAATGAGGTTAGCGAATGGAAGGAAGGGGATAGCAAACTTGAGAATGAGGTTAGTGAATGGAAGGTAGGGGGTAGAAAACCTGACAATAAGGTTAGTGAACGGAAGGAAGGGGATAGCAAACCTGAGAATGAGGTTAGTGAATGGAAGGTAGGGGATAGCAAACCTGAGAATGAGGTT
>JAODKC010000082.1:7085789-7099288 GCA_026777985.1 Mormyrops attenuatus
AGGGGATAGCAAACCTGAGAATGAGGTTAGTGAATGGAAGGAAGGGGATAGCAAACCTGAGAATGAGGTTAGTGAATAGAAGGTAGGGGATAGAAAACCTGACAATGAGGTTAGTGAATGGAAGGTAGGGGATAGAAAACCTGACAATGAGGTTAGTGAATGGAAGGTAGGGGATAGCAAACCTGAGAATGAGATTAGTGAATGGAAGTTAGGGGATAGAAAACCCGAGAATGAGATTAGTGAATGGAAGGAAGGGGATAGCAAACCTGAGAATGAGGTTAGTGAATGGAAGGTAGGGGATAGCAAACCTGAGAATGAGGTTAGTGAATGGAAGACAGGGGATAGGAAATCTCAGTATGAAGTATGAATGAATGGCAGAATCCCACATAAGACGTTTCCACCTCATGTAAATTGCCAAATTAAAAAGCTGCATTCATTACTACAGAAGTACTTGAGAATGTTTTATCCTGTTAGGTCTTTAACTGATCTGGCAGCAGCTGCTCAGTAGCACTAGTTTGGGAGTAAAAGTGTTATTGAATCAACCAATTACAAGATATTTTATATTTTTACTGTAACTAAAGGTGTTTTAAATATATACTTTCTTAAAAATTCAGCCTATTTATTTTGTCTAATAATAGATTTTTGCCATGTTTTATCCGTGAAAGTTTGAATATCTGTTTTTTGCAGTGTGACCACCAGAGGGTGCAAAAGGAGCTAGATTGTGTTTAGACTGAGAAATATTATCCGTTTTTAAAGGGTTATATGTTTCAGTGAACTAATCAAGTTAATCATCAATATATATTTTCATATATTTATCGATCTCATAATTTACCTTATTCATTTTTCTGGGGTTTTCACAAGTGTCCCAGAATGCCTGAAAGTTGGTTAATCTGAAGCTTTGTGAGCAGTGAATATTCTGTGAAGGCCCTGTAGACAGGGTAAGCGGTTGATCGATGGATGGATAGTTGGCTGGCTCTGGAAGGGTGTTGCTCATGCTTAAACCTTCCACTTCCATAAATAGGAACTAAAATATCTTCATAGATGCAGACCATCCGAGGTATGGAATTCAGCACACTGGGTCTGACCTCTGGCGGCTTCACAACAGGCGAGGGCCCTGAAAGGTGTGCAGGCACCCGCAGCCCAGCGACGGTGATCTGGATGGGGCAGATTAAATCAGGTGGATGTATCCTTTTACCCTCCTGAGGTTTAAGTACGGACAGCTAATCCTCCCTGACAAAGTGCCCTTTGTTTGCACTGGCTTGTCTTGCACTGAGGCCCATGTCTCTCTCATTCTTTCTCTCTCCCCTGGGAAGTCCTGTCCCTCCAGTCGCAGTCACAATGAAAGTTACAGCTGCTAATCTTTTACCATTCCTGTTGCACCGTTGCTTTTGTCTAATTAGGTTGGAATTTGTTGCTCCTGTGGATGATGAGGTTTTTCTGTATTTCCTGTTAACGTCACGAGCTTTCGGAATGCCGTCACCTGTGAGCGCGGTGAGGGTCCCGCCCTGGGAAGCAGATTTGGAATCTAGTCACATTCCTTCAGGGCGGATTTATCGCAAGGCCGAGCATTTAGGCTAACAGTAAGCCGGAGGGGGGAAAGAGTTTTAAAATAATGGCTGACTTTATTCCTGTCCGGCTGGGCTGCTCGGATACTTTGCTACAGGTGTCTTTTAAATGCAGTCAATTCGCTGTTACGAAATGTTTCCTTCCTTTCAGGGGATATAATTAAATCAGGGGCGACAGGAAGTAGGGTTTCTGGTTCGGGGAAGACCACCGTCACATCAGCAAGATTGTTTTTCCCATTGTGAGTAAGATCTGATTGTTTTTTTCCGTCCTAACTTCCCCCATCCTTTGCCGATAAGCCGATGATGCTCTGCATCTGAGGTCACTCACACACAGAGCCATCCGGTAATGGGCTTACAGTCCACCTTTTTGCGATGGTGCATCTCTACAATGACGAAGCTTTCCGGATATTTTACAGTCATGTGCCATGATTACATTTTGATCTTTATTGTAAAAGCTAAACATTTTACCTATTGTATATTTCTGGGATTATTGTGTACATCGGCAGAGAATGTTCTGGGGCCTAAATTAGGAACCTTTTGCTACAGTACAATAATACAGTACAATACTACATTAGTTCACAGTGGCGTCCCAACAGTGGGTGTTTTGTGAATATTAGTAAAGCTGTACAATCCATTGTGTTCATAGCCACTTAAAATCACTTCATGCACTTCATAACAGCAAATATAGCACTTGTTGTTATTATTTGCTGACCTATCTCTGCTGAAGATCCTGGCTGTCCTTCACAGTAGACACACACGCAGTCGCTAGGGGCCGAACTGTTCTGCCGGTGTCACTGGGGTCTGTGCAGTGCATTTTCAACCTCCCTGTTCACCAGCGGATGAATCAGTCATAACAGTTTACGCAGATGGACCGAGATGGCCCATCGCATCTCAATAGCGGAGACCAGACGGTGACTGTGCATGGAGGACACGGCCCCCACCAGCTAAACAAATAACCGCGGGCTTGTTTGTCTTCCATATCCCCTGCTGCACACAGAAACCAACTAGTCTTTCTCTCTCGACATCGTACAGGAGGGCAGGCTGACCACAATGTTATTAAGAAGAATGGCAGTGATGTAGGATGCAGACGGTGCAGTAATTCATATAGTGGTACAAAATGTTATAGTCAGTAGAAAAAAGGCCATTTCAAGAACTGGAGATGTTATTGCAATAGCTGATATTTTTTTTTCTTTAGAAATTGCTTTTGAGTTGACTGGACAAAAAATAATTTCTGACCTGATGCAGATGCACATACTGAGGAGTGTCTGGTAAGACTGGGCGAAACTGGGAAAAAAAATCTGGCAAATATTGCAATATTCACGAAACAAGGAGTTGTACCCACAGTATACTGTAGCTAAATCAAACTTGCGATTTCACAATTGCGTGTGCATAACACGCCATGTCAGTATAAACATCGCACATCATGCAAGCCCAGCATCTGGCCATTATATCACTGTCCACAGGGCGGAATGTCACATGGACAGGATGTCACAGAATCCGATGGAATCGCAAAACCACACATGAAAAAGCCGGAGGTTGCCATAGACAGGAAAGGTCTGAAAGGAAGGCACTGTACTCACAGGAAGTGACATCACACAACATGCGGGCTTTGAGGGAGGTTCCATTCTCCATGGAGACATCCTTATCTACCATGCAGCCTGTTTATGGGTGTTACCTCTATTTCAGGTAGTTTGTCACGATTACCGTACGTGTGTGTGTGTGTGTCATTGTCATGCGGTTGTTGTACAGTAGGAAGTGCATCAAGAGGGTGCATTTGTAGGCAACAGTGGACAGTGTGCAAGAAATAGATCACATGGTCTGGGCCAGTACCTTCTCAGCACGTAAATAACCCTTTTCCTTATTTGTAAAATAAAAGCAGACAGAAAGACACTGAGACTCCCAGCAGTCAGCTTTTCCCAAAGGGTCACGGCCTTCATTTAGCTCCCCACTGGTCACAAGTCCCTGGTGACTTTACCCTGGTCTTTAAAACTTGAATGGCTGCCGTGACCCCAGCACGCTATGTGAACTGCATTAATTAACAAAACAGAAGGACTTTGCTTAAAGGCACCTGCATCTTTTTCATATAAAATTATGATTCATGGCCCTTCCTTCACTTCCTTCCAGAACAGAACTACAGAACACCTAATGGTACCATATAGAACCACATAGCACCTAACAGGGCCATACAGAACCACAAAGAATTGAATAGGTGCAAGCAGAATGCTCATGGGAGTTTTACTTACACAAAAATGTTCTGAGGGCAGGAGGAAAAATTATTAGTTCAGAGAGATAACCAATCAAATTATAGAGGAAATGAGTCTAAGTAACTAGAGGAGGCAGGACCAACCAATCAGATGTCTTGGTCCCACCTCCTCTACAATTTCATTGGTTATCTCTCAGAACCAATTGTTTTTCCTTCTGCCCTCAGAACATTTTTATGTAAGTAAAACTCCCACGAGCATACAGAACCACAGACCAATAAACTGGACCAAAGAGAACTTAAGAGGAATGCAAAGCCTTTACACAGAGATAAAATATAAACACGCTGTATCAGTAGGACTGTAAGGTGGTGCTTTTCTTAAATGGGCTTTACACGGCTTCATGGATCGATACAGATACCTATGTGATGAGAAGTACTTTGTTCAACAACACACCAGCAGAGGTCAGCAGGGCCCTTGGCTAATGAACACAATAGCTCACTTACCCTAAAAATAAGTACAATGTTTACCGTTTTATTCCATTTTAGGGTCATACTGGGGCATTGTTTATGATCTTCTGTGGAGAGCAGTTTGATCTTTGTCAGTGTAATAAGCTCTTCAAAATGTCTGCTTGCCCAGATTATAATCTGGAGCCCTTGAGTGTTCTGGTGCCCCGATTAGTACAGTGACATCTGGAACCAAGTCTCTGGTGTTTTCCTGTGACCTGAGATGTGTCACATCTACACCGTGGCACCCGGATCCGGGCTGTGGTTGGAGAAGAAGAGCAAGGTCATTTTGCGGAAGTTCCCACCCAAAGCTAGTCTGCGATTCTCTCTAAAAAGACATTTCGCTCGTGCAGTAATTAAGCCTCTTCCTCGTTACTTTTACATGACATGTTCATTTATAGTATTCTAAATATACGCTAAACGAAGATTTTCATAATTATGGGCTTTTTTCTGGTACTTTTGTGCACTATTATGCATTTTCTTCCCAAAAAGCAAAGCTATACTTGTTTTGTCACATTTCTGCAGGCCATTGGCCTCTTCATGCATATATTAGTGTAAATATACGTGTGCTCTGTACAAATCGTCTATATTCCTGTGTTAATCATTTTAAGAAATGTACTTGGAAGACTTTGATCAAATATTTTGCTATGTGTCTGCCTTTAAATGACGGGAAAAGCACGGTGATAAAACCTCCATTCTGTTTCATGTCAGCTGAACATTACGTATCCCTTCAGTTACTTGAGTTTTTTATAGTGAGGCTGTGCTTCGCAGCTCCTGCTTTGCATGCTGGGTATTCTAGCCCCTGTCGACCCTCTCGCTTCACATGCAGATGAATGCCGAGGCAGCGTTTGATCTGTGAGGGCTGGGGGTGGGCTGACCCGCTGACAAGTGGCACTTCCTGTCTATCCAGAACTCCGTGCGGCACACTTCAGGGGTACGTTTCTACGGGAACACTTCCTGATGTTTGTAAAGGCACAACCAGTGACGCTGTAAGCAGCACTCATCTGCTTCTCTATCCCTCCATCCATCCATCCATCCAAACATTACCTCACGGCAGAATGTAAGTGAAACACTTTCATGCGTAATTTTGTTTTGTGTCACTGGGTAACTTATAGTCTGAGAGCAGAGCATCAGCATGATTTTACCAATGACAGAATTATTTAACATCTCTACTTTTGCATAATATTACATCTAAAGTGCATTTTTCGGGGGGGGGGTGCTCTCCACTACAGGTTTTCACATAGGGATTAGATGTCTGTGAAATAGGATCACAGGTATTATTTGTCCCTTGTCTGTGAATGCCATTTTCTGTTAACTACAATAACTATGAATAATAATTTACAATAGGTATTTGTCTTAGGAAATATGACAAGCTGAGTTCTGCGCGATTCCTCGTTGAGGCTGTTTTCCTCCTTTTCTCCTCTCCATAGAACCTTCGATTCAGCAGCTAGTAACAGCAAGTCGCATCCCATCTCGTTCTGCAGGCCTGTGAGCCTTCCTCGCCATCTTCCTCGCCATCTTCCTCCCCACCTCCAAGGCATTGCCTTATCATTTGTCTTCCGCTTTGCAAATCCAGTCGGTTCTCTCAGTCAGACAGTGCATGGTGTGTAAATCAGACGTATGTACATCAGAAACAACCGCTGAGGCTGGGGAAACGGGGAACAGCCAATGAAACATGACGAGGAGCAGAGCGTATGACCGGGACGGTGTGGATTTCCTGGGGGAACTTAGGGAGTGCAGCTCTGAGGTTCTCTAGAGAGCAGGACCACTTGGGCTAGGCTATGGTTCTGCGCCTCTGAACGCTATCAGGATGAAAACACAGGACTGTAAAATCTGTGCATCTAATAAATAATATATATGAGATCTAAATGAAAGCTCCAACCATGAAATGACAGTTATTACGAGTCCTGTAGGAAGAAGCCCTGTGTTCTCTTCCCACAGTAATAATCAGGATGGAGGTCTAATTTCACGCTCTCCCGATGTTTCATAGTGGCACCGTTATGTAACTGCGACTGGCCACTGGCAAGGCGCAGCCTTACGTAATGACACAACACAGTGGCCACTGTGCCGCGTCCCCTCAAAGTGGCCCGTGTTTTTCCATCAGCGCACAATCACAAAGTGGCAGCCTCACTGAGTGCGATTTACGGCAATGAACATTTTTAATGGCATCCGTAAACAACGCCTTTGCAGTCTTACTGTGAGCGCACCACATGCAAACTGCACTAATTCTCATATGCAACAATATTTCATAAGAACGGAAGCTGGGGTGTGGATGGGGAGTGCTCCTTATTGTAAGGCACCTGTGCGGCAGCGCCTCCTACAGGAAGCCAGTGATCCCTCAAGCTTGCTTTCTGTTTGACTTGACTCTCAGTCCCCTATCCTGTCAATTCTGTTGTCACCTCTTGGCGGACAAGTCCTCCAGGCATTCGGAAATATATCTGTTCTGTCAGCTGTCACTTTCCACTAGTCCTGTCTGTGTTTACTGGAGAGAAAAATCAATTAAGCTTCACCCGGCCGTCGGCTGAAAACGGTGGGAAAGTCTGATGTGTTTATCTTTTCCTCGTGATCCTCAACGCACCTTATTATAGTCTGTTAGTGATCTTCCGCTCTCCTTGGATACCTGCCTTTGGCAAAACAACAAGGTCCTCGTTCCTCTAACTCTGCCTACTAGGGTTAGTCATGAGATCATCAGAGCCCTGAAGACCATGCTGATATCTGCTGATGATGCTAATCTGGAACTGAGAAGCCGCTCCACTGGAACATCAGTCTTGCAGGTAGAACATGAATGGGTCAGCATGACAGTAATGCATTCCAGATAAACATTGCAGATAAACAATGGGTCTTCCAGCCTCAAAGCCTCGTCTGCTACGCAGAGACTCAGGTGCATGCCTCTCCAAGGGATATTTGGGACTTTACATGGGATGTTTTGCTGCTGGGCAGTCTAGTGTCACAGTACAAATGCAGAAAAAAACAAGTATTGTTTGTTGTTGTGATTTATACACTTACGTCATTAATAATTTCACTGAAACTAAAAGACTTGAAATCAGAAACTCTTTTAATGATTAAGCAACATTAAGGACTACAGTATGTATAGAAATCACTGGATCATAATCGCAAGATTGAACAGGAGAGTGTTGGGGGCGGGGGGGTGATCAGTATGGATGCGATTGGTTATATGGATTTTGAGTGGGCGTTGCGCTGATGAATGGGAAAAAAGACATGAGCGCACAAAACTGCGAAACGTTTTTCCGCTATCAAACTCATCACCATTACAGCGTAAAAAAAAAAAAAAATCGGGAGCGGATAATGAGATAAACGGCCATAAAGGTTACGGCAGTTTGTTCTGCTCACTTCCATTCATCTGCTCAATAAACATATAAAACATGCTTGATTATATAACTGCTTGAAGTACAGCGTAGCATTATAACCTGTAGGTACAGATGCTAGTCTGATGATGTTAATGTAGCCAATCTGTTTGCTCTCTTGTGACCAGGCAGGATTCTGCACTATATTTAATGACTTGGATTTACTTGGGAATATAGCATTAGCAATGTTTCTAATAGTGTCATTAGTACCACTACTAAAGAAATGTATTTACAAACAGCTTTCAAAAATGCGGCCCTGCCGTACCTTTTCAGTGTCGGTATCCCTGCAGGACTCCTGCTGGTGTGGCGGGGTAGGATTTTAGGTGGCGTCCGGGTGATCGCCATGGCAACTCCTCCTCCCCCTGCTCATCTTCAGCTGCCTGTGCCGTTCAAAGGCCTCGCCCGGCGCCAGGCCCTCAAAGATGTCACTTAGCATCAGAGTAGCATCAGAGTTGTGAGAGCTCGCTATCGAACCTCACAGCCGCCGAGCGATTCACGCCAAAGCCGGCCTGTCCTCTCCTCTAGCCGCTATCTGATCTCTTTAGACCCCACCAGAGCGAAACCCCTTCTGAAGATCAAAGATCTGAATGTCTGCCTGTCGCTGCAGTGACAGTCTGCAGTCATTACTGAAAGATCGCTGAAATGAAACATGAGGACAGGTCAGTAGTCGCACGTGCAGAATGTTTAACTGCAAGCATATTAAAAACCTTGCAGCAGCTCCAGTTTGCTCGTAATATGGCGTCTTTTATAACATTCAGATGATTCCTTATTCGACAGCAGATACTAAAAACACTGGCTACCGTACACTTTCCATTTAGAGATATAGCAGTGGGGTTTTTTTTAGAGATCTGTTTACAGATATCTTTTGTTTTCCAGTTAATTCACACTGACTTTCACACTAATACAATTACTGCCTTAGTAAGACTTATGGTGACGCAGTGGTTTGCACTGTAGCCTTACCCGATGGTTGTGGGTTCGAGTTTCTGTGTGTGGAGTTCGAATTCTCTCCCCGCCTTTCCACAGTCCAAAGACACCCAAATGATCCACAGTGTGTGCCCAGTGATGGACTGGCATCCTGTAGAGGGCGCCCCCTGTCTTCTTCATTAGGATAGACTCCAGGCTCACCACAACACTCAGCTGGGTTTGTGGTTATGGATGATGGATGGGTTCTTGGCGTTTTTTAAAATCAGAAAATGAATGACTTTTTAATGGTTTTTACTGTGTGGGTGGTGCAGTGGTTAGCACTGTTGCCTCACAGTTCTGGGATCAGGGCTAGAGTTTCCGCCCTGGCTCCATGTGTGTGGTCCTGTGCTCCCTGCAATGGATTGGCACGCCATCCTGTTTGGCGCCCAGTAGCTTCCAGGATAGGCATGAGACCCCCGTGAGTATGTCACACACTATCACATGTCTGTTGTCTTCTAACTTACTAGCAACTGTGACATATTCCTGTGAACTTTGTGTTCGGCAGGTGTGAGCCTCCGTACAGCCTCCAGTGCGTAGCGGGGTCGATGCGCGTTGCCGTCTTCCGTTATCTCTGGGTTGCCTAGGGAACAGAATTGTGCTCTCTGCCTGGTGCCTGCTTTTCATGCATACCCTGCTGAAACATGTGGGAGTGGATCGGTGAACGTGACCGACCATAAGCAGGCAGCTCTGCTCTTTTCAGCGTCATTCATTCCTATAATAATGAGCATTTTGCTTCTCCAAGTCCCGTATGAGTACTGAAGTGCTTTAGCATGTTAAATACCGTGGCAGCCCTATCCATCATCTCTCCCATAGTCTCAGTATACTACCTCTCTGTGCACAAACTTCCTTCGTCTTACAGTGGCTGGCAATCAGTTTTAATTAGTCTGAATCTTCATGTGACGTACAATAACTTATCAGCCTGTGGACAAAGTACACAGCAGTAGATGTCGTAAGGCTTTGTGTGAGAGACTGTTAACTTTATAGGTAGAGTTCACAGGTTCCACCCTGGGCTAGATTAATAAAATAATCACATAACGTTAAAAGGGGAAGTATATAAACGACCTGAGTACCGCATCCCCACATAAACATGCCAGGATAATGTACACCCCTTCATACACAGAGGTCCCTTTGCCGTCAAGGCTGTTAAAGTGAAGTCAAGTGGGTCACCGTCTGAATCCGCGTCCTCAGTGCGATAATTTATAACACAGCCGAACTTAATCAGGGCAAATATGAGATAAACGGCTCCCGAGTGCGATTCAGTCGTAAATCGCAGAGGTGCCTTTGTGTTGGAAACAGGCTGTTTCTCAAGCTGAGGCCTTCGCCGTTTCTCACAAGCCTCACGCTGGTCGCTGTGGGCAGACTGCGGAGCGGGGGGCCTGAGGAGGCCAATTCTGCATTCCGATCAGGGTCCTGCCAGGCTGCGCTCTCCTCTCCATTCAGCTCACGACCAGCCTGGGCTATGGCACAGGGGCGAACCGGAGATTCCAGTCAGGGCAATGTAACGAGTAAAGACTAGGGAGGTCCCAAAACGGTGGAATAACAGGGCAGGACGTGCAGATCTGGCCACAGCTGTTCTTGTACCCCTAAGGAACACTCTTCACGTAGAAGAGACGTGACCTCGGGCACTAACTGGTTCATAGCAACATGCAATTGCAGCAAGATAGGGTTTCTTAGCAAATTAGGATACGTACCACATGCTGTCAGTTGTCACGGCGAGTTGAAGGCATCGGTAAACAAATCCAGAACTGTATACTTTTATATATACTATATATTTTGCCAACTTTAGTCAGCTGGCTAGTGTGAGATTTTCAATTTGGGACAAGTCTGCACACACATTTATATGTAAGTTTTATTACTTTGCAAATAGTCTGCAGGGTTTGCAAACTACCCCACCGCTTTTGATGTAGCTAATTCTAGGTTTATAATGGAATAATACAGATTTGCCGTAAGATTTCTTGCATGAGAGTTGGCAACCCTTTGTACAGTCGTCATGTTGAGGACCAGGAACGCTAAAAAAGACATCGGCCACTCAATATGGGTAGCGTGCCGTGCGTTAGTGTGTTCGTTTTAGACAGTAGGGTCACATGACACAAACAAAGTTCCTTGAGGCCTGCTTCAGTTACAGCAGCTGTTAGCGTGATGTAAGCCTTCCCCCTCCTTATGGCAGTGAACGGCAATGCGCTAAAAACGGGACACTTAGGCGAATGTCGCTATTGCTACCGTACGCACTGTCATTCAGTTAGCAGACAAAAGCCAAATAAATTACAATCCTAAAACAAAAGATATCATCCTGTGCATCTCCATATGGGTATGGTCTCCATTTTATATCACGTGTGAAGACAGTTTGCGTTTTCTACCTGCTGCAGCGTATCCACTCAAGCCTTCAGTTAAACAAAGTCGCGTCTTAGATGATGGGTACGCAATGTAGGTTAAATGACATGACTGTCAGTCGTCTTTTAAAGAGTAGATAGGTTTGTTATTATGGTGGTCACATGATGCATTTTGTAAACACATCATAAACAGAAACATAATAACATGCATGTACCATTGGGGGGGGGGGGGGCAAGAACAGAGGGAAATCTGTCCCGCTCTCTGCAAACCCACTGCTCCCTTTTTCAGTCTTGCTGCATTGTGGCCTGTGGATTATTTGCTTAATTTCTTTTTAGCCCGTGATAAAAGACCAGCGTGTTGTTGCCAGGGCTACCACCTCCACTGACCCCTAAATAACAGTGAGGGAGGCACATAGACTGGGAGAGAGAGAGCAGGAGGGGGGAGCCGATTAGCCCATTCCCAGAATTGTAGGCACGTTCATCCCCGCGCTGTGAAGTGGCCCCACAGATGCATTCTGGGGGAATCATGGCCACAATGAGGGCTTTTTTTCAACAGCCCCTTTAACACTGGACACAGTCAGTGTTTCCCAAACGAAAGCTGGGCCACGGCCACTGGCCCAATGAGGTTCAGTGACGCTCAGTGGGCCATTTGCACTGAACCAAAGCTCAGCACAACGGCAGATTCTGAGGATCTTTAGGAAGTCCTCACACCAGCACCGAGAGTGTTATCACATCCGAGTGAAGCCCAGCCTCACCTTCCGGGTGCCTCACATTGTGTGCAATTTTGGCTCCTCTGACTCATGATCATGTGACTCTCTTACAAATTGAAATGTTACACCCCGTAACAACGCATTATGTAATAACACCACATATAGTAATAACACCACATATTGTAATAAGCTTCCGCGTTTGGTAATAGACAGCTTGAACACAATATGTAACAAATTTCCCCTCGTTTCGTAATAAATTATCACGTATTGCGGTGGTTATTACAAAATTTGGGAGGGACACTCTTTTACGATGAAAATGTAATAATGCATTATGTAATAAACAACCAAAATGGAAGTCTTCATTCACTCTTTGTCAAGTTATTATATAACGTGGTGATACACACCCCCTCTCACGTGACCCTCCCAGGTCAGAAACAGGCAGGAAGCAGCTGCCTGTATGCAGTCACATGACCTCCGACACAGCCAATCTCGATGACGTTAACCTCACCCCCCCCCACCCCCACCCCCATGCGCTGATCTAACCCATACTGTGCCCTCAGCAAACAGGCTCCACTGTTGGTTTTCCCTGATCTCACCCTGATTGCTCTCATAGCTCGTGTGCCGTGCGCACGGATTATCTCACAGGGTGCCGGCCTCTGCCTGGTGCCTTTCATGGAGCTGGAGACACAGTCACCTGCCGCTCCTGATGGGCACGCGTTCAGGTTCTGACGTGTCCCAGAACACGCTCCTTCAGGCGGCCTCCAGAGCCTCAAACGCCTACATGCAGATCCTTTCATATTCAGAGACCAGATAAAACATTTACATTTTACTGATGTTGTCAGCCAGGTGCCCCCCCCCCCCAGAATTCACAAGGAACCCAAGGGGAAGTACAAGTACTTCAAGTGGATGAGAGTGTTTGTGTTGGCTCTGAGCACTAAGACGACCCTCTTGTGTTCTTGCTTGGAGAAGTAATCCCCTATCTCTCCAACAGAATGGAATCTATCCATTATCTCAGAGCCTTGTATATCTGCCAGCATATAAATGTCTCCATAACCTGGAGATGGCAGTTCAAGGAAAGTTCAACTGGAGGTACTGAAAGAACGCCCTTTAATGGCAAAAGCATTTACTTCCATCGAGTTGCGGAAGGTGGGCAGGAGTGAACAATCTGCGCACAGCCACATGGAGTCTGTGGACCGGTGCGGGATCTGAGGGCAGGAGGTGACCTTCCGTACACAGCAGTACATCTGCCGACCCGGTATATGGGTGTATAGGAATGAAAACTGATGCACCGTATGTGTACAACAGCGAAATATGAAGTCACATTGCAAAGTAAGACCTGGTGTATGTAAATCAGGGAAGGGCAGTTGCAGTCCTACAGGGGGATTCATCAAATCAGGGTTGATATCAATTCCACACCAGAATATTTCACTCTTGTTGACTTTTCAGACATTGAATCACTAATACATAAACCTGCATGGCTCTGTCTATTGACTATAAGGTTAGCATTTCGCTGTAGGAATTATTTCTATATCTGTAATTGCTGTCTGCTCAAGCTGCAATGCATGTGAACCTCCAGCAGGGGTCAGCATAGAGCCCATGTGTTTTTTTTCCTTTCTTTTTTTTTTCTTTTCTATGGGGACCCCCTAGGTTCTGTAGCAGTCATCGGTTGATAAGCTGTTTACTGAAGGAGCACTTATCAGGGATGGCCAGAGTGCGCCAGCAGGGAGATTAGAATTCAGGGATGTCGGCGAAGGGCAGAAAGCACAGCCAAGACGGGCCTCAAGCACCTCCGGGGGGGGGGGGGGGGGGGGGGGGGGGGGGGGGGGGGGGGGGGGGGGGGGGGGGGGGGGGGGGGGGGGGGG
>JAODKC010000082.1:7109000-7124964 GCA_026777985.1 Mormyrops attenuatus
TTCCCGTGTCACCTTATGTTTTTCTGCTCCCCGCGTGCCTTGCTCACCAAGGGGCAGGCGCCCACGGGTCTGCCGCCCGACTTTCTGTGCGTGGGGCGGTGGGGGGGGGGGGGGGTCCAATTATGACTCAGACTGAACGCAGATGCTCATAAGAACAGGCAGGGTTAATGGAAAAGGGGTGATCCGTGATCCAGCGAGACAGAACATTCCGGACCAGAATTGTATCACGCAACATGCCATTCAGGTATCCCCTCTATATCTCCTCCTCACCTGTGCTCCCTCTTCACCTCCTCCAGCTCGGCCTCCCTGTCCTCCAGCAGCTGCTCCAGCTCCTCCTTGCGGGAGCTGAGTTGAGCCAGGTTCTCCTTCTGCTCTCTCAGCGGAGCAGTCTCCTCCTCTAGCCGTGCCTCGAATTGCCGTTGGGCCTGTAGGGTCTCCTCCCGGAGGCGTCGGGTCTGCTCATCCCGCTCCTGCAGGCCCTGGAGGCGTGAGCGAGAAAGAGAGTAATGGCAAGGAGGCGGTCATGCTCATAGATCTCGGCCGGGTTCCGGCTCGCACCTCCTTCAGCTTGCGGATGGTCTCCGTCTGGTCGTCCACAATCTTGGCTTTGATCCTGAGCGAGCTGCAGTCGCTCTCGCTCTGTTTCTTCAGACTCTGCAGCTCCGCATTCAGTACCTCGATGCGGGCCTCCAAGCGGCCCCGGTCCTGGGCCAGGGAGGCCCCTGCGGAAGCAGAACCGGACCATCAGGGCGAGACGGGCCGGCAACAAACCATGAGAGAGAGCCCGGCTGGCCATTTTGACCAGGCCTGAGAGATCGTGAGCTAGGGAGGATTATGGGAGCTAGGGAGTCCAATCAGAATGATCCCCTTAAAGACAAACAGTCATTTGATGACATGCTTTTTGGTCACCTAAAAATATGAATTATCATCAACAGTAATTAACACAATGCTGCAATTGCTCATATTTTTCATTATTACTACTTAATAAGCTATTGCCATGCTCAGGTAAAAAAAAAAAATAAAAAAAATTACTAAATTATTCATGAAAATATTTCTTCAAAATGCTTTATCAAAACACAAGCACAGCCCAAGTACTACAGCCGACATTTACATGTCACGCAGTAGATAGTGTGTGCAAAAAAATGGCCACTAGGTGGTGCTGCAGGGTAATAGACTCCCGGTCCTCCTCTATAGGTTAGGTCCGTCGAGCCTCGTCCAATGAGCCTCCTCGGCATCGTGCCGTGGTCCCGCCTACCCTGCTGTGCCAGCTCCTGGCCCCAGAGCTTGCGCTCGGCCCGCAGGCCCTCGATGACGGACTCCTGGGCGGCCAGCTGGGACAGCAGCTTGGACTTCTCCTGCTTCAGCAGCTCCACCTGGACGGCCTGGCGCTTGTCCTCTTCTGCCGTGGCCTCCAGGGACCGCAGGCGAGCCTGGAAGAGAGGCCGTGATGAGGGCGGTACGTCCTGAGCGCCCGCCATTCAGAGAGACCAGAAGATCTCCCATCCGGGCAGACCGCCATTTAAAGGGCGATAATTAATCTGCCGAAAAATCTCCATCCACCACACTCCTGTCAGCCAGATGAAAGAGCAAGACACCTACTTACACACTGATATAATATCTTCACATTCTTAAATTCAGAAACATTCTCCTACAAATAATGCACACAATTCTACCTCAATTCAGTTTAAAATGTTTCGGATCACAATTTAATCTGAAATGCACTTTGAGAGAGTATGAGTGGGATTCCGCATTTTTTCGGAGGATCGCACACAGACAGGGAACATCTCCACGCTTGTCTCACGCTGACAATGGCGCACCCTCTTGGCCCACATTCCCCGCAGAGTGTGAATGGAGTCGGTGTGACCTTCTGCAGTCCCTTTGATGTGAAGGTCACCGCTTAAGGAAGGAACCTCGCGATACAAAAGCATCTGCGATTTGAAAAGCGATTACCCCCCCCTACCTCACACATACACAGCGTCTCCTTTATGTGCCACACACAGCGCCACCTACCTTCAGCTCCGTGACAACCTCCCGCTTGGATCTCACCAGCTCGCCGATGCGTGCCTTCTGCTCCTTCACCATGCTAGTGAGCTCTTGCACCAGTGCTCCTGACTCACGCTCCCTCTGCTGAGACCTGGACAGTTTGGCCCTGCATTCCGCCAGCTCTGCCGCCTCGAGTTCCAGGGCCGTTTTCACCTGCAGGGGGCAGCACAGAGCAGAGGCACTCAAAGACGAGGACTTTGTGGCATTTTTATGGTAGCCATCCCTTTCATAGAAATTAAGCAGGTGTGAGGGATTACTTAATGAGATTTGAGGTAGCTGGCGCCCCCCAGTGGTCGGCTCACCTCGGAAAAACGACCAGCCTCGATAGTGAGCGCCGCGCGGAACTCGTCCTCCAGCTCGGCGTATCTCGTCTGCGCGGCGTTCACCTTCTCCCGCAGGTCGGCCAGCTGCTGGGCATGGCCCCGTTCCACGGGGGCCACCGCGCGTGACACTGCCTCCTGGAACTCGGGGCCACCCGGGAGCAGCCGCGCCTCCAGCTCCTTCCTGGGAGAGAGGGGTCCGAGGGCCCCGGTCACACGGGGCCCAAACGGGCTCCCCGGGTCCTGGGGCCACGCGGCAGGCGTACCTGTGCTCCTGCTCGCGGGAGGCCAGCAGCCCATGCAGCTGCTGTAGCTTATCCTTGTGTTGCCGTGCAGACGCACGTAGCATCTCCAGCTCCCTCTTCAGGGCAGACACCGTGTTCTCCAGCTCCTGGGTCCTTCTCGCCTGACCAGGCACAGGAAATGCCGGTCTCACAAACGGCTCGACGTGGCGGGCTCCTCTACAGCGAGCCAATGTTTGACTAAGCTAGTGTTTCTCAACCTGGTCCTCATGGACCCCCAGACAGTACACGTATTTGCTCCCATCCAGCTCCCTGACAGACAGTCCACAGCTTTGAGAGCAAAAACATGGACTGTCTGGGGGTCTCAGAGGACCGATTTGAGAAACACTGGGCTAAGTTGACAGTTAGACTTACTTCATAAATATTAAGTGCTAGAATTTATATATAATATTTATAAGTGCTAATGCTGTTAGCACTTTTGACCCAGCTGTACCTCATCAGCCCGCTGCTGGGCTCTCAGAGCTTCGTCCCGGGCCGTGGCGTCCTGGAGGCTGCGCAGAGCCCCCTGCTGGCGGTCCTCCCGCCCATGGGCCTGGGCCAGCTCCTGCCGCAGCTCCTCCACCTGCTGCTGCAGCTCCACTCGTGCAGCACGCTCCTTCAGGAGGACCTCTTTCAGCCTACACCCACCCACACATAGTGTCAGTCGCGAAAGAGCGCCCCCCACAGACACACAAACAAAATCAGCACTGCGTTCATTTCTTCCCCCACAAGCACACACCCACTTTTGGCCACATCACTCTGATACTTGTATCCTTCCTTACTCTAACCCCTGTAGAATGGTCAGCCATTTAAACCCTTAACACCGAGTTTCCAGCCTAACATTCTGATCTTGAGCTACACCCTCTAACCTCTGGCTACAGACAGACATAAAAAACAAATTATACATAAAGAAGTCTGCAAGGGACAAAACTACAATCATTGCCAATGCAGACCGCTTTATACGAAGGGGTCCCACATCTCTGGCTGACCACATTTCACAGATCTGAAGATGATCTCTTGTGCTGCTTCTCTCTCGGTTCAAAGATAGCGATGATCCTTTCATTTGGGAGCGAGCCAGGCAGCGTGGCCTCACCTTGATTAGCAAAAGCTGCTAAACAGTCACACATAAAAAAAAGATGTTTACCCGTGTTCAGAACCGCATGGCCCTCGGCAGGACACTAAACGATACATACTGAGCACACCAATTAACATCTCCTTTCCGGAAAATGCCGGGGAATCTCCTTGGTTACCGGTAACTCGGTAACCCTGCACGTTTGAAACAGTTGGATGCAGGATTCAGGAAGTGCCGGGCTCGGTCATGTGACTGGCACGTGACGTCAGCCTCAGCAGCTGATTTGGCCACGGGGAGGGGACCTGCCCGTCACTTTAAATACCAGCTGAGGGTTTCACGAGCGAGAGCACAAAGGTGACGCGGAGGCTAACCTGCCTAATCACCGACACGCACACTGACACGAGCAGGGTGGCCTCACCGATCAGACGTGTGCAGCGCCATGCTCTGGATGTCCCTCTCCTGGCTGGCCTTCCTCTCTAAGCTGCTCAGCTGCTCCGTCAGCTTCCGGACGGCCTGCTCAGCTTTCCAGCGCCTCTCCCGCTCCTGTTCACGCTCCTCCACCACCACCTGCAGACAGAGCGATCGCAGGCATCGCGAGAATGCCACCCCCCGCTCCGTAACGCGCACGGCACAGGTGCTGTGAATATACGCACCCTTTACGCACTTACTGCACTCAGTGCTGCAGATGCATCCTTTTTACGCAACATTAACACGATAAACAGGCTCCGACATCATAGCCAGGCCCGACAAACGGTGCGACGGGATTCAACATATCTCTAGGCCAGCGTGCGGCCTGTTCCGCAGTGGAGTGTAGGAATTCTATATAAATAACTTTATTTACATGTGAAAACCACTGGAAAATCCTCGCCTGTAGCTCCTTAAAACCGGTCTTTCAGAGCCCTCAGTTCTGCGTACATAATACTTCCAAAAGCCGGATTACTGCCCAGCGTGACCGCATTCCCAAGGCTCCATGACGATGGCTGCGGACGCCGTCACCGCAGCCGATACAGCGGTGATCAGACCAACAGAAGTCGAATGGGGAAAGGAGGGCAGGAGGCGATGCCTTGATCCCCAGTGCCTTACACCCACCCTGAAGCTCTCCTCCTCTCTCTCCCGGGCAGCCAGCTCCTCCGGGAGACTCTCCGCATCCTTCAGGCCCGTTTTCTCCGCCCTCCCTGTCTCCACACGCTGGGAAGATGAGCAGGGGGGCACTTTCTTTCCCGAGGAGGCTGCCGACTTGCTGTCTGAGACGGCACTTTCTGAAGTGCTAGGGAAAAAAAAAAACAGTAACAGTATTTGCTGTACAAACTCTAAGCCTGTAATAGTACTGAAACCTCACAAGACAGACAACAGATCCTGTCTGTAACATCACTGTCTGCTAAGTATATTCCCAGGTATAAACTGGCATCCCATCCAGAATGTACCACAATGTATACCCTGTGCTTCTGCAAATAGGCTCCAAGGACTCATATCAGGTAATCAGTGTGAAGGATGGATGGATGGATGGATGGATAATGGAAAACGTAGGTAAAATAAGAGCTAAACAAATTGTAAAAGTGAAGAATGAAAGTCTCAGTGTATTAAGCCTGACGTTAAGAGTCACATTTTCCGCTCCAGAACATGACGTTAATGACACTAGGTATGTTAGAACAGTTAAAAAGTACAGAATAAAGACAGCCTATCCCCCCATGTCGGCACCCTCGGGTCACGTGTACAGAGCAGGCTGCAGGCGGTGGCGGCGCGAGGGCCTTGTCTACTGACGAGCGGCAGCCTCATCTGAACTTGGGAGCGCCGCCGATCAATAAGCCATTCTGTCCTTTAATCCTGCCTGAGTATTTTTTTTTTTCCTCTCACCCACTTTTTCTCCAAAGCCAAGAAAGAAAATGATGACTGCCACACAGACACCAGTGGGTGCTTTATAAGCTACACCTAGCTACTGTAGGGTTGGACCCCTGTTAATCTCCAGAACCACTTCTAGGGTTGATGAGTAGAAGCCAGTTTTACAAAAGACTGTTGTACCAAGCTGTTATTGTTGCACTTGGGGCCTCCTGTAAAAATTCTGTCCATTCCCCTTTGATCTGACTGTATAACAAGCAGTTTTGAGCTTAAGAACTGCCACAGACTAGATGTTTTTTGGTCGTCACAGCACCCTCTGTAAACCTTACACACTGTAGTGTGTGAAAATCCCTGGAAGGCGGCTTTTTCTGAGATGCTGGAACCACCACCTCTAGTAACTGACAATCACACCACATTCAAAATCACTTCTCAGCCATTGTAACCCTCAGTTGAACAGTAAGTGAGCCTCTTGACCCCGTCTGTGAGCTGTATGTATTCAGCCCATGATTGGCTGCCTGGAGGAGCAGGCTGCTTGCATGCAGGTGTACTTCCTAAAGTGGCCACTGGGCGCAGACTATTCATGTCAGTTTTAAAAATATTAAGAGAATTTACAAGCCAGTCCTATTTTTATAAAATGTTGTTTTGCTTTAATGCAGAATTAAGCAGATTGATCTCACACGGGATTTGATGCTGCATCAGTCCTCCATTCCTGCCTAACACACACACACACACACACAGAAACACACTCTTGTTTTAAATGTGAGCACACCTGTGTGACCTCTGACCCTTCAGCTCCCCAGAGTTCCTCTTCCTGGGGGCCATTGGGCCCCTTCGCCCAGCGGGGACCCGGGACTTCTGCCCCCCTCCCTTGGGACAGCTCTCCTCCCTGTTATCACACTCGCTGTCAGAAGTGCGGTCCGTGTCTCTGTGAGGTTTACAGACAGGGGTGGGGGTGGAGATGGAGGTGGAGGTGCTGGGAGTCTGGGGGATGGGGCAGGGGGGGATCAGCACATCATAATATTTAAAAATAAAGCTGGCAATAAATAACACCCGCCCCCGCCCCGGGCAAAGACAAACAAGAATCACAGTTAGGGCCACAGAGGGCCAGATTCCCTAGAACCGCTCCAAGACATCACACACCTCCGGGAATAGCTGGGAAACCTGCCGCCTGCAGATTCCGGGGCCCGCGCTCCGGGGGCCAGAGGGTGAGCCCCCCCTTACGCCGATGGCTCTTAGAATGCCCATCCGCTGGCGGAAGCTGGTCAGTGCATCATCTACGGATGGCGTTGGCTGTGGGGCATCCGCATCAGCCTGTGGGTCGGCGGAAGACGAGACGGGGCCAGAAGATCAGCGTACTGCATCCACGCTGACTGTCCAGACCGCAAAGCAAAGACCGGATCAGGGTCCAAACAAACAAAGACGTTAAAAGGATCAGGTCAAGCTAATCGCATTATGTTGCTTTGGGATTTACCAGATATTAAGTATGTGCTGTACACCGGTTCCCTTCTGCACTTTTAAATAACCTCATTAAAGCATAACCTTGTGAAAAATTTAGGATTAATTAAAATCGTATAAGTCCATTACTAATTTATTCTGTTTTGAGAAGTTTTACTCCTTCTCGATAATGTATTTGCATAAACGGCTGTATCAGTTCACTGATCTTTCATGCACTACTGATAATTCCTGGCTGAGATACATTCAAATGTGCTCTATTTCAAAGCCTAGGGCCCTCCCTTTGCATTCACTTACACACGACGGGAGTTATGCAATTTGCAATCGACCGAATGCAGCTGGAGAAAAAGACAGCATGGGGCTGCAATCCTTTAGACCAGAACATCCTCCAGAGAAACAAACAGGGAGATGCTATTTGAATGACATAAATTCAGCTGAATCTGCCAGATTGAGACCATCTGCAGCTAAGCAATATCCTTGTCATCATCGGCGGAGAAGCCGAAAATCAATGTTGCTAGAAAGAAGGACCGAAAGCATTAGTGTTTCCCCAGCAGAGGCTGCGTTTCATGCTGCACCTGGTCCCGGAGATTCTACACATCCCGCCTCTCCTTGACATTTACCCTCTCATCGGTGATGCTGCTGTCTGACAGCAGGAACTCAGAAAAGTCCTCCATCCCTGGGATATCAACAGCACACTCTTCGAGAGAGGGGGAGGGGTTACCCTGCCGGTCCACTGCATCCAGGGAAGACAGCTGCGGCAGGGACTGCAGGATCAGGTCTCTGTAGCCTTGGAGGGACCGACAGAGGAACGTTTTGTAGAGTAGGGGATTGTGGATAAGTGAGGCCCATGTCCGCTTTCTATACTATAATATCCATAACAACACAGAATAATAAAATACATGATAAAAAAAAGGAACAGACACGTCTAAACCAAGGAAGCTCAACAGAGTTATCACCTACCCGGAACATCACAGACCGGATTCCCACTACCGTCGGCGCTGAACGCCACGCTGCTTAGACTCTGCAATCCCAGCAGGCACTGCAGCACCTGGCTCATGCTGTTCACATGATTGCTTTGGAGGTGAAGGTGCTTCAGTTTGTATTGCGTCCCATGGAGGTGAAGTAAACCTGCACACATTAGAAAATGATCTTCCGGCGCTCTATGTCTCTTTAAGCAGGCGTGCATGCATGCCTGCGCACTAGAGAATTTTTACCTATAAACAGCACACTGTAATGTTAAAAATCACACTGTAATACAAAAGCATGCAGCTTACCAGATAAGTCACCTATCTGATTATATGATAAGTCCAGCTTCACCAAGTTCACAAGCCCTTGGAGTCCTAGAGGAAAGAACTGTTAAAAATTCAATAAAAAACATAGGAGAGCCATAGAAAAAAAGACAAGTCGGGACACTGGCCTTCGACCCTGGATATGAGGTTGCAGGAGAGGTTGAGGCTCCGCAGGGAGGTTAAGGAGCCCAGTCCCTGGATGCGGCTGATCTGGTTAGAGGACAGGTCCAGCTGCCGTATATGCCAAGCAGAAGACAGCCCTTCGATCTTAGAGATGCGGTTGCAGTGAAGGTTTAGAGATCTGACTTTCGAACTAAGCGGGATTTCCAATAAGCTACGGAGATAAAATGAAAGAAACGGATACGTTGAAAAATAATTTCACTTAAACTTCCCCATACATGGAACCATACATTGAATTACGGAAGCGAGTGTAATTGAGTTACAGCGGTTACCTTCTTATGTTCTTGTCAATCAGACTAAGCTCCCCATCCGCCATCGTCCGCGAATTTTAAGGGCTGGTACAGTCGTGGCTTTGATAGTTTATAATGTCACCCTAAAAATTTACTCTAAAGCGTTTCGATTGAGAAACCACATAAAAGTTCATTTTTAGAATACGGCGAAGCTACAGAATTACGTAGCGACGCATCGTATTCGTCATTTAAATGGTACATTTATATGGTAATTTACTCTACATACTGTTATAAGTTGTAAGGTTTTGCAGTAACGCACCCATAACGTTATGACAACATTCAAAACAAACTCACTGAAAAGAACCGTATGCTAGCTAGCTAGGCTACCTACTACCGGCTGTCCATAGACATCCAAACGATTTTTATCTTTTCTTTTGCTATCTTTAGAATACAAGAGACGTGAATTTAAAATCTAACAAGGAGAGAGCGCCGGTACCGGGTCTACAGGGAAGACAAGTATCGCGCCGTGAAGAGCCGCTCAGCTCGGACACTCAAACCAGCCGCCATGACTGCTGGCTTCCGGTTACGTCACAGACCCGCCCACCAAGTTCTGGTTATATGGACGCGGCTGTGCGTTACATACACACACACACACACACACATACATATACGCATACACATATATATATATACGTGTGTGCGTATATATAGTACATGTATATGAATATGTATGTGTGTATATATATATATATATATACACACATAATATCATTATCATAACATTAAAACCAAACATCACTAATAAGTGAAGTGAATAACATTGTTTATCTTGTTATAAAGGCATCTGTTAAAGGTGCCATTAAACATTAGGCAAGTGGACAGTGAGTTCTTAAAGTTGGAAGCAGGAAAAACTAGCAAGTGTAAGGTTCTGAGCAACTTCAACAAGAGCCGAACTGTGACGGTTAGCCAAGTGGGTCAGCACATCTCCAAAATGGCAGGTCTTGTAGGGTGTTCTCAGTATGCAGTGGTCAGTACCAAGTACAAAGTGGTCCACAGAAGGTCAACTGGTGAACCAGCAACGAGGTCAAGGGCACCCCAAGGCTCACTGTTGCACATGTGGAGCGAAGGATGGCTCATCTGGTCTGATCCCACAAGAAAGCTGCTGTATCACAAATTGCTGAAAAAGTTAATGCTGGCTCTGATAGAAAAGTGTCAGAACACACAGTGCATCACAGCTTGCTGCATATTGGGCTGTGTAGCTGCAGACCGGTCAGAGTGCCCATGCTGACCCCTGTCCACCACCGAAAGGGCCTACAGTAGGCATGGGAAGCAACAGAAGAAGGTGGCCTGGTCTGAGTAATGTTTTCTGTTATATCATGGATGGTCGGGTGTATGAGCATAATTTACCAGGGGAGGAGATGGCACCAGGATGAAGTATGACAGGGCTGCCCGATTCCAGTCTTTGCAGATTTCCTAACTCAACACACACCATATTCAGCCAAGTACCAGGTTAGTAAATGTGTTTGAACAGAGAAATCTGTAAACTGTGTTGGATTCTGGCCTTCCAGTACCGGAATTGGGGAACTGCGCACTATGGGATGAAAGCAAGCCAGTGGAGGCAGTGTAATGCTTTGCATAACATTCTGCTGGGAATCTTGGGGTCCTGGCATTTATGTGGTTGTTACAGTACTTGGACATGTACCACCTACCTAAACATTGTTCCAGACCAAGTACACCCCTTCATGGCAATGGTATTCTGCAATGGCCGTGGTCGCAATCAGCAGGATAATGCCACACAGCAAAAACTCTTCAGGAATGGTTCAGTAACATGAAAGAGAGTTCAAAGTGTTGACTTGGCCTCCAACTTCCCAAGATTGCAATCTGATCAAGCATCTCTTGGACGTGCTGGACAAAGAAGCCTGATCCATGGAGCCCCTACTGTACCTCGCAACTTACAGGACTTAAAGGATCTGCTGGGTGCCAGATGCCACGGGACACTTTCAGAGATCTTGTGGAGTCCATGCCTTTATGGGTAAGACCCTTTATGGGTTTTGGTGGCAGTAGGGTCACTTGCACAACATTAGGCATGTGGTTTTAATACATTGGCTGATCGGTATGTGTACATACACTATATAGACAAAGGTATTGGGACACAATTTTAATCGTCGAATTCAGGTGTTTAATTCAGACCCATTACCAAAGGTGTATAAAATCAAGCACCTGGCAATGCAGTCAGGTTTATTTGTGAAAGAATGGGTCATTATGAAGAGCTCAGTGAATTCAAGTGTGGTCCTGTCATAAGATGCCACCTTTGCAATAAGTCAGTTCATGAAATGTCTTCCCTGCTAGATATTCCACAGTCAAGTGTAAGTGGTATTATTGCAAAGTGGAAGGGTTTAGGAACAACAGAAATTCAGCCACAAAGGAAGGCCACATAAAGTAACAGAGTGGGGTCGCCGAGTGCTGAGGTGCATAGTCGCCAACACTCTGATTATTCAATAACTACAGAGTTCCAAACTTCCTCTGGCATTAACCCCAGCACACAAACTGTGTTGGGAGCTTCATGGAATGGCAGCTGCATGCAAGTCTCACATCACCACGTGCAATGCCAAACGTCGGATGAAGTGGTATAAAGCACGCCCATACTGCACTCTTGTGCAGTGGAAACATGTTCGTATAACAGTGTTACTCAGACCAGCCCTCAGGACCCCCAGAGAATTGAGAGCAAAAAATGTGGACTGCCTGGGGGTCCCTGAGGACTGATTTTAGAAACACTGCTGTAGAGTGATGAATCACACTTCTCTGTCTGATGGACGAGTCTGGGTTTGGCAGATGCCAGGAGAACATTACCTGCCCAACTGCATTGTGCCAACTGTGAAGTTTGTTGGAGGAGGGATAATGGTATGGGGTTATTTTTCAGGGGTTGGGCTAGGCCCCTTAGGTCACGTGAAGGGAACTCTTAATGATTCAGCATACCAAGACATTATGGACAATCCTATGTTTAAAACTTTGTGGGAACAGTTTGGCCCTTTTCTGTTCCAGCATGATTGTGCTCCAGTGCACAAAGCAAGGTCCATAAAGACATGGTTGAGTGAGTTTGGTGTGGAAGAACTTGTGCCCAGGCACAGTGCCCTGACCTCAACCCCATCAAACGTCTTTGGGATGAACTAGAACGGAGATTGTGAACCAGGCCTTCACGTCCAAAATCAGTGCCTGAGCTCACAAATACTCTTACGGATGAATGAGCAAATATTTCCAGAGAAACACTCCAATACCTTGTGGAAATCCTGCCCAGAAGAGCGGCAGCTGTTATAGCTGCAGAGGGGGGACCAACTCCATACTGATGCCTATGGGTTTAGAATGGAATGTCATAAAATTTTCTGTAGGTGTAATGGCCAGGTGTCCCAGTATTTTGTCCATTTAATGTACATGATGCAATAATACTGAAAATACAGTAGAAAAAGAAACATAACTGTTTTGTTACATTTACTGTTACATTTCTTACATGGATATATACAATTTTCCTTGTCCTATTTAATTTTACTTTACGGTAACGTGTGCAGCTTGGCACATTGTGTAACAAACTAACCAGTCAGGAAGGATACTAGTGAAATTTGGAGTAAACCCACAGGGGTTACTTGTGTGATCGGATGACAGACTAAAGGTATTTAACTTGTCCAACGGATCGGTGATCACATAAATCATGTCTGATCCTTTAAAACAAGTTTGCAAAGGCTATTCATTAAAAAATTCTCAGCACAATTATGTTATTTATATTTGCCCGTCATTGTGATAGTAATTTAAATCTATGATACACAATCAGGATTTATATTTGCCACATGGCATAAAATATTGGTTATACCAGAGTAGCTGCGTGATTGGTTTTGCACTCTTGGCTTTCAGACAAAATCGATTTAGCCAATTACCTCCAGTGCAACCACTGGCCCTCATTAACCTTAGAACATTATATTCTGGTGCTGATTAATTGGGCGAATTAGCTCTGCCATCTGTTACCGCTACACTGCCTTTCTATAGTCCTGTTCTGGGGAAGGACTTTCTGCACCTTCTGCTGAACACTGTCAACTGTCGTTAATGACAGCTGTACAAGGTCATTAATAGAGATTGAACGTAAGGATATCACCCAACCCGCTTCTGCCCACTGTTTCTCATCTAACAAAGACTTAAATCACTCTGGAATAAAAAGACGTTCACTTACATACATTGATAAGATGCATATTTCCCTGTAATATATAAATGAAACAGAAACACTGCACGGAGTATAAATGTCATGTCCACGGAGAGTCATCTGTTTTACTCTGGTTTAACAAAGACAAATCGGTTCACGTTGGTGTAGCTACAACACCGAAAGAGGATTCATGCTAGCCAAGACTGAGAGTAATTTGTTCATATTATGAAGCTTGTTCATTACACTGTTTGTTCTCCATGTACACATGCTGCGATTCACATTGCAGTCCCCATCACAATTATAACTGTGGGATATTAAAGATGCATTTAGTCGTTAAGCATTTTTTTAAATGAGGAGAATCACGGAACCCAGCTTTCCTCTATCCTACTCCATGATACTTCTACGGCACTTGATCTAATGAGGTTCATTTATTGCTGTAGATCAGTGTTGTTCAGCCAGTCCTTGGGGACCCCCAGACAGTCCATATTTTAGGTACCTCCCAGCTCTTAACACACAAGAGCCAAACAATCCAGACCACTAAATACCTGGTATAGCAAAAATGTGGACTGTCTGGGGTTCCCCATGGACTGGGTTGAAAATCACTGCTGTAGAATATCGTGGCTTATAGAACATTGAACAAGACATATTATCTAGATTTAAAAACCTTTTTTTGACCGACCCTGTTTTGGCTCTCTAAGCTTGCCTGTCTGCATTTCCACGTTTGTCCCCAAATGTTTGATTTGACACGACAAGGGGGTTCCACCTTTTAAGGACTTTGGTTAGAGCGAAAGTACAGCAAACATCAATAAACTGCTTGCCCCCTATACAGTATTTTTACTTTATCGTGCAGTTAGTCTTTGGACACCCTTCTAATAGAATCAATCACATTCTTGTATTTTTAAAGAGAAAAATAATTTTTGGACATGATGGTATATAATGAGAGAGTCCAGCATATACATTATGACAATTTAATTCATCCTATTTCCTATGTAACTGAATCAATAACCATACAACAAATGTAAATAAAAATGCATTATAACAACAATTAACAACATGCTTATCATAAAAATAGCTTTACAAAATGTTTACATTTCTGTACAAGTGTATTTCGAAAAAAATGCTGGAAATATGTTACTGGTTTTAGATCCCTTTGTCATGAATTATTTGCTGAATGGTATCTGAGTATGTTTATGTATGAAGTATTTTGATAAGCAACATTGGCAAAAAAAAATCTGCATAAATACATGATATTGTACTATATGTATTACTGTTAAAAAATATACATCATTACCATAGCTGACACATACATATATTTCAAATATTCACTCTGTTTATACATCGTCTTTTAACACGAGTTTTTGCTGTAGAGAAATGTCTCCCAATCCGGTCCTCAGGATCCCCCCAAACAGTCCACATTTTTGTTCCCTCCCAGCTCCCTGCCAGACAGTCCACATTTTTATTCCATGCCAGGAGCTGGGAGGGAGCAAAAACGTGGACTGTCTGGGGGTCCCTGAGGACTGGATTGGGAAATACTGCTCTATAGCGTAATACCAAACAGGAATGTTCTGGGGTAGATCCACCAGCACACTTGTGTCCAAAGGTACAAGGTATAGCTATACAAAAATAAAGAACCAAGAGTATCATTCTCAGCCTTCACAAATACATTTGTGGGGCTCTTTGAAAAAAAGCTAGGCTAACGAGGCAATGAGTCATTATCGACGTGAAACAAAGGAAATGCGTCACGTTGTCGTTAATAGTGGACGATGTGTGTTGGTCTCATCTTGCAGACAAACACACAATTCAGGCTGGTCTATAGCAGTGTTTCCCAACCCCGTCCTTGGGGTACCATGTTTTTGGGGGGGGCAAGGGCTGGTTTGAGAAATACTGGTAAGTTTTCACTGAAGCATTACATTTTACTCATTTATCCCCAAAAAAGCAGGGTTTGCCAGTCCCTGGAGCAATTGGGGGTAGAGGGGGTCAACAGTGGATTTGGGATTTGAACTGGCAGCCTTCTGATTACAAACGCAGAATCCAAACTTGTTGAACCACAAATTGCCCCCAATGGAGTGATCAAGGTTATAGAGGGTGTCAATGAGTGCAACGTGGCCAGATGATTGGTGGTAAACGACTGGGGGCGGGGCTTATCTGAAATCATCTTGTCACAGCTGGCAGTGGTGATGTCTCTGAGAATGTGTGTGTCTGTTATATAGTCAACCACAGGATTTAATAAAGATATAAAGAATGATGAGATGTTAAGAACCACACATAACTCACGCAGTATAGAGAAAATCCTGGCCTAAATTTGTGTTCTCATCAATAATAATTTTTTCTTTTCTGTAGGTGGATAAACAGAGATTAATGATAACTACAATGCTTTCATTTTCTCTCACACATGCACGTCAAGGACGGCAAACATGCATCTATTTTGTTTTGTAACCTTTTTGCAGACCTGGCCCTTCGAATATGTTTAAATTAATGAGTCAATGCACCGACTTCATTTTTTATTTGCAGTTTCACTGCATCCAATCAGGAATGATGCTGGTGAATGTCACAGCAACGGCGTCCATCCGTCTCGCTCGCCATGCCCCCCGCTTCGCCTTGGCTTCTGATCAGTGTTGGACTTTCAGACTGCATTTATTTATTTTTACTTTCACATTTGTATAATACATACCATTTTATTGAGGTGGCAAATCATATACAAACAATGACAATGTACTTCACCATTAAATGGAATTAACAACAGCAAAATATAGACTTCAGGTAGTTTTGTGACTTTTCAAAATAATTGAAAAATTAAACTCCACATCCTGATTTTCGTCCAAAATATTCGCGGAACCAAGGCTGACAGCCAAATTCCAGAAGCTTCTTCAGACTGAAACACTAACATAGATGAACACTATTACTGAACACAGCACCAGTTGCTCACGACACCTGATTACACCAAGTTCTTTCTGGAAGTTGGATGTGCAGTCTGGTAAGGGGCTGTCGATGCGGGGGGGGGGGGGGGGGATAAAACCGGTGTTTTTTTTTTTTCAAGGTGCTTAAAAAAAGTTTAATACATACGCAAAAATAAAA
>JAODKC010000082.1:7125064-7141754 GCA_026777985.1 Mormyrops attenuatus
CGCGGGCCCCCCCGCCGCGCGGGGGGGGGGCGGGGGGGCCGCGGGGGCCGGCGGCGCCCGCGCCCCCCCCGCCCCCCCCCCCCCGGAAACGGGTGGTTTTGTTTTGTCCTGTTCCTTAGACATCGTGGAGTCCTTCCGCAATAAGTCCTGTCATATCCTTCTCCAACAGCCAGTGTTGACCCTCAGCTGACGAGTCCTGTAAAAAAGACAGTGGGTTTTAATTGCAAGATAAGACGGTGACAATACATCTGATGGGGGGGACATGATCCAGGTATAAAAGATTCTAACAGGTCTGGATGCTGTCCAACCAAACAGTTCTTTCAATATTAGGTCAAATACAAGAACTTGTGGCCATAGGTGGAAATTAGCAGGAGAACATCTTAAACTGGATTTGAGAAAACACTTCTTCACACAGCGTGTAGTTAGAGTATGGGATAGTCTTCCTGTTCATGTAGTGCAAGCTAAAACCCTGGGTTCCTTTAAATCAGAGTTAGATAAGATTTTAACAACTTTGAGGAGCTGTTTCAACTCTCCCTATACGAGCTTGACAGCCAAATGGCCTCTCGTTTGTAAATTTCTTACGTTCTTATCCAATGCTTTGTGACTGAGTGGGGAAGCCAACTGATTCACCGATTTAATGTTCATTCTGGAAACTCTGGGGAATGGATCTAGATGTTTACAGAACAGAAACTGCAGTATCTTACATCCATCCATCCTCCGTACTACCCTTCTAGTACAGGCTTGTGGTAGATGTCATGATGCCGTTGTATATTTGCAAACACAGTAATGAAATTGTAGAACAGGTGACTCTTAGGTAGGAATTAAAAGACAGGCCTAAAAGTCGGTATAGAGTAAAACTCCTCTGCCTTTAAGCCAAACGGCCTGAGTGATCAGCGAGTCTGTGCTAAAACCCCGTCTGTAGCTTCATGAATAATTTGAGAGGAGCCCCGTATAGGCTGGCGGTCAAACCTCCCGCTTCTCTTGCCTTACCTATGGGACGCTGAGCTAGGGTAGGCTCATCCAGTGGCCACAGCAAGCAGACCACCATCTGAAATTTAATTAGCTTCACGCGGCGTGCGTGCTCTCACTGGCTCAGTCAGAGGGTCAGAGAGTCAGCCGCCATCACCAAGGTTCAGCTCAGCACCAGCTGGCCAAACCCTGCAGCTTAGGGGACCAGGACCTCAAAACCAGCCAAACCCTACAGCTTACGGGAATAGGATCCCGACACCGGCCAAACCCTGCGGTTTATGGGACCAGGGTCCCGACACGCTGAGGGACTGCACGTGCTGGACTGGACGTATGTGAAAACCGATCCTTCACCACTGAGAATCAGTCTCATATGCATTTATTTCAGTAAACCCAAAAGTCATTTTCAAGAACTAATGGAAGAAGTTATTCTCTGGATACTAATGGGACTCCAGGTCCCTATGCACCAGAAATTGGCCAGTTTAATGGCACGTCATGGGGACTTTAGTAAGTGTTATATATCTCTTTTGTCTTTAACATGTCACCCACAGTAAACCTTTTGAAAATCAAAAGCGAAACTTTCCTCTACCAATTATTTATACTAGTTTGGATAATGGTCTTGGTGTGGTTAATATATTAGTTTATCACAAGGAAATAATTTCGCGGGAATAATTAAGGAATCTTACATTCTCGCACGTTTAAATAAGAACCTTCCAGTCACGTTTCACCTACTTCACAGGACCACCTTAATGGTACGATTATCCTGCAGCTCTCCAGCAGGAACAATCGCCTTTGAAGTTCGACTCTGTATTACCACCATAACCAGACCCATACGGCGAAAAAAAATAAAAAAAAGTCTGCTGTTCAAAAGGCCAAGTTGCCAGAATTAAAAGGAAAAACAGATCGATGTAGCTGAAAACCGGCTTATTAAAAAGCAGCATGCTGGTAGCGACTGACCCCTGCTCCACAGCCGCGGAATATAAAAAGGAATGTAGGACTCACTTTTTCTATATAACAAATACATACAGGCAACCAAACAAATCAAAAAAGAGCCAGTGACATTTAACACCTTATCAGCGAGCTCGGTGTCTCCCCCCTTGACGGGGGCACTTTCGGCCGTTCAGAATAATCCCCATGTTGTCATCAGCGGCACAGTGCGGTGGCCATTCCGGCAAAGACCCACCCTTCGCTAGAATGAGAGCGAAGTAATAGGTTTTTCTTCTCGGTCAAGGAGAAGTCAAAATCAAAGGGATCACTGCCAATCGGGGACGGACAGGCCATCAGTCAGCAGGAGCTTTGCCTTCATTTTTACTTCAGATAAAAAGGCATTAAATCACGGCTGTTTTTGCACCTCTGTCTGTCGTAGAATCAGGTGACATCATATATACTTGCGGAGCACAGCAAACGCAGCCTGAATATTCTTAATTAGACAAACATTCACTGCTCTGCAGATCAATTCGGTATGTGTCAGTATGTCAAGTTTAAACTGTCAGATTGTCAGCGTTTAAAATGTCTTTTATCTTCATATTCATATTCAATTTACAATTTTTTCTTGCACTATGAGGTTTCATCTCAGCGTATGACCCACAGATAACAATAAGGACAATAAGGACTCAATACCACAGGTCACTGTCCCTCAAAGCCTGACATTTAGAGAAACTTACCTCAGTTGTCGATGTCTGACGCGTGGTTCTCTATCTGAAACACAAGTAAAAACACTCCAGACTTTACTAAAGTGCTCAGAGTCAGAGAAGCCTGTAGAAACCTTTTAACAGGATATAATACCCTGTTAAATAAAGGTGCTTCTCATCAAATATGCCCCTAATGGATGATACTGAATCTTGTACCTTTGTGCTGCTTTTCCGACTTATCTACAAATACAGACATAATAGCTGTGCTCTCCCTATCGTCCCTGTTTTTGTATTATTCTGTGTGTGATGTAGTAATCTATCTCAACACACCCATGTAAAGCGCCTTGGGCCCACTCTGCTGTGAAAGGCGCTATACAAAAATAAACTGAATCGAACGCTTTCTGCATTCTCGCACTAGCCGTTTGTCAACGCTCTGCGCCCGTCTCATCACCATATCGCTGCCGCCCTGGTCTTCGAAGTCATCCTCGCCGCCGTCCGTGACCTCCCCGGCCGCTCCTTCTGCGGCCTCCTCGCCCGAGTTGTCCGCCGTCTCCGAGACCGACTCCTCCTGCAGAGACTCATAGCTGTCCTTGTACTTCCTCTGAGCCTCTAAATGGAGGGGTAAGGAAGACGCCCCACAGGACTGTAGTTACTGGTTCAGTACTGTTTTGGGATGTTTCTGCCATGATGCGTTGTCCCGCAAATGGGCCGCTCTGCGATTCCACAGAACTTTCCCAGTAACACCTAACAGGCGACTGACCAGCCAACGGAGCAGCTTATCTGTGGAGTGCATTCTGATCCCCAAAGCTGAGCTTTCCCATGATAAGCGTCTAAACTATATATGACTGACACATTTTCTGCCAGTCTGGAGTGGCCAATCTCCTCCTCTGTTAATGGTCCCCCCACCCGAAATCAGATGCCTCTTTCTTTGACACAGAGTTTTAATCAAACCCCTTTGACTGTTATTGAAATTCTGCTGACAGTACGAATGATAACAGTACGAATGCTGTCTTAATTCCCTTTTTTAATGGTCCTGCACTCTCCCGGCCCTGACAGACACATTGTGGTGTCCAGTGACTGAGCACCGTGGACCCCTATCTCCGACGCTGTCAGTAAGACCAATGGTAGCGTGTACCACCCCCCCTTACCGCACTCGACTCTCTGCTGCTTCTCGATCTTATCCAGCCGGCTGAGCAGGGAGTCAATCTTGGTCTTGATCTGCGTCATCTCCCGCTTGATCGTCTGCAGCTGGCCCGTCTTCACTGCGGACAGACAGCAAATGGTTAGACGCTCAGAGGGCGTGGTTATCAAAATACCAAGCAGATTTTAGGGTTAAGTGACTGATAAGAAAACTGAACTAATAAGGACACAGATCAGTGCCCAGTTCCCTACATGTGAGGACAGTTACATGACCTACATGTGAGGACAGCATGGATCCTCAACTGCTCTAATTTAGAGGTTCCCAACCTTTCAAAGTATGGGGACCGGCGGACTGATCAGCAATTTCGTAATATAACATTTCCAAACAGACAGAAACGTGAGGGGTCATAAAACATGAAAATGTACAGTTTATTTTTCAAAATTAACCAACAACTTCGCAAAACCCCACTGCTATACTTGGAGCGGACCAGAACCAGGGTTTAACAACCTCTACTCTAATTAATTAATAATCCTGTTATTAATTCAACAAAAGCAGGTAACAGAACCATGTGCTTTGATTTATTAAACACTGACTTTTATCATTTTATTTACTCTTGTTAAATAATGGTAATGCTTCTTTATTTCAGGATATCAGTACATCAGGATGACACCTGGAATGACAGCTGATGACACCTGCGAGGTGACGCACGCGTGTCACATGTAATGTCACAGCCGTGGAATAGTGTGATCAGCCTGGCTGCCTAGACTCCACGGAGCCTTTGAGGATGAAGCAGACGTTCAAGATGAACCAGGTGCTGAAGGCATGAAAGAGACTCCCTGATTCAGCTCCTATGGAGAATCCATCTTCAGCACATCCTGGATGGGTGCTCGGGGGAAACCGTGACAGCGCCGGTCCATCCTAATTTGGGATTAAACTGAGCAGATCTTCATACTGTAAGTAAAACTTCGAAGGTGAATTCCTCCCTAAATTATTTTGTATCATTATATCATCCTCTATATCGTCGCTCTCAACTTTTTGAAGATTGTGGCTTTTTACTATAGATGGCATACGCCCATTCTCCACTGTCTACTGATAGCACTTGACATCTAAGTGACCTATGAAAAGATTTTTCATGAAGTCATCCATCTAACTAGCATTTACGTTTGTGGTTATGAACATTTATGATGGTTGTTTGTATGGATTACTTTATATTGCTAATTCTAACAACTTGTATTATCAGTACTCAAGTATTTTCAATGCTAAGTGTGAATATAAAGTGAGATTTGTTTGTATCTTGTTGACATATCTCCCTCCCTGGTAACAATCAACAAAAGTCCATTTAAAACATTGGACTGTTCACTTATGGCTGCGTAAAGATAGGGTTCTATTTGTGGCACTAAAGGGTGTCACACTGTGCTGTTTTAGGTTTATTTTGTAAAGTAGCTTCTGAGAAAATGCATTTTTTTCACACTCCTGAAATAATGGAGTTTTGGAGATGCAGGTTTTTCATTGGACAGTGATGATATACATCCTTCAAAAATAGAAATGCAACAAGCAAAATAGTACTAAGCTACACTTTCGCAATGTACTGCAATCGGTAAAAACAGCATGCTTAAGGGAGCGACTGTGTGTCGTTTGGCCAGTAATTTGAAAAGGTCATTGACCCCTACTGACCAGAAAATGGAAAAATCATATTGAGTTAAATTCACAGCTCTCTGACGTTGCAGCGATAATTAAACACTGGGCCACAGGTGCAGTGGACATCCCGCCAGGTAGAGGGCGCCATCACACTCCCCCCTATTGAAACAGATTGTTTGAGAAAGCTGCAGGTAACAGCTGGTGATCTCCAAAGCAGAAACTCCACCCTGGGAACCACTGCTCACAATTTCTGCTTTCAGAATGGCTACTTGAAAAGCATTTTGGAGGCAATCCACAGACAGGTGACTAACAGTTCATGACTGAAACTGTCCTACTGTCTAAAGATGCTAAAGAGACATTCTGGTTGATGTGCACTTACAGATTATGGATGGATGGAATTATAACCAAGCTTTTAATATTTCCGGAAAATGGACACCAAAAGTAACAGACATCTCATTATGGCATATACACCCAAGACTGCGTTATACCGAAATGAACTAGAAACCTTAAATCATAACCTTTAGACCTGAATCTAACATACCATTTATGATCTTACTGTTTCTAGCTTAAAAGTGTTATTTGAAAAAGATAGATAGCATAAATTTAAGAGACAAGACACGTAATAACAAATCCATCCATCCATCCATCTGTCTGTCTGTCCATCTGTCCGTCCATCCATCCATTTTCTGAAACTGCTTGCCCTGTTTAGGGTCATAGGGGGTCCGGAGACTCCATCTTGGATGCCATGGGCGTAAGGCAGGGAAACCATCGCAGGGCACCTTACAGGCATTAATGATTTAATAATTAAAAATATCCATGGTCTGCAAAATTGGCAGGAAGTGGAGGTAGCACAAGAGTTACAGAATAGATAAGTATTTACATATTTACTATACATGTGTGGGTTGTTGCAGTGGGAAATATATCCTGTTTATTTGGAAGGATCACCACTGCTGTCTTTTTCAAGGTTGAGAATGAAGTTGGATGTGGAGGTTCTTGCTCCTTCAGATGGGAACCGGAACTTTCTGTAGCATTTTAGCCTCTCGCTCCGTGAAAGGTAAACACATAAAATCTGGTAATGGTCGCTATTCGCCTGTATTCCAGTGACCGCCTGCCCTCCGTCAGATATTCTTCATCTAAAATTATCATGGAGTAGGCGGCGACTAAATCCTCACGGAAGATTTAATTAAACACCGATTCACACGTCCGGAAACAAAACATGGTTACTGGTGGCAAAAACGTAAGTGTCGAACATACAAATCAGCCAGTGTTTATTATATTACAAATCATGCCACAAAAATCACAGATAGAACTCGGCAAAAAAATATAAAACATAATCTTTCAAAAGAGGACGATGTAATGACAGGCAGAAAGAGCAGGATGTGAGCGGACTGCGAAGATAAGAAAATCAGCTCAGCGGATTCATTTCATAAAATAAACATCCCGTGTTTTTTCTCGGATAAAACCGCATCTTAGGAACGCCAGGGTCCTGCCGTATCGCACTGCCTGTGCCGCCTCATCCCTAAGGCCCCTTCCCCCATCACGGTTCCTGAGAGCCGCTGGCAAAGCAAACGCTTCTTACTGTCTGTGAAATCACCCGATGGACCGCAATCCCGCCGGTGATAAGCACACATCCGATGGACCACACTCCCACTGGTGACGAGCACGTACCTGTCCTATGCTAATGCTGTGTTTATTATGCATCCAGCCCCAGGGCCGGATCTACCTTTTCAGGATCCCCAGGCAAAGCTTCACTAGAGAGGCCCCCCTACCAAGAAAACCGATGATCATTTCACTGCTTCTGCAATGCAGGTGATTCAGGGGCCAATCGGCAACTGCCTATTTTGCTGATAGCTAGACCCAGCCCTGCCCTGTGCTGCCTGAAATACACTCCCAACCCCCCCCCATGACCCTGACCAGGATAAACAGTTAGAAGATGGATGGATGGATGGATATATTATACATGAACATAAATGTATACATTCTGTAAACAGCTGTTGTGCAGCCAGGGAGTTTTTAATCTTCAAAATGAATTGATTTGGCACAGAAATCTGCACTGCATACTGCAATACTGAAGGTTTTGTATGACTATCATTAATTCCCATTAATTATCTCCATATATTATCTCCCCTCTCTGCTGCTCTCTGCATCGGGCTGACATGAATGCGGCTGTGCTTCCTGAGCATATTAATGCACGCGGTGACGCGGTGATAGCGTCTGTCGTCTAGCGCCTCGTTGTCCCCGCCGAGCGAGGCCCGGGAACCGGGGAGGTGTGAGGTCACTGCCCACAAGGGCGCCGCTGTGCCAGCCCGCCCCTGAGCCCAGGAAGGCGTGATGACGCAGAGATAGCGGACTGATTTACTGACCGCTTAGCCTACAGGCTGTACGTGTGCCCCTGCACATCTGATCTCACATTAAAGCCCCCGCTGTCCTCTTTACGAAGCAACAGGATGTAACAGAGCGACATGCAAAGTATGAGAGATGTGAGCAAAAATTGAAAGTCCTCTTCAGAAAACAAAAATGAAGTGCAAGGTCTCAGAAGGCCAGTTTTCTCCTGCGTACTGTGAAGAGACCAAACAAACATTCGAGGGCCCCACTGGAGAGGAGGGGGGGGCGGGTGGGCTTACGTTTCGGGCCAGAGGATGAAGAGCTGGCTGTGGGCACTCTGGAGGATGAGGAGGAAGAGGACACCATCTTGAGAGGGAAGGCAGTCTTCACCCTGCGTGTGGAGGGAACCACGACCCGGGATCGCTTGATCGGAATGACCGGTCGCGGGGGGGCGGCGACTCGACCATGGTATTCAAACAGACTGCAAATCAAGCAGTGGGAAGTGGCGTAACTATTTCGGATGGAGCACAGAGCCAGGACTGCATAACATCTGCTGGTCCGACAGAATGATTCGCAACACAAAGTGATGCGCAGTCTTCAGTCTGCAATATTTTTTTACATATAAATCAGAACAAAACACAACAAACAAAACTGGATCACAATTCAATGATGTTCTCTTTACTTGGAGATTCCCCAGCATCTAACCTCCTCCCAGGTTTCTATTCGAATCCCATGGGTTGCTTAGTGACCAGAAAGTGAAATATCTCCGATTACCCCCAGGGGCAATTCTAGGACTTTTCAACGTGAGGTACATAAACTCATACAAAGAGGCCGACCTTATCTATCATTAGCCAATCATATGTTCCTGAATGAGTGGGTGACAGAGGAGGGGCTACTCTGGGGGCCAATCAGCTTTCAATATCCCATGTGTTCCCACCCCTTTATGCTCCTGAACACCAGCCATGGCCGCCTCAAACCGACACCTAGTTCACAGGCTTTTTTTCTGTTGCTTGGTGACAGCATCTATATCACATAAATTTCCCCTTTCATCCATTAGGGGAGCCGCTCCGCATTTTTCCATTTCAACAGCAGAAGGGAACTTGCCTTGTTTACCAGAGAAAAATACGTAAATGAAATCCACGTCGGACGAACAATTAACCCTGTAGCTTTTCTGGGGTGAAAGTCATATTTTAAAAACTGAGGGCAAGTTCAGCAGCTCTCAGACGTTTACATTTCATTTATTTTATCCAAGGTGATATTGTAAGAGCAGGGTCAGACAGTCCCTAGAGCAATTGGGGCTAAGGGCCGTGCTCAGGGGCCCAATGGTGAAATCAATCTTCCAACCCTGGGATTTGAGCCAGTGACCTTCTGATAACAAGCACAGTGTCCCAAACCACTGAGCCACAAAAGCCTGCTGCTCAGATATGAATATTTAGCTGTGAATGCTGCTGACTGCTCAATGACAACACCTTGGGCCAACAAACACCAAAGGATTTACTGTGTACCTGCCGCGCTTGATCTCTTTTTTTAATATTTAAGCTACCTAAGCCCCATTTATGAGAAAGATTATAGATCTATGTCCTGTCTCTAGTGGCAAATGTGATTCACACAAAGTTTTAATGCAGCAGAGGTATATTTATCGGTGTCTTCAGCAGTTTGGAAAAGTAATTTTAGACATTGTTTGCCTTTCACTGCTACATGGGTGACATTATATTAACATTAAAGAGCGACGTGCTGGAACAGGGTGAAAAATGGTTTGACAGCCATTTGGCAAGCGGCCGGTGCCTTTCAGGATAGGGACGTGCCACAATCACCTACCGGCTATAAAAGTCATCTCTGTAGTAGTCGTAGTCGAACTCATAACCACTGCGGAGGTTGAGACAAACAGGAAGAGAGAAACAGTGTTAGGTAATAAGTCTGCTATGGATGTGATGGGTTTCTAAAACTGGACAAGCAAGAATCACGTTTGTGACAGCAGAACGCTTTCATATACTTTCCAGCTCACATGACATCTTGCTTATTTAGCAGACACCTTAGTCCAAAGCCATGTCCGTTTTTGAAGTCACTCTGCCCACCCTGGGATTTGAACTGGTGACCTTCTGATCACAGGCACGGCGCCCTAAGTTGTTAAAAATTCCCATGCCGCCTCTCTTTCCTAAGTGTGCTATGCATAAACCACAAGAATAACCTGCAGCTATGTAAACCTAAAATGTAGTGGGAAGATTTAAGGTCCTTAACCCCGTGTGTACTGACTGGTGGACGACGGTACATGCTAGTCAGTTTATCTGAAGGTGCCCTTAACAACCTCCTGATCATCTCAAACTGCCAGCCACTCCACCGACATTTAATGGACCTTACAGCCCCCCAGTCACCTCTTTTCGGTTATGACACTATACTGCCCCACAAAGGTGATACACAGTAACTACACTGACATAGAAATTGAGAAAAAACGGCTTCTAAGTTTTTTGACTGTCCGCCAGTACCAGTAGTCGTTAGGTAGATGATAGTGTTTTTTTCAAGACCAGGTATAACATATTTTGTCACGAGATAAAACAAAGTCTGAGAGACCTGGGGTGAGTTTCCCAAAGTCTCCTTAATACTACACTGCTTGTAAGTTCTATCTTTTACGAACGTAGCGTTAAGGTGGCATCGGGAACCTCTGATCTCATAACTCAACTATGATAATAATTACTTGTGTTTTTTTTTGATGCATACAAGCTTCTGTCCAAACAAGAAGACAAGTCCGTCCACATACGGCCCTGCTGCGAGCTCATCATCCAGTCTCTTTTGGAAGAATAACAGCCAGCAGGCCCTGTTGTCATAGCTGGCCTCACCTGTAGATGGCAGAGATAGGTCGTTTGGATCCCAGCTTAGGCCTATAGGGCCTGGGTTCGCCTGCCATGTTGATGTCTGAAAAACAGTCACGCACACATAAACATTAGATAATAATGTTCGGGCACACTTGCTACTTCACAGAAAGATTAGAACGTCAAATGGTGTTTGTGCAAATACATCCCTTTTATTTGTGCAACTTCACCAAAATAGAATAAATTAGGCAATTATTCAGCTTAATCGGTTCTTTGGTTTTCAGCTCAGAAGGCTTAAGTAATAACTGATTAATTAAACAAAAAAACATTCCTAAATGAAACTCTTTTAATTTAACTCAATTCAGAAAAGCTATAGTGAGATTTGAGTTGTAATTAACTTCAATCAAGAGTCCCGTCAGGATAATTAATTAAGAGATCAGCTGGAACATAAACCGACATACAAAGGGAATGAAGGGGAGCAGGGCGGAAAAGAGCTCCAAGGAGGGGAAGGCAGGAGCCCACAGATGTGCAGAACCTGTCCAGTTCTTCTGGTCCACCTTAAATTTTTGGAGAGCTCATTGAAAATGATCACTTATGCCAAGTCAGTTCCTCGTCAGCACATATGTCTGTAATGTGCTATTTGTCTTACCTGTACATTGCTTTTGAAGATAAAAGATGAATGTAAATATTTTTGTTTTTTTAACAATACTTCACCTCCAAACTGAACGGTAGCAGGTTTTTGGATGTTAGGAGAACAGACGGGACACATAGTGAAATCATGGAAACGCGAAGGGACAGCGCTTACAGGGGAAGTGTGCACCTGGCTGATATTACAGTCAGCAGGTCTTCGTGTTGATTGAGCATGAAAACCAGGAGACCTTCTTATCATCCTCACGAGACCCCAACACCACCTTGCCTGAACATCACCCCAAAACCTAAACTCTTCCTTATTAGTGGAAAACCTTGACACAGCATGACAGGCACCTGAACACTACTTCAGAACCTCCTCTACAGCTGAACACCACTTGAACATGGTGGCTTGAAACCAAAACATATTTTCAAAATCCAAACATTACCTCATCACCGCACATGTTCTTCTGTTCTTGGGGATTGTGTCCCTGACAAGCATGAGAAGTCCATATTGGGACAAATTCGAACTGTCAAAATGCTTCAGGTCTATAACAAACCCAAACGATTTCATTGGTTAGCACCAATGCTTGAAGTGGGGAAAAACGGGTGCCAGTACTCCCCTTGTTATTCAGTACCTGGTGCCGGTACTCCCCTTGTTATTCAGTACCTGGTGCCGGTACTCACCTTGTTATTCAATACAAGGTTTCGGGACTCCCCTGGTTAGCACCAGGTGCCGGTATTCCCCTGGTTATTCAGTACCAGGTGTCAGTACTCCCCTTGTTATTGAGTATCATGTGCAGGTACTCATCTTGTTGTTCAGTACCAGATGCTGGTACTCCCCTTGTTATTCAGTACCACGTGCCATGTTCCTCTTGTTATTCATTATCAGGTGCCGGTACTCCACTTATTATTCAGTACCAGGTGCCGGTACTCACCTTGTTATTCAGTACCAGGTGCCGGTACCTACCTTGTTATTCAGCACCAGGTGCCGGTACTCCCCTTGTTATTCAGCACCAGGTGTCGGTACTCCCCTTGTTATTCAGTACCAGGTGCCGGTACCCACCTTGTTATTCAGCACCAGGTGTCGGTACTCCCCTTGTTATTCAGTACCAGGTGCCGGTACCCACCTTGGTATTCAGCACCAGGAGCCGGTACTCACCTTGGTATTCAGTACCAGGTGCCGGTACTCACCTTGGTATTCAGTACCAGCACATATTGAGAGGTGCCCATACTCTGAAGTAAAAAGAGGAGCTGGTACCACGTATTGGTGAGTACTGGCCCACCAGGCTAAGATCATGAAAGTGCTTTTGCTGTCTTTCGGTGGGAACTGAGAGGCTCAGAAGGAGCTTCTACCCTCAGGCCATCAGACTACTTAATACTAACTGACAGTAGTAATTACACTATGTTGCACATATCTGATCTTCTTTCTCCTATTACCAGAATGACTTTACTGTTCTTTATTACATACTTATTATACTGTAACTTTGTCTTACTGCTTTCAGTGTTTTTATGGCGGAGTTCATCACTTTGTATTTCACTGCAGGGTACGGTTGGAATGCTTACTTTGCATATGACACATAAAAGCTTCGAATCCACTTGAATCACTGGTTACCACTGATGGATTTAGTCACAATAGGGCTGAGACCATTCTGGTTTTGTTACAGGCCTGAAGTCTATCATTTCATTGACTGAGAAAGCCTCATGGCTCGGTCGGGCACGTGTGACTTGACCCCCGAAGCGGTGCAGAGTGACTTTTTAACAACACACCAGTTAATCCATATCTCACAAAGAACAAGCCTGACGGCAGAACAATGATCGCCGCTATCGGAGTGCGCTAGGCGTGAAAATCCATTTAGGGCAAGGATGGCTGTGACGATGACGACTGTCTAATAGGAAGATAATAACCCTAAAAGCACAGATATATTCATTGTGTCCTTTTGTGTAGCTGCGGCGTATAACCAGCCTAATATCCTTAACCTGACTCATCACTGCTTCTCATTTACGCCTAAACTCTGTGACGTTCCTGGTTTCCGATCCGGGTGCATCGCCCTCCAGTGTGTGCCGAGGCCGGGTTCAAGCAAGGCAGCCACATCTGATAGGATGTATCCTTGAGGTAGATGAATCCGCTGAAGCCTACAGCTAATTATATTTAGAAGAATAATCCACCAATATGGAATATTAAGAAGTGGACCATAATACTAACCAAAAATCCAAACCCTATGTGTTTTCCACATTAGATCAATAAAGCCCTGCGGTATGGCAGTATCTATGTGTCACCTGCAAGAGAGGGCAGACCTGGCCAAAGCCACGCCCCCCACACCAAGACCTGCCCAGTCAGAAAAAGTGACATTTTAGAAGCCTTTCCCTTCCAGTATAAACATCAATATTTCAATTTTGGTTTTTATTCTATTGCAGTACAGAATAGGAGTCGTTTCCTCCAGCAGAATTTGGGCACATTTAGCTAGCCTTTTATCGTCTAATTAAGGATCCATTATTACATTCGGCAGAATAAACGGGGGGGGGACGGTGCTGCCAGGATTGCGCCAAAACAGGTGGTTCTGTAGCCGCCTGTGGACCTGAGGCAGATCACCGTTTAGCAGAAGAGGAGCAGACGGTCAGATAAGCAGGGGATCTGCATCGCTAATGGGATGAAGGGTGATCAAAGCGTGTGGATGGAGAAGAAGCCCCAGGAGAGGGACGCTCTGGACCAAGGATGGGGGCTGAGAGCCAACGAAGGCAACCTGAACATACCGCTGGCATCCAGTCCCTCAGGCACTACGCCACCTGCTGGCAGTAAATTTCTGAAACGACGATGCGGCGTGGTCTATTTAAATAAACAAACCGCCTCCCTACTACACCAATTAGACGAAGCTAGACACAAAGGGATGACAGTCGTGTTTCCCAAACTCACGGAGAGGCAGCAGTGAAGCCCAGACTCCCGAACCTCGTTCCTGACAGCCGGCGTCTCCCCAAGGAAGCCACCGCTCTTTCATCCCACACACTCCGTCACTCTCCTCTCCGCCCCTCTCTTAGTTCAAATGAGACCGTAACCCACGCAAAAGGATCCTCTGTCATCCGCAGACTCTCTGGAAAATGTGACATGAACGGCGACAGAGGGACACACTTCAGCTCAGCCGTACGACTCGCAGCTGGCAAATAATAAGAAAAACACACATTACTGTTGCCTACAGGGGAAGACAGTCTGTGTGTGTCTGACGGGGCGGGGGGGAGGGAGGCACGTGAGGACGCCAGCCCTGGGGAGTTGAGCCCTCTGAACCAATCTCACCAAAGACGAGAGCCGCCTCCTCAGATCCAGTCCAGCTGATTAACTATGTTTTCACCTCCCACTGGTGCCAATTTGCCCCCTAATTCCTGACAGTCTACAAAAACAGACTTATGTTACTGGGAGGGTTAAAACAAGAAAAATCACATGCACACAGCACTTCCCATCTGCCACAGTTATGTCTCCGTTCTATTTGACAAATTTGTAATTACGGGGATAAACCGCTCTCTTTGTGTGCGACATCGGGGTCTGGGCTTCTTAATTAGTTCGATAACATAATTAATCTTAAGACTCCAGCACTGGAGAGAGTGACTGGCAGATCAGTAGATGTGCGTTAATAACTTATTGGTTGTCGAGAGTCTTTTGCTTCTTCGTGCTGGCAATTAAAGTATGTAATACTTGGAGGACATTAAGGTCAAATGCGGCTGCCCCCCCTGACGGAACCATTGGCCTGAGTCTGCCCCCCCCAGTTGAAATGGTCTGGAACCACCACTGGACCAAGGTATGGGCAGCTTCTGTCTCTCGGCCATTTTAACAACTTTTTTGATTAATCAGCCTGTCTTGTAAGATATTCAGCACTATGGCCTTACACCCAAGAGGTCACGGGTTCGAATCCTGCCACTGGCTCTATACATGAGTCTGCATGTTCTCGTCATATCTGAGCAACTTCATGGTTCTGTTTTTTTTTTGTAACCATTTTACTACACTGATGTAGTGTGTATGACTGCGTATGTGACAAGTTCAATTCAATTCAATTTATTTTTATACAGCACCTCTCACAACAGAATCGCCCCAAGGTGCTTTACATGGGTATGTTGTGATGCATTCCTGCATCATTTATAGAGAAAAATAAAACCTAAAAACATGGTCAGCCTTCCCCACCAGTAACCTGAGAACAATCCCCTTCATTTTTGTCCTCAAACCATCTCCAACCAGGAACGCTCCACTAGATACTAACAGAAGAGAACATGAGCACCATCAATTTGAGAAGAAGATGGAGATGGATCGGAGACAGTTGAAGAGAAGAACGAGACTCCGTCACAAGAACAGCTCTCTGCTAGACCCTAGAAGGCTAACGCGCAAGAGGCAGGCCAAAGGACCCCTAGTGGTGTATCGTAGAAACACAACTGCAGACCCTGAACTAAAGCTGGGCCCAGAAACTTGCCGTAGACGGACAGAAATGGAGGTCCTTCATTGCTGCCCTACATGGCAGCCGGCAGAGCAGACAGCAGCGGCAGTCCTCATGTCTACCCAGTGGCGTGGGGTTCATGACGGCTGCCCCCTGTACCCCACCCTCCCCTCGTCCTTCGCTTGCTGTCGCCTGCAGGGTTCCATCCATTAAGCTGACATGAAGGACAACACGCACACGATAATTTAAGAAATCTGCAGCATTTACACGCCACGCCATCATCCGCCCGCCGCCCGCTAATCTCTCCACCCTCTTGGAGACATTTTCCACCCTAACTCAACATCTAATCCTAATCCTGTTACCCAAGTCCCTCTGAAACTATGTCACCCAGAAGACCCATGCACAGACTTTACAATGCCTGTTCCTCTGTAGCACGTACTTCTTAAAGTGCTTGTGAAATATGACGTATTTGAATATTTGTGTAAAAAGTCCATGTTGACTAAGCCATGTCGGCTTCTGCGACTCAGAAAACTGCTAGAATACCCGACTGCCTGTATTTGTTCATTTAAATACATTTTATAGAAACCTCATATCACATTCTTACTTACAACATCTCACGGTGCATTCAAATTTATTTATTTAAATATTCATTTATTCCTTGAATAATTAATTTTTCATTTTTCCTAGCTTAGCTGTGGGCTGGCGGATCGCACGGCAAGGTCGCGGTTTCTCGTTCCAAGCTTCACTTCCCACAATCCTTTTCAAAGAAGCGCTTTGAAAGCATTAAGCCAGTTTAAAGTCATATTTAAGATTAAGAGCTTAAAAGAAAATGGAACAAATATATATAACTCTCTTTGGAATATAACTCCCTTTGGAATATAACACTCTTTGGAATATAACTCCCTTTGGAATATAACTCTCTTTGGAATATAACTTCCTTTTGGGATACAGCAGTTTTTTCTTCAAAAAAAACACAGGAAAACAGCATAAGCAAAGCAACAGAAATGCTCATGACAGTATTCATAATTTCAGAATATCACAGCATCCAAAGAGACATGAGCCAAAGGTGCCGGCATGCTGGACCACCTCATCCACTGGGGCCAAACAAGAGAGCGGGCATCTCAGAGAGAGGGCATCAAC
>JAODKC010000082.1:7141854-7168667 GCA_026777985.1 Mormyrops attenuatus
TGAGAAAGCGGGAATCACGGAGAAAGCGGGTATCAACTGAGAGAGCGAGAATCAGAGAGAGAGGGCATCAACTGAGAAAGCGGGAATCACGGAGAAAGCGGGTATCAACTGAGAGAGCGAGAATCAGAGAGAGAGGGCATCAACTGAGAGAGCGGGCATCAACTGAGAAAGCAGGAATCACGGAGAGAGCGGGTATCAACTGAGAGAGCAGGAATCACGGAGAAAGCGGGTATCAACTGAGAGAGCGAGAATCACAGAGAGAGCGGGTATCAACTGAAAGACCGGGAATCATAGAGAGAGCAGGCATCAACTGAGACAGCAGGCATCTCAGAGAGAGAGGGCATCAACTGAGAAAGCGGGAATCACGGAGAACAACTGAGAGAGCGGGAATCACGGAGAGAGCGGGTATCAACTGAGAGAGCGGGAATCACGGAGAAAGCGGGTATCAACTGAGAGAGCGGGAATCACGGAGAGAGCAGGCATCAACTGAGAGAGCAGGCATCTCAGAGAGAGCGGGTATCAACTGAGAGAACGGGAATCACAGAGAGAGCGGGTATCACCTGAGAGAGCAGGCATCTCAGAGAGAGGGCATCAACTGAGAGAGCGGGAATCACAGAGAGAGCGGGTATCAACTGAGAGAGCGGGAATCACGGAGAGGGCGGGTATCAACTGAGAGAGCGAGAATCACAGAGAAAGCGGGTATCAACTGAGAGAGCGAGAATCACAGAGAGAGGGCATCAACTGAGAGAGCGGGAATCACAGAGAGAGCGGGTATCAACTGAGAGAGCAGGAATCACGGAGAAAGCGGGTATCAACTGAGAGAGCGAGAATCACGGAGAAAGCGGGTATCAACTGAGAGAGCGAGAATCACAGAGAGAGAGGGCATCAACTGAGAGAGCGGGCATCTCAGAGAGAGAGGGCATCAACTGAGAGAGCGGGAATCACGGAGAAAGCGGGCATCAACTGAGAGAGCGAGAATCACAGAGAGAGCGGGTATCAACTGAGAGAGCGGGAATCACGGAGAGAGCAGGCATCAACTGAGACAGCAGGCATCTCATAGAGAGAGGGCATCAACTGTGAAAGCGGGAATCACGGAGAAGAACTGAGAGAGCGGGAATCACGGAGAGAGCGGGTATCAACTGAGAGAGCGGGAATCACGGAGAAAGCGGGTATCAACTGAGAGAGCGGGAATCACGGAGAGAGCAGGCATCAACTGAGAGAGCAGGCATCTCAGAGAGAGCGGGTATCAACTGAGAGAACGGGAATCACAGAGAGAGCGGGTATCAACTGAGAGAGCGGGAATCATGGAGAGAGCAGGTATCAACTGAGAGAGTGGGAATCACGGACAGAGCGGATATCAACTGAGAGAGCGGATATCAACTAAGAGAGTGGGAATCAACCGAGAGTGGGAATCACGGAGAGAGCAGGTATCAACTGAGAGAACAGGTATCATGGAGAGACCAGGCATCAACTGAGAAAGCGAGCATCATGGAGAGAGTGGGAATCATCTGAGAGAGAGGGTATCAACTGAGAGAGTGGGAATCACAGAGAGAGCGGGAATCACGGAGAGAGCAGGTATCAACTGAGAGAGCGGGAATCACGGAGAGAGCGGGAATCACAGAGAGAGCGGGTATCAGCGGGAATCACGGAGAGAGCGGGTATCAACTGAGAGAGCGGGAATCACGGAGAGAGCGGGTATCAACTGAGAGAGCGGGAATCACGGAGAGAGCGGGTATCGACTGAGAGAGCAGGAATCACAGAGAGAGCGGGTATCAACTGAGTGAGCAGGAATCACAGAGAGAGCGGGTATCAACTGAGAGAGCGGGAATCACGGAGAGAGCGGGTATCAACTGAGAGAGCGGGAGTCACGGAGAGAGCGGGTATCAACTGAGAGAGCGGGAGTCACGGAGAGAGCGGGTATCAACTGAGAGAGGGGGAATCACGGAGAGAGCGGGAATCACGGAGAGAGCGGGTATCGACTGAGAGAGCAGGAATCACAGAAAGAGCGAGTATCGACTGAGTGAGTGGGAATCACGGAGAGAGCGGGTATCAACTGAGTGAGTGGGAATCACGGAGAGAGCGGGTATCAACTGAGAGAGCGAGCGTCATGGAGAGAGTGGGAATCAACAGAGAGATTGGGCATGAACTGAGACAGCAGGCATCACGGGCATCAAACTTGCTACATAATCAAGGCAGGTGTGAAGAACTGGCTTACTGTCAGAGAAACCAAGACAATAGAATGGGTATCAACCAAAGGAGTGAGCATTAACTGAGAGAGTGGGCATCAGTGAAGAGAGAGCAGGTATCACGAAGAAAGCGGGCATCACAGAGAGACTGGTCATTAACCAAAACAATGTGGGGATCGCGGAGAAAGTGCGCATCACAGAGAGAGTGGGCATCACAGAGAGAGTGGGCATCAACCGAGACAGTGTAGGTATCACCAAGTGAGCAGGCATCACAGAGAGAGTGGGCATCACAGAGAGAGCTGGCATCACAGACAGAGTGGGCATCAGCGAAAAGACAGCAGATCACACAGACAGAGTGGGCATCAGAGAGAGAGAAGGCATCACAGACAGAGTGGGCATCAACAGAGACAGCAGGCATGACAGGCAGAGTGGACATCAACAGAGACAGCAGGCATCACAGACAGAGTGGGCATCAACTGAGGAAGCGGGTGGGCATTACAGAGTGGGCATTACAGAGTGACTGGGCATCATAGAGAGAGCGAGCCTCACTAGAGACAGTGGGCATCAACTGAGAGTGTGAGCATCACAGAAAGTGTGGGCATCACAGTGAGTGGACATCACAGAAAGAATGGGCATTACAGAGAAAGCAGGCATCACAGTGAGCAGGCAGTACTCAGAAAGTGGGTATCACTTAAAGGGGCTAAACAGAGACAGCAGGGATCAACTGAAAGTGTGGGCATCACAGAGAGAGCAGGCATCACTAGAGATTTTGGGCATCACGGAGACAGCGGGCATCAATGGGCACAATCCTGCACCAAAATCACCAAAATCACTTGCACTGCAGCGATATGCATGGATGACTGTCTCCACTGGCATCCTGGGAGGAATCTGCTGGCTTGTGACACTGCCAGTGACGGGTGTCTCGCGCGGTAACAGTGAATCTCTCGACAGGAAACCGCGGCTTGTGGCATGAATCTGCAATCCGTGGCACCGTGGGGTGGGTCCCGCAGCTGAGGGCCCGTCATATCGATGACTAACAGAGGAAGCTGTCTCTCTCTGCTCCACTCCGAGCGCCGCTTCACACACCCAAAGTTTCCACTGTTCCTACAGCCTACATTCCGCCTCTCAACGGGTACAAGAAAAGAGCAACGTTACGTGGATTTTTCAGGCACTGGGCTTCTCACTATCGGCACTACTGGGTAAATATAGAAAAGTCATGAGAATTGTCTTGTCAAAACACTGATATAATCTGCACTTATTATTATTAGTAGTAGCAATCATAGTAGTGTTTATGTTTTTCTTGTTGTTCTTGGGTAGGTTACAGTTCATCAGTATACTCACACATTTTCCACGAAATACATGAAATAAACTAGTGCCTCTTAAGTCCTGCTCTTTAAACAACATGTTCATGATCCTCTTCTCGTTTTGGAATATCAGGAGTGACCTAGTAATTGTGTTATATTAGAGTTAAAATATAATAAAACATCCAAGATCTGAACGTGTGTCAGCACATCATTAGATGGAATCGGTTTGTCTTTCTCCAGGTATTTTCATGCAGCCTGTATATATACAGAACCTGGGCAAGTTAATAATAAAAATAGTAATAATTTTAAAAACTATGCAAACGCTTTTACTTCTATTTTTCCGTTTTCTCCTTTGCTCCAAATTATAGTAAAAGTTAATCATTTTTGATTTTAGTAGCCTTTTTTTGCAAAATAAGACAGATTTCGGGGGGAAGCACACACACCGACACCGCCGGTTCACACTGAACGCGCGCGTACTCTGGTGTCGGACCCTAAAATACAGATCCACTCTCTTTGCACCGAGCTGCGTACCGACCGGAGCCTGGCACGGAGCTTGTCCCGACAATGCCCCACTTTCCTGCTTTAAATTGTGAAAAGTTGCCGATGTTGTCACAGGACGTCTATCTATTTCTCTCCGTAAACGGCGAGAGGTGCGTCGCAGATAATTAAACATACTCAGCAATTATAATAATCAAATACCGGTATTTAAAATAGAAAACCGGAGATTTGCGCTGTTTGCTCTATTATAGTTTCTAATTTTTAGGGGTTAACGTTTTATATAGACAGACAGACGGACGGACGGACGGACGGATGGATTTATTTATGAACAGGCAGGTTGCATGCCCAGAGGATGGGTCCTCCGCCCCCGTCTCGATCGGCGACCCCCGTCCTCTCTCATACTCACATCTCTGGTGGCGTCGCCGGCCTTTATACACGCTCATGCTGGACGCGGCTTCGCTTCGGGTTCCGTGTCTCGCCGAGGTAAAACGCAGGAGCCGGGAGGCTGGCTGCTACCATCCGCTTTAACGGGGGTGTCTCTTTATTTCCGAAGTCAGCCCATGTTCACAGCGACAGCACCCAGGGTACTGGGATGCTCAGCGGGACTCAGCAGCGCCACCGTGCGTCTGACACGAGATCCCGACATTAGCACCATATTATAACTGGATGGCTATTACAATGTTGTAAAAGGTTTCACAAAACGGATACCGTAAACTACTACATTTTAAAACACTGATGTTTTGACGTAGTTAGCATCTTGACTTCTTATGACAAGTAGTACAAGTGAAGAAGGAATAAGACTCCCGGTACACATCCGATTCCGGGAGCCATTAAATAATAGCACATTACTGGACATTACTGAGCACAGGGCACCTTGACGGGAAACTCGAGATATGAGCATTTTAGAGATGCCAGCTCACCTAAACACTTGTCTTCCGACTGCAGGAGGAAACCGAAAGAGATTCACACAAGACTGGGAGGACAGGCAAACTCTCCACACACCCATAACACACACGCATGCATGCACAAACACACTCAGAACACACACACATGCATGGAGAAACACACCCAGAACACACACACATGCATAAAGAAACACACCCATAACACACACGCATGCATGAAGAAACACACCCAGAACACACATACACGCATGAAGAAACACACCCAGAACACACACACATGCATGAAGAAACACACGCAGAACACGCAAGCATGCACAAACACACCCAGAACACACACACACATGCATGAAGAAACACACCCAGAACACACACACATGCATGAAGAAACACACCCAGAACACACACACATGCATGAAAAAACACACCCAGAACACACACACACATGCATGAAGAAACACACCCATAACACACACGCGTGCATGAAAAAACACACACGCACGCATACACAAACTCATCCATAACACACACGCACGCATAAAGAAACACACCCATAACACACACGCATGCATGCACAAACACACTCAGAACACACACACATGCATGGAGAAACACACCCAGAACACACACACATGCATAAAGAAACACACCCATAACACACACGCATGCATGAAGAAACACACCCAGAACACACATACACGCATGAAGAAACACACCCAGAACACACACACATGCATGAAGAAACACACGCAGAACACGCAAGCATGCACAAACACACCCAGAACACACACACACATGCATGAAGAAACACACCCAGAACACACACACATGCATGAAGAAACACACCCAGAACACGCAAGCATGCACAAACACACCCAGAACACACACACATGCACAGACACACCCAGAACACACACGCACGCACAAACACACCCAGAACACACACGCATGCATGAAAAAACACACCCATAACACACACGCACGCATACACAAACTCATCCATAACACACACACACGCATAAAGAAACACACCCATAACACACACACACACGCATGAAGAAACACACCCAGAACACACACGCACGCATACACAAACTCATCCATAACGCACACACATGCATAAAGAAACACACCCATAACACACACACACGCATGAAGAAACACACCCAGAACACACACGCACGCATGCAGAAACACACCCAGAACACTCACGTACGCATGCACAAACGCACTCAGAACACACACACACATGCATGAAGAAACACACCCAGAACACACACACATGCATGAAGAAACACACGGAGAACACACACGCACGCATGCACAAACACACCCAGAACACACACGCATGCATAAACACACCCAGAACACACGTGCACATACACACCCAGAACACACACACATGCATAAAGAAACACACGCTGAACACACACGCATGCATGCACAAACACACTCAGAACACACACACACACATGCATGAAGAAACACACCCAGAACACACACACATGCATGAAGAAACACACGCTGAACACACACGCACACATGCACAAACACACCCAGAACACACACGCACGCATGCAAACACACACAGAGACAGACATGCACGCCTGCAAACCTTCCCTGGTGCTCCACCATCATCCTGGGGGCGAAGGGACGGGCATTCCTTAGCCACTGAGACACTGCAAGTCCATCCTCCCTGACAGGCAGTGACAAGTAAGCACAGGCTTGCTAGGCAGGTAACAGCCATCTCAAAAAGGAGGCAAGTGGTCTGACCATCATAGCATTTGTGACCATTGTGCCATGACCAAGCTGTTGCCACAGTCTGGCAGAATGAGCTGTCCTGAACAGCCCGTACATTGTTAATCAAACATCGCAATTACAAATGCAGAAATGCAGATGCACGCTGTGTGAAATGTGTATAATTAAGGATTATTTGATGATAGTTCTGCTGCAGTGTCCCCAGCTCCTCTCCAACCCAGCGAGGTACAAGCGGGCCGCTTGTTGCAACAGCAGCACTTCCACCCTCTTGACCAGGCAGCAGCACCCCCTGCTGGGCTGTTTTGGTACTATTACTGCTGTGAAGGAGTCTAGGTTGGAGAAAAGACAAGACTTTGTGCACATTAACCGGTTCTTACTGCAGGTACGCGAGTACCAGAAAGTTTAATCTCTTTAATGTTGGTCTTTAAATGGAGTAAAATTGGCAAATAAGTGCTACTACTGATAATTGATAATCGCAACATGTTTTCTATTACATAAAGAACTGCAGCGTGAATTGATTTAAGATAATGACCCGACCTCATTAGGCATCAGGCTCCTGCATACGTTCTATCACTGTGATTAATGCAATTAATGTGTTTACTGAGTTTTTTTTATCTCTGCTGCTCAAAGATGTGAGAGCTATTAAAGCGAGAGGTCAGTGTGTAGCTGGAGGTCAGGGTGTAGCTGGAGGTCAGTGTGTAGCTGGAGGTCAGTGAATAGCTGGAGGTCAGGGTGTAGCTGGAGGTCAGGGAGTAGCTGGAGGTCAGTGTGTAGCTGGAGGTCAGTGTGTAGCTGGAGGTCAGTGTGTAGCTGGACGTCAGTGTGTAGCTGGAGGTCAGTGTATAGCTGGAGGTCAGTGTGTAGCTGGAGGTCAGGGAGTAGCTGGAGGTCAGTGTATAGCTGGAGGTCAGTGTATAGCTGGAGGTCAGGGTATAGCTGGAGGTCAGTGTGTAGCTGGAGGCCTGAGCTGCCCAGGGTGCCTGCCCAGGGGTGTCATGCTCGGGAAGCAAATTAACCCCTGCGTTAGTGCATTGGTTGCTCCGCCATGCCGGCAGCACATCTTCAATCATCATGAAAGCTTTGTTTCCCCTGAGGGTCGCATGCAGATTACGTTTTTTTGTACTTCAAGCACAAGGTCAGACCAAGATGAATTTGGCTCCCCATAGTTTTCCACGCCAGAGTCCATGTTCATCCATTCAGCAGGTCTGTCCTGTAGTGGGTTATGAGTGGTGCATTGGGCCTAACCTCGAGCTCACCCACTGGCCATTAGGAACCCCGGTTATGCCTGAGAAGGACTGCTTTCATCCTACTAGTCATGCTGGTATGAGGGGGGAAATTCCCCGAAGGAAGAGTGATCCGAGCAGAGGTGTTATTTCTTGCCATCAAGTTCATGGTGTTCTTCCACACGAGTCCCACACACACACACACACACCATAATGACAACGTGGGATTCCTCAAATGGCACATGTGTGTCTGATATCCCGAGGAGCCCAGCCCTCATAATGTGCTAAACTCACCTATTAGCAGGTGGCGGGGGGGTCACCGTATCTGGAGGAGGGCAGAAATCTGTAGTAGAGGTAGAAAGGAGGTGCAGCTGGCCTCTGGTGCCCCCTCACCCACCAGGCATCTCTCTTTCTGCTATTGAAACCAATAGCAAGGATGCAGGTTTTTCTATCTCTGTGTTTGTAACAAAACCAAAAGTATGGGACGTTTGAATTTATTTATTTTTCAGCATCGTGAGTGTGTGGGTGACGTGTTTGACATTGGATAACAGTGCGTGTGTATGTTTACGCTGCCGTGCCTCGTTCACTCTGTCCGCACTCAGACTCCTTTCTCTGAGCCTCCGCCTCGCCTCCCTGGTTACGGGTGTTTGACGGTGGATAACAGTGGTGTAATAAGGGTACCTCGGGCGTGTGCCAGTATCCGCGTGTGTATGTTTACGCTGCCGTGCCTCGTTCACTCTGTCCCCACTCAGACTTCTTTCTCTGAGCTGCCGCCTCACCTCACTGGCTACTCGCTCTGCTGTTTCGGCGGCATGTGGCGCTTGCAAGTGTGCCGCGTTCATCACCCCACCATCCACTTGCCCTCGCTCCCCTCCCTGTCTTCCTTCTGTGGAGAAGCTTTCCTGCTTCTTTTTATTCTGCCCTCCTTCCTTGAACTGAAACTTCCTTGTCGGCCCGATGACACCCAGGGATTGTCTTTACCACTGTTGCCTCATCCTTTTTCTTCCTGAAGTCGTCTCTGTTTTTCTCCCTTCTCTGCCCTTTGCTGTTCCTTTCAGTATGTCTCTCTTTTTGATCTGTCTCTCACTGTCCTTCCTGCTCAACGATGTCAAACCTATGCTCCTTTTTTGTGACACGTCTTGAGGCCGCTAGAAAAGTTACGTTTCAGGGGTGAAGTATAATTGCTGGATTCTTCAAAAGTTACATACAGAATAACACAGAATGTGTGTGTGTGTGTACTATAAGTGTATACATATGTGTGTGCACAAAAAAATATAATTAGATAGAATTAATTAGACATGCAAGCCATATTTTTCATTTATTTTATTAGTTTTTTCTTATTGGATTTCCTTTTCTGAGCTATATGCATTCTCACTTTTCTCTTTAAAGTAATTTTAAAATCAAGCTTTAGAAAAAGCATAGACTTGGGTCAGCCATCTGCTTAATTTTGTGAGCTTGTGGGGGGGGGGGGGCACATTTCGGAGCAGCAGTATGAATGCAACGATTAACAACCATGAAAAAATTACCTACCATTAATTTAATGCAAACTGATAACTTCATTAATAAAAGACTGGGCTAGTTTATGTGATATTTAGACGAGTCAAATGATATCTGTATGTTTAGTCGGCTTATGTTGTGGGATTAGACGGGTCCGTCTGAGTCTGTGTACGTCACTGTATGCATGGATGCGCATGTGTGCTACTGTGTGTCTGCATAGAATAGCGCTCTGTAATATGTGTCTGTTTTGGTGGCTGTGCCCGCACTAGGGGTGGGAAAAAATAAAGATTTGGTGATTAATCATGATCCTGATTTTGACGATTTGATATTGATTCACAAAAGCCAAAGATCGATCTAGTTAATTCATGCCTTTTCCGTGTGACTTTGAAAGTAATTGCATTTATTTTTATTTGTATCGGTCCTCTTATAGTATAGATGTTGCTACTTTATCTCTCACCGAATACGTGAATGCAAACAAATTCAGGTCGAGTACGGTATTATTGTCATACCAGCCATGTACAGTACAGTACACTGCTTTCAGTGACTCAAAGTAATGTTATATAAAAGTAAAATAAATTTAACAAAATACAATCAAATGATATAAAGAGAAAATGGATATTATTGGATGTGACCTGCTGTGAATTATCTGGGTTTTTTTTCAAATGTTGTGGATGAAAGTAACTGAAAGTATAAAGGTATAATTTATTATATTTCTGACTGGGTACAAGATCTGTAGAGGGAAAGTAGGAAATGTTTTGGTGTATTCAGGGGTGCGGACGAGAGTTTGGCTCATGCTTAATATTATATATTGTTTATTATGTAATGGTGACGTAACTACGTTGCTTTGTTCTGCGTTGTTAACGCTACAGTGCTGTGCCTGCTATTGTTTTTACCATAAATCTGGTTTGATCGCACATTAATGAATGTGCTTTAAATGTAAATTGAATAAGAACGAAATTGATTCCAATCGGGCACTTGTGAATCGAAATCAAATCAAATTGTGAGTTCAGGGCCGATTCCCCACCCTAAACAATACCCCCATATTCCTCAAATAAAAAGATTCTAATTTATGTTCTGGAACATATCTTTCATTGAAAGTCCTTCAGAAATGTGGCATGTGAGTTTTAGATGTAGATTTTCAGCTATTCTAAATAATAAGAAGATTTTGGTATACAAGCCTTTAAACTTTCTTTAGTGGTTTTCACAATTTGTTTCCAGTGACTGCATTTGTAAATTTGTGTTTCATATAAAGCTCTTTAAATATCTCTCCAGATAAAGAAAGGAATATAGTTTTCACATCTCAATACTGTCAAATTGATATAGAGTCAAAATCAAATCGAATCAGATTGAATCAAATTGTTAGCTTGTGAATCCAAACTGAATCGGGGCATCTATGCCAATACCTAGCCCTACCCCCCACCTTTGCCTTGAAAAGGTGCCCCCCCTTGTTCATATGTGTTCCGGGGTCTGTGGACCAGGCCCACGGCATGATGTGAGCACACACATGGGGGGAAAAATGAGGAGCAAAAAATATTCAGAGGTCCCATTCCCCTCAGCTACGACCCTCTGGTAACTCACATTTGATTTTTTTACCAGATTACCAGCTGACATTTGCCGGCAACATGACCGACTTGATTCAGCCTTTGAGGTGTCCCTGACCCCCCGAAAGGGCAGCAGGTCACAGGAGTCACCAAAACCACGCCACTGCCTTTTTCCGGCTCTTTCCTGGCAGATGTAAACTAGGCCGGGGGGGGGGGGGGGCTAGGAATCAGCTGGTCGATGGGGGGATGGCGGCCTGGGTACCTGGATGGTAAATGGGAGGACAGGCTGGGTGGCCTGGGTACCTGGATGGTCAATGAGGGGAGGCGTTGGGTGGAGGTGTGACATTGATAGTGTGAAGCGGCCCCCGCACATGAATGGCTCATTGTAAAGCGGGGGCCAGTACGGGCAACTTGTGCTGAACACACCACTCATGCATCACTCCCGATGGCTGCCGGGCAGTGGGGTGCATCCGTCACACACACATGCTGAGGAGAACTGGGTGGGTGTGTAGGACAGAAAGCTTTCAGCACCATTCCTGACACCTGGATTAGAAGCAGAATAAGAACACTGCGGCAAACGGTTATGCAGTATCATGGGGAGGGACCCTCCAGTGAGTCAAGGTTGATTGGCAACATGTGGGCAAGAGATGCAACTCACAATTGTCAGGGGTTTGGGGGGGGGTTGTCATCATATTTTCCCCTGGCTGTGACTCCTTTGGACTTCCTTGATACTGGGCTGTGACTCCTTTGGTGTAGGGCTGTGACTCCCTTGGACTTCCTTGATACCAGGCTGTGACTCCCTTGGACTTCCTTGACACTGGGCTGTGACTCCCTTGGACTTCCTTGATACCGGGCCATGACTCCTTTGATACCGGGCTGTGACTCCCTTGGACTTCCTTGATACCGGGCTGTGACTCCCTTGGACTTCCTTGATACCAGGCTGTGACTCCCTTGGTGTAGGGCTGTGACTTCCTTGATACCGGGCTGTGACTCCCTTGATACCGGGCCATGACTCCTTTGATACTGGGCTATGACTCCCTCAGCACAGGGGCATTACTTCCTTGGTATTGGGCTTTGACTCCCATGTGTGTGGGGGTGAGACTGATCTCTGTCCACACAGAACACTTGATGAGAGCATGTAGCCTAATTCAGCAGGAACTGAGGTCGACCTCTAGTGTCGGTTAAATACTGTGTGTAGGTGCTCATGTGTATGTGCGTGTTCATGTGTGTGTGACCCTGATGTTGACCATGATCTGTAACCTATGAATTTTAAGTTGACCAACAGGACCTCGAGCCCACAGCATTTGCACGAGGATGGCAGCCCACATACCCCCCCCCCACCCAGTGGAAGGTCACTCTGGCCTACTGTGCAACCCCTCTCCCCCCCCCCGGCAATTGCCTTGCCGGCTGTCTGCACTTTATGTTGCTGCACAGCCGTGCCATGCAGATAGCATACACATACACCACCTGTGTTCATGTGCACTGGGGGGGGCGTGTTTGTGCATGCGTGTGCACCCCGTCTGCCATTGGCCCGCCTCCCAGAGCGTCTCCTGGCTCGGGGAAGAGGCTGGATTAATTTGGGGCTTTGTGTCCCGGACGGGCCTCCTCTGCTCTTCCTCTCCTGGTGGCTCTGTGTATGCGCTACACGCTTGGCGGAGCCCGTGTGTTATCGGGCCGACCGTGAGTGCGGCGTTATCATTTAAATATTCTCTCTCTGTACGGACACGGACAGGGGGATTAAGGGTGTAATGCGGGATAATCCTGTAGGTAGACTTCCTGACTTCTCCCAAATCAGCACTCCTCCTTGTGAGGGGAGAGATGGAGAAAAGCGGGGGTGGGGCGATGGGGAGAATGTGAGGGAGGGGGTGAAGAAAATGACAAATGCAAATGGAATACAGATGAAAAAGTGCATAGCTAGCGGTGTGCTCCTCTGTGAGGACAGGGGGGTTAGTGTGGAGCAGGAGTGCATCGACTCCCCGCCGCCTTGTGTGCCCGTTAGCTGTGTGTGACGGCGCATAGGTGCCGTCCTGCCTGTGTCATCTCAGTGTTCCTGTGGGATTCCACTAGTCACCCCGGCTACTTCCTGTAGTCCGAGAGGCAATGGGGTGACTCTCAGCTTCTTTCTGTGTGTGTGCATGTGTGCTCCTGCCTCCAGGGTAAACACCCCCAGCACATCTCCAAACAGGCATGGCTCAGCCCATCGATCAGGGCAGAGTGTTCAGTGGGAATTAATCATTGTCTCTCTCTCTCATTAAGGCTCTGTCGCAGCCCCCTCTCTCTCCCATTATCCCCACCTCCATACCAGCTCCCTTAGTGCCGCATTAGCCTCTCTGCTAACGTACTAAGCTCCCGTTTGCCGATGCTGTATCAGTGACCCGGACGACGGCAATTAAAAACCGCTCCGGATAGGCCTTAGGGGGTGTGGGTGGGTCCATGCAACCAGGTATGTGCTAGCATGCTGCTTGCTTCAGGAATGCTAACAGAACCCCCGTGAGATGAGTCTGGGTCAATTACAGATGAGTGTTCCTCTCCCAGAATCTGTTACTCCGCCATCCCCAGGGAGTGGCTCTGTGTGGCTCTCTCTGGCTTGCTCTAATCTAATATCCCTGTCCGCCGCCGCCGGCCAGCCACTCCCTGGCAGCTAGCGAGGCCTGCTTTCCCAAAGCTATTGATTCATGTAAATGTCATTGCCTGTTAATTGATGTGACTGTTTAGCGCGCGCGTACAGCCTGCTCTCCCCGCGAGTCCGACTTCTCCTTAGCATCTCCTCGTTTTTAAAACAGGCCCTGAGATTTCCAGCAAAGCGTCACCTTGGCCCAGAGCATGTGCCGTGACCCATCACTGCCCCCTACTGGCATGGATTGCTCTCTGTCACACACTGTCACGCACAGGTCACGTGATCACCACAATCCACGATTTGGTCCTCCCTCAGCCGGCGCACTGCCATCCCAAGGACACAGTGTTTCTTTCCAGAATTATTTGCATGTTATTTTTTAGCTCTGGATTAGAGCCCTCCTTACATAACTACCTTGGAGAATTAAATAAATAAGTAGTGAAGCAAGGTTGAAAGGAAGAGTTCTGGCATATCCATGCGTCTATGCAAGCTGGCCTGACCTCTGCCGTCATTTGGAAGTCTGTTTGAAGTCGGTCCCTAACAGACTTCTGGGAGCAGCACCACCCCACCACGTGTCAAATGGGCAGGGGAGGACCAGACCACCCCACCACGTTTCGAATGGGCAGGGAGGGACCAGACCACCCCACTGCATGTTGAATGGACAGGGGAGGACCAGACCACCCCACTACGTTTCGAATTGGCAGGGAGGGACCAGACCACCCCACCGCATGTCGAATGGACAGGGGGGGACCAGACCGCCCCACCGCGACCAGACCGGCCCACCGCGCATCGAATGGACGGGGGGACCAGACCGCCCCACCGCGTGTCGAATGGGCATGGCGGGGACCAGACCGCTCCACCGCGCGTCGAATGGATGAGGGGGGGACGAGACCGCTCCACCGCGTGTCGAATGGGCACGGGGGGGACCAGACCGCTCCACCGCGTGTCGAATGGGCACGGGGGGGACCAGACCGCTCCACCGCGCGTCGAATGGATGAGGAGGGGACCAGACCGCCCCACCACGCGTCGAATGGATGGGGGGGGTGGGGAACCAGACCGCCCTACCGCGCGTCGAATGGGCACGGGGGGGACCAGACCACAGATCGGCTCCGATCATTATTTACTTTGTAAATTATTATCTGGGGGTGAAGTGATCCCTAAATGGAACCTGCAGGTTCTCCTGTTTTTTAATGAAACGACATAGGGATTGGTCACTTTTCAGGCAGCCTGGCTGGGAAGGGTGGGAGACGGTAGCGGGCGGGAGGGCGTACATCAACGACTGGGCAGGGGGGTGGGGTTTGAATTTGCATCCATATGCCTGCAACAATCTTTTGTGGGCGGTTGCCGTTTGGTGTCTCCTGAGCTTTCAGGTATGTCTCTTTCCTGCAGGCAGCTGAGAGGGCAGGTCCATCCTTAAGCTCGTCCTGGCTTCTGCTGCAGAAAGCTGGGTGACAGTGGACTGTCCCTTAGGAGCCCGGTGACATGGTGACACTCCATAACACTCTCCGAGGCGCTGCTCTCTCTGGCTTATTCCTTCACCTCTATTTTACTCTTTGAGATTCCAGCACAAATGGCTCTGTTATTTAAATGTTAGTGCTTTGATTAGCACACACGCAAGATGACTTCAGGTGGGGTCATTGCCACTCTCTTTGTGGGCGCACGGTCAGAAATAACACAGCAGGGCCGCCCGCAATGTAGGATAATCGCAGCTGTCGTCCTAAGCTGTGCTTTCCCTCCTGTTTCCTTCATTTAAAATTTACACTTTCAGGAAACGTATCTCTCACATGGAAAGTCCCGCTTATGTCTGCTGGGGATGTTCGGGGGGGGGTCTGCCTGAACACGACGAGGTCAGCATGCAGATGGGGGCTGGCTGCAGCACCATAGATACATAACAGTTGCCACGGATACAGCAATGTCAGTTGGGATGCAGGAAGGTCAGCTTGGGGAAGCACTGGCCATGTTAGGATGGGTGTGGAAAGGGCTTGTTCAGATGTGCATGTTTGGGGGGGGATAAAACAGCCTTCAGCTGGAATCAAACACGCAGAAAATGCCGGTGTGGTGGAACATAGCAACTCAGGAGCTTTTTGGCACCACGGGTGCGCGGAGTTTTCTGGTGAGGAACCGTCTCTCAGGGAAACCAAGCCTGGCCCCATGTCAGCTTCTTTGTTCTGCCAGCAGAATGTTCTTCGGAACTCTTTGGTGTAAACATCTTATTGCTTTTTTTACTGTTTTTGCTCCCCCCACAAACAGCAAACTCCCGTTCGCGCCTACCTCTGGGAGCTTACAGGCAGGGGTAATGTGAATTCCCGGTGGAGACAGAGGCGGAAAATTAACGTGACTGGATCAGTGAAGGATGCCTCTTTGTCAGAAGTCTGAACTGGAAGCCATTGCTGCTGGTGCAAACTCTCTGGGAAAGGTGTAAAAAGGTAATAGTGTGATTTGCGGTAATCCAAGGAATTGGGTGGCGTTTTTGACCCAGATTACTCTCCTTGTATCTTTATGTATGTTACAGTAGATTCCATGCTTGGCTAAATAACCTCGGCTGAGTAACCTCTGAGTAGGCACATTTGAAACTGCACTGTTTATTATAAAGGAAATCACCTTATCTCACTGCAGCATGGCGGCAAGAAATCAACAAAGGAGGGCGCTGTTCTCAAGCTTTTGGGCTCACAGAAGGGAATAAGGGGCAAACTGGGTCCCTGTCCAGCAGGGTAGTTACCACAGTGCATATACATCTGGAAGGTTCTATGGGTGCAGTCGATGAAACATAGCTAAATATTTCAGCTTTCATGCTCCAAGTGTGTGGAAAGCCTTCATGTATTAGAAGTCCTTTTTTCATGATTCATGTTGTTTTTTTACTTCCCATGTACTTCCCAGGCTGTGAGGAGGCCCGCTGCGCTCCAGCGTGGCACGCCAGCGCTTCAGTGTTTACAGCGCTGTGCGGAGGCCGGCTGTGCTCCAGCGTGGCACGCCGGCGCTTCAGCGTTTACAGCGCTGTGCGGAGGCCGGCTGTGCTCCAGCACGGCATGCTGGCGCTCCAGTGTTTACAGCGCTGTGTGGAGGCCGGCTGTGCTCCAGTGTGGCACGCTGGCGCTTCAGTGTTTACAGCGGTGTGCGGAAGCCGGCTGTGAGGAAGCCGGCTGTGCTCCAGCGCGGCACGCCGGCGCTACAGTGTTTACAGCGCTGTGTGGAGGCCGGCTGTGCTTCAGAGTGGCACGCCAGCGCTTCAGTGTTTACAGCGCTGTGTGGAGGCCGGCTGTGAGGAGGCCGGCAGTGCTCCAGCGCGGCACGCTGGCGCTTCAGTGTTTACAGCGGTGTGCGGAGGCCGGCTGTGAGGAAGCCGGCTGTGCTCCAGCGCGGCACGCCGGCGCTTCAGTGTTTACAGCGCTGTGCGGAGGCCGGCTGTGCGGAGGCCGGCTGTGCTCCAGCGTGGCACGCCGGCGCTTCAGTGTTTAAAGCGCTGTGCGGAGGCCGGCTGTGCGGAGGCCGGCTGTGCTCCAGCGCGGCAGCGGTGCAAAGCCTTCCATTCCCCCTGTCCTGGAACATGGGGGCTGGCATGGCAGAGAGTCAGGGGGGCGGGCGGTGCAGAGCCTTCCATTCCCCCTGTCCTGGATCATGGCCGCTACACCCAGACTTGTTTTCTCTGCCGGCTGTCGATTGTGAGGCACATAAAGCCCGAAACCGAATCTCTCCTTGACGAACACCACACTTGTCCTGCTGTTCGCCCCCCTGCCCGCTTTGCCTGGCCCAGTGTAGGTTCTCTTATCACTGCCCCCCCTGCTTTTCTTTGCCTCCCCTGGGGTTTCGCTTCTTCCTTGTCCACTTAGATTTTAGCGTCATCCACTCAAGACAAATTCCCCTCTTTCCTGTGATGTCCCAGTTTCAGCACAGTGCTGTTGTTCTTCTGGGACCCTGCATCACAGCACAGAGAATGTGTGTGTGAGTGTCTACATGTTGCTGTTAGTCTCCCTTTACTTACTTGACTGTAGCTCTATTGCAATGCAGCGAGTTTTCCGTAATTCATGGTGCAACTAGCCAGCGTTTAGATTGAACTGTTTATTTACTCTAACTCAGGGACCTTCCTATAATAAGGGATTTTTCCCATAATAGACAGCAGAGCCCTGACACAGATGGTGTGAGATCACAGGTGTTTTAAATTACTGTGGGCTTGCATATTATTTTTACCCTTTTTGTAATGAAAATTATCATAGAAAATTAATAGTTTGCCGAAAATATCTTTCTGTTTATTGAGAATCGAGCTGAATTCGATTAGTGAGGTTTGCTTATATGTATTGTACTTGAAGATTCTGTTTTAAGTGCGTACTGACACTGACACCAGTTTCCTTGTACCGTGCCCAAGATTTCCCCCCCCCCCCGACCCGCTGGTCTGCGCTCACTTATCAGTTAACGTTCCGGGCCTGAGTATACTTTCATTATCAACGTGCGACTTTTTGTGGTTAAGAAAACATGGAAAGGAAAGCGCCACCTCACACAACAATGGAATCCATGATTAATGTCCTTATTTTATGGCTTATTTGGAGTCATTTTGGGCGCAGTGACTCAGGGCACTGTTACAGATTTATCAGGTATGCAACACAGTTATTTTCAAATAATCATGCTGCATGTATAAGAAGTCCCATATTTGCCTAATACCTCTGGGTTTTTGTGTTTCTTATGCTCCAAAAAATCTCAGAATGTCCCTAAAAACCGTGATCGAGCCCCCCCCAGAATTGCCCCCCAGATTTTGAAAAAAATATAAGCCATCATTTTATTTTTATATGCTTCATTTAATTTCCATTTCTTTCTCTAACACACACTCATACAAACAGTGCTGTTGTTAATATTACTACATACTACATAACTTTATGCAACCCTAACTATGTACTTCTATAATGCATTTAGATATCTGGTAAAAGCCAGTTTTATTAAAAAACAAAATAAACATTAATCCAAAAACAAGCAAGCCGATCTCCACTAGGGCGTAGCTTTGGATAGATTGGAACACCACCCACCCATGAACAACTTTTAGTCGGCTTAGGCTGGGCAGTATATCGAATTTTCACAGTTTATCGATATATTTTCAAAACAAGATGTTGGATGACATACCATTTACATCAAATTATTGTGTGTTGAAATTAAGGTTAAAAGGTTTTTAATCCAAAACTATTCCTTCCAGGTTGTAAACAACGCGAGAGCTTCGGTCGTGACGTTGCACGGACTCCCCGAATCCACAGCTGCTAAAATTAAACTGTTCAATAAGAGTCTCATGGAGTATTTGATAGAGGTGAAGAATAATTGGCACTTGTTTTATTTAATTTTAAAACATTGGCTCCAGTTTTAAAACATCGTAATCCACAATATTGATTTAAATTTTTTGAAGGAACAAATTTGCATGTAAGACACTGCCTTTCATTTATATATTTTCAGATATTTTTAATAGACCTTCAACAATTTCTAAAGAGGATGTTTAAAAAAGACCGTAAACTGGTTCATTTGAAAGATTGCAATAAAGTTTTCACATTATCCATAAACCAATTTATTATACATATGTACAGCAGTTATTATTAGGGGGGCAGCGTGGGGCTCAGTGGGCTAAGAATCTGCCTGCGATCAGATGGTTGCGGGTTTGAACTCACCCTCTGCCGAATAGCCTCAGCTGTGGGTCCTTAACCCCCAGCTCTATGGGCACCGCTGCACACAGCTGCACACAGCTGCGCTTCACTGCCAAGCTCACTTTACCTATATGTGTGCCATGGAGAGCAAGATGGGGCAGGAGTTTCCCCTAGAGATCAGTAAAGTAACAGCTAAATAAATGGCTAAATAGTTAGTACTGTCCCCTGCATTCTCTCGCATACATTCGGTTTTCGATACACATACAGCCATTTTACAGTTCCCATAAGGGGAAACTCAATTTTATTAACATCTGTCACTGCAATCAAAAAACTAAAAATGCCTGAAGTCTTGTATTTTGTCTGGTTACTTATGGTTAAGGTTAAGGTTGGGTAGGGGTTAAGGTCGTCATTGTTGGGATTATAGTTTTTCCCATAGAAATGAATGGATGGTCCCTACAAAGGTATGAATATAAATATGTGTGTGTGTCCACGCGTCCATTACAGGTGCACTTGAGAATGATCTGCTGCCTACATGGGAGGGGCACAGGATGGGGGGCGGAGCATATGGTAGGGCAGAGCTGTTGGTGAACAAAGACTCCTGTTCTGCCATGTCACTGGGCTGCTTGCATCCTGAAGAGGACCAATCTGTGAGTAAAGGCAGGCTGCACAGAGCGTAGGAGGAGGCACGGTTCTGTGCGTAAAGGCAGGCTGCACAGAGAGTAGGAGGAGGCGCGGTTCTGTGAGTAAAGGCAGGCTGCACAGAGAGTAGGAGAAGGCGTGGTTCTGTGAGTAAAGGCAGGCTGCACAGAAAGTAGGAGGAGGCGCGGTTCTAGAAGCTGTGTCCAACCTACTAAACATCTGTCCCTCCGAGCAACTATTTAAGCCATTCATATAGATACATATGAATATGCAGATATCCCAGCTTTATACGGCTTTTGGAGCCATGTTGGTGCCGGTATAATGGCTTTGCCTTTTTATATGCTGAGGTACATATGACTATAAGAGCTTTGATGGGAAGAGTGATGCAGAAGAGGGGAGGAAGCCGGCCAAGATGGCAGGATGCCCAGTGTCTTGCCTGTTATTATTATCTGTGACAGTGTGCAGTGAGCGCGAGATCACATATGCTGTAATATCAGCAAAAACAATAAGAGGAGGAGGGTGACTTCTATGGCGTCCGTGGGGGATACATGTATCACTGTATCAGATGTGCACATTTTTCTTTCCGAAGTATAAAGCTGACCTACATAACTGGAGACCATAAAAACTCTACTGGCCCAATTCTCCATCTTCCGTTTATTTTCCCCTGCTCCCCCAGCAGCGTGGGAGCTGTGATAGGAGTGCTCCGCCCCGCCCCGCCCGGCCCGGTGTTTGGCATGTTGGGTGGGTCTGGCACAAGGCGCAGGCAGCTAAACAGGGTTAGGCTTGGAGTGGGGGTTAGGGTCTGTCTGAAAAATGATGTATGGCAACATGTAAACAGAGATGGTTAGATGAGACCCCCCCTTTCTACACATGCAGAAAATCACCTTCGATGAGCCTTTTTGGTGACCCGCTTTACATGCGCTGCTGTGAATGCATTTTGACTGATCGATGGGCAGCTGCGGCCTTCAGAAAAACCTACAAAAATAAACATAAATGGGAACTTTTATCCATCCTGGGGGGAATTAGCAGAGAGTATTCTGTATTCTGAAGCCAGGCCCCAAGGTTAGATAAAAAAACTGGCAAAATCGGCTGAACTCCGCGATGAAATCCAAAGAGGGTGATGAAATGCACTCTGGGTCACACTTTCTTTCCTGCATGTCAAGCCGCCCATGAATCATTGGGTCAGGCAGCAGAGGGTGTCCTGCCAAACGTGGTGAGCGGTGTCTCCGAACTGCGTGGCCAGTGGAAGCTGTGCGTGTCAGGTAGCGATCAGCACCGCGGTTCTTCCCCCCTCGCCCCCACACCCCATATGCCAGCCCCACACCCCCCGCTCCCTGAGCACATTCTCAGTGGAAGATTTCTGTGCCCCAGAGAGCGAGTAATTAAGATGGATGGTGTCTCACACATCTGGAAAATATCCATTCTTCCCGTCTGCCTCGTGGTCAATGAGTCATGCGTGAGTGTGTGTGTGCATGCATGTGTCTGTGTGTGTGTGTCTATGTCTGTGTTGCAGTATACAGGAGGAAGCAGGCTGACAGATTTGTGTTACTGGGGTAAAGAGTGGATCGCAAGGGCTGGGCTTTGGCATTTGAGAGCCGCTATCGCTGTTGTGGCACCTGTGTGGCGGCGGCTGCTCCGAGCTCGTCACACCAGCGGTGTCACTATGGCACACGCACCGAGGCAGACGTCAGCCCTCCGTAGATCTCTCCTCAGGACACCTTCCCATGTGCTGGGTAGTCGTGGGAAGGTGTGTATGTCTGTAGGGAAACTACAGTTTTAAAAACCTTTATAATAATTTTTGACGATTTTGAGGAAGGTTGGGTACAGAATAAGAAATTATTTGACTTGAACTGGGTTTCTGCCAAAGATGAAAATGCAGTGCGTGTGTGTGTGTGTGTGTGTGTGTGTGTGTGTGTGTGTGTGTGTGTCATGTACATATTACATTATGTGGACCAAGTGTTCCCACAATGTGATAAAAATCTGTAACTGTAATTAAAAAACTAAAAATGCCAAAAATCTTGTTTGGTCACTTATGGTCAAGGTTGGTGCTGGGTAAGCGTTAGGGTTATCATAATTAGGGTTAGGGTTGTGCCTATAGAAATGAATGGAGAGTCCCCAATGATAGGAATATATGTGCTGTGTCTGTCCGTGTCTGTGTGTGTCATTCTGTTTATGTGAAGTGGATCTCAAAGTGAGTTTCCCATAAAAACATCCCTGAGCCTATTCTCTTGAGTCTAAAATCAGTTCCGCCAGTGTCACTTGACTTGGTGATGCAGGGTGACAAATGATTGGCTGTGAACGCTGCCTGTCAGATGACCTGTGCCTATGTCACGCCTTTTCCTTTTGTCTCATGAATGTAATCTCATGGATACTGAGATCCTCTGTCCTTTTTAGCCTCTGGCTCATGATCCCCGGAAAATAAGAGCAAGAGGCAGTATTAGAGCAGCAGTTACTCAAACTACCGCCTGTCCTGTCTGACTAGACACGCAGGCTTCCCAAAATATAACACCATAGACTGGTTCTTTTAATTATTCAATCAACAGAATATGATCTCTCTTTTCATTTGTTATTTATGTTTTTATTAACTAAGGAAACAGCCCTTATCTGAGGCAGTACTGAATATTGAGCTTTGCGTGAGACACAGACTACTACTGTTGTGTTTTATTACTTTAAGTAATTAATTACTAGTGACTTTTCAAATATCTGTTTCCCTGTGACCTTTGCATATCTCAGGTTTTCAGACACAAATTCAAATGTCATATTATCCCCTCCCCATAGTTATAATTAATCAGAATTAGCTGGAGCTTGCTGAGGATGGCTGTGAGGGGGGAGGCAGCTTTGCATAGCTGTCAGCAGTGGCCGGGACGAGGTGTCACCCTGTCGGCATCTCCATCACTCACCATCCGCTCATTCATTCACATGTATTCTTATTGTTCAATCATTTTAAGTTATTTAGAATCTTATTTTCCATTTATGTCCTCAGGGGAGGAATTTTCTGGCCATTATTTTTCCTTTATTTAATAAAAACATTTGCCTCAAGACGGCTTTCAGGTTAAATTTGCCCCGTTACGGCAGTTGATAGTTATTGTCTTTGCGTTTCTCATGCATATTTTATCAGCCATTTAAAAGCAAAGTTCCTTGCAGTTAAAGTCACTGGGAGCTAGTGCCTAGTGCCTGGTGACATCAATCTCTCTTCTCACTGCAACTCGCCGAAAGTGGGCAGGACACGCTGTCACAGCATGGGCTCCTTGCTAATTTCAGCCATACAGAAACAAGGCATTGTTTGCCGTTTCATTTTCAGCCGCTCGTGTCTGGGCCACGCCCCCGTTTGATTTTCAGCCGCTCATACCTGGGCCACGCCCCCGTTTGATTTTCAGCCGCTCATGTCTGGGCCACGCCCCCGTTTGATTTTCAGCCGCTCATGTCTGGGCCACGCCCCCGTTTGATTTTCAGCCACTCATGTCTGGGCCACGCCCCTGTTTTATTTTCAGCTACTCATGCCTTGGCCGCCCCCTGTTTCATTTTCAGCCACTCATGTCTGGGCCACGCCCCTATTTTATTTTCAGCTGCTCGTGTCTCCGCCATGCCTCTGTTTCATTTTCAATTACTCATGCCTGGGCCACACCCCTGTTTTATTTTCAGCTGCTCATACCTGGGCCACGCCCCTATTTCATTTTCAATTACTCATGCCTGGGCCACACCCCTGTTTTATTTTCAACTGCTCATACCCGGGCCACGCCCCCATTTGATTTTCAGCCGCTCATGTCTGGGCCACGCCCCTATTTTATTTTCAGCCGCTCGTGTCTGGGCCACGCCCCTGTTTCATTTTCAATTACTCATGCCTGGGCCACACCCCTGTTTTATTTTCACCTGCTCATACCTGGGCCACGCCCCCGTTTGATTTTCAGCCGCTCGTGTCTGGGCCACGCCCCTGTTTCATTTTCAGCTACTCATGTCTGAGCCACGCCCCTGTTTGATTTTCAGCTACTCATGCCTGGGCCGCCCCCTGTTTGATTTTCAGCCGCTCATGTCTGGGCCACGCCCCTATTTTATTTTCAGCTGCTCGTGTCTGGGCCATGCCCCTGTTTCATTTTCAACTACTCATGCCTGGGCCACACCCGTATTTGAATTTTGGCTGCTCATGCTTGGGCCACGCCCCCATCACCGTTGCAGTGTGGTTAAGTCATCTCACTGGCTGGGATGCCAAACTTATGTGTTACCTCCTCTGGATTTTTTGGGTCAGGTGACAAAAATGCAAATTGATTGTGAATTTCTTAAATGTAGCCAGTGGCACACCAGGGCACCGCTATACTGGCTGGGGATGAGATTGGCTGGGTGGCATTTTGGTTTTTACCGTGCCTCCTGTTCCCCGGTGCGGGTGACCTCAGCCAATCACATGGATACAGGAATATTTGCAAGCAGCTGCAGAGGAGAGGTGTCAGGTCGGTCGGGTTTATAAGCTGGCGATTAAAGACGGCGGGGGAGTGAGCCACCCACCTGGTGATAAGGTTCTGTTTATTCACCACTGCCGACCTGTGACCTACAAAGTGGCAGGGGTTGGAAGGGGGGGGCAGGGAAAGTTCACAGCTTCATCTTCTGATGCCCGTGAAGACGGCCACCTGTGGTCCTGCCGGTGGTGCCTGCTGAGATGGAGACGGATCTCAGATGGTTGTGCGGGAGGGAGAGGCAGGGTAAGCCGGAGCCTGAGCTGATCTCTGGCTCAGCTGGAGGATAGAGAGGAGAGATGGATACTTCCCCACCCAGGTTAAAGAGCCAAACAGCTCCGTTAATCACCGGTTCTGATTGTGGATGGTGCTGGCGTGTGTGCGTGTGTGCGTGTGTGCGTGTGTGTGTGTGTGTGTGTGTCCGTGTTCACAACAGCCGTGCGAGGAGTGAGGAGTTGAGGAGACACAGTGTGGCACTGAAGGCCCGGCTCCCTCTGCGGTGTTGATTGGCTCCCACTGTCGGCAGGCACACACATTAGCACCCTTCCCATCCTGTGGCCATGGTGCCAAGGTCACATTCCTAACCCCCTACTCTGATCAGCATTCACCCCCCCAGCACGTGTGGTCACCTGGCCGTGTGCCAGCAGCGCCAGCCGACGGTCTCACTGGCGGTCACACTCCTGCCCGTCGGACATGGCGGGGGCAGACTACGTTCGCAGGCGGCCTGCATTCCGTGTCGACGGCTAATGGCCGGTGGAGTCTTTTGATGAACGCTCATGATTGTTAATGTGGTGCTTAATTAAGGTGCTCTGGCGCAGAGGTGAAAATTGCCTTTTGAGGAGGAACACCCTCTAATTAGGATGTCAATCAGCTGAGCCTGCTCCCTCTCATCCCCTGGCCAGCATGAATTGTGGGAGGGGACTCGGTCATCCATTGGCCAGCATGAATTGTGGGAGGTGACTCGGTCATCCATTGGCCAGCGTGAATTGTGGGCGACGACTCGGTCATCCACTGGCCAGCGTGAACTGTGGGAGGCGACTCGGAGCGAGCCCGACACACAATGCAGGCGGGAAGGTGAACTGGCAGGTCTCACAGCCAAGGGGCATGTTAGTCAGCTGGCGGGGGGCACGGCAGTGAGCTGGTGAGGGCCATGGCAGGGGACATGGCATTGAACTGGCGGGGGGCACAGCCATGAGCCGGCAGGGGACACAGCAGTGAGCCGGCAGGGGGCACAGTAGTGGGGCATGTTGGTGAGCTGGCGGGGGGCACGGCAGTGAGCTGGTGAGGGGCATGGTGGGGGACACAGCAGTGAACTGGCAGGGGGCACGGCCGTGAGCGGGCAGGGGACACAGCAGTGAGCCGGCAGGGGGCACAGTAGCGGGGCATGTTGGTGAGCTGGTGGGGGGCACGGCAGTGTCCCACGAGCTACAGGCTCGCTCTCAATTTTCTCTTCTTTCTTAGTCTTGTTAAGTGGGCATGGCTCATCCGCACCCGTGGTGTGTGGGAGCTGCTCTGGGATGCAATCCCCCCCCCCCCCAGATCAAGTCAGGCCCCAGGTTCACAACCTCATCAGAGAGAGCATGTTTCACCAAACACCCACCACTATTTCTAACACCCCCGCATGGCACCACGAAAGCCAGAGAGTACCGCGTCTCAAATCCAAAGCTAGATATCGATAAGACAGAGCTCCAGCCAGTTCTCCTCTGAAACTGGTGCAACATCAGTCAAAGGCAGTAATGTGTTCACGAATATGAATATGTATAAGCAGCAGGATCAGTGTGCAACTTAATAACAGCTGACACTGATGAATGTGATTTCCACTATATAACTCCATAGCATATTAAATATATAAGAAATATATAAAAGATATGTTGGATATCATATCGCTCTTTCATACGATAACACCAAGCAGCTGTTTGTCGCACTTTATGCCTTCATATTGGCTGGTCCTCACCCAAGTGCAACCCTGTGTTGGCTTTCCAGCTGTCAGTCACAAAGGGGACGGGCCTACGTAACATCTGCCTGATGATGGACCCGCCTGTCGGAGATGGGAAGCAGGGCCTCTGATCCCTCGTTAGACAGGTCTAGGACACGTCCTCCTGGTCGGGGCCCCTCGCCGCTTACAGCTGCTTCTCTCAATAAATGCAGATGTGAGGCAGTGCGCCCCAGCTGCTGCCCTTCACCTGACACCCGCGAACATGGAGGAATCTCTCGCCGGTTGTCATATTGTTCCGTGGATGTGAGTCAGGGGCTGTGAGCACTGCTGCAGAGAGAATGTAAAGCGAATGTACATGGCGTGTGTGAATGAGGGCGCTGCAGGAGCAGGGCAGGGGCAGGCCTGAGTCCCCCCCTTCTCAGAAAAGGACCTCCTCATCCTCTCATGCTTTGCCTGATCTGAGCCCCTTACTTCTTTCTCTTTTCTGCTCCTTCACTTCCTAACTGCTCCCATCTGTTCTGCACCTCCCTCCCAGAGCTTCCCCCAGTGTTTTCTTCTACTCCCTCTTGTTTCTGTGTCTCCCTCTCCGTTTCCCCGCATTCTGTTGGCGGGGGGGGGGGGCCCCCGGGGGGGGGGGGGGGGGGGGGGGGGGGGGGGG
>JAODKC010000082.1:7174405-7191781 GCA_026777985.1 Mormyrops attenuatus
GTGGCGAACACTGACTGAGAGAAGTATTCATGAAATTTGGGGGACGTGGTGATTGAATGCATATCGTGTCAAAGCAATGAAAAAGTATACATAGTTTAGCTCACATGGTCCCTGTATGGTGCATGAGTTAAGGGTTGTGAAAAGGTGGACATGGTAGTGAGACACACGTTAAAATGATTGGAAAAAACTGTAATCCAGCGATAATGTTGTGGACCGGCTGTGAAGTGCCTACTGCAGTAGCACAGTGCAGAAGACCAGCAGAAAACCAGATACTGTAATGCTGAGGCCTTCAAAGTGCGAGAACCAGCAGAAAATCATATTGTATGCAGCGTGTGAATCAATGGGCTACCATTGACCCAGCATGATGCATGAACCAGAAGTGAGGACAAGTCGCGGTTTGTTACTTGGTGGCACTTACCAAGAGGCTGTCCAGCCACCACCCTGCTGTTCTCCCCCAGGACGGCGGCCCTGGCGTTCCTCTCGCTCATGTACTGGACAAAGGCGAAGCCTTTGTGCACAGAGCAGCCTACGATCTTGCCATATTTCGCAAATATCACCTCGATGTCGGCCTTCTTCACGATGGCTGTGTTGAGGTTGCCGATGAAGACTCTGGAGTTAAGTGACCGCGGGTCATTTTTGTTGGTCACGTTGCTGGTCTGGCTCTTCCCCGTCATCGTCGTCCGGGCGCGGTCCTGAAGAGCAGAGGGGAGAGCGGCTTAGAGGTTCTTACCATGACAGCGGCCCTCTGACCTTCTTACTGTTAACTTCACAGCAGAAACATCTCCGGATAGCCTTCTGAATGACAACATGGTGCACCCGAATTCTTCCTATTTCATTATCTCGGTCAGGTTTAAGTTGTTTTTCATAAATAAATATCGCTGTTTATGAACAGGCCTCTTTTGAAGTGTTATCAAGATGTCTTTTGAAGGCCTAGTCGAATACTGACAGAAACTTCTGCCCACTGAAAACAAATGGAGTCAAAACGCTTTTCATGTGATGGAAAAAACAAAACACAGGTAAAAGTACAAAGCAGTGCAGGAGACGTTTATTCTTCAAAAAAGACGATATGATTACAGAACTCTAAGACCTGAAATGAGGAGGGACAAGAGAATGGAAGAGGCACAAATAGAAACTAAATGCAATTTTTTAACGAATTCCGACAACTCCGAAGTCCTCCAGGTTGATTTTAAGCCCTGAATTGTGAGGACGGCGCCCCCCGCTGTGCTCGGAGATGGCTCAGAGTGTGGGTCTGAGGTCCATCCTGGCCAGGACCTCCGGCTTCCGCATCCAGCTGCGTGATGCAGGGCAGGGGCATCTCTCTTCAGGCTGTAAACTTGCCTGGGAATTCTCTTTGTGAATCTGTATGAAAACGTAGTTCACTCTGTAACTTTACTGTCTTAAGATCTTTCCAGTTCACTGTACAGCATTTCTATGGGGAGAATCTGTTTAGTGCAGTACATTTTCCTCTCAACAGGATACAGTATGTACAGAACTCCGCTGCCTGTATACTTACGCATACGAGAAAATCCAGCCACATTGGTAACCTGACATTTAGAGAATAAAGTATAAAATTTTACCAGAGGTGGCAATTTCAGGTCCAGAAAGAAAAAATCCAGACCAGGATTTTCTTTCAACCTACCAGCTGAGCATAAAGAGTCACAGTCAAATAGAACCCAAGTGGTTGGTTGAAACAAAATCCTGGTCTGGATTTTTACTTTCTGGATCTGAAATTGCCACCTCTGAATTTTACTAATTACTTACAAAGCTCTCCATGGACTTGCCACCCAATATCGGTCTGACCTTCTTCTTTCCCACACTGCAGCTCGCCCATCAAGATCATCGGGCTCCAACCTTCTTACTGTTCCTAAATTCAGACTGTCCTCTACGGCTGACAGGGCGTTCTGTGTGGCAGCACCTACATTCTGGAATATACTTCCTCACAGTCTGTGAGAGGTTCAGCCTGTTAATATTTTCAAGCATGGGGAATTCTATAATGTATCTTTCAGTACGGAACATTCTGGCTGTCGTTGTTTTGCTCTTGCTGCTGTTGCTGTGTTGTTGCTGTTTTATTGTATTATTGTTTGCACTGCAAAATGTCCTAGAGTGTGAGAAAGGCGCTATATAAATAAAACTTATTATTATTATTATTATTAATAATAATCATCATCATCATCATCAGACCTAAAAGATGAGAGATGGCAGGCATCAGACCAGCATCCAGCTATGACAGAGCTACCATCTGGCCAGTCATGAAACTATCCAGACAAACTCTGCAATGGGCCCGATGCCGTGAAAAAGTACCGGGTCAGTACACCGGGCCAGCTGCTGTGTAAAGGTACCGGGTCAGCACACTGGGCCCGATGCCGTGTAAAGGTACTGGGTCAGTTTACTAGGCCCGATGCCGTGTAAACGTACCGGGTCAGTACACAGGGCCAGCTGCTGTGTAAAGGTACCGGGTCAGTACACTGGGCCAGCTGCTGTGTAAAGGTACCAGGTCAGTACACAGGGCCCGGTGCCATGTAAAGGTACCCGGTCAGTACACTGGGCCCGATACTGTGTAAATGTACCGGGTCAGTACACTGGGCCTGATGCTATGTAAAGGTACCCAGTTAGTACACTGGGCCCAATGCCGTGCAAAGGTACCGGGTCAGTATTGGGTTGCATCATCATTCCAAGGCATTAAGAGTCATCCTCTGTGATTTTCCCGTAACAACGGATTTGGAAAATTAAAACAGTTATTCTAATGATGCGAATTAAACATCACCTCTACAGTGTCATTTTAATGGTGAGGTCAACTATCTCTATCTGGGAGTGTTGTAGTCGGTTATACACCAACCCCCCCCCCGCCCCCCCCACAGCAGAAACACGTATGTAATGCAGGCTGTCTAACACATGTGAAAACGGACAAAACACGCAGCAGCTCGTGACGGGGTGCGCACACACCTGACAGCTGCTGTAATCACGCCCCCCCCTCCACCAATCCGGTGTCCTGAGCGCTTTTCACAAAACACTCAAATGAACTGCTCAGCTCAATTGAGCAAATTACCCCCGAAACTCCATTCTGAAGCTCTGAAAAGGTTTATCGGGAGACGGCAAACATTAGTGAGGCAGCGAAGGTCTCGTTCTGCTATAACGGAGCTTGTACGTGCCACGTCTAACCAAATATTGTCGTCCCCCCCCCGAAATGCAGCATCAGGTACGCCTGACATCTCGTGCAGAGGGAGGGGCGAGGAGAGCAAAGGGGGTTTGATTGTTCAACGGAGAATGTGGCAGCAGTGTGGCTCCGCCCCCAGGCCCTGGACAACACACACACTAAACAAGGCTGACATTCAGGGCCGTAAGCTGGTTATTATCATAGTGCCACCAATACTAAAACAGACCTAAAAACCTGATTCTAGTAATAAATACTCGTTAGTTCATCGATAGATAGCCGTAACATCAGCAGAGAGGCGATGCTCGTTTCCAGGCAGTTACCAGCTCCCAGACTGACCTGTTCTGCACCCATTAACATAAGAAACGGCACAGTGCTTAAATGAAACAGCAGAGCGAGGGGCCAACGGCAACGGCAGAAACCAATAATGACGAAGGGCCTGTGTGCGCGTTTCTCCCAGGGCCACGGAGCTGTCACATCCCGGAAAAAACGCAATAAATTGGAGGGAAACAAGGGCACATTGCAACCTTGGTCCCAAACGCCCCCCCCCCCCCCCATCGCAAAACAGTCCCTAAGCAGGTTGCTTGATGGATAAATCACTCAGAATAAGGATATTTGGGCCAAAGACACACTGCCCTTCATAGTTAGCGCAGCAGAGCAGTTTAAAACTGATAAGTACTCTCCCTGATTTGATTAAAGTAATATTCCGGCAATTTTTGTTGACACCTAAATCCATTTCACTGCTCAGTAAGCAAGGCTACTGGCTAATCAATACTCATAGTCGTCAGGATAATCAATGCTAAACAATGTTAAAGCACTCCCTTTGTTGAGTAAGTCGATTTAGGAAACAGGCACACATTATGTACCTGTTATTAAGTACCTGCTATTATGTACATGATTCATGACATGTATTCATTGTTTTTTATTGATTTTGGGGGACATATGTGCAAAAAAAGCCTGGGAAGGTGGTGTAGAGTCAGTGTTGCATGGCAATAGTTCACTGAGTCACACTGATTCACATCAAGCAATGTGAGACCACATATATTCTCAAAGAGCAGAGTCACACCCCATAGAATCACAAGAGACGAAAAGTTCAGGTTCAGAAGATAAAAATCCAGGCCAAGATTTTGGTTCAACCAACCAGTTGTGTATAAAGAGTCACAGTAACAGAGTGCTTAACTGGTTGGCTGAACCAAAATCTTGGTCTGGATTTTCACTTTCTGGACTATCCATCTCTAAGAGTCACATGGCACCGAGTCAGACCTTGTTGATTCACACAGTGCACAGTCAGCCCAGAGAGTCAGACAGTCTTGCTGCAGCCCAGGAGAGCAGGTCAATTAACACCTGTCACAGTGTTTCTCAGATATGACTAGACCAGAGTGACAGGATGAAGTCTGAAAGAAAAAACAAATGAATCTCACTTCTCTTCTCTGCACATCATTCATTTTATAAATGGCTCCTTCAGGTACAGAGGACAGCGCTAAGATAAACCCTTCGGTATCCATCGCCGTGGGGTCAGCAACTTCCTGGTAGCAAGCAGGCCCACATCGCTCCCCCCAGTACCATTGAAAATAAATCGAGAAAGAAAGGACAGGACAGAGACCCCCCTGTAACATGGAGCTCCTCTCACGGAGAGCAACGGATGGGACTTTTGAGAAGACATTCACATCCTCCTGCTTGACATTTCAGCTTCACTGGAGCCCTTTTCTGTAGAAGGGAAGCCTTCTAACCCCCCCCCCCCACATTAAGCTTTAAAAGCAGGTGACAATTCACGCTAACCGGCTCTCTGCCTCCCACTCCCGACGACCTCTGCGCCAGCTTCCAATTAGCCGCCTACCTCATGTGAGGACCCCCATCTCGCAAGGCGAGTGCACTGCCCCCCCCCCAACCAAGCCCCACTGGGAAGGACGTGGCTGTGCAGCCTCCATCCAGGGCTGATCAACGGGGGTCTTTCTTTCCCAGTCAAGACCACCTACATGCAACTTTATGTGAAACCCCTCCCCTTTAACCATTGCCCATGTGATTATATTTGGGTGTGGTTGTGTAAACTTTTACAGGTTAGCTAAACGCTAGAGCCATTTATTAGACATTTTGATGCAAAGGAACAGAGAGTTGAGAACGCAGGGTAAGCCAGGGGTTACGGGCCCTGGTGACATCACTTGGCCAACTCAGGGATTCAAACCAGCATCATTCTGAGCACAGCTACAGCGTCTGAAACCAATGGGCACTCCACCACACACAGATTCACCTCTAAGATGAACACCTCTATTCTTAAACAGTTAATTGTCCAATTTATGGGACCCAAATGAGTCTTTCCCTCCACATGTAGATTTATTTTGGATGTCGACCGGCGTAGGTGGCGTGATCGTCACTGTCCCCCTCCACACAGGTCACGAAGGCTTTAATATGGCTGTAACCTCATCCATCTAGGTCACCTCTGACATGTGACACTGATTAAAGTCGCTGGTGAATGAATGATGAGTCCCCTGGCAGGACCTTGCAGAACTCCACGGAAATCGCCCTGCACCAGAGACGCCCTTTAGCTTCCTGGGTCTTCTGTCATTTCCGTTACTGCTTCAGTTCAGCCATTAGTATGAATCCCAAAAATGCAGGGTTGTCAACTTTGGTCAGCTGGGTGGTGTGAGATTTTCAGTTCGAGACAAGTCTGCACACACATTTACATCTATGTAACAGTTTTATTAACTTGTCAATAGTCTGTGTGGTTTGAAAACTACCCCAACGCTTTGGATCTACCTAATTTCATGTTTATAACTGAATTTGCCGTAAGATTTCTTGCGTGAGCGTGAGTCTGAAAACGTGAGTTGGCAACCCCGGTAATGGGCTAATTTGCCTGTTAAGAGCCCCAATGCCTTCCTGACGGCAGGAGAACGTGATGGCATGAGCATCCCCCATCACAGCCGTGTAAGACGTATCATAATGCGGTTCATATAACCCAGAGTCAGCCATCTAAATCGAAGAACAAAATTGGTCTAATTAATCTCTTTTATCGTCTCATGCTGCATTATTAGTTAAATTTTCCTTACATGTGGCTTTAAATACGTTTTTGTTAAATTATGGTCCAGATATCAGTTTCTCCATATTCAGTTATGACTTATTAGGACTGTCTCAACAGGGCAACAGATCACGAGTGAGAATCCATGCCAAGAGGGATATTCTGGACCAGCACCAGAAGAACATGGGTTTGTACCAAAGGAGGAAATGTGATCAGAGATCTGTTCGGGTTTACTCCCTAACCCAGTATCCATGTTGCGTCTGGTTTAGCCACAGTCTGGGCCATTTTAAGACCAGCACCAAGGTGAATAATCATTTTCTGATCTCCTCCAGACTTCTATTTTTAGCTTATGCTTTTATCCAAAGCAGCATACGTTTAGAGAGAGCAGGGTCAGACCGTGGAACAAGTGGGGGTTCAGAGCCTCACTCAGTGGCCCCATGGTGAAACTGAAACTGTGCCAACCTGAGGGCTAGAACCAGCAACCTACCGATCACAGGCACAGCAATTGGACCCACCCAGCCACACAGCATCCCCAGTGCCAAACCATGTCACAGGCGACCAGGGGTTTGGATCTGAACCCCCCTGTCCCTGCCACGTGATGGATTGGTCCGCAGGGGCCTCTGAGAGCTTAACAGGCAGGCAGAAACACTGAGCACTTACTGGGTCAGGCGCTGAGCTTTTACTCCGGGCGCGAGGAGAATCTGCGCTATAAAAGATTAAAAGCTCCTTGGCAGATCTGGAAGCTCTCTGGCCGATAGCGAAACACGGACCGAGACGGCGATGGGGGGCAGGAACCCAACTCAGCAGCAATGTGAGGAAGAACTCAGCCGCTGGGGGCTGGTAGACCAGGGAGAATACAGCACAGGATCCGGGAACAGCGCTTACCAACATGCTCCTGTTAATGGAAAAATACAAAAAAATTCCCGAATACGCATCCTGTTTTTTCTGGAAAAAGGCCGATGGATCAGACTAGAGCAGGGATGTGGAGTCCCATGCCGCTTCACAAAGACCTTCAGATAACAGCCTGCTGTGGCGGCAGCGTGAGACACTTTCGGTTTGTTTTCTTTGTTTTCCCAATGAAACATACTGCCCTGTAAAGAGAGGGAGTACCGGCAGGTTTCTGCATCTTGGTGATCATCTCTGATTTGAAAAAAAAACAAAAAAACACAGACAGTTGCCAAGCAACAACATCTGACATCAATCTAGTGTCCCGAGGATCTGCAGCACGCGTTTCAGGGCGTAATTTCCCAGGAAGGCCGTTTATCACGTCACCCCGCATTGCTCACTTTCAAAACATGCATTTTTCAACAGCAGAAAAACATTTTTCAATAATCAAAAAGTGCAATAATAAAAAAGTCCACTGTAAAGAATGACTGTCTCACATACCCACACACAAAAGGCCTAAAATTCAGGGGGGGTTGAAGGGATTTGTATTGGCTAGTTCTGATTATTGGGGGATAACCCTGCCACCCCCCCATAATTTAAGCCCATGCACACACACAACAACGACTCTTAGCTAGAACAGCTATTGCTGTTTCTCAGCAACCATGTTCGGAGTTTATTCCTTGCCGTCTATTTTCTATACTGTAAGCCTTATGCGGAGAGGACTGTGTTGGCATGTTACACGTCACATACAGCGGTGCTCACGCAGTCACATGCTAAGGGCACATCTCAATCACCGGTTCACCTGACCCTGGTCCAGGACTTCCGGCCGTTATGCGGGATTAGCAAGCCGGATCAGGTTTAGCTGAACAACGATCAGAATGCAGCAGAATGAAGCCAAACGAGACACCATGACTGAACACAGGATGCATTAATTCCTGTGCTTTTCCGCTATATAACGGGCTCTATTTGTTAGCTGTTAAGTGCAGATAATTCACGTTAAAACACAGTTCAAGGTGAGGTTTTTCATTCATTCAGTTACCTCAGTCATAACAAGGTATTGAATCTGATAACTTTAAAAACAACATAAATCATAAGTATCATACATAAGGGCCAAATTATCCGGACGCCAGACCATCATCCATCTTTACTAACAGATGAAATGAATGACAGAATTCATAAACGTTATTCTCCTGAATACAATGCGCATCCATCCGGCTGGGGGGACGCCACACCATTTATGATATATTTTACAAGCAAAACATATTCTTAGCATTTCTGTGTGAAAGGTGGTAGTTAGTTATAACATATCTCTCACTGACGGCAGTGACGAAAAAACACACTTATTTAAGCTCTGGAACATTCTGAATAACTCTTTCGAAAGATGTCAAGTAAGGAAATGTGGCTGTGACATTCTGCTGGTTTTGATATTTGCAGTTCTGTTACAGCCAATAACGGGTGACATCTTATTTTGTTATTTGACAGATGTAGAAATAAAACCAGGTCGACTTCCCATGCAGTGAAATGTTATGTTTCTTGAATAAAAATATCAAGCCAGTGGTCGAACTTGGCTATTTTTGGTTCAGAGATACAAATGTTTTGTTAAATTAGACAATTATCCAGGTACATATCCAATTACCAGATGTACAAAAAAACTATTTTATCCTGATATGAATGCAATTAGCCTACGTCAATTTACATGTCTTATTCCTGATAAGCAATCTGTGAGGTTCACAACCATTACAGAACCAATGCACATTATGAAATTAGCTGAGCACTGGCCCTTTAAGAACCCAGTAACCCTGCCAGGCAGAACTGACTAGTAAGGGTAGTAAAGGAGAACAACTTAAATTAAGCTGAAGGATGTCATGGTGAGTGAAAACACACCATAACTTCCTGTCCAAACTGTTATGTTTCCTTTGGTTTCATCTGATTGCAGAAAAACACAGCTTTTTTTGTTTTGGATTTAAGATCAACGTTTGCATGATTCGCATATCTTTTTATTTTATTTTTTTTTACTAGGGAAAATATTTCATCATGAAAGAGCTTCAAATAAATTACAAGGATTTTAAAAAAAATTACGAGTGATGCAAATTGGCATGTAAGCTCTGTTTATGATTCGTCCTGTTCTGTTTCTGACAGACCTGCCTGCATCCTCTCTCTTTTCTTTGGCTTTCAGAGGCATTAATTAGCGCAGTAATTACCGAGCCTCAGCAGACACGTAGCCAAAGCATTCAGAGACACCAATTAGCAATTAGCCGTAACTAATATGGGACAATTTCATGCCTTCTGGAGTCCAGCGGCTGCTGTAGGTTGCCTCTGGCCAGCCATTGGCTGTCACATGTCATGTGACCTCAGAAAAAATAAGGCCACACCTCCCAGTGGAGCCAACTTCGTTGACCAATGCGGTAAAAGCAGAAGCGCCTTGATGTGCCTCCCCCAGATGGGTCTCCTTTGACATGCTCTGGCCTTATAGCCAGAGACCCCAGGATTCACACCCCATGGCCCAGTATACAGAAGCTAGCTATTTATAAACAGGCGGCTCTGTTTCTAGAACAGTTCGCAGTGACAGCATGAGAGGGTCGCTGTGACTAAAGGTACAATCCTCAGCTGATAAACAGGGACTTATATATGCCTTCATTTGCTTAAAAAAGTCTTCTTCCTGTACTATCACAGTGTTTCTTTGACCAAATTATGCCAGCAAAATTATGAATATCTATTTAGCGTATATGAAAGTCTAATGTGCATAGCATGCTATATTATTTAGATCACACACACACACACACACACAACAGGTTTGTAATTATATCTTTGTGAGTACTCTCCATTCATTTCTACGGGGAGAACTCTAGCCACAACCTTAACCCCTACCCAGCCCTAACCTTACGCATAAGTAATCAAGCAAAATACAGAACTTTTGGCTTTTACTTTTTCGATCGCATTTACAATGCATCTTTCTATGGACTGGAAAAATGGTCACCACAATCAGGTTTTTATTACATTGTGGGGGACATTTGGTCCCCAAAATGAAATATAAACCTATTCCACGCACACACACGGAGCTTTAGCTGATTATCTTCATGAGGTCACACACCACACCCACCATACCCCTGACCACCTACCATCGCTCAGCACCCGAGACGGATATTCTGCCTATATCATTTCAGAATATTTTACAATATCTCGTGTGATTTGATGATGATGATGGTGATGAGGATGAAGATGGTGATGAGGATGACGGTTATTTTGCTTCTTTGGAAAGCCAGCAGCATGACCTTTTCCGGCGTGAGGACAGCAGCTTTGAGGTCAGCAGTCACCACCTGACTTTCCCATTTTCCCTTCGATTTGCAAACCCTCAGGGACGCGGCGGCACTCTCTAGGCGTGCTCTTAATGGGGACCGCCAGGGGTGGCGGTAAGCGGATGGGAACATCACGGCATTACCGTTATCCCTCCTCAGGTGGCGCTGTTTGGTCTCCATGATCCTAAGATCCTAAGCATCACCTGCTCTGCGTTCATCCTCCTTCTCGTGAGGGGGTCTTTAAACATGACGAATCCAATCCCACCCAAAGTGGCCCCCAGGAAGTGAAGGTACACTGACATTTTGTTAAACCATGGCCACTTTCCCCCTCAGCATGAACACGAACGAGTTTGTGAGCTGTTTCCTGGTGAATGAGACAGGTCTTACTCTGTTCAGTGCAATGGGGGGTGGGGGGTGGGGGGTTCTACCCAATGCTGGAAGGCTTGAAGTTTGCACTATGCACCCAGACAGGGATAATTCTCCAGATGAGAACGACCATATAAATTCACACTTCAAAAGACAGCAAACAGCCACACCTTCAAATTCTACCTTCGTACGCGCCGTACCTGCATCCCAGTCTGCAAAGTTCTGTTATAAAGCTGTAAAAGTCCCAGCAAATTTGTTTGAAATTACACTTTTTTTCCACTTTTATAAATGTAGCAAATGTTAGCAGCATAATATTCAATGTGGTAGTGTAAATTACTGCTGTAATAGAGCACTGGACAAGATTGCTGCGATGAATACAGAGGCAGGCGGATAGGATAAGAGTAAACACAATAAATCGCCTCATTTGCATGTTCAGTGTTTCCGCTGTTTTCCGCCGTTTCTTGTCACTGCTGAGGATTGTTATCTCGCCACTCTGCCTGACGGGCCCTCCGACCTTGAATTTAAATTAAAATACCGCGGCTCTCAGACACTTTGGTGTCTTGACCTGCTGTCGATTGGAAATGGCCGCACAGTCAAATTTTACTGACCTCATCATAGTCAAAACTCTCATACAGCTGCAGGATTAGTCTGATTGGTTTTCAGGAGGCCTTATTCATTTCAAGTAATCTAGTTATCTTAATCTGGCTGCCTGTTGCCTTCTTGCTCTCATGTAGCCACTCAATGTAAGCATTAAAGTCCTCAGATGGCTTTTTTTCAAGTATCCAGTGGATTGGAAGCCAATATTATGTATATTCCCAAGCATCAGCATACATATTTTAAAAGTCCCACTGATAAAATCATCCAACTGCAAGCAAGTCCATTTGAGTATTGAGGATTGAGTATCCTGGTAACTGTGGATTTATTTGAGTGTGTAATGAAAATATGCAAATTTGCATCATGGTTAAAAATGTCTGGAATCTCAATTAACTTTTGCACAGGAAAACGTTCAAAAAAAATGTTCTTGATTGTTCAGCACATTCGCTTGTTTTCCTCAGTTCACATGACCTCACACAGACAGAGTGAAGGGGCGAGACCACAATGCAATTAAAGAGGAATGTCGATGATGGAATTAAAGGGGAGTGTCCATAACAGGATTAAAGGGACGGGTGCAAGTCGGAATTTAAGGGGTGTGTCGATGATGGAATTAAAGGGGCATGCTCATAATGGAATTAAAGGCGAATGTCCATGATGGAATTATAGGGGAGTGTCCATGTTGGAATTAAAGGTGAGTGTCAATGTTGGAATTAAAGGGGTGTATCCACAAAGCAATTAAGAGGTAGTGCCCATAATAAAAACAGGAAATCCATTATGAGGGTAAAGGAGTGTGTCTACAACGAGGTTAATCAGGCATTCCTACTCGCTCAGAGCCTTTTTACCCAGATCCTTATGCCCAAATGCGTCTTTCCCCTTACACGTTACCCTGATGAGAAGGGGAATTCTGAAGTAAGCGTTCTCTTATTTCCATCCTTATCCCTGAAATTGGCCCAGATGGGATCGCCACACAGCACCAAGGCCTGAGCTCAGGCGCGATGGCCCTTCGAGGCCGGCGCCTCCTTAGGCTGAAGCTGTACGCGAGCTCATGCCGTCTGGCGCTCTCAGCTGCGGTCTGGCACACACACGTAAACACGCCCTGGTGAAATCCGTACACAAACACCCCCCCCCCCCCGGCGCCTTGGCAGAATGTAAATCCACACAGGCTGATACATTCAACTGCATTTAAATCCATGGCAAAGAAGGGGGGAAGTTTCCCTGAATAACATTTAAATCCACACAGGCTGGAACTACCAGCTGGCGCTTTCAGCCGCATTTAAATTCACCTGCAAACACGGAAGCCGATAAAAGTGGAGGGAGGGAGCGGCGGAGGTAATATGACCCATGCAGAGAGAGCTGGGAGCAGGGATGGGATTAATATCACAGCCAGGCGGGATAACAGAACCCAAGGCTCCACATCAATCCTTATCAGGCAGGAGAAACAGAAGCTGCGGGACCACGCTGGACGACACCGCGGGGGAAAGACAGCAGCCAGACTGCCGGTTTGCACCGACACATCAAACATTTACACTGTTCATTACCTGCACAAATATACACACACACACATACACACACACACATGCAAACACACACACACATGCAGAGAATTAATTTAAACAAACATTCAAGGTGTTTCTAACACACACAAACTCATACATATAGATACTAATTGTTCTGAAGATACAATCCATTTCTTTTAGAAATCTGGTGCTCAGCTCATTGGAACAGGAAAAATACACTGGATATGAATCTCCCGCATTGTGTTAAACAAAGCCATAATAAAAAGGACATTTCCTCACACTTTCTCTAAGGTCTCTATGGCCTTTCAGCAGTGTAATAGGTGTGAGTCGATACATTATTTACAGGAGAAAGCGGAAGTGGTTACGGGAGCCCAGGACGCAGCAAGGATTCTCAGCACGGACACGGGAATCATCTCCCTCTTCGGCCTGCTTCTTGGACTCAGGTGTTACGGAGCAGCTCTGAAGGTCGAACGTAACAATGCTTCACACACGTGACCGGATCATGCACATTACAGCAACACGACACCTTACGGTACTGCAGGAGAGACTCTGCAGCCTGATGCAATAGCAGATTCTGTCTCCCGGGAAATGCGCGTGGCAGGAACTGAATTAGCATCGATGCTACACTCAGGACTTCCACCTTCCCGCCTTGCTTTGAATCCGCGGTCGGCTGCCGCAGACACTCATCTTTATAACCGGTGGCTCTGAGGGGCCCCCATGTCTCTGGGTTCCAGTGGAATTGAAGCACTCCACACACGAGTGGCCAGACCCCTGGAGATGTGACACTCTTCATTAAAACGAGATTGGGAACCCCAGGGATTGGCGGGGGGGGTGATTAGGCAGCTGAGGCCATGATGGATTCATTAACGGCACTGCGATTCATTCGCCTAGTGCTGAATATAATGGCTCTTTCCGGTTATTACGGTCTCTGCCCCTTAGGCGAGCGCAGGGATCTGCTCACAGGGCGGTTCATTAAAACTCGCTCGCTCATAAATATCGGCTGCAGTGCCGGGGCTATTTTCAAACTGAAGCGATTGCGGGCCATCTGCTTAAAGCTTTCGGGAAAGTCCTGTCGAAGATCAGGGCGGACGGGAGCAGGATAAGGAGGGGGGTGCTTACCACATGTGGGGCATTAACAAGGAGACCAAAAAGAGAGGTGAAGACCACCTGCAGCGCTCATAGCTGAAAAGAACCGCTCACTGTAAACATTTGGTTAATGGCGCTAGGCAGCTCTGGAATTTATTCATTGCTATAAATTAGAAAAAAAATCCAATAATTTATATGGTTTCAGGCAACAGGAAGATGTGGGGGGATCCAGTACTTTTGTCAAAGGCTGCATGTTCTGGCATGTTTACTCTCAGATGTTGATGGACCAACTTCTGGCATAAATGCAGAGGAGTCCCAGGTGGCACATCTTACTGATTTCCAGCTGCATCCTCACACTAAAGCCAATAGGGTGATCAATTTTTTTGTGAAAATATAACTGTCTCTATACCAACAACAACATCCTGCATAACACCTCAAGCTGTCGTGTACTTACTGGGTAGTCCAGTCAATAAATGTGTTATGGCACTCAGTCTTCAGAGCACACCAGAGCCTGCTGGATCTCTCAACTGCTCTCTACAAGGTCAAGGTGAATGTTATGTCAAGGTCAATCCACATTCATTTATCAGAGCAGAGCAGAGGCTGCTGAACCTCTCTGCTGCTCTTTACGAGGTCAAGGTCAACCTTATGGCAAGGTCAATTTAAACCCAATTGTCAGAGCAGAGCGTGCTGGACCTCTCTGGGGCTACATACAAGGCCACATTCAACGTTATGTCAAGGTCAATCTACACTGAGCCATCACAGCAGATCAGAGTCTACTGGACCTCTCAGCTGCTATGTACAAGATCAAGGTCAATCCATACTCCATCCTTAGAGCAAGTAAGAGCCTGCTGGACCTATGCAGCTCTGTACAAGGTCAAGGTCAACATTCTGTCAAGGTCAATCCATGCTCAGGCATCATAGCAGATCAGGGCCTGCAGGACCTCTCTGTCACTCTTTACAAGGTCAAAGTCAGTGTTATGTCAAGGTCAATTGACAGTGAGGTATCAGAGCAAATGAGAGCTGGCTGGATTCTCTGCTGCTCTGTACAAGGTCAAGGTGAATGTTATGTCAAGGTCAATCCACGCTCAGTCATTAGAGCAGATCAGAGCCTGCTGGACCTCTCTGCTGCTCTGTAAAAAGCGAAAGTCAGTGTCAAAGTTATGTCAATGTCAATCAGCAACACCGTGAAAAGGTTAATCAACATATTACTACTTCAGTATATTACTTCCGGTATGGCTGACCACAGTAATACTTTATTAAATATTCATATTTGTATATTTGGTTCTTAGCCATTTTTTAGTTAGAAAATGCCTGGCTGCCTCCCTGCAAAAGGTCTGGGCATAACTGTGTAATTATAATCCTTTGGTTATACAAATATACAATGGCAATTAACTGGGACTGATGGATTAATTAATGGCTTATTTAACAGAGATTATATATCAGATGGTGTGTCTGCTGTCACTCCCCTCAGCAGGGACCTGAAGAAGATAAGTGAGAAGATAAGAAGAGAGTGAAGAGCAGGACGCGTAACAAAGCAGGTCAGCCAGGATTGGCTTGAGTCATCAGAGGCAAAATCACACCCCTGGCAAACTGGCGACCTCTGACCCCCCAATGAGCCCCGAACTAAATGAATAAGTAAGCTAAATGAACTAACAAATGCAGACATGAAACGCACACTGAAAAGGCGTTTGAAGACTCAGAAGAGATTGTGGATGTGGCCGACGAACTGTAACGTCGTGGATGGTGACTTCAATCTGTACCCTGCACAGGCCAGCATAGAGGATCGACTCATTGACAGACATTAGCTTGACTTAATTACACTCTATACCTTGCTTTTAGCATAAAGCCCACTCATTTGTTTTTCCTATAATGTTATCATGCCCAGGGGGGCTGGGCATCCAGTTGACCTTGGGCACCCAGAGGTTGTTTTGGTTCCTCTTCTCCATTGCCATCTGGCTTTCTTTTATTTCTTTGTCTTTCCATTTCCCTGTTTTTGTATTGTTCTCTCTTTATGATGTTGCACTGTATCACAACACACCCATGTAAAGTGCCTTGGGGTAACTGTTGTGAAAGGTGCTGTATAAAAATTTATTGAATTGAATTGAATTGAATTGAATCAAATTGAATTGAATCGCATTGAATTGAATTGAAGGTGAAATCTAGCTTCCTACAGGTCTTGACGAGGTCCTTACATCAGCCACTGAGCAGTACCTGGATAAACACCAACGCACAGCATCTTATTAGGCGGGTTTAGTTTCTGTTTAATTTCTCATGCCTAGTCACTAGTGGGACATTTTTAGAACAAAATTATATTTGCAAATTAAACTTCCTTGAACATCTTTTTCTGCCTGTAAATAAGTAGTATGGCTGTCACGTCCAGATTCACGTGCCACAGAATCAGGAATCTCAAGGGTGTCGGGCACATTTTTGTCTAGAGCAGATCACGCTCTTCCTGCACTCAGAACCTTACAGTAACCTTACAGTTCTGATCCGGAGATGTGTGTAAATGCCACAGCTGGCCTGCTGTTTAATCAGCTTTTTAATGGTCTTTAATAACAGTGTGACCCCAGTCCCGGGATGAAAGGGTCCTCACTCGATAGTCAGGAGTTTGTTTTACAGCTGACGGGTTCTGCTGAGGGCTGTATGGGCAGGGTGGGGGGAGGGGGGGACACTTTCAGGTCATACCCTGGTGTCTGTGATACTAATGGGGTAGTGCAGGGGGGCTGTGATTTAGGGGGCAGGGGCAAGCAGGAAAATAAAGAGAGTGAAGCAGAAAGAGCCTGGGAATAAGAGAGAGTTAAGGACAGGAAAGGAAGGGAGAGAGACAGAGACACAGACAGAGACACAGACAGAGACACAGACAGACAGACAGACAGAGACACAGACAGACAGAGACACAGACAGAGACACAGACACTGACAGAGACACAGACAGAGACACAGACAGACAGACAGAGACACAGACAGAGACACAGACACTGACAGAGACACAGACATAGACAGAGACAGAGACAGACAGACAGACAGAGACACAGACACTGACAGAGACAGACAGAGGGCCAGCATTTGTACGGAGTGTTCTGGTACCATGATGGCGTGAGTGCCGGAGTTTCATGGCAGCGTAACATCACGGACGATCGGGGTGTGTGATGGGGGTCGGCATTATCTGGGGGTGCAGATCCAGTGAGTGCCACCCACCGGGGAGCCAAACCTTAAACATACACATACACACTCACACAAATACACACACCTGCTTCTTCCAACCCCCCTGCTTTTAATTCTGAGACGTTCCCCTCCCCCCATGAGCAGCCGAGCCGCTGACAGCCGTTCTTCTGCTTATGCAGAAATAGATGGTGTTATTAAGGGGGAGTCACCCCCCCCCCCCCCCCCCCCACCAAAATAAAAAAAAACTTTAAATAATAAAACAAATAATTAATATAATAATAAAATAGTAATAAAGGGAATATCT
>JAODKC010000082.1:7208543-7224508 GCA_026777985.1 Mormyrops attenuatus
AAGGCAGTTCTGAAGGCGAAAGGGGGTCAAACACCGTATTAGTATGGTGTTCCTAATAATCCTTTAGGTGAGTGTAGGTCATAAGTCCAAGACGATGTGTATGTTCGATTTAGCCCCACAGCCAATAGCAGGCAGATTTGCAGAGATTACACGAACATCAGAGCTCCTTTACGCACTCTCTGTACACAAATTAATGAAGACGCTGCCACTTTAAAAACGATCTGCGGGCTTCTAATTTTTGTTTTAATTGATCATTTTTAGTTACACGTTTAACTAGATATGGATCCCCTGAAATGGTTTCCATTACACGCGAGCTACATATACAATCTCGTGTCATCTCTATGCTTTTCGAGAGTTTCAAGGCGTGTACCTTCGGGCAGCATAAACATTATTATGCGAAGCTTTATACCGGTATTGGCTTGTGGCTCAGAGGTCTGGGAAATGTAAGGATTTTATTAGGCCATAAGTATTTACGGGAAATAAGACTTCAGCCTTTTATTAAGGATTGTTCCGTCGGTCACCCAAATAAAACTGGAAGGCGTCTCACCTCAGGGCAAATCCGTTTGTGATCAATATTTGTCCTCATTCACATACGCACGCAATAAAAGTGAGAACTTTTCCTTTCTGTTGTTTTGTGTTTAGCGTTCACAATCACAAGTGTTGTTATTTTACAAAATGTATTCGTCAGAGACTGTATTTTTGCCGTTTGCTGTTGTAGCTTGTTTTGCACAGATTGTTTTTTTGTTTTTAAGGAGCTACTTTAAGAAATTTAATTCGTTTATGCAGCCGGGCGTGCTCCTGCACGGCGGCCCTAGGGATTAGAAACGCGGATGTTATGAGGTTATGGGAGAAAGACGTTCGCTGATGTGTCAGATGGAGCTGTGTGGCTAAACCACGACTTTAATGCATCCAACTTGTTTTCTGCGTTTCGCTTTGCTCCTTGGAGTGAATCATGGCGACTCTCTGGGTCATATTTAGCACCCTGGATCGAAACAGGGAGGATAATGACATCTGAAATGGAACCACAGTTATGTGAGGTTCTGTAAAGAGACACACTAGCTGAAGTGAAAGGGCTTCCTTTTTTCACTTCATATTTATTTAATGGGCCACAGGGTTTCAGGAGAGCTATGAGCCCCACCGCAGCTCCCAGAACTGCAAAAGGTGAAAGCCGAACAGAGGAGGTGAAAGAGCAAATCGGGATTACACAAGCAGCTTCTGCTCCGGGAGACAGGTCTATCTCTACAGAAAAAAACAGACAAGATCATTTTAGAGTCTCTGTCATGCTATTTAGGTCACAGATGAAAGCGCAGTCAATGTGGTGACAAAGGTTCACTTTCACAGCTTCAGACTAACTAGAAAATGAGTCTTATTGAATTATTCCAGCAGACTTATGCCTACCATTGAGAAAAGATATAGGAACAAAAAACACAAAATAACAACATCATGGGTGTTTCGCAACATGTGTACTTCAGCGTTCTTGTGTTCTGCCTGAAAACCAGTTCCAATATTCAAGAACAGGAGTACAGAGGATGGTAAAAATCCCCAGTTGTTCTTGCCCCATCCCAAATATCAAGGATGTATCAGTTGGATGCTTGCCAGATGAGACCAATCCCATGATTCATTGCACCCGAAGTTCATTCGTGGAAGGCAAGTTAGCAAGACCAGTCTTGCCAAGAAAATCAAGTATGATTTTTACGTTCTTGGTAGTGAGATTCACCCCTAGTCTCAGCATGTCTGACGGACATGTCAAAGCACATATAGTGGACATAATCGAAACACAGCACAAGAAAACAGAAAGAATCCCACAGACAGCCTGAAAATCCACACCCCATTACTGAGGCAAATCAGCATCAGGTGTGGCTGAAAAAACTGAAGAAACACTAGGAATCCAAAGATGGGAGACATGACTTTATATTTTCTACATGCAGAATAGTTTATTTTTGTTGATTCTGTTTGTTGAGGCTTTTTTTGTTGATTCATGAATGGATCCAGTAATTCTTTCTGAAATCGCTGTCCACGTCTGACTAAAGGGAGTCAGCTTAAAACATCGACAGAGGAGGCATCCCAATTCCAGATAGCCACAGCGTACCATACAAAACGTGGTGCCCATAAAGCCCCAAATTCAACTATATCGTGGTTTAATTTCATTGAGCACATTGGCCGATGAAAATGACAAACATCTGGATGCAAATGACCGCCGTGTCGTCCATCTGCGGCCACAGCTTGCTTTATAGCAGTTTATATCCTGCTGGTCGAAACGCGGCTTGGGCGTTTTGGCTTTACGTGCCCCTGTTTGAGAGAGAGGGCAGCTGCATGGAGGTCAGAGAAGTGCTCTGTGGGCAGCAGGGACTGGAAAGACTGACATGGCCAGAGAATAATGCTCCAGGGGTGGTAGAACGATGGATGACCCTGCACTCAGACACCAGGTGTCACCCTCACCTCTAAATGTGTGTATGTCTTTAAAAAGGAGAGCATGATGGGAAATGAGGGAAAAATACATTTCAAAGTACCTGTCCACGTACTTGTATACATGGCAAATAAGGCATCGTTTCATTTCGTATTCCGTAGTGTAATGGTTAATTCCTCGGACAAGGTTGACATCAAGTCCCAGAAGGTGTCCTGCTGTTGTACCCTTGAAGAGGCTTGAACTCTTAAGAGCATAACTGTGAAAACCTGCTGTTAAATGTCAGCTGCTGTGTTTTATTAATTTAGCTTGTGCTAAATTAAGGAGGAATTGGGGGTTAAGGGCCTTACTAAAGGGCCCAATATGGCAAAACCTCCCTATCAACTCTGGGATTTGAACCAACAACCTTCTGTTTGCATGCGCAGCATCTTTACCCATACAGCCGCACAGTACCTCAGATTCCAGTATACACAAAAAGTGTAAGATGTTGCTTTTCTTATTTGTAATCAGAAACCCCTTTTACTCTGCTTGGGCTACATATCTGAATCGGTAAATGGCATTAAACAAATGTATGGGGAGCAATTGCCCAGCAGGCAAAAGCACTAGTTGATTGTTGTCAATCGAAAGGCTGGTTTAGAACTTGTACAGGAAATGTTGAAACGCTGAAGTCTCTCATAGCATAAATGTGTCACAGACATTCTGTTTTTCCCCCCTACAGTCTGTAATACTGGCCAGTGAGGCAGCAGGTGACTCGGTAAACACAGCTGTCAGCAGCAATGTCCACCATGTGGGCTTCCCTAGAATGTACGGCGGGATCTTGCTTCAGTGGCCTTATTCCGGGGCTGTCACATAGCAAACTGATCCAGCCGACTGCATCTCACTGCATCTGTCAGTGGACAAATAACTGCCTGGCTAATCCTAGAGTGGACATTCTGTTGGTCTCCCACCTTTCAGAGTTCCTCGCTAATATCAACATGAGCTTTCATGCTTGCTTTACGCTCTGTACACTAATGACTGCAGTTCCAGAAAAGCATCTGTAATCATGCTGATGTTTGCCAGTGATGCCATCATTGCTGGTCAGGTAACAAACAGGAAACGGGACGTTCTCCCAAAGAGAAGTTGACCATTTCACATCATGGAACCCCGAGACAAGGAGCAAAATAAATAAGGAACATCATCGAAACCAGGAAAACATCTTCCTCAAACAGCCCGCCTATTCAAAGAAATCAATAATATCACTGTCAGGTTTGTGGAGATCTTCAAACTCCAGGGGATCACCATCATCAACATACCACTGGTAAGAAGAGCAGCGCTGAAAAATCTGAGCTAATGAATTTCCTACTATGTCCAACTTTCACCATCTGATGTCACGGTCCTCCACAGCACCATTGCAACCTCCATCACTCTCTGGTTTGGCAGCACATCTGCCTGCTCCATGAGAATCCACAGCGTGTCATCAAACCTGCGGAGAAGGTCATTGGCTGTGATCTCCCCTCCAACAACACTAGAAAAAGGGAGCCTGCTGGCCAGACTTCCTTCCCTCAAGGGTAAGAGCTATTTTAAAACTAGACCCATGGAAAGGAGAAACAACCAGGTCTTAAACAGCTACATTTGCAGAGATGTCTTCCTAGTCAACCTGAAAGAATCACCCTCCATAATAGAATTTGAGCAATAAAATAGTGCTACTGTACTCATCCTTGTGGTGACATTAGCAAACTTTCACATGTCCAGTTTTATACCCCATTCACACCTAGACTGCGTTCATTCTTACTTGCGTAAGATGTCTCTATTTTTGTGATAATTTGTGCTGGTACTGGGATACTCATTCCATAAATGTACCATCACAGATGCATCGCCAATAACACCTGAAATTTTCAAAATAAGCTTAGTTTAATTAATGAGGAGCTTGGCTGGAAGAGCGGAGGGCGGCATCCACCGAGAGTCACGGAAAGACCTCGGTTTTCACTGCGCGTTGGCTCTTGATTCCTTTTGTAAAGTTTGGCCGATAGTCTGGTTGCGCGTCGGATACTGGCTGACAATTAATGCCAAAGCCTACCATGCTATGAAGATAGAAGAACACGTCCAGTCTGATAATTACCATTTATGGCCATCAATGTCAGTTAGCCTAACTACATGTCTCTGAAGGAACCCAGAGTTTTCTGTGTGACACGGGGAGAACATTCAAAGTCCACTCAAAAAAAGGGGCCCGGCCCTGGAGGAGTGAGGTAACAGCTCTCTCCCCCACAGCGACCTTGCAGTTTGCGTCATTCTTTCCCATAAATCATCCTCGTACAGTGACATTTTTAATCCAGCTGCGCACTGTCAGCCATAACGGTGAAGGAAAACAATGGCGACTGCAGCCAACATAAATCACAAGATGATCATCACAGCTGCATACCCATTACCAGCTCACACAACCATTCCTGGTAGCTAAGAAGCCCACAGCCTTAACTATTTACTTTATGTGTTGATAGAGTCCAAAGGTGTCCATAGCGATGACTCACAAGTGAGAATTTTATAGGCAGAACCTGAAGATATGAACTTGAGTACCACCCGCCCCTGATGTACAAACGCATTGTGTACCACCTTGTTCTTATGACATTTGCTTCAGATATGGTAAATCTCTCTTGAGACTTTTGCTTTTCCCTCAAAAATAAACCAGGAACAGACATGTAGGTATTTTACTACAGTGGCTGAACATTTCTTCCAAGAGGCAGGAAATCTATCAGAATAGAGCACAGGCAGATAATTTAAAATCACATTCCCCTGTGAAATGCTTTAATTAGTGGGAGAGTTCCTTCCCAGTTCTGCATTTCTCTTAAATAAGCAGCTATACACTTATTAGATTCAATTAAGCTTGATCTACAGCTAACAATGGCTTCTCCCTTCCCCAGAAGAGGTAATCAAAGCAGAAACACCACCTTTCGCTCACCCCGAAGACGCGGTAAACAGCTCAGATTCCTACACGCTCCCACGATGCGATCGCCTGCATTCGTTTGCCCGATTAATGTAACACTGCGGTCTAATGAAAACGCGAGCGGACTGTAAACTCACGCGCACCCTGATGGCGGGCCAGGTATGCATAATCCTGCCTCAGACACCTCAGAACCTGTGCCATCAGGGGTGAAAATGACAGGAGCTCATCCTGCATCCGGATGCAAGCGCCGCAGTCCAAAAAGGGCACCTGGCTGGGATTTAAACCTGATAATGATCTTTGAACATGGTCGTTAACATACTCCGCTAAGCACTACCAACCTTCGATATAAATAAACATACGTATGTGGTCGGTATCCATGCTATTCATTTGCTTTTTTTTTTTGGTAAGACGTGCCCTTTTGGCGATTCTATCTCTATATCTTCGGCGATTTTGTGAATTGAATATTCGCAAAATAATCAGCTTGGCACATTTTCTCCTGTGAGCAGCTGAAGTTTTGTTTCTCTAGGACGTGCTTCGTCAGTCAGATGTTTAATGTGACACACCTGAAGGCCTTGAGACTCCCGGCCTCACAAAACAAAAATCAACTCGGACACACAGACGTACACAGGCAGACGAGGACAAACACGGACAGATACCTATACAAACATTGACTTTGAAGTTGCATTTCCAGCCACATGTCTCTCGGCGGAGGCAGGGGGAGAACGCAGCCTTCCTTAATATTTCCCCATAACACATCGGCATCATCTTGCTGGGATGCACTCCCCCCCCCCCCCCCCTTCAGCCGTCGGCCTTCAGGACTCAGCGTGAGTAAACTGGGCTACTAGTTTCTACTACTGTTTCTACTTCCTTTTCCAGAAATTTCTGATAACAGACAAAACATGTTGAGGCGTAACAGAACACAGAAAGCAATGCTATGTATATTTATGGCATGTAGATTTAAATAAATTAGTAGCTGTTGTAGTCATTTTTTTTCTCACAGGAACTATGTAAAGAACAAAGTAAACATGTGAATATAAATAGTAATAAGTGAGATAAGGTTATTAAATAACAAACTTGTTTATGCCGTTCTTAAAGCTTAGGGGACGGGCTGTGCAGGATCAAACGTTACATGCATCATGGCTGAAAGTGAGGCAGGAGTCTTGTTTGGGCAATGTCGGCAAGGAAGAGTGGTTATATGCAATTTTTTTGACCAGTTTAAGTTCAAGTTATATCACTTTGATTGTTCGTTTTGAAGTAATTTTCGTTTTGGTGAAAGATCAGGTTAATTTACATAGTTTTATTTATATGTTTAGTTTTAATTCACACAGTTTCAGCCTTAACGGCTTTTGTTGGGATTTAAAGGCCGACACAAACGCAGTCATATAGTAAATGTTACCTGATTTTCAATCAGGAACGCAGTGGTTTAAATTATCCCACTGGCTATCATAATGTATCACATTACATTCTGAGTATCACAGGATTTTATAGGATAAAACATTGCAACACTTCATGAAATCTTCCCTTCATTCCTTACTGAATGGCAGGCTTTGTGTTGTGTTTGGTGGATAATGGTTTCTCCCACCCTCCCCCAATGATGGGTAATGGTTTGTGCCCACTCTCCCATCCACAGCCGTTTAACAAACGCTCAGCCGCAGTCCTTTAAACTAACTGCCAATAAAGTTGTTAAAAAACTATTAGATCACAGCCTCCTAAATTACTGCTCGTGGCACCAGCCTTATTGTGGCCAATTAACTAACGATAAGTGCTTTGAAATCATGGCAACCTAAGTGGTTCTGGGAGACAGCGGGAGCAGGGTAGGTAGGGAAAGTCAAACGTGAGATTAACTCCAACCTTCCGTCATTTGGAAATCGACAGTGATGACATTATATAACCCAGAAGCTGGGTGACAGTTCAGGCAGGCTTGCTTCAGCCTTCTTTGTTCTATGGTTTTGGAAAAAATTAAGAGACCATTCCATATTTTCTTAAATCTGCATTTGTAAATCCTAGTTTAATCCTGGTTCTGCTGGCAGAAGGCTACACTGCGAGGCAGGCTGCTCCCAGGCTCAAAGTGTCTAAGACAGCAGTATACAAGAAGAAGGTGAAGCAGGAGAGACACTGGCAGTAACCAAAATCCAGCCAGGTAGAGGGCAAGAGTGACTTTCTAATGCCAGAGATGACTGTTAACTTCCCAGACAGTTTCTCATGAATCCTAGGATGACATCAAGTGATTTCCTAAAGGAATGGAAAACATTAAGTGCAGGAGCAAAGTGCATTGTGATAGGACAGTTCGTATCAGGCTCCTAGAAGTAGGACTGCAGTCCCATAAAGCAAGGAAGAAGCCCTTCATTAATGAGAAACAGGGAAGGCCCAGGCTGCAGTTTGCCAAAGAAAAACAATTTAATTCACAAACACACACCCATTAATTGAGAAATGTGTGACACAAAGAATTGTGCTATGGTCTTTCAGTTTTTTCCAGAGCTGTATATCTTTTGTTTATTAGACACTTATAACTGATGTACATTTTTTTTGAATGTCAGACCAATCCCTGGAGCAATCGGGGGTTAACTGCCTTGCTCAACTGTAAAACCACTCTGTCAACCCTGGGATATGAACCTACACACTGCCCTCTTCCGTGAAGCTAGGAATGCAAAACAGGAGGGCACCCTGGACAGGATGGCTATTGGGATATCTTTAAATAGAGGGCTCTTTATTTACTAAGCTGATGGGCTTTAAATGCCAGCCGGATAATTGTCCTGCTGTCTTTTCAGCGGGCGAAGATGAGGAGCACGTTCTGTGTACACAGCGACGTCTCTGCAGAGGCGTGCCTGCGAGGATAATGACCCAGGGACGGTCAGACGCTAGTGGGAAAGCGGGAGGAGGCAGCATGGAGGGAAAGCCGGGCAGATTCGCTCCGACATCCATGTCTGGCAGAATCACAGCCTGCCGCTGAGATTAGCCGTGTCCTCTGCGGGCTCAGTGACCTCGGCTTCAACTCTTAGTTACGGCGCGGTGGAGGTTAAGATCGGCTTTTCGCTGCAGATGGAAATGAACGACAGGACCTCGCCGGCAGCGCGGTGGATTTACAGGACTGCTGCAGCTTGCCAAAAGAATAAAAGAGCAATCAATTAATAGGGAAATGAGAAATGAATATCGTTAAATGAATATCGTTAAATTAATATTGCATTAGAATGCCATTTCAGCAGTGGGGCTGATTTGGGGATGTGGCAGTTTCTCGGTAAGATGCGGAAATGTCGGCCAGTCGTTGGCTTCCCCACGCCTCTCACACGCACGCCTCGTCCCTCTGAAACCACTTAGTGTGAAGATGTTCATCCCAAACACCACAGACTGATCTCCACTTCCCGCCGATTGACAGGATAATGATATCATAACTCTGAGGGGGTCAGTCACAACGCTGCCCTGGGAACAGTTATGTGACACAAGGTATCTGGCACCCGTCAATCAAAGCTCAAAGTGGGAAAGTGACAATGTCGCATACTCAGATTTTTCAATGCTTCCTGAAACATGCAGCGATCTGATCAGTGATCTTCCTCCTTCATCTCCAATGATTTATCTTCTAGGAGCATATGATGTGTTTCAGAAAATAACTCTTCCTTGGTGATCTTTAATCTTACCTTTATATGCCCATTATGAAAGGCATTATAACTTTCTGGGGAGAAAATATAATCAATAATCTTTGAGTTTCATTGATTTATTGATCTATCAAACTTTGGTTTGATAGATTATTACAAAAAGACAGATGGCACACCATTTGCATGTCAAAAGGCGTTTTTTAGTGTTTCTGAAAAATTTATTTGGCTTGGAAAATTATATTATTGCACATCTCTCTACTGACTTATTAAATACTGTTTAATAAGTCAATTCAAAAACTCAAAAGACAGTTTGCTCATTTCAGAATGAGCGTTGAGAATGTGTGAGAATCCGTGCCAAAAAACTAATGACTTGGGCTTCATCGTGCTGATTTCACAAATGTTTACACAACAGAGGGCCGTTAGAAACTAAATGTACACTCAATTTCCTGGTATCTCTTCATTCATAACCCCCATGCAAATAATGATAAATGAGCTTTCTTCCTATTTGATCATTCAGTTACAGACAAAAGCAGTTAAGTAACTATAAAAGAACCAGACACTGAAGTCATTCACCGTAATGTGTGATACTATATTATTTTTGGTTCAATAAAAACATACAAACTTTATCTTTTACATAAGGTATAAACAGAAACAATCCTTCTACACATCATTCCGATGCTTTGAGAAAGTTATATCTTACAGAATCATAATTTCGTGGCACAGTTGTGTATATAAGGCAGTGTGTTGATCATAAATCTTTTTTATGGGACAGTAGTGTTGCAAACAACCTATATTAAAACTGTGATGCCTTTCTTAGGAAGTCATTATTAAACCCTGCTACTGCCCCCCTGCTCACCGTGCACCCTTCTCGGCAGAGCGCCCCCTGCAGGTTTCCTGAAACCCATGGTTTGCGGTTTCAGTTAAAAGCTTGTTGGGCATCATACCCAGGATCATGAGCTTTGCTGCAGATGGCAATAAAGTAAGGAAACTGACCAGGCAGATGTGGTAAGTTCAGGTCCAGAAAGCACAAATCCAGACCAAGATTTCTTTTCAACCAACCAGCTGAGTGCTGTGTGAATATGACTCTTTAATCTCAACTGGTTGTTGGAAACAAAATCTTGGTCTAGATTTGTACCTTCTGAACTTGAACTTTCCACCTCTGGGTCACTAGCTAATCCACTGGTTATTTGTATGATCTTCAGTTAATTGAGAACTTTTACATGAAGCGTTTCATTTTGAGCATGTATGAGTGTATATTTGTATATGTGTCAAATAAAACTTTGAATTTGACACTTGGAAAGTATGTTTTGGGTTTCCAAGGTGATAGTACAGGCAGCAGCTCTCTTTCAAGTGCAAAAATGAAAGGTTTTACGTAGTGTGTCATGGACCTTTGGTTTGGGTGAAGATGTCTTGTCAAATGTGAGTTACCAAGATCTGGAAGACCTTGCATGGAGAGACTAAAATATGTAAAGATCTCTGACATGCACACAGTAGGACAGCAGTATCATGTTTCAGTCACAGTAATCTAACTTGAAATATTGCTACCAAATGCCTATTTGGTTAAAAATGTTATGTGAAGGTAAGGGCATTTTATATTTTATGTTTCATTTTTCAAGTACTTCATTCTTGACTTTACGGGAACATTCCAGAAGATGAACTGTATGAATAACAGACATAATGCTTTAAGATAAATGTATCTGCAGTTGACCACAAACATGAATTCTGTAAGGGATTAGATCATTTCATCCTTTCGTCTGCTCTACCTGAAATGTCACAGAAGCTCAATATCAAAGGTACTTGTTGTCTTTCTCCATTATGACATGGATCCCTTTCATCCTTGAGGAGACCCATGGGGAAGCTTTACTCCCAGACGTAGGAGCACAGAAATCTGGAAGCACCCTCCCGGATTCTTTCCCATAAATTCCTGCTCCAGTCTCATTTCCCTTCTCATTGCTCTCAAAATGGCATCTTCTCATCATTATTGCAAAACCAGATGCTTAAATCCCACGACGAACGTCAACAACGTGGACGTGCCCTTGGATCCGTGTCTCCCAGTCCGGCGCTTGCCGTTTGGCCTGGATCGCAGGGAGCGTATTAGCGCTTCAGTGTGAGGCTTAATTGGACCCCATTCAGCAGCTCACAGCTCTGATGCAGAAGACACGTAAACAGGTGACGTGTGTCTGAATACAGAGCGGAAAATAATAACCCTACATATTACCTGCAGACAATGGCAGCGAAAGGTCCAAAATCAATACGTATAAATGTTGTCATTGTCCTGTAAAAAATACTTGCAAAAACACCTTGAAGAAATGGAATAAAAATGAGTAGACAAGCTGGGAAAACATCTGGCAAAAGCTAATAGCTAATAAAATGTGATTTGTCAAAGCCTGTGGGTTTATGCCAAGCAGGAAAATAATCATGAACTATACATGTTTATGTAACCCTGAACTGGTTTGTTGAAATGTCTACCTGTATGGATGAATAAATGGGTGATATTGCTTTATTTAATAACATTGATTGATCCATCCATCTATCTTCAAATTCATTAACCAGGACAGGTTCATGGGGTATAAACACATCTGCTACAAATACTAATATGCATATTACATACATTTTAAAACCTTAAAAGTGGATTGTTATTGAGTTGTTCTGTTTTATGTTCTGTGAAATGACACACATCATTAACGCTTTTCACTAGAGCCACGTGGGAGTCATATCATAACCATATGAGAACCGTCTGTATGAGACCCGTGTGATATCTGTGTGGGAGTCGTGCCTTATCTACATGGGACCCGTGTCAAAGCCATGTGAGAGCCATGTCTTAATCATGTGGAAGCCATATGAGAGCCATGTGAGAACAGTGTGGGAGCCATGCGGGAACTGTGTGAGAGCCACGTCTGAGCTGTGTCAGAGCCACGTCTGAGCTGCATGAGAGCCATGTGGGAACTGTGAGAGCCATGTGGGAACCGTGTGAGAGCCGGGTCTGAGCTGTGTAAGAGCCATGTGGGAACCGTGTGAAAGCCTTGTGAGAGCTATGTTTCAGCCATGTGGGAACCGTGTGAGAGCCGGGTCTGAGCTGTGTAAGGGCCATGTGGGAACCGTGTAACAGCTATGTTTCAGCCATGTGGGAACCATGTTGTATACAGCCAGTCGTATAGGACAGAAGTGAGCATATACAGCTGCCTTGTGCCTAAGTTTCAGCAGACACAGGATTTTAGATCTGTAAATGCTACAGTGATTTCACTGATTATGACCTTTATCTCAATCATCCTGCTAATAAACTAAAAATACTGTTTACCGTACAGAACGGGTGAATGGTGCCATGGGAATAGCTGGCTCGGCTCAGCTAAAGACCCTGATGATATGGGGAGACTGGGAAAGGGAGCCGGTGGGGTGGGGGGGTGTCACTTGTTTGGCCTATGATATCAAGCCCTTTAAGGTAAACGCAAATGGCTGATAATGAACATTTACACAAGGCTTCTGTGGGAATCATCCATGCTGAGTCCTGAGCACCACATGGTAAGAAATAGACGTGTGGAGGTTAGAATGAGGCACAGGAACGAAAAGAAACTCCTTGTACTTCTCTGTATTTGGCAAATAAAAAGATTTCTGATTTCTGATGTCATTCAGATTTTCATGAATCACACTACAGTAATGATCTGACTGAGGTCTGCAATGACTGCCTGAAAAGCTGTTGGGAAGATCTCTCCTCTGCTTTCTATCTGCATGATGGACCTGCTCCCACAGCTTCATCCAAACACCCTTATCCTCAGTGCACTGCTTTCAGTCCTGTATTACACTGCTGTCTTTCCTGTATTGCACTGCTGTCTGTCCTGTATTACACTGCTGTCTGTCCTTTTGTCCCACCATGCAGCTGTACTCTCATCTGCAACTTTGGCATAAGAATTTCACCGTGTTCCTCCAAACACAACAACTTATTGACACTGCAGTAAACGTGGGTAGCTGCATTTACTTGAACTTGCCTCGTTAGTGCTCATTAGCCCTTGTTAGATCTGCTCCAGTTCACTGCCACTATCACCCCAAGCTTAACATAGTTACCACTATGACCCCGAACCCGCTGCTTTTCCACATCACACAATGGACAGAAACAACCAGCAGATCTCAGTACTCCTTCATTTACGGCGATTTGCAAAGGACAAGATGACTCAGCCTCTGCCCAACCCTAATTGTCAATTTGTCTAACGATGCAGAAAATCATTCCAAAAAGGCAAAATATATGAATGCTGGCCACTTTGAAGGCTGTGCAATGCAGAGCAGACTTTTGATAATGAAATAAGCCTTTCTGTGATGTGTACATCTGTGGAGAAGCTATGAAGTAAGCTGGAATCTCATCACAGCAACGCAAACCATGTGTGCCCTTCAGAAGGCATGCCTGGAATGTCGGTTTTGAACAAGCTTGCACCAAAAGGAACCAACCATCCATCCATCTTCTAACCACTTATCCTACTCAGGGTCACCAGTGGTATGAACCAGAGAAGAATTTCGTCTAAGTAATGCCTACTGTCGGGGGGCACCCCAGAACTTCACAGTGGAGATGTCAGCTTGAATACACTGTTTTCCCAGTGGTGGGCTTGAGATTCACCACAGCTCATTTTAACGCCCCAGAAGAGCACTGCAGCTGGAAGAGCAGTGCAGCTGGAAGAGCAGTGCAGCAATGCCCTTGAAATTCACAATGCCTTGTGTAAATGCTCTTTAAGTATAGAACAGCACGTGTGAATGCCCTCCAAAGTAACCACAGTTTGTGTAAATGCTTTTTAAATATACAAGAGCTTGTGCGAATGTCTTTATAAACACTACAGTTTGTATTAACGCCCTCGGGAATCACCACAGCTTGTGTATATACCAGATACGGTAAACAGTCATGGGGAAAAATGTACCAGCTACCTGAGAAACTGATTCCTCTACTTTATAAGACATTGGTCCACAATTTATTGCTTTTTTGCAGGTAGTTTTAAGAGATTGTCGGTCCACTATGGTGATACAAATCTGGGATTGAACAGCCGGAGGCCAAACCAGGCAGATATTTCAGGGGCTGAAATGTCAATCAGATTAGAGCGCAAAGCGATTTCCACGCTTTGCCACAGACTGGCAGAACCGGCATCGGCGGCGGCATGTTCCAGAAAACGCAGCTCTCAAAACACCAAGCATGTTGTCCCAAGACTGCATCTCATCTGCAAAGATGTGGAGAGGCCAAGCCAGGGGCTGGGGCTGTCAGGCCTCCGCAGAGAGCTGCAGAAATGCGAAGCTGCAGCTTTGCAGTCGCGCTACTGATTTCCCAGGCGCCTGTGCATCCAGGGAGCCCTGCCTGTATTGCATGAACCAATGAGCACGCTGTATATATACCGCTAAAGTCACTTCAGCAGTTCCCTGTGAGTCACTGCGGACTGTGGGTTTCAGAGGTATTTACCTACGAACATTTCAGAGCACATAAGCTGCCTGTATTTTTACCGAATGCAGTAAAGTAACAGGGAACCGTGCTTCAGAGTTCGGTGTAGCGAGGCGTGGAGTTCAGAAGACACAGGGGTATAGTATGAATCCCAAACAGGGGCGGGAAACACGCCAAGCAGAAGGCAACAGAGGAGTCGTCCAGCGGATAATTTGTCTTGCAGGTCTCAAGAGAGGTGTGGAGATTAGAAACGAAAGAGAAGAGGAAAGAGGACTGTAGTGTGTAAATTTATATCCTATATTACCCAAGGTTTCAGGAGAGAGGAGAAATGGAAGAGAATGGGAAAGCAGGGAAGAGAAAGGGCAGGTGATGGAAAAAATCAGGGAACACAAAGGACGGGGATGGAAAAATCAGGGAACAGAAAGGGCAGGGGATGGAAAAATCGGGGAACAGAAAGGGCAGGGGATGGAAAAAATCAGGGAACAGAAAGGACGGGAGATGGAAAAATCAGGGAACAGAAAGGGCAAGGGATGGAAAAGGATGGAAAAATCAGGGAACAGAAAGGGCAAGGGATGGAACAGGATGGAAAAATCAGGGAACAGAAAGGGCAGGGGATAGAGAAATCGGGGAACACAAGGGGCAGGTGATGGAAAAATCAGGCAACAGAAAGGACAGGGGATGGAAAAATCAGGGAACAGAAAGGGCAGGGGATGGAAAAATCAGGGAACACAAAGGGCTGGTGATGGAAAAATCGGGGAACAGAAAGGACAGGGGATGGAAAAATCGGGGAAAAGAAAGGACAGGTGATGGAAAAATCGGGGAACAGAAATGACAGGGGATGGAAAAATCGGTGAGTTATAAGAACGACAAGCCCTGGTTCACAGCTAAGCTCAGACAGCTAAGGTTGCAGAAGGAAGATGCGTTCAAAAATGGGAAGAAGGACAGGTACAAGACGTTGCGGAACAGGTTTAGCAAGGAGGTGAGAAATGCTAAACGACTCTACTCTAAGAAACTCCAACACCAGTTCTCAGCCAATGACTCCGCATCAGTCTGGAAAGGGCTCAGACAGATTACCAACTACAAACCCACAGCCCCCCACTCTGTCAACGACCTGCGCCTTGCATATCAACTGAACGACTTCTACTGCCGCTGGACAGTTCACACATCATCCTCCACAGCTCCTCATGCCTACTACAGACCACCTCCCCCACACCAACTGCTGGTGTGGCATCGTCGAAACCTCACACCTCGTCTCTTTACATCCGAGAGAGGTACGTGCTCGACTCCAATCGCAGATCGATCGCAGACTTCCTGACCAACAGGAAACAACATGTGAAGATGGGGAAACATATTTCTGCCTCCCAGACCATCAGCACCAGATCTCCACAAGATTGCGTCCTTTCTCCTATCCTATTCTCCCTCTATACAAACAGCTGCAGCTCCTCCCACCCGTCTGTCAAGCTCCTGAAATTTGCAGAAGACATCACCCTCATCGGACTCATCTCTGATGGGGACGAGTCTGCCTACAGACAGGTGATTGATCACCTGGTGTCCTGGTGCAATGGGAACAACCTTGAGCTCAATGCCCTGAAGACAGTGGAGATGATTGTGGACTTCAGGAAAAGCTCTGCCCCACCTCCACCCATC
>JAODKC010000082.1:7228991-7257483 GCA_026777985.1 Mormyrops attenuatus
CCCCTCAACTGAGACCCCCCCCACCTTCCCCACCGCATACTTCAATCAGGGCAGCCACTCCTACAAGGTCAATTGACTCACACGGTGACATGGTACCATTGGCAGGATGTGCAAATAAGTGATAGAAATCCAATGACACAAATGTCACACAAACTTTTGTGTGTGTGTGTGTGTGTGTGTGGGCACCCCGTGCTGCCCCCTGCAAGGTGCCACCCTAAGCAGCTGCCCCTGTCGCCCACACCTAAATCCTCCAGTGCATATACTGAAATAGAGTGGAACCCGCTTATAGTGATCACGGTTATAGTGATCAACCGATTATATAGATCAAAAGTCTTGGAACAGAATCAATCCTGTACAAATACTTTTTAAATAATCCGCTTATAGTAATCAAGTAGTCCACTTAAAGCATTCATTTTGGGTCTTTTTATACATGACAACATGTACATGGCTACGCTTATTATTATTATTTTTTTTTTACTTCTCTTACTTTGATAAATCTACTTCGCCTTATGGTAACCCGTCTGCTTCAGGCTAGCAACCTGAGGCTAATGCAGCGTGCACAGAAAGAATGAACGGAAAAAAGAAATACATTTTCTCTCAATGACAAATATAGACTCATCGAAGCTTATGATAAACCGGCAAAAACTAGCCACCGAGATACAACGGCAAAAATACAATAAGCTATATTTTATGTACAATATTGTACTCCATTGAAGTGGCGAGAAGACCGAGGAATGACGGGCGACGGCGAATGAAAATGAAGAAAAGTGGACTAACACGAAGCTAGGCTTTATGTTACTCCTTAAAAGTACCGCAAAACAACCAACAATAAGACAAAAACCATGAATAAAAGGGAAACACGGTAAGTTACACTAAGAACGGTAAGGCACACACACGGCGAGTAATTACACAATGGCTAAGACACGTGAGGATCAGTTAAAGGCACGACAACTGAATACAGAGCACAACGAATACCTAAAATAAAAAATACAAACAGGGGCTATATACAAGATATACGCGGGGCTATATACACGGGCTCGCCAGGAATGCCGGGACATGCAGATACTGCCGGCGCTACAGTATTATAGCGTATTTGAATAATACATATTTCAGTAATTTAATCTGTACAATACTGTAATTTCAAAAACATTTGAAACAGCTGTACTGTATTTTGAAGGAGTCAATAAAATTCTGTAAAAAGCGACACTGTCTGTTCTATTGCTTTATATTCATGTAATAAACATAGAATTGTCAATTACTTAGTAGTCTGCCTGAGACATAAAGAAAAAGAAAAAAAAATGGAGTATAATGATCATCCGATTATAGTGATATCAATTTCACCCAGACAGATGTGATCACTATAAGTGGATTCCACTGTATTTATCAGTGTGCCTTGGTGTTATTACATCTAGCCGCCACTGTGGGGCGTTCTGATGGATGAGTCATAAAAAATGAAAAGGCTGCCCGGTGTGCTGCCCACTTTGCTGGGCAGAGCCTGTGTAATTCGGGGAGTCTTACATCCCTCTGTCCCCTTTGCTGTTTCGAGTCCTGTGGATCCAGTGGAAAGTTTGTTAATACTACGCCACAGGTCTGCGGGGGACCTCAGAGGCCCTAGAAGGTGGCTCCCAGCACTGGGACAGCATCTCTCACACATGGCTGCCCCCTGCAAGTGTGTCTGGGCAGTGACTAGGCCCATGGGCACGTTTCTGAAAATCTCCTATTAGCAAATTACATAGTTAAAGCCATTCAGTTGCAGGGCTTCAACCATGTAAGTTCCTAACATTGTTAGCAACTGTGCTTCTGGGAGAAATACCTCGATTTAATCAGAAACACACCCCTGAGCATGTAGCTTGGTGACTGCTAGATTGCTTAGCACCATGGGCCTTGCTATGGCTTAACACTGCCCCAAATGTTTATTCTCATGATAAAAATGCAGGGTATCAGCCACAATCCTTGGGGACACTGAACACATGGAGTCACAATGACACAAGGCGAATCATTGTGACTTGCCCATTTGCTGCCACAGGCCCGTCACGCATATCCATGCTTACCAGCTTCCCTGCAACATCGTCCGGGATCCAGGAAGCCTAGTTTTTTCTAAACAATGGATCAGGGACAGGCAGAGACAGGGCTGAGGGGGCAGCCTGCAATATTGATGTTTCTTATAAGGCCCCAGAATTGGAACGGCGTAATACGGGCTGTCAACAGGGCAGATTGTGTCGTAAAAAAAATCACGATGCTATGTGTCCACCCACTGCTCACAGCTTTGTAAATATAACAGGCTCCTAAGAGGAACGGCTATTTCGTCACGGGGAAGATTATCTGTACTGCTGAACAGAGGGTTTTATCTTGAAGGATTCGAGCAGCTGAAATGAATCGAGTTGCTATAATGAACTGCCAGGCTCGTTCCCTGACATTAGCCGCCCAAAACGGATGGCTCCTTGGGAGTTTCTTTTAGAGCTGAGGGTTGGCTTTTAAGCTTTAAATCCTCAGGTCTTGTAGACAGGACTACTATGCTTTGAACCTGAGCTCCTAATTATTAGTAATCGTGACAGCATTCCTGCTTCATGCTGGTTAAGGTGAAGCTACACGCTAGCAGACGATTTGCTTGTTTGATAGATCTGATGCGTTATCTTACCTGGGTACGTCCCGTCAGCATAAGGGATGCTGTCATTATGTGACTCACACAGCATTTTAGGTCCTGTTCAGCAAATTAAAGAGTCAAATGTCTGATTTATTCCTAAACAGAAAACCACTGGTCTAATAAGCCTCTTTAATGAATTTAACATTGAATAAAACAATATATTTCTATTCTGCAGCATTCATTTACATTTAAAAATGTAAACAGTCACTTTGACTGTTTACATTTTTAGATTTTTATGTCATGGTAGAATTCCTCAATTAATCTTCCAATTTTCCACATAGATAGTTTATTACACAGGATTTCAGTATCAAACCTCAAAGCCAATTTAAAATCAGGCTGGATAATAATTCTGGGCAATATTATAACACTAGGAACCCTTCAAATTAAAATGATGTGAACAGGAAATGGGCGCTCGTCACTTTCAAAATTCATTCACATTCATCATTCATGTTCGTCATGTGTTCCCACTGAGCACATGAAGTACAAAATCACCAAACTCTGAACAAATGTCCAACCACTACTAATAAGTTCATAATAACTATTTTATATTCTTGGACAGGAGGGACACTTACAATAGTGACCCTTAAAAAGATTTACCATCAACACAAAAGCTTCACAAAAAGATGTGACAATCTCTGGTTTTATTCTACTAGATGTCTTAATAATTTTACACATTGTTCTTCCCGGTGTAGATGTTACAAAGCCACTCAGTAAGATTAATACTCATAGGAACACACAATTTTAGTCATGACTTTAAGCATCAGTTTTGATGATATCTTTACATAAATGTATGCATGATACAAGTTTCTTCTTGAGTCCTATATGAGTTTGACCTGAGTAAAATGGCCCACATTAATTATCTGGGGATGATGGATTTCTAACATTACATTTCACTGTTATTTCTACTTCACTAATATGCTAACCCCCCCACCCTAAATGTGTTTTTTCACGTGGTGTTAACAATAGCCGGCTGTGCTCGATCGGCTGAAAAGTACAGGACAAACACGAGCCAAAGCATTCTGGGAGAAATGCTCGTTCCCGGAAGGTTTTATGTGATTTGTGGTATCGTTCGTGTTTAACAGCATTGCTTTTTTGCCTTCAAACCAAGCATCCAGACTTACGCCTCCTGCGCTTTGGGGGCCTAACGTTGTGTATTTCTTTTAGATTCAATGTATTATTTATATATGCACACAGAGAGATGGATTTGTTAAAATATTACATGGAATCAGCTATGGAGGCGTATGTCTTAGTTTATATAAAGGTGCATTGAGACCTGTTGTGGATCAGCTCCACTTTTCAGGACCTGCTTAATGATGTCACACCCCCTGCCGGCCCCACCGTGGGGCCATAGAGGTCCTGTTAGCATGACAGCTGCTCTGGCAGTGTCCAGCTGTGACATCTGAGAGGGCTAGTGTATGGGGTTTAAAAATGCCCCACGCTGATGGCAGTGATGAAATTCGGAGGACTTTTAATGTTACACAAATCGGGGTCATTTCATTTAATGCGTGTGTGTGCTAAGATTTGATCTTTGAGGAATGCAATGTGAGGCACTGAGGGATCAAGCCTCCAGGTCTCGGGCTTTAACGTTAAGCTGCCCCTCCACAGTGTCTGAAAATCACCCGAGTGCTTCCAGCAGTCCCAACAGACGCCTTCTGCATTTACACGTTTATCGCCAGACTCCCCAAGAGAGTACGTGGGTATCGCCTCCTAAAAAACGATCCCTCAAAGCCAGGAGGGGCCTTCAGATCTTTGAGGTTAAGAATCCATTTGATTCCCATCATCCCTCAAGGCAGCCTGCATGAAACATTAACGTCACTGCCTGTGAATATTGTCGCCATTCGACTTTGAAGAACCATTCTGGTAATGTGACCACAGTCTATACAGACTCCCTGTCCTCTTCGGCATTAATAATAATCAGCATAGTTATTGTTGATTAATAATGATTAAGTACCGTGAGATTGATCATACTTCCAGTGGGACACTTGCTAGCACAAAAAAATTCTGATTCCATCACCAGACTCCTTCCTGATTGGATCATCTTCATGTAGCTTTATATTCTGACCAATCCCTGTTGCGTAATTGGGTCCAAATATTGTCCTCTTCTCTTAGATCCTCCCCCAGAACACAGTTGTACCAGGCCTAGGGCAGCGTGGATCTTTGGTGGTCTGCGATTGGCCAGCCGCCTCCCGTGCTGGATTGTGATTGGCTGAAATATCCTGTCAGATCTTGCCTGACCCCACGCCCACATTCATCCATGTCTGCCTCACCAATGCCTTCCTAGACGATCTTCGTTTCATTTGATTCCTTCATTTTCCATGCATCAAGATTTCATAGCTCCGCTGTCTTAAAGAGCTGTTATTCAATATGGCATGAAATATTCAGGCGCAGCCTTGCCGCCAGCCATTTTTGACTCGCTGTTCACGCCTCATATCGATTCGGAGTTTACGTTTTTAATCACGGGGAGAGCAGCACCTGTGACGTGCTGGTTTGCATCTCTCACTTTGGTGCTTTTTTCATCTTTCCTGCACCGACGACATTCTGTCTGCACCTCGGCAACACGTGAACCGTCCAATTAATGAGTGCCAAGCCCCACCTCACATGGTTTAGTCACCCCGAACGGAGTGTTCAACGGCGGACAGGGCTGTGATGACTTTGAGACGAAAAATATTATTAATCATTCATGCTTCACTCTTATTTACATCTTCCCCTTATGCATTTCAACGGCACATTTTAAGGAAGCTAACAGCAAACGACGTAAAAGGGCCCTTTCAGATTCATACCAGTGTAAGCCTTCTGAGATAAAAAAGCTCCCAAGGACAGTTTCATTTTGATATATTATATGGATACCCATGGTATATCCAGCCCTGGACACTGGTTTGAGAGGGAAGTCTGTCTGGCTTTAGGCCACATGCACCTCCCTGTACCTCCCTGCACCTCCCTGTACCTCCCTTCACCTCCCTGTACATCCCTGCACCTCTCTGCACCTCCCTGTACCTTCTTGCACCTCCCTGTACCTCCCTACACCTCTCTGCACCTCCCTGTACCTTTTTGCACCTCCCTGTACCTCCCTGCACCTCCCTGTACCTCCCGCCCAGAGACTTTCACACCTAGACTTTTGTAGCCTTTGGATTCTCTGCATTGACGTCACTCCTGGACGAAAACCATACGCCTCCTCCATGCATCTCCAGCAGATGAAGAAGCAAGGATGAGGTCGGCTTTGAGGAGACAACTGCCAGGTTCTCCATGTGACGGGGCCGCAAAGTCCACACGTTCGCAAATCTGCATGCAAGATGGGGGCTCTGGCAGGAGCCGCCTCAGGACGCAGGAGGAGATGCTCTTCTGTCAGGTGGTTCATGGTGGAGATGGCTGTCCCATCCCAACCCCCTCCTGGAACATCATGGCAGATTTTATATAATTCTAGTAACCATTCGCCACTGGTTCTGAAATCTCTTATTTTGCAGGGAAAATGTCAGAGAAGGAAGGATACAGGATGACACCTTGGAAGGAGGGAGTCGTGGATTTTCTCAGGAAGTGCACGTCTGCTTCTTCACATGTTGTTTCTGCAACCCCTCCATCTAGCTGGGGTATGATTCCAAGCCCCTTTGGGTGGGGGGGCTGTATGTTGGATGACTCATTTTCAGACGTTTTCTCAGCTGAATTGAGCATCAGTCCACCTTCGTGTGAAGGAGGCCTGCCTTTCCATCAGAGCTTTCCTGCTGGTGTTGCACACTGCTCCACAATATCCACCTTCATGGTTGGGAGGCTGGGAATCAAGGTGCTTCCGCCTGGACCAGATCTGATCCCATCGAGCTGAGACGTGACTCAGGCCATTTTTATAAAAACTGATAATATGCCCTGAAGCTGATAGAGAAACCAAGAAAAGGCCTATCTTACACATTGCTAATTAACGATGACATGATTACTGCTAATAATACTGAAAAAGCCCATTAGGTTCATTTCTATTCACTTTTGGTTTGTAAATCATCAAAAGAGACGATGTGCCTTTTGTTAGAAGTGTGTGGTGTCCAGTGCTTTCAAAATTAGACCTTTTTAATGTTGATTCTTCTTAAATGGAGTTTTTACTGTTTTACTAGCCAAGTCTTTGTACATATAGGCTCCGCTGTCTGCATCTGAGTGGCTGAAATTGCTCATTTCGTGGAAGGAAGTTTCCAGAGCGTCAAAAAAGCTCCTTAATAGGAATTTGGCAGTGTCTCGATTCCCTGGGCAACTGTGGCTTCAGAAGCTGAAGTCAGCTTCAGTAGTTCCCAGTCTGCAGTCCTGCCACCGTTGGGCTGAGCTTGTCAGGCACATTTATTTATATATTTTGCCATCTGCTTATTTATAGAGTAGCTACCAGGGGCTGCCTGTATCTCCAACAGCCGAAATTTCCTCAGGAGGGTTTGGTGACAGTTACTCTCCTCTTATCGGGCTCTAAGTCAGGGAAATCCATACCGTTACAGTATCTCCTCCATTAAGCCGCTGTTCTTCATCCGGATCCTTCTGCGGATGGACGGCACTGTGGCAGCTCAGAATGCGAGCAGAGGGGTGCGGTTTGGTCAAAGCCACAAAGGTTCCGGTCTAGGGAGGCCCTCACCGATATCAGCTGCTCACCCTGACTGCTCAGGCGAAGCATCTGACTTTATGACTGCGGGGAAATTGGAAGCTGTTTTCCATAAGAGCATCGCCTTGGCAACAATGTCCAGACGCTCCCTGGGTTAGGATATTTCGACTTTATGATGGGCAACTGTTTTTCACTTTCAGTACGTTTTTCGATAAATTACATGAGATATTCAACACTTTATTATAAAATAGGCTTTGTTAATGATTTTGCCCAACTGTAGGCTAATGTAAGTGTTCTAAGCATGTTTAAGGTATGCTAGGCTATGATGTTTGTTAGGTTAAGTGTACTGTGTTAAAATGCATTTTTGCCTTATGATATCTTCTTCGCCTTACGGTTTATGGGAACTTAACCCCATCATAACCTGGGGAGGGGCTGTATTGGTGGGAGATTAAAATTCCCATGAGAAAACATGACTGATATGGATACAGATTAAAGGTGTGATCACCAGAGTTGGGTAATTCAGGTCCAGAAAGTAAAAATCAACCAACCACTTGAGCATAAAGAGTCACAGTCACAGAGTACTCAACTGGTTGGTTGAAACAAAATCTTGGTCTGGACTTTTACTCTCTGGACCTGAACTACCCACCTCTGCTGACCACAGACTGTCTGACCAGCCCCCCCAGTAAATAGTTTAGGGTACATATTCAGATGTTACACAAAGAAACCCTTACAGTGTACTGTTTACATACAGCAGCGGTCACCAGCCCTGCTCCTGGGGATCTAGGTGCAGCCCTAATGCAACACATCTGATACAGATAAGTATTGGAGCCAGCTATGTTGAAGCTAAGTTTAGCTCTAATACTGAGATGCTACTAAAGGGTCTGATTATCTGTTTCAGGTGTCTTAAATCAGGGCTGCATCTGAGCTCTGCACAGTGGTCGACCTCCAGCAGCAGAGATGGTTACCAGTGCCTTAGAGAATGCGACATATTTTTTACTACGGAAAGGAAAAGAGACACGCATGTTTGATAGTAAGAAGCAGTGTGGTGCCTTATCTATGCTGAAAGACTGGGAATCGCCTGGGAGTCCATATCTCTCTGAATCAGCCATGTTCTGGGGCCGTGCCTCCATCGATTGGTGATGGTGCCACTCCGGTGGTCCCTACCTGGATGTGATTCCTGTTCTGCAGCGGGACGGACAGAAATACCCAGTCACTGAGGTGGGAAGGCTATGTCACCCACCGGCCCCAGTCCCTGCCTCTGGGACTGATCAATGGGCATTGTGTCAGGAAGGGAAGGGAAAGGAGGTACAGGAGAAAGAAAGAAAGAAAGAAAGAAAGAACTCTAATTTTCTGTTACATCCTTATGTAACATGGTTTTATTCTGAAACCCAGATGCCCTTTCTATAGGCCCAGCACCGTGCCTTGGTGAACCACTCAGACTCTGATGCCGACTCCAAATCAGACAGCTCACGACGGCAGAGAGGATCATGGGATGCAGATGGGCCTTCCTGAGGGCTCTATGTGCTTGCCTCACACAGGAGGAACTTGTCCCCAAGTGGAAGCGTCCCGGAGCACCTGCCAACCAGCCGCATTGTGGGTTAACAAAGGCCGCAGCAGTGCAGGGGCGTGTTTAAATCGTTATGTTTGAAGCTGGGAAAAAAAAATAGCACCTGAGTTTTCCACAAGACTGCGGCTCATTCCGCCCGCTTCACCTTCAGCTGTGGACAGGACTGTTCTGCAGCCGCCATGACGTTGTCCTTTACTACAGTACAACTAATATTTCCCTGGTGGAAAGTGGGATCCATCTGCTGGTCTGCGGTCACACAGTTGGGAGGGCACCAGTGTACATTCACCTTTCAGAATCAGCCTCCTTTGGTGTTTAAGTGCCTCCTTAAACCCAGGGCCAGCCTGTGCCTCATTGTGTCTCTGATCAGGATTTCTGTCCAGTTTCACCGGGGAAGTCAGATGTCTGATAACAGCCTCATCACAACACGCCCTTCACATTTCATCAGACCATAAAATTTGGCCACAAAAGCACAGTTTTTAGGCGCTGGTAACGGTTGAATGTACGTGTAGCGGTTACTATCAGTTAGTGCTGATTACAAGTCGGTTTTATACCGCATACGAAAAGCCACCCGAAATCCTTTGATTAATGTGAAATCCTCAGCTGCTTAAGCTGGGCGGCTAAGAGAGGGGGACAGGATTGTTCTCTCTCTCTTTCTCTCTCTCTCTTTCTCTCTCTCTCTCTCTTTTTAATTGAATGCTGGCAGCACTGTGCGGTACCTTGGCCGAGGTATCGCTGTAGGCGAGGGAAATTCGAAGGCCTTTCTCATTAGGGGAGAGACGTTAGCGAAAAGCGATGACTTGGCGGGTCTTAGAGCTTCTTGCGAAAGCTGGATTTACTGTGCCGGATATGTGCCGGGCAGCCCTGATAAATTACCCTATATGCCACTGATCTACTGTTTTCATTTAACCACGGAGCATTAAAGAATAAACAGGCAGTGTGGTGTGAGGCATTTTTTTTTTTTTTTATAGGCGGAAGGTTCCAGATCCCGTGTTCCTGGATGCCAGCGTCCTGTAGGGTTCAATTAGCGCCTGGTTCACACCTGAGCTCCAGGTACCACATGATATATTCAGTATTACCTGACTGGGACCCAGCCTGCTATGTATGTGGCCCCGTCAATCATATGTATTATTTATATCTGTATGAATTTACAAAGACTCTCTAAAGTATGTGGTCCTTAAATGGACTGTGTAAATATATAATGAATGGGTTTGAGCAAAATATTGCATACTGAACAAACTGCAGCAATTAGGGGATATATGAACCTGATCCTGTTTATGGGCCAGCATTTCTGGTTCTCTGTCCACTGATTGTGTTTTTTAACTGGTTTCACTTTTAACCAGCCCTACTGTAAGCCTGCTGTCGATCTTTCTTACTGTTACAGAGAGTCTGCTGGCTGATTGGGAAAATGAATATGGCGACTTTTCAGTATTCATGGTATTCCAGTTTCCTCCTACAATCTAAAAGCATGCAGTTAGGTGAATTGGTGACTATAAATTGGTCATAATCTATGTGAATATGTGTATGTGTGTCCCCTGCATTGCGCCCTCTGCTGTATGGAATGGTATTCGTTCTCACCCACCATGACTGTGCTGGTGAAGCGGCTATGAAAGATGGATGTAAAGAATGATTTCAGAAAGGGATACTTGCAGCGTGTTAAGCGTAGCACTAAGTGATGATGATGTTGATATGTTGAATTTGAGACTTTGGCTCCCCCTCCACATTCCTGTCGATGCTAGAAACTTTTGAAATAAAAGTCTCCCCTCTCCTCCACCTCTCCTCCGCCCTGAAAGTGGGCCAGGAGCTGCCTGCATGGGGCCACTGGGGCTCTAAATGATGAGAACGGGTGCGTGAGGGGGATTCTGTTACTGATGTGGGCCAGTACTTTTTGAGGACACCTCCCTGGTGTCACACGAGTGTCACATACATACACACGAACAGTTGGGCAATTAAGTTCTCCTAGATCCCTCCTTCCTCAGCCCAAACGCTTCTAGCCACATTTATGAGTTTGTCGTGTTCACTGGAGCAGTCTGGTCAGGACAGTCTGCATATAATAAATGTCTCTACAGAGGCAAATGGCCCCAGTTGCTAAAAAATTCTACTTCCTAGATGCAGCCAATCAGAATACGCCAAGTAGAGAATAGGACAATTTGTGTTTCGTGACAGAAAGGATAGTCAAGGTATTAAATATAAATATGCCTATTGATGCTCAGGGCCTATATACAGTTTTATAACTTTTCATGCAAATCCAGCCTCATTTGGGGTGTAAATGACAGCTACACTTGGACACTGGCTCTCATACTCTGTACACTGCAAAAACACCATGATACCTACAATTCTTGGTCCTAATTGTAGGCACCAATTAAACTAATTATGGTAATTTGAGAATGAAGTGTTCTCTTTAGAACACAAAAAGCATGTCATCGTCAAAAAGGAATATGGCTGAACCACTGCGGGCTCGGGGGGGGGGGGGCTCAGCCCAATGCCCCCACTTCACTGCACCCTCTTCAGAAAAGCACCATGTTTCTCTGCTGCGCCTCCCGAAAAAGTCTCTGCCCGTAAAAAGCCTCCTCCCATCTCTGCCCGGTCTCTTGGTGCTCTAGTGCACCTCCTCCATGCCGGCAGCCTTTGTAGAGGGCGAGGACCAATCAAAGAGATTTCTGGAGCGGAGTGGGCGGGCCTTCTTAAATCAGTATCAGTGTGCAGGGAAATACACTGAGGTAAACTCCAAATACCATCCATTCAACAAAAAGGTATTTCTCTTTGTTCACTGTGATTACTGTGACCATCAGCTGCGCTGCATCCTCTCTCCTTGCAAGACACCATCACAACAAATGCCTCCTTCATCATCCACGGCTGGGACCCCGGTAGACAGCACCAGTTACAGCATGATGAGCAGGGACCAAGGGTTTGGCCCTGTTCTCCTTTGAGTGCCCACACAGCTTGTCACAGATGTGTCCTGCGGTAGCATGTCAGCGTCCGCTGTGATTACAGAGAACAAACACATCTCCCAGGAGGACAGCCTTCTACACGGAAATGGTTTTCCTCAGCAAGCCTGAAGGCTTATATATTAATCATGTGCCTGTGGTGCCAGTACTTCTCATGTACTGGATAACAATCTTAGTGTTGTTCTCTAAGCCCTTTAGGCCATTTATTTTCATAAGTAGAACCGGGCCAATCGAACTGGCCATGTCTTTAACCAAAAGAAATTCTTGACAGACATAATAATAATAATAATAATAATAATAATAATAGCGTCATTATTAGTAGAGGTGAATCTGACGCCACTGTTCAGGACTGACACAGGGATGCCATCTACTGGAAAACGTGATTCATTACAATATGTCAGGATCTCAAGTTTACATTCTTAAACGGGATCCGAATTGCGAACTGTTATTAAACAATAGACAATATGTGCATCTAATAGTATAGACAGATAATTTAAGTAGGGGCGTGTCAACGTTTTGTCAAGTTTTGGTTGAACAAAATAGTGTTAGAAATCGAAGAAAAACACACGGACGGACGCTTGCTCCTTTCACTCTGAGGGGGAAGGCGTGGCCACGCCACACGTCCCGCCCCAGCGTGCTGACGTTACAACGTGCTCGCTTGCGTGCCCGTGCCCGGTTGCGTGCCCGAAGCTCAACCTCCGCAGAAGTTGACGAAGTGAAGAAAAGCGGCGTTCTGCGGATGCGAAGTCGGTGAAATCGCACAAAGGTGAGTAAATAATGCATGAAAACGAGAGAGAAACAGCGGCCGCGGGCCTCGGTGCCGCGGGTTTGGCGGCTTCACTCGACGGCTGCGCCTTGGAGGAAACGGCCGGGTGACATGCCATTTTTCTGTTTATGCTCTTGGCGGTAGCCGGGAGTGACCGACCTGTGGAGACGCGAGCCCGCTGATCTTAACGCGTGCCCGGACCGGGGTGGTTTATTTTGGCGGATGGTAAAACGTGGAGCGGGTGGAGGTCAGCAGCCCTGGGAGTACCGGGCTGCTCCGTGTGTGGCGGGTAGCAGTGCGCCGTGACCCGGCAGGCATTTAACGGTGTGATGGGTTAGAGGGAGGGCACAGAACCGGGGTCGGGGACTCATCATCGAGGAATCAGAGCTGGTTCCGAGTCCAGCTTCCACTTTTCCATGCTGGGTCTGGTTGAGTCGGCTGCTTTTAAACGGACTCTGCTTTTAGAGTCACGGTGCCTGATAGGTAACCTACTCTTGCATGTGTATAAATAAAGGAGCGTATCCCGGCCTCTTACTTGGTTTATCTGGCCTACTCTTTGTGAGTGTCAGGTGGGAAGGCTATCATGCTCACTGTTCCCCACTTATTTCTGCAGTCAGCACGGGTGCGCAGGGTGACCTGCTCAGCAATCCTGCTTGTGGACGATGGCCACGCCTTTCGTTCCGGTCCCGGTCCCCGTGGAGCGAGTCCAGCGAGGCAGGAGCCCCTCGCGATTCTGGAGGACATCCTCATCTGGAAGCACATCCACCAGCTCAAACTCCCCATCCAGAGCGCAGGGGGACGAGGCGGGACCCTCCCCGCAGGCCCAGCCGAACGGGATGGGCTCATCCATACAGGGCTCTGAGCCTCTCCGGGTGGAAGAGGGCTCTCTGGGGCCCAGCTGGGAGGAGCGGCCCCTCACCCCAACCCTGCTAGGCTACGAGGTCATGGAGGAGCGAGCAAAATTCACCGTAAGACTCCCTTAATTGCCGTTTCTCTCACTGCTACCCATGGGCTCAGATTTTGCCCTCGTGCCGCTCTTGCATCCCTTTGGGGGGCGCTGTGTACACTAGAATGGTTGGCACGTGTCTGCACAGGTGTGCCTGGTGGTCCGTGGTGGGAAGTTTATGCCCGGGGGGGGGTGAGTTAACAGGACTGTGTGCTGATTTAGACAGGTGTGTTACATAGTTTTGGTGCACTGTGTCTTGTGCTGCTTATCAGATACAGCCAAAGGCATGCTGTCGACAAGATGCCGCAGATATGAATCCTCAGCAAAGAGGATGTTGTCATCGTGTGTCACTTTACAGAACAGAAATGTCAGCGAACAATAGGGCATGTCAAAAGTACCCAATTAGAATAAAGTGATGTCCAGAGTGCCTCTATTATATTCTCATGGATGATGGTGTTTCGCAGTTTCCCCAGGGGAATTTAGGACAGAGACGGGCCGCATTTGTTCCCGTTTCCTGCGTCATGCAGCTTTATTCTCATTGGCTGTTCGCTCCATCTCCGAGGCTCTGAATAAAATGGTCTTCTCCCTTGGGCTGTCTGCTTTATAGCCTCTTCCTCTTCCTGTTGTTCAATAGTCTCACACCCTCCAGAGAGCTACCTGGTGGAAAAATCTGAGTCTTTTTTTTATAGTACCTTTCATAGTGCCCATCAGAACTTAACCGTGGATGTGGTCAAACCCTGACAAACTGATATTCGTATTCATACCGCGTGTTTCACAGGTTAAGAACGATAGACCGTACTTGATCATATATGGGTGGGATGTTGTGCTTGGTGGGGTGCCGTGATCTGTCCTGGTTCGTGCTGACGTGTGGGGGTTCTGTTGCCGGCTCTATCTGGAACTGCACCTGTACCAGGTGAATTACAGTATGTAAGTGTAAAGTGCAGCTACACTTGCTGCTTGTGAAGTTAGCCAAGTCCCCTGCTTTCGAACCTGGCCGTTCACCACCATTCCCTTTGTGTCCCACAGGTCTACAAGATCCTAGTGCGGAAGACTCCGGAAGAGAGCTGGGTGGTCTTCCGGAGGTACACTGACTTTGCAAGGCTTAATGGGAAGGTGAGCTCGCCCTCTGAGGCCACATGCCTGTAATGCCCGCTGGTCCATTTGGTGGGTACCTACTGTGGGGGTTCGCAGGCCAAAACGGACATACCCGGACTGAGGTTTCACTGAGTCCTTAAACTCCGAGTTAAAATCACATTTCAGTGCAGTGTTTATTCAAATGTGGAATTACAGGGGTTCTTCTGCAATTTTTATCGTTTTACTTTCATTATTTTTTTTGTGATATCAACATCTAAGTGGGCAACTGTGGACCAGACAACACAAGTTGAGCTTTACGCAACAACATTTGCTTAAGTGATACTTAAAGGACGCTTTCTGGTATCCAGAAAGTTTGGTTACTGACCTCAACATAGAAACAGGTAATAAAGGATAAAACAATTTCCCACTAAATAGCATGTAGTTATTATAGTTAGACCGGTATTTCTGGATTTGGGAAATGAGAGGGAGACCATTTACACCCTGAGGTGTGTCTGGGGGAGTGAGGTAACCTTTCTTACAGACACTGTTTTGAAAGCTTGCATGTGATCAAAGGTAACAAAGTTAATCATCTGGAAAACTGTATGGGCCATTAAAAAAGGTGTAGAGTGAGCCTCTCTTAAAAAATCCTATGTCCATCTAACGTGGTCACATTTAGCATTTTGTACTGGATCCTTATTTTCTTGGACACATTCTGAGTCATTTAAATTAAGGTAGAATGTGAAACCTGACGACATGCACGATCATAAAGAGCACGTGATTTTGAGTGTGCTTGATGAAAGTCCTCCATTTGTTTATCTAGTTCCAAAAACCTCTCCCTACCCCGCCTTGCTTACCTTTGCTCCCTGCTAAATTGTGGAAGTGACCATTACAGAACAGAGGTGCTTTGTCCGAAACCTCAGAAAGGATAAACATGGTTGACACTGGCACTCAACGGAAAGGATTTTAATTTCTGTCGGACTGTTAGATCGCAGGCAATGTAAGCGATGATGGAAAGAGGACGCAGACCTCATCCACGATCATGGTAGTCAGTGATTCTACTGCTTGCGTTCCAGATTGTTCCGGGTGTTTCCTGACTGCCATACCTGGTGTGTTGTGTCTTTCTGGGTGTCTGTGCTGGCCTTAAGCTGAAGGAGATGTTCCCCGGATTTCGCCTGGCCCTGCCGCCCAAGCGCTGGTTTAAGGATAACTACAACACAAGCTTCCTGGAGGAGAGGCAGCTGGGGCTGCAGGCATTTCTGCAGAACCTGGTGGCTCACAAAGACATCGCTAACAGGTACGTGTGTGTGCTTGCTGTAGGGGAATAAATGCCAAAAGACTTGTTTTTTGTTTGGTAACTTATGGTTAAGGTTAGGGCTGTGTAGGGGTTAAGGTTGTCATTTTTGGGATTAAGATTATACCCATGGAAATGAATGGATGGTGCCCACAAAAATGGCACCACCAAATGCCCCCCCCCCCAAGTCCGCTGCTTCCCCAGGCCCCGCAAAAATGACTGACCTTAGGCCTGTATTTGAGTGCTGCAGAATAAAGGGCATTTGGTACAGAGCGGGAGGAATGGCCTGTAATCCACACAGGGGAACTTAGCAATACTAAACCTCTTTGGACGCAAAGCCGGCTTCCATGATCTAAGTGCACGGAATCCCGGCTGTTCTCTGTGGGGCCCATGGGGTCAGACCCCAAGGACGTCGTATCCTGGTTCAGGGAGTCTGGAGTCAAGTGTAAGTGATACTGGGACAGCTAAGCTGACAGAGAGGAAATTTCAGTTAGCAGGAGGGGAGACTGAGGGTCATGTGACCGCCATGTGTCATGTGACCTGGCTGAATCATCCAAGTGAACGCCTGAACATCGAAACGTTACAAGCCTTGTAATGTTGAATGTCTCAATCTACTGGTAACACCAGAAACCATCTAAACTCATGTTGATTTTTGCAACTACTGAAATCCTTGCTCTCTCTCTGGCGTTTTTTATTTTTAATTTATCTTTTTATACTATTTTGTTCTTTATTTTGTATTACGTATTGCCTTTCAAGCGCAATCCTGGGAGCAGGTGGGAAAAGCATTTCACTACACGGATGTACAATGTAATATTCATGTATGTGGCAAATCAAGCTTGAAACGTGAACGTTGGTGAGTGGAGGCTGGGTGCTGAGGCCCTGCTTTCCCTACCCCTGGTCTTTCAGCAGTGACTCCCGTGCTGCTGTTAGCCTCCATGCTAATTGCTAGCGTCCATGCCCCTGTTTCCCATCCAGCACGGCTGTGCGGGAGTTCCTGTGCCTGGATGACCCACCAGGTCCCTTTGACAGCTTAGAAGAGAGTCGGGTAAGACTACCACCCACTACTCTGTGTTCAGTGTTCTTATACGCCAGTGTAATACATGGTGGACATCTCAGCAAAGCTCCTGTGTTCATCCTTGCAGCCTTTTGCAGCCAATATGTTTGAGGTTGTGGTGCGGAGCCATATTAAACACAGTGAATGTTGTCAAGGAGACATAGATTTGTCTTCTGCATTTGAGCCAAGTCCTTTAGCTTGGGCCTCCATGCCCCTAATCCTCAGAAAAATCTGGGGCACGATGGCTCACTTGTGGAATTTTACTCACTTGTGGAGATTGGAATTCCATCTGCTTGTACTCTGGCAGTGGTGTTGCTTCCAGGTCACAATAGGGTAGGTTGAAGAGAGCCATTCCTCCTACTTCTCACCCTCAGGCCTTCTGTGAAACCCTGGAGGAGACCAACTATCGCCTGCAAAAGGAGCTGATGGAGAAGCAGAAGGAGATCGAGGCCCTCAAGAAGGTCCTGCTTGAAAAGCAGGTACACATAGATGCTTTGGAGAAGCGGATGAGGTGAGGGTAAACATGGAAGGAGGGGGAATGGGTGTGCGTTAGCGGCAAAATGAGTGCATGTTCACAGCAGGAAGGGCATGCGTTAACTTAGTGGAGTAGTAGGCTTGCATTAATAGCATAATGGCACACGTTAGCGGAGTAGCGGGCACATATGTGCGCCACACTCAATATGGTGCACGCTGGCGCCGTGATGGGTGCATGTTAGCAGCGCAGTGGGTGTACATTAGCGCCGTGATGGGTGCATGTTAGCAGCGCAGTGGGTGTACATTAGCGCCGTGATGGGTGCGTATCGGGTGCTTTTTAGCGCTGTATTAGGCACACATTAGCGCCATGATGGACGTGCCTCAGCAGAGTAGTGGGCACACTTTAGCATTAGCGAAGTAGCTGTTGCATATTACCAGAGTAGGGGCTGTGCGTTGAGGAGCATTCGAGGGCTGTGATCCCAGAGTATGTTGTTGTGCCTTAATGAATGGAGTAGGTCTTTACCTTCCTGATCGCGTGTGCATGGATATATGCAGCACAGCCTCCCTGAGCCCGGGCAGCCTGGACAGCCCCTGCCGACTCTCGGGCGTGGGCAGCGAGAGCAGCGCTGAGGTGGACGTGGAGTGTTCGGCAGTCGAGGCCGACCAGGACATGGAGGAGCAGGAGAACAGGTACCCTGTTCGCTTCCGCTGCCCACGGTTCGAGCCAATGAGGGCCTCCAGTACCGCCCCGTCCTTGGGAAACTTCTCAGAAAATGGATTTTAATACCTTGTGGAGTTTCTGGGCTCTTAATTGGGAGTCATGCCGCGGATGATATTCCATCGTCTCCATAGCAAGTGTAAATGGCAGGTAAAGAAGATCAGGGAGCTTAGGGTTAGACGAGTCCCACTCGGTAATGGGACCGCGGAACGCTCGTAAGCCGCTTTTGCGTTAAGTCGAATCCGCTTGTTTGTGTTTCGCCCTGTCGCAGCTGCGAGGTCCAGTTGCCTGGGAAGGAACATTCAGCCTGCTGGTGCGGACCACCCCCAGGAAGTTCCCCCCCGGTCCTGCAGGTGGAGTCGATGCTGGAGGTGCAGCTGGAACACTGACGGTTCTGCCGGCCTGTGGCCTGCCGTCTTCTCCCACCCTTGCGCCATGGTCTCTCCTGCTATCTCTCCCATTCTGTGGAAACGATCCTCTGATTTCCTTCGAAGTTCTAGTTCCAGGGAACATCCCATTGCATGGAAGAAGAGGTCGACTGCTCGGCCCTGGCATGGCGCCCCTGGTACCTGCTGTTCTCCTCAGCAAGCAGCTCTCTCTGCTCGACAGTCCCAGGGAACGTCCCCCTGTCCGTTCGGATTTCATCACTCACTCTCCTGGAAGAAGCCGGATGTTCCCTCACAGTTGTGTCCTCCAGCGGAGATGTTTAAGGATCCAGACCTTCTCTGTGACCCGATCTGGAAGGCAGAAGAACCGCTCTGCTTGTTTGAAAAGCCACAGTGGGAGAGACGTTATCTCCATTAAACTGGGCCGTTTCCCCCATGCGGGGCAGCAGGAGCTGGGCCTGGCTTTTAAGCTGTATCACTTTCTCGTTCTGGGGACTGGCTTCCTCGGAGCTGCTCTCATGCTGCTGTTACAGGGACACAGGGCTCCATTTTCTCACCGGCACTGCACAGAATCTCGGTGTGCGTTACTTTCCGTGGATGTTTTACGTTTAATATGGCTGCTCCCACTTTATAAACAGTGCGCTAAAAAAAGGCCGACGGGAGGTCACGTGCAATATGCCGGGTGCATGCATTTCCCAGTGGTGCCACTAGGTGGTGTCTTGGCACAGTGGCACACTGCCACTGACCAGCTTAGAGAGAACTGCTACCAATCATCTTTCCGTCTTGAGTTTAAATCACAGCCAAGCCAGTGCACAGCACTTTGTGTCATCAGCTGAAGAGTAGGTTTGATCTGGAATATCTGTCAATTTTTTTTATGGATTTTTTTGGGGGATGTTTACTTTTTGGGACATTGTGTGAATGTTTTCCTACTTATCGAGGTGACACATCAGTGAAGGTGACCCCTTAAACACACTACGAGACCCCTTCTTAGCATACAACCTCCAGCGACCCTCCTTTGCATCATATGACTTTGCTTGTGGTCCCCTTGAGTTCCATACTCTGGAGGTTTTGCAGTCTGCTTTGGGTTTTACAGTCATAACTGGAAAAGTTTCTTTTTTTTCCCCATTTTAAAACACTCCGAACTGTGGGCTCATTCTTGGGTGTTGAGTGAAATGCCTCCCTGTGTTTAAGACTTCCCCCACGGTACATGTGCATCAGCTGCTGCCTGTGAATTCATTGCTGCTTCGGCTGGATCCAGGCCCTTCGGTAGCCTTTGTGGCATACATTCGGTCTGTGTCCCGCTTCTCAAAATCTTGACCTGCAAAATGAGGTGGCTCTTTAATGAAGTGCCTTGACTGTCTTGTCTGTTTATAAATCGCCACCTCGTAACACGTTTGCCGAATCTGCCGCCCCCTGTGCCTGGCTCATGTTTTTCCTGGTTTGGCCATGACCTTTTCCCAGTGACCCTTTGACCCCTCCCTGCTTCTTGCCCTGCTTCTTTTCCTTGAGTTGACTTTCTGATAGTAACTAAGCCGTAGTTTGTATTCCAGACATGCGGGGGGGGGGCTTAAAATCTGACTGTATGAGCCAAACCTGGATACATTTCCATGCCACAAAATGAATAGCTGAGGTCTGTTGTGTCGAATTCATTGGAAGGAGGAAAATATGTGAGATGTGTTTTTTAATACCGCAACTCCATTGTGGAGCTGCTGATTTATTTTTAAACAACTTGTCATGCATCATAGTGCCTTTGAACCCGTTTTCCCAAACACTCCCTTCTGGTTGAACTTCGTCATCCTTATGTTTTCCGCCATGCATGAAAAGGGGCCCACCGAAGTCAGTGTGCCTTGTCTGACAGTTGGGGGTGCTGCGACAGCCTGACGGACTCTCTGAACGGAGTCTCAGTGTGTTATGCTGTCTCCTGAACACGCCTCAAGGTTAGCTTAGGAACGATACGGTGAGAGAGTGTGTGGGTGTAATGTTGTTTGGGGAACACGGTGTACTGTAATGCTGTTTTATTTTAACTTCCTCAGGATAAACGATCAATGGGCATATCTCTCGGGGTAATAAATGAACGCAGAAGGAAAATGTTTAGGGTGTTTTTTTTTTCCCAATTTAACATGGACACAGTGTGATGTTCGTCCAGATGAGTTGGTAAAACAACAAATTCTCACTGACTGCAATGTGAACAGAAGCAAACACGTGTTGCAGCATGTCTCCCCCTAGGTGGTACTATGCCTAACGATCTGTCCACCTGCTCAGCTGAAACTTAATCTTCAACACACACAGTGCAAATAATATTTTAAACCAAAACAAGGGACCATTTAAGGGAGCTTGTCTCTGCTTCTCAGACAGCTTAGACAACATTCGGAGGCAAGATCCAGTTAAACACGCAGCCCCTGGACCAGTTGATGGGTGATCTCATGCTCCCAAGGAGATCCTGCTGATCATTAGAATGAAGCTCTTTCAGGATTTCTTCAAAGGCAGATTTAGTCCCACAAGAGAGATAGCGAGCGATCAGTCCAGTACGTTGAAATACTTTAATGAAGCATCGGGTCTGTGAACTTGTTTCATTTACCTTTATTTATCTGGCGTTTGTCCAAAGTGACGTTCAGCAGAAGCGCATCTCAACTCTATGCTGCTACCACGTTATGAAACGCGCTGCTTTTTGTCTGACTTGATTATGTCAGAGTCGTCTTTGTACACACACAAATCTCAATACACATCAAAAATAAACATTACACGGTAGTGTATGTGGTGTCTCTCATCTCTCAGACTGGGAGGAAGCAGGCTCTGTGTTCCTGATCTGTAGCAAAAACGGAAAATGGCTCATTTTCAGTTTAATCCATTTAGGAAGTGATGGTTGACAGATACTAGCCTAGGCTGTGAATTCTAATACATCCATTCATTCATCTTTCATATCCACTTTGACAACGGGCCTGGGGCCTACCCCAGGAAGCACAATGCCCTATCGATTCACACCATATTTCAGCCACCATGTTCAGCAAACGCCCTTGGGAGGAACAGGGCAAACACCTTTGATGGGACATCAGCTCCTATCAAGCCTCTAATTCAGGACAGCTGACCTACTGTGCCATTTCTACTAGAGAAACGGATAAAGTGAAGTAATGAAATGGGACAACGCAAATAGCTGCAAAAGCGGTCCTACATGTGGCACTGCTCATAAGACAGGGGAGATCATTGGGAGGAGTGTGTCATACATTGCAAGTCATTAGTGACAATGGAAATTCTTCTGAGGACCAAAGAGGAAGAATGCAGGCGGATGTCAGCTGACCCCAGAGAGGGGGACATCCCCTCATTTAAAGGTGGAGAGATCGGGTGCGGGGCAGAAGGCAGCTGGGGACCGTGGGCAGGATGTCTGTGTGTCCGGAGCTCAGCTTCAATGCCCAGCACGGCTACCTAGAGGGGCTGGTTCGTGGCTTCCGAGCGGGCATCCTGAAGCGGGAAGACTACGCCAGCCTGGCACAGTGCGAGACTCTGGAGGGTAAGAGCAAAGCGCCGACATTGCACCACCCGGGGCAGCATGTCACTGCCCATTCAGCCCTGCCAGGGTCCTGCTTTCTGACAGGTTATTTATCTGCTCCGTTGGCCGCCCCACTCCGATCCCTGGGGTCTGCTGGTGCCCCAAGGGGGGAGCCAAATTCAAGCCGTCCGAGAAGCAGAGGTGGAAAGTTTCAGTTTAGAAAGTACAAATCCAGACCAGGATTTTGTTTCAACCAACCAGGTGAGTATAAAGGGTCACAGTCACAGAGTAGGTACTTAACTGGTTGGTTGAAACAAAATCTTGTTTCAAAATTTGTACTTTCTGGACCCGAACTTTCCACCTCTGCCTAGAAGCAGTGCACTTTGCCCGGAAAAAAAATGGTAATGTGGGAGATTCTGTCCAGGCGCTTTTCTCAAAAAAGAAGAGGGAAGTGGAACCTGTGACAGATGAGTCAGTCAGTCGGATCCTCTAACACGGCCAGCCGATATAAATAATGAAAGCCACGATTTTGTTGTTATAGGGGACCGCTTGCCATTAAAGAGCATCATGCATTAAGCTCACCTTCCAACTGAAGAAGTGTTTATAGATATATGTTATTCCCCACTTCGTTTACATTTGAAAATTATTTACAAGTTTTTGCTTAAAAAAAAATTAATGATCAGTCTATTTTCCCCTCATATTTCATGTAATTACATATATCCAGATCTGAAGGTGCACCTCCAGACCACAGACTACGGGAAGTTTCTGGCCAACGAGAGCGAGGATCTGACGGTGTCATCGATCGACAACCGGATGAAGGAGAAGCTGCAGGCAGAGTTCAGCTACCTGCGCTGCCACGCTGTGCGGCCGCTCTCCACCTTCCTGGACTACATCACGTGAGGGAGGGGGGAGGGGGGGATGGGCACGTCACTAACACTGGCACCACATCATATGAATACAGAGTAGGTGCAAGTCCCTAAGGGGGGGACGTGCTGGGACAGGGCGATCACATCACCACCACCACCTGGATTTATGGATGCTCTTAGCAGACTATGCTCTGTTCCAGTAAACACGCCCTCTCTGACTTCCTGTTCCTTCCCTGTTCCAGTGAACACGCCCTGTCTGCCTTCCTGTTCCTTCCCTGTTCCAGTTAACACGCCCTCTCTGCCTTCCTGTTCCTTCCCTGTTCCAGTAAACACGCCCTCTCTGCCTTCCTGTTCCTTCCCTGCTCCAGTAAACACGCCCTCTCTGCCTTCCTGTTCCTTCCCTGTTCCAGTAAACATGCCCTCTCTGCCTTCCTGTTCCTTCCCTGTTCCAGTAAACACGCCCTCTCTGCCTTCCTGTTCCTTCCCTGTTCCCTTTTGTTTCCTCTCCTCTCTTTGTCCCCCCATCTCTATTCCTATCCTGTCCCCCCATCCAACCGCCACACGGCCCTGTTTTCCTTCCGGCATCACCCCGACACCCCCACACGTCCGTGCTGCTGTCTGAGCTGCTGTAACTCAGTGCCACCCATCAGACATATTTACGAGTGCATGACCAAGCGTGTACTTGAGTCATTTATGAAAGCGGTTCACTTGCAAGCGTTACGCCGTGATGTGAAGTTCACATGAATTCCTGCTGATGGGAAAAGCTCTCTTACCATAAATGACACAGCCCCCCTCCCCTACCACCACCCTTTCAGCTACAGCTACATGATCGACAACGTGATCCTGCTTCTCATCGGGACCCTGCGGCAGCGGCCCGTGTCCGAGCTGTTGCCACGGTGCCACCCCCTGGGCAAGTTCGACCAGATGGGGGCGGTCGGCATTGCCCAGAGCCCAACGGAGCTGTACAATGCCATCCTGGTGGACACACCCCTGGGTAACACTCAGCTTCTGCTTTCTGCTCCCTCTGGGATGTTTGCCCCAAGCTGGTCTCGATAGCAGAGTAGATAGCATGCTGCTTAAGGTTACAGACCTCGAACCAGAAGGTTAGCAGTTCAAGATCCCCTCTATCATACCCTACAGTTGCAGAGTTGAACATCAAGGAATAGGACAGTCAGTAGTGCAGCAGTCCCCTGGGCTACTCTAATAACACATATGTTTGTATAAATAGCCAAAAACTCTGCCAGTCAAGCAGCAACATTATAGCATTTCATCATAACTGAGGTGTCGATTGAATCCCAGCTCTAATTATAACTGCCTTAATGTCCCTCGATTCCTTTTATTTTTGTATGATAACAGTTTGTCCCTTAAATAAATTGCGTGATAAATTAGATTTGGGGATAAAAAGTGGGGTTTAAAAAGTGCATAGTCTAATAAAAGTAGGTGAATGAGTATCTTAATTTAATCCTGATTAAGTTACTTTCATTAGTATTAATCTGTGCTATCACCTGAGGTTAAGGTAAGACATTTTATATTCTGTTCACAAAAATACATCCTCAGCTCAAAACAAATCTGATTGATGAAGAAGTTGGCTGGAACTTGGGCTGCAGTCTTTGATGCTTGTATGAAATAGACCAAAGTGGACATTACCACTGGCATGTTGTACAGCCTTCGGTTCCACGGGGTATCCTAACGCCGCTGTGGAAACTGAACTCTCAAAAAGCCTGCTGATCAATGTTCTACAGCACTGCAGCTGGAAGTCCAGGTAGCTGGTATGTGAAGTTTCAGTAGGTTGTTGCGTGAGATCTTGGGTGAGATCAAGTCTGTATTCTGTGTTTTTCCCCCCAATACCAGCTGAGTTTTTCCAGGACTCACTGTCTGAAATGGACCTGGATGAAATGAATGCTGAGATCTTGAGGAACAAATTGTACAAGGTATGGAACCGGAAGAAACTTGAGCTGGATGGAGCAGGATGGAATCATTTCATCAGGGTTTAATTTGGGGTTCTGCAGTTTAAAGCATCACCGTTACACCTGAGATGCATACTGTATTCACATATATCCTGAAATGTTCAGGGATTCAAAAAGAATTTGTAGAATTAGATTATGCCGTATATGCAGGTGTTTTCTGCTTTTAAATCTCTAATTCCTAAAGATTTCATGGTGTTCTGGAAGCATCCTTGTTCGGCGACCGTTGTTTCTTAGAGATATCCCGCCTATACCTCTATGATCCATGATCAGCAGCTCTCGCTGAGTTTGTATTTGAGAATGTGACCTCTGACCTCTGACCTCTGCCCCAAGCTCCCCGGCTTAAAGTTTACACACACACGTTTTCACCATAAAGTCGAAGGTGGAGTTGGCGTCCTGGGTCACGAACCACAGCACTGGTCATGCAGGAGAGCACGAGCTGTATTTCACATTTCAGTGAATTTTCATTAGTGTAATTAATTATTTGCAAAAATTTGCATAGAATAAAAGCACATGTCTCGCATATTTATGGAATTTAATGCTGCTTGTAGGATGCTGTCACCAAGCATCACAATCCTGGCAGGCATTTTTATTCCTAAATAAAATGTTTTTAGGCTTATATAGAATCCTTTCACAAGTTTTGCAAAGAAGAAGGTGGATCTACAGAGGAGATGATGTGCCCCATCCTAGAGGTGAGATTGCAGGCTTCTTTGTTTTCTGATGTCGTCTCTTTATGTATTTTTGCTTTGATTTGTCACTGTGTTTATTTGGATCTTTTCTGCCTTCATTTTGATTCTAAGCCCCCAAAATCTAACATAAATCAGTAAGCTCATCCCCACCAAGTCAATTTTTCCAGAAGTTTATGTCCTCAAAACGTATCCTCACAAAGACAGTGATACAAAGACCCGTATGCATATGTGGCAGTTTGAGGCCGACCGCCGTGCCTTCATCATCACCGTGAATTCCTTCGGCACGGACCTGACTCAGGACCAGAGGAGCCAGCTGTTTCCCAGCTGTGGCAGGCTGCACCCGGAGGGGCTCCACCTGCTGGCTGAAGCTGAGGACTACGAGCAGGTCAAAGTGGTGGCGGATTGTTACTGCGTGAGTCTCTTCAGCCACTGCGGAGGGCACTGCGGGGGAGGGAAATAGTATGCAACGGCCTGAGGGATGACGGCCTAGCACACCGCAGCTGTCACGAGCAGATCGGCCTGATAAACACTCGTTTGTGGGAGGTGGGCCGTTAGTGGTTAGCTGCAAGGAGACTGCAGCCCTGAGCACCCATGTATGCCAAAGCCTTAAAGGGAAGATTAATTACCAAACTGAGCATATAGCTGTCCGATACTCCAGCACTAAAGCTGTGTAGGTGTGCAGCTTGTACTCGCTTTAGTCATGTGGAACGTCCCTTTAATTTCTTTACGCTGTTAGTTTAGCAGGTCTTTAGAAAAAGGAAAAACGGGGGACCCCGTTACAGTAGGACACAAAAACTAACTTCTCTGAAAGTACATTTTTGGGGAAACAGCTTCTTGTTTTGGGTCCCCCCAGAGGACGTACCTACGCTGGCTGGGAACAGAGAAGATCAAATTCACGCTGTGAATATACCATCTTTCAGTGTTCTCTTTTTCCATTAGGAATACAAGCTGATCTTTGAAGGGTCAGTGCAGGGATCCGGCGACAAAACACTGGAGGACAGATTCTTTGAACACGAGGTGAGTTTGTTGCATTTATAGATTTATGTGGCATGTTTTGATGGAGCCTGACTATAACTTACTGTAGAGGTCAGATGCTTGATCGCGAGCTGCAGTTAGGATAATCTGAAAGACACAAGTTGCTTTCTTGATCTTCCAGGTGAAACTTAACACTCTGGCTTTCCTGGACCAGTTCCACTTTGGGGTTTTCTACGCCTACGTGAAACTGAAAGAACAGGAGAGCAGGAACATCGTGTGGATCGCAGAGTGCATCGCACAGCGGCACCGATCCAAGATAGAGAATTACATCCCCATTTTCTAAGGGGGTGGCTACAGTGCAAAACAAAAACAACATCAGATGAGTTCTTTGTTCAATCAGAGACCGGCATGAGGACGGTCAAGGGTGTTTTTGTTCGAAGCGGATTCTCCTGATGGTAATCTGAATGGAATCAGTTCAGTTATTCTGAGAATGTTAATGAGAGCATTCAAGGGACACTTTCATGACCAAAACATTGATCTGTATTTGGCAAAAGGAAATTAGATGAGTCCTTTAAGTTCTACTCTGACACCACAGCAGTTGCTGAATTTTATATTATATAAAAACGTTTTTTTTCCCCCTATGATTATATGTATGATTCCATTATAATCAAAGTATCAAAATAATCCATACAATTAAGCAGTCTAATAGAATGTGGTGTCACATTCTATTAGACTGAGGTCTGATTTTTGGAAACATTGCTGAAAAACCTTGTTCTAAATATTGCTGGTAAACTCGGTTCCACCTCAAAACACATATACCAACACAGAACTTAGAGTATAGTTATTTACTGAACCGTCCGGCATTTATTAATAAAGCAATAAATAAAAATATATATTTATTGTGAGGCAAACCCATTTATACAGTTTTTCAAGTGTAGGAATGCTGTGATTGGTCGAACTAACGGCTTCGAAGAATAATACAAGTTATTTTCCAGACAACACCCAAAGACTCAGAAAGAAAATCGGGTAAATGACTAAACTTGAGCTTTAACTCATGTGCTTTAGAAATGTTCTGTATCTAAAAGGCGGTCAAAACAACACGCAATCCGGACTATTTCACCCCCCATCCTGCTATTATTTTTAGTCGCGCAGGCAATGCGATCCGAGCTCGTGCAGGGACGCGCGCGGGAGCCGGCCGGTCGGGCACGGGCACGCGGACGGGCGCGGGGACGCGGGCGCGGGCGCGTCTGTTCCGCAGCCCGCCCGTGGCAAGAGGAGCGCGGTCGTGGTCGGACGCGCAGTTAGAGAGTCGCGGCTCCGGGCGGCCGACGGAGAGACAGCCGCTGCTGTGGAGACGAGCGTCGCACAGAGCCGGGCGGGGAGCTGCGGCCGAGGTGAGCGGCGATACGGCGCCTGCGTGTCGGTGGTCTGCGCCCAGCGGCGCCGCTGCTGTGTCCTCAGAAAGATGGCGGACGCCGGCTAGCGGACGGCGGCCTCGTCTGGCGACGCCAGGGGTGCCAGGGTGCGAGGACCGGGTTTCGGTGGGGGGGTGGTGCGGTAAACGGGACGTTTTCCGGGGGGGGGGCCAAAGACGGTCCGGCTTAGCAGGATGACAACTGCGGGAAACGCGGTGGCTGCGGGGAGGCGACTAGGCGGCTAAAGCCTTAGTAGTGACGGGACGCTCCGGGGTGCGGAGAGAAGGCAGACGGCGTAGGGGGCCGATTAAGGGGACATGGAGGGATAGAAATGAAACAAGGACAGGAGAACGGGGACAGCATATACATATCCGCACAGAAAGGCACGGGGAGGACATCGGACAACATTATACACAAGCTGGGAGACAGAGTGTCTGTGTGCTTACAGTGTGTATATATATGCATACAGCCATGGAGAGACAGCAGATATCGGAGGGGTATACACAAGGAGGACATGCGGGGACAGAAATTAAAGGAGGACACGAGAGCGGGGACAACATGTTTAAATATACAGACATGCATGGCGGGAGAGAAATGAAACGGACAGGAGACAGGGAATAGCATGTATACTGTATATGTGTGTGTGTGTGTGTGTGTGTGTGTGTGTGTGTGT
>JAODKC010000082.1:7257583-7274601 GCA_026777985.1 Mormyrops attenuatus
CAGCAAGAACTCAGTGCTAAAGTGAAATCCGGGTCCTTTTAACTGAAATGGTAATTTACAATTCCTGTCCTAGCTCAAAGTGTCCTCCATGACATGGATTATCTGGTCACCCTATTTTTATTCAAAGCACATGGTGTGGAATATTTCTGATTTTACCTTTACCTTCACCCCATGTCAAACAATTTTTTACAGTTGGGCAGACTGTCCATGTGCCTGAGCAGTGTCACTAGGAACTGCATGGTTTTGCAGACAGAACACTATGAATGAGACTTCACGTGGTTCAGCAAATTAATTTGATCCTACTATTTTGTGAGTTTATGAAATGCCTCATGTCACGCCCTGCATTCCTTTTCCCTTGTTCTCTCTGTTGTGTGGCTCTAATGAGCCACACCTGTTAGCTGTTTAATCTTGCCTCTCATTACAAGCCTTTTGTGAATCACCGCAGGTGCCTCTCGTTTGCTCCCTCATCAGTGATATATATAGTGCCTCCCTGTTTCGAGCTCCCCAGTCCAGTTGTTGATGTTGCTGCCTGTGCTCCCCAGTTTGCCCTGTGCCCTCACCTGATCCTCTGTACCCTGTTTTGACCCCTTGTGGTCCGGTTTCCTTTTGCCCTGACCTGTAATTTCAGTTAATAAAGCCCCCTTTGGTTTTCCTCCCACCTACCTTCGCCTCTGTCCTTGCCCATGATGTGACACCTCAAATGTTAGATTTTTTGAATTGCTTACACACTAAACCTGATATTCTGAACAAAACTGTCCAAGGTTAAAACTTAGTTATCAAATCAATCACTTTTTTTTGCAAAACTGTTCACACATTTCTTAACTTGAGAAGTGAGAGTCACATGAACATAGAAAATGTGCCGGATGAGAGTTCAAGTACCATTCTTGCATTAATCTTTTGTACTACTGGATGTTAGACTGCTGTGCATCTGTAATAACAGCAGTGCCCAATGTGGAGCCCCCAGAAAACAGCCCCAGATGAGCAAGAATGGTGAGTTGAATTTCGATGTCAAGGTACAAATGGGTCATGCAGAGGACTCTACCCGCATCTATCAGCAAGGGAGAGTGTTTTCTGTGATGTAGACGAAGTTCTCTGTTCTGACCCAGCCCTGAGGCATGATGAGGCAGAAGGTTCTATTCTTCCTTTGTCTATATACCATTTTCTGTAATATAGCTCTCATTTGAATTTTTTACTTTCTCCTTCGACCTTTGCAGTAACTTACATTACATATTGTTTCACATATAGTTGTATGCAAATATTTTTCTAAACAAAAAAATAGGCTTTACTCTAGTCTTCAGGTGTAGTTGGTTTCTAATATTGCAACTCAGAAAACACTTTCCACAGCAGACATTTTACCTATAGATGCCTAGAACCATTTTATCTGGCAATATTTTAGTTTCTTGCTGTATGTGTAATGAATGCTGAGAAGTGTTTATATTTTGATTGGCTTTGTGTGTGATCTGAATGCAGTGTTTGGTTTGAGCAAAAACAAAGTGAGTCCAGGCATGTCACAGGCTTTGTGTTTCAGGTTCTGAGAAAACTGTGAATAGTTTCAGGAAATGTGTCTTAGCAACTGTGAATTAATATAACTTAACAGATCAACGTCAGATAAATTGCCTGAGGGTGGGCTGCAGTGTGATTGTATTTTGCTTTTAGAAAAATTATACATAATAAAACATTTAAAAATATCAGTTTCTGTCTATAACTAAAGCACTCAGGAGGTACAGATTTTTGTACTGGAAGAAAGCTGGAATCGCAGACTACACGAGTGTACATGACAATGAAATAAAATATGGTAGACATGCATTATGGAAACATACGGACCCCGGGAGGGGACATGGGAGGAAAAAAAAAGATAAACATTTGCGAGATCTCGCAAAACATTAATAACTGTGCTGTGTCCGTTTGAAATACAAAAGATGTTGGCCTATTTATCAACTAATAATTATAAACATAACGATATACAGACATGTCCAGTTAAGTGTACTTTAAGCATTAAACTTTGGGGGACAATGCACACCATGTAGCTTTCATATTATGTGTTCTTAGACGCATTTATTTATTAATAATTGCACTACGTCCATTCACTGTCAGTGACTGTAAGAAAGTCAGCTGGGCTATTGATCATAAAGTGCACACACCACCATCGAAATATTCATAAAAAATTTGACCCTACATAACCTTGAAATATGGGTGGTGTTCGCTTTTGTTGAAAGATATGGCAGCCGGAAAACTGAATAAAGTTAATTTTACCGCGGTGCAAGAGTTAAGGTTTAAACCCGAACCCACTTCCGTGTATGCCTCCCTGATATTCTCGATTGATGATGTATACATGCTCGGTAAAGTCAGCTTTATATGGAGTTTTCCGGCTGTAATATCTTTCAATGTGTTTATATATATATATATTTCAATGTTTGTGTGCGCACTTAATGTTCAACAGCCCGTCTCTCTTGCTTAAAGTCACTGGCGGTGAATTAGTATAAATAAATTAGTTTAAAAACACATAATATGAATGCATATGGTAGTATGCATGGTCCCCCATAGTTTAATTAATGCGTGAAGCACACCTAACAGGACACGTCTGTATCACTTAGATTTATACTTATTAGTCGATAAATAGGCCAAAATTCCATCTTTTGTATTTCAAATGGACACAGCACAGTTATTAATGTTTTGCGAGATCTCGCAAATGTTTCTTTCTTTTTTTTCCTCCCATGTCCCCTCCCGTGCTCCGTAGTAACATAAGATGGAAAAAGTACCTTGTTTAACTTGATGAAGTAGTCTAAGCCAGCTTCCAAAGGATTGGTATCACAGTTCATCTGGTTTAGAGAGCATAAAAAGCTATTTCAGCGGCCAATTCTCTGAAAAGGTTTTGTGTACAGTAAAAACACTCAAAGCATCACGCACTACCTACTCAGATGGCTGATAACACCAGATCATAGACAATTCAATGTAATCAAAATAATGAAGATCGGGTACAAATGCTGATGATTTATTTTCACTTTATTAGAGCTCCCCCTAGGTTAAACACTCTGGCACTAAGCCTTAACCAGGCATAAGCCATCAGAGTTCAGACCCGGTCTTCCTTATACTAAAAAGATTTTATACCATAATTAGATTTTTCTACAATACTGTTGTTATACTATCAAGGAAGGACACTTTAGGAAACCGGCCTGTAGACAGCCATACAGGAAACGAGTTTGACTAGATTAATTTCCTGGATAAGGCTCAGACTTGGCTCCTGAATGGCTTTGTGGATTTGGACCTCCCCTCACCTCTGCTCCCCAGGCCCTGAAGCCTTTCTCCAGTCTCAGTGAGGTCATAGCGTAGGTCCCAAAGTTGTCGATGCCCTCGTCCCTTCCAGCCTGCATCAGGGCCTGGTACACAGCGGCTGTGTGCTTGCTGTCCTGGTATAGCTCCCAGCCCAGCTCTCCTGAAGCATGCACACACAGCACAGGCAGTGTCTGACCAGTATATTATATCAAAGAAATATTAGGGAAACATTTTTCAGAATCAGCTTTATTCGCCGAGTGTGTTGGGGCAGACAAGGAATTTGCTTCCGGCAGCTTGAGACTCCCTAGTACACAGACAATAAATGACACAATACAAACAATAAATTACACTATACAAGAAATAAAATTTGAATTGAATTGAACTGATTTTTGCTTCTGAACTAAATTTGCTTAGTTCTGCATGAAAAGTTGGAGCAAATATCTTCCTGTATCCTCATTTTATATATATACACACATTTTTGTATTCTCAATATATATATATATACTATATATATATATATATACACACACACACACACACACACACACACACACAGTGTGTTGGCCAAAATTATTAGAACACCTGACAGATCTGGAAATATTGACCTTTTTTGTTTTAATGTTCATGAAATATGCAGATGGTTGCGTTGAGCACACCAAATGTCAGATGTTTTTATCCACTTTTAACTTTAATATCTGGTATGTCCACCTTTTGCAGCAATTGCAGCAGCACATCTCTCTGGCATAGTGCCAATATATTTCCTGAGAACTTCAGCACTAATGTTATTCTATTTCTTCTGCAACTAAAGTCAAAGGCTTTCCTTTGAATGTACAATAGATCTGTCCAGTTTATTTTCCAACTCGCCCCAGATTTGCTTGATGGGGCTGAGGGCTGGACTTTGAGGGGGCCAGTCCATCAGTTTCAATGTTCCAACAGATTCCTTCTGTCGCAGGTAATTGCAGCAATAGTTAGAAGAATGTTTAGGGTCATTGTCCTCTTGGAAAATAAATCCAGGCCCAATAAGACAACTCAAAGATGGTATTCCGTGCCTCACCAGAATGTTGTGGTATACTTTCTTATCCATGACACCATCAATTTTCCTCCTTGTCCGTTTATTGTGTTCTTTTGCAAATTTCAGGCATTTAACTCTATTTTTGTCTCTCAGTAATGGTTTCTTTGCTGCTATTCTGCCAACAAGTCCTTCTTCTCCCAGTCTCTGACGCAGTTCTTGAAGACACTGTTGCACCATTAGTCATTGTGGTGTTGATCTCGTTACACAGTTCTCTTGAGGGCTTTCTTCGGTCCTTAAGACTGAGAATTTTGAGATGCTTCACTTGTCTGTCTGAAAGTTTCTTTTTCCTATCTTACCCCTTTCGTTTCTGGTGTGAATTGGTGGCATCATGGCGGTCTAAAGTGTACTTCACAGTGCTTGGACTGTATCTCAGGTCCTAGGCTATGCGGCGGTAACTCCAGCCAGCATCAAAAAGGGCCTTTATTCGAACCCGTTGCTCACTCGTTACCTCCTTCTTCACCTTAGCCATGTTCAAAGACGAGCAACATGTGCTTCAGGACTACTTCTAGAGGCTTTGGATTTATACCAATTGGTGGTGTGGCCTCAGTGACAAACCCTGATGTTTCCAATCACTTAATGAGCAGGACGGATCGTGTACATTCAAAACAATCACACAGCTGTGCCCTAAGACTCTTGCGTCGCCGTCTATTTAACCATGATCACACCTGACAGTGATTACACAAGTAATTTAGCTTCTTCTGTGAAGGAACATGATTGTGTGACATTGACAGTGAAATAGGCCTGGCTTGTTTTTTGTAAGGAGCATGAGGGTAATGATAACTTTGTCGATATTTAATTCGTTTTATGGGTATTTTAATGGGCAATTCAACAAAAACAACTGAAACCTCTTAAATATGTCAAGTGTTCTAATAATTTTGGCCGCCACTGTATATATAATGTGAATACATATATAATGTGTATATACACACACACACAGTTCTGTGCAAAACTCTTAGGCTGTCAAAATAATTGTTTAAAGCTATTTATCTGGGTAGTACGCATACTTTGGCTCAGAACAAAAAGCACAATTTTACATTTGAATATATGCAAATTAAGAATGCCAGAATAAAAACTAGTAAGAATTCCTTCTGTTCTCCAAAAAGTTGCCAATATCTTGTTGGATGGCTAGATGAACACAGAACACCGCTTCAGTTCCCAAACCTCTCCTCAGGGGGCACCCCCAGCCATTCCATGTTTGTTAAATTTCACCACCAGCTCACTTAACTAAATGATTTAATTAGTTCAAAAAGTCAATGGGCATTGATTAGTTATATGAGGTATGCTAGTGATTCATGGGTGTATTGGATGGTTGCTTCAAATAATGGGGTGATTTTAGCAGAGGTCTTGAAATGGCTAAGCTAACACACTTTGACAGGCACAATATCACAGTTTTACACCAACATGAAGGTCATTTAAACAGAATTTTCTTTGACTGCCTAAGACTTTAGCACAGTACTGTACATATAATGCGAATGACTGTAGGAATATTTTTACAAAAAAAACTATACAATAATCCATTTCACTGAATCTAAATTGAAACACAGCACATTTGTCAATATGTTAAATTTTTTTAAATTTACTGCAAATTTCAAACTTTATTGGAGCATTATTTTATGATATACTATGCCAAGGACCTACAGAAGGAGACCTTCTGGGACTTAAACCAACAACATTCAGGTTACGATTCCATGTTCTGAATCATGTTTTTGATGGCTGTGCTTCAGATTTGAGGGATTCATTGCTGAGTAACATTAATGGTGCTGCGTCCCCCTTCATGCACAGATAACATCCTACCTGTATAAGAGATTCTTATAGCTCTCAGCGGAATTCCAGCCACTCTGATGGACTTGCAGTGAAGGAACTTAAAGCTGGAGTCACTCATATCCTCATCTGTCAGTTTCTGTAGGACAGTCCTAGACTTGGGTCCCGCTATGCCGAGCACCCCCATGTCCTCCGTCACATTGGTAATGTCCACATCGTAGCCACCATCCTCTGCCTCCTTTTCAATCCATCTGCAAGGTGACAACAGATCAAACATGTCTGACTGCGTTTTTATAAAATGCCTGAAATGTGACTTCTAGCCAGTAGAGGGCAATGTACAACACGACCAGCCCGGATTTTACTGAAAACCTTTAGAGAATGAAGATTAATAATCAATTGCTACAAAGGCAGAAGCAGAGCAATATCAAAACGCAGCTGTCGAGAAGGGCTTGAATCCCATGCATAATGTGAACTTGGATTACCACACACCCAGCAAAGAGGGTTAGAGATAAGTGAATGAAAGAGTTACGTATTTGGATAGCCTGGGAGAGCATGCATTTGCTTTACCTTCTCTTAGTGTGTGTATCCTTATCAGTTTATGTTGCATTAAAACTACTGACCCTGGTCTTGTTCACATTCAGTTCCAACAGTTTTATCCATTTGTGCAGCTGGGCCTAGGTATTCAGCCAAAGTAATGCAGGGTACACACCATTATCAAGGCAGGGACTTAAAAACTCTACCATACCTAATTTCCCAAGACCCAAATATAACTGCACCTCGTACTGAAGTAGTTCACATTAGGCATTTTGCTCACAGGGACCACTGCAGAGTCCCTCTGGAAGTTAAATCATCAACTTTCACATACGTGTGCAGGTCCTATCCTGCCACCTCCTGGCTTGAAGCCAAAACTACAGGAGCACATGAGAATGGGTGTAAGTAATGTTTGTGGCGTTTAACTATTTATTGGTTTACCTCTGCATATTTTTTGGACAGATTCTGAGACTGACCTTAAGTCATGCAGCTCTGACCCAGAGCCAGTGATCAAAAGGAACTCTCCTTCGGTAAGCTGTGTTATCGTCACTTCAGCATAGACCTTCCCTGTGGGGGTCAGCATGTGACTGATGTTGGTCATGCCCACCTGAAACAAAGGAGGACAAAGGAGGTCTTCACCCAAAGCTTCAGCAGAAGGCAAGGCCGTGAAGAATCTTAAGTATTGTTTCACCTTTATTTGGCACCTGGGTTTCACAAATCATCACCCATAACCATTTATCATGTACGGGATTGTTGTAACCAATCCCAAGGCATAGGAGAGGGAATGGCTTGGATGGGATCACTCACACACACACACACACACACACACGAAAGTGCAAACTCCACACACACAGATCAAAAGTGAGGTCTGAACTCCTAACCCTGCTTCCCTGAGGCTACGGTGGTAACCACCTGACTTTTATATTAATTAAAATGATGTATTGTCAAATTATGTAAATTAATTTATGCAATTTTCTTCCCCACCGCAGCCCGCCTTATCAATATGGCCAAGAACATTTGCTCAAATATCATTTCCTCATCCTAGTATAAGCATGCACTTTCTTAACTTAAATATGTATATATTTCCACTCCCATATCATATTTCACATTCTCCTATCTATTTATATTAGTACCTGTATATACTCCTTTGTGTGTGTGTGTGTGTGTGTGTGTGTGTGTGTGTGTGTGTATATATATATATATATATATATATATATATATACAGTCATGCAGACAGCAGATATCAGGGGGCTGTACTCAGTGGGACACAGCAGATATACAGGGACAGACAGGGATGGAGAATGTATAAATAAACAGAAGTGAGAGCATTTATATATATGCACATATACACTGACAGGCTGTGTGTGTGTGTGTGTGTGTGTATATATGGAAGAGCACATATACTTATAAATGGACATCCTTTAATTTTTCATTTTAATTGACCTATTTGTCTCTTTTGCTGGGCTTTCTGGGTTTTGGGGGTTGCTGGAAGGAGACTTTAAACACCTATGCTTCTGAACAAATGACAGTCTCTGATTCGAACTCGTCAGCCATGGGTTAACGTTGCCGCATTCGTTATTTTGGTGAATGTGATCCCGCTTGGGTGACTCCTGCAATAAGAAGGGGCAGAATTAAAGCTCTACTTTGAGTGTAAATGTGTGTAAGCTTATATAATAAAATTACATATTAGTTTTGTTAGATTCAGTGGTTTGGAGAATGGAGGTCTTATCTCTGCTGAATGCGTTACCTTAGCAGGTGCTAGTGAGAGATAAGGTTGCTTTGTCTCTGGTTTATGATGATTGCTCTCCAGTAATGCTAATACTTTAAAATATTAAATCATCCATTTTGTTATTACTGCTCTTGCATTTATTGTTGGGACTCTCACTTGCTGACAGGAGAGTGATGTCGTGTCTGAATGTATGTGCTGATTTTACAGACAGCAGGTTAAATGTTCTCCATGTCCCCTTTGCAAAGTCGCCCACGCATCGCTTTTCCTGTCCATGCCATAGACATGCTGGGGCAGTGTTAGGAGCCCAAACATGGCTACTTAAAATTAAGACATAGCCCTGTGCCCCATCTCCTTGGTTCCTGCTGTTGTGGGAAATGTCTTGGTAGAAAGGAGCCTGTTAACTTAATGCAACCAGTCACTATCTTTTTTAAAAAAAGGTATCAGTCTCTCAGTGGGCTTTTGCTGATTGCTGTTTTATATCCAAGCTGCGTTTCATCTAAACACACACAAATTAAATGCCACAATGTCTTTCTCGACCCTTTCATTTCTCTGCAGTCTGATTGCATCTTGCTTTCCCCAAAACAAGACCATTTGTTTTGGTCGGTTGGCTTATTTTGAACATAAAGTGAAGGTTCTTTCCACTGCTTTCAGTTGCTGGTTCCTTCCTTTATCTCAAAGCGGAGCCTTCAGAAGCTCCCCTCGATCTCACTGACGTCGCATGCACCCGAAAGCTTGCCCTGCGTGGTGCGAGAGGCCGTGGCTGTTCAGTTTTCGGGGTTTTGATTTCCTTCTAAGGAAGCAGCCACGCCTGGTGCTCATTAGGAGCCAGGAGGGGAGGGAGTTTTGCAGATCAGAACTTCCCCGATATTCCCCCGTCGAGCCCCAGGATCCGGAGGCTGCACTGCACACCATTTTTCTTTCTCCCTGCTCAGCAGCTCGTGCTACATATTTTAGGTTGTATGGCTTTTATACGCGCAGATCTTCGGCCGCTTTCTTATACTCTGTCCTCAGGCCGTATCATTTTTGACTTTGTCGACAGTTCTCTCAGCTCGACTTGTTTTAGGCTTTGCCGTCAAAGGTAAGTGACTGAATGCCAGAGCCTGAACTGCAGTGATGTACAGGCGTCAGAGCGCAATAGTATCGCGCCATGAGTCTCTGTGCGCTGTGAAGGTGACTTCGATTATGGGCAATTGTCAGCTCCCCTGGGCCTGTTTCGAAGAGGCTGCTTTGAATAAATGTAGGTCCACTATATTCCACCTTTTTATGCTGCTTTATGTTAACATACTGATTGCTCTTTTTAAATAAATCCTTATATATATCCCCCCTGTTTCACACTGTCCTGGGTTTTTGCAGTTTAAGTACTATGAAACTCTCCTCTTGTCACTTGCTGTTTGTGTGTTACTGCTCCTTATATGTTGCAGTGTGTTTTTCTATATGCACCTGTATGTAGGTGGTATTATGATGCAGATCACTTGACGAGACATTGCACTGACCAGAAGCTGTAGTATGTGCTGTATGATATTGTAATGAATTTGAGCAAATCATTTGGCTGTACCTTGGGCTTTAGCAAAAGTGGACCTAGAGTTTGTGCCTCCGTTGGCGGCCCTGGACCAGGTGCCGAATTGGCATTTTGTTTTTTCCTCACACTCAGGCTCCGTTTGACGTTTTAGGCTGCAGGACGTGGTACCTCCCCCATGCAGGGTTTCCTCTCCGGAGCAGGGGGAGCTTTAGGTTGCCCGTGTATTTTTATTTTGGACTAAACAGCCTTGTTGTTCAGGTGCGTTTGCCAAACGACGTGGGCAGTAATATGGCCGTAATTACAAGCCCCAGAGGCTCCGCTTAGTTAGTTTCAGTTGGTGTTTTAAAGGTGAGCCTCATTCTCAGCTTTCCCCTGTTGCTTAAACGGTAAACCCTTGGCATGTGGCGTGGTTGATCTCATGTTCCAGCTGGTCAGGCAGCCGTGCCCACATGTACGGGGGCGGGGGGCGGGGCGGCAGTGCAGCCTGAAGTTCTTATCAGCTTCTTCATCCTTCGTCTTCATCCTCTTTGCACTATAAAACTTTGGTTGTACAGTGTTTCATGGGGTGATGTACTGGGGTGTCAGCTTGTACAGTTTCATGGGGTGATGTACTGGGGTGTCAGCTTGTACAGTGTTTCATGGGGTGATGTACTGGGGTGTCAGCTTGTACAGTGTTTCATGGGGTGATGTACTGGGGTGTCAGCTGGGTACCACTGTGGCCTTGGACTTCCAGGATTGGGGGTTCAATCCCCACCCCACTAGCTTGTTTTCTCCCTGCTGACTCACAGCAACCTTGCATCAGATAAGCGTTTTTGTAACATGAATGGTTGAATGGATGGATGCAGCGTGCGTTGCAGTTACTGTAATGCAAGTGCAGGTAAAGCTAGCATGCATGCGTGTGTGTGTGTGTCTGTGTTTGGGTGTTTGATGCAGTCGCTAAATGAGAATGGCCATTTAGTATACGCCAAACGAATATAGCAGGGATACTCTGAATTCCTGTAAAACCCATATCGGTATGTTGGTGGCCTCATCATGCCGCTTGTCCTCCTGCTGTCTGTTTTTACCTTGGGGCGTCATACCAGCGAGGAGGGTGGGGCCATAGTAGTCAGGGAGTAACATCGCGCCAGGTGTCATTGCTCAGCACGGCTGCCCGTGGGGCAGGCTGTCCTCCATGTCACCAGCGTGGCATGAAGACACTGACCTCCAATTGCCTCGGGTACCCCAGCTGGTGCCAGTAGGAAGCAGCCGGATAGTTGCATTTTTTTATGTTATTCTTGAAAAACACTGTTGTAACATATTCCATACACTTTAAACCTTTTATACATACTGACTAAAGATTATCGTATTGTTATTTTAACGCACTGCAATGTCACTGCCGTTATCCGAGACTTATGGATATTTGATACAATGCAAGTGAGGTAAACATTGGCGGAACAGACGGAAAGACTGAAGCCGGCCACTTCGTAGGCATACGTATAACCACGTAATGCTTTTCTGTGTTGTTTTTGTTGTTTTTGTAAATGTCTAATAGAATAGTGATATTATTTATTATTACTTTGGATTTTATGTCAGTTATCTGAGCATGTCAGTTAGTTAAATGCCAGATTTGAGAGCTTTAACTCATCATTAAATATACTGACCATGTCTTATGACATGGTAGGTGAATAGCAATGGCTTGTTTTGGGGGGGGCGGTGGTCCTCACTGGTGGAAATCTGTCTCCATGACAACGGTGCGTGGCCAATAAGGTATGAATGCTGGGAAGATGCGCCTGAGTGCCTTGGCACTGAAGCTGAGGTGTTTGGCTTCTTCCGCGACGTGCTTTGTAATCTGGAGTCGCGAGGCCCGGTGGGAGTTCTGAATGAGTGCGGTCCAAGGTCACCATAAACGACAGCACTGATCCGAGGTGGCACACCGCGTGGGGCCTTCTCTCCGTAACCCCATGGTCAGGATGTGACTAAAAGAGAGAGGGATGCTGCAAATCACGGAGGAGGGATGCCATTACCACAGCAATGGTGGGGGCTGTTTAATTAGCACATTTTTTTCAATCTACTACTTTTTTCCTTCCACAATGTAGTGGCAGCAGGGGTTTGTGTTGACAGAATTTTGGAGGAATGGACGATTAGCGGCTCACGTAACGCGGTAATGGGATATGTTGTGGTGGTCTGGCGGCTTTTGGAGTCTCATAGTGCGTGTGTGAGGGTGTGTAACCTGTCGGGTCGGGTGACGGTCTGCATTTTGCAGCGCACTACGTGTGCCACTGCTTATGCTTCAGGGCACCCCCATCGCCACCGTTTAAGTATCCCAACCTGTGGTGTCGGGGATTCTTCTGGGGGCATTTTCTCCTAGGGCATCGCTGAAAAGTCCTAGGAGACAGACAGTGCGTGACGGGACCTGTCCCATGCCGTGGGGCCTGATGGTGTTCCATGATGGGGGGGCCCCGTTCTCTGCTTCCTGTCGAGGTTTGAGTGCAATAGCAGATGTCCTGTTCCCCTCCCTTAGGCCTGTCAGGTGCCTTTAGACAGAGGCAGTATGAACTGGGACGCTCCCTGGCATGATGTCAAATCAGGTGATAGACTTGGTGGTCAATTGATTGGTCATCGTTAGCGACAGGGCGGTACAGGTGACCGTGGAACACGTGACGACGTACCGTCTACTCACTTCAGTCCTGGAAGAGGACAGGATGCCCTGGGCATACCGAAGAGGTTTGGTCCAGCTGATGTCGTGCAGGGTAGCACTGGGGCGTTTGGAAAACAGCGATGCAGTACGTAGTCAGAGATATTCCCTTACCTGTACAATGAATCCTGTTCGGCAGGATAACTCTTCGTTAGTGACTGAGTGCTGCCGGGTTTGGCTGGGAATGTCTGCAGTTACAACAGTAATAATGTTGCCTTTGTTAGAGCATTAACCTGAAACGTGAAATGTAATATTCAGCAAGCTTTCTTTTTAAAGCTGGTTGCATGAAGTTGTGCCAGGTGCTGATGACTGTTCTGCATGGATGGTCTTTGACATGGAAGGTGAATAGTGAGCTATTTGTTTTTATCCGTATTTGTAGCTATGTTTGTTTGCAGCTCTGGCCCCTGTATTTACCCGTATTTGCAGCCAACGTTTGTCACATGTTGTCGGATTGCATTGGATCTCTGTAATTGGTGCGTGTCGTGAGTATGAAGATGTGATGTCATTGGTACTGGTTTTGGTATTGGTACTCCTGATCGCAGAGATGTACTGTATTTGGTGGCAGTCCGCGTACTTGTTTTATGCAGTGCTTGTGCTCCGGCCCACCTTCCCTCCATCCCTCCGTCTTTAATATCCATTCATCCAGGAGAGGTGGCCTCCCCACAGCCTTTCTGACGCTCATTTGAGCCTTAACCCCACGACACATCTGCATGCGGCTGGCGTGCCCCACGCTTGACTCCACCCCCCTGCAGCGTGCTCAGATGCTCGCCTACGCCTGGTGCGACCAGGTGGGCGGGACCCCGCTGAAGGTGCCCTTTGGCATTCTTTAATTATTCACGTCTGATAGGAGGAACTGCTGCTGGATGGAGCCCGGAGGCCTGCGGGGGTGATGGAGGGCCGCGTCGGCCCACATTATTGTTTCCATGCCTGTAGATGGTACAGGCTCGTTACACGGTGTGTGAATCGACAGCGGGGGCTGCAGCTTTATACAGAAGAGCCGCCCCGCCACCAACACCCTCTATGTCCAGCTTCTGTTTGTTAGCTGAATGGCCCGATGGGAATCTCGCACCTGCCTGCCAGGCGAGCGTCATGTGGCGCACTGCAGACAAGCTTGCGCCGAGTCCTTGGCCGAAAACCTCGCCCGGGAGACACGGGGAAATAAAACGGTGTGCAAGCTGCTTCAGTGGGACTTCACATCACCTAGGCACGTCCACACGCAGAGCATCTGTGCGCTGGACCGAGATATCACTGCAGACACGGTGATCTTCTCCTAGCTTTCGGGTCTCTCCCAGCAGCTGGAACCGCCCGCTGCATTTCGCCACGCATCCTCCTGGACGTGTTTGTGCCAGCGCTGGGTGGTTCCAGTTAATTATACCACTGAATTTTGTGCCAGGGATTCCTGTCATTTCACGTCCTGTGCTGTCACAGGAATGGGTTGTGCCTTCTTTGACCTTATGTCGCCTTTTGAACATGAACGTTAGCAGCAGGATTAACTTTCTGTAGCGTCGACGGCATTTGGGGCTGTTTTTTTTCTCCGTACGGCTTGTGGATGTGACCATACCGCAGCACTGTAGCTGATGAACCTGCGATCTGCAGATCTCAGCCTCCATCTGATCTCTTCTATATCGTGGGGACAAAGTTGCCTGTCTGTTGATCCCCCAGCTAACCCCCAGGCTGTCCTCACATCAAGGTGTCTGATCAAAAGCCCCCAAAACACCGGCCTGATTTTGGAGCCTTCTTGACACAACTGAGTTGTGAGGAACGTGATCAGGTTGATGTTATCCTGTGCGAGGACATGGACATGTATGGTGCCCCTTTCCTGTTTGCGGTCTGTGTTTTTTTTTTTGTTTTTTTTTTTAATTTTTAACTTCTCAACTTCCTGTTTTGTTTCAGGAGAGATATGGGCCACAGTGTGGGCTGAGAGTCTCCAGGGCTTTGTGAACGCACAACTGTAAGTACAGCACACTCTAAACATGCAGTCGCTTGTGAGGGTGTTTACCATATACATCTCAGCCTGAGACCCTGAATCTTTACTTGTCGGCATTGTGGGGCCCTGTTCATTTCAGGATCTGCTTTGACAGCTTAGTTACAAACGGCACGCAAAATAAATTCCAGAGCCGCCCCGGCGAATGTCGATAGCATGATGAAACACCAGATTGTCCTCAGGTGACCTCAGTTCCTGGTCGCTGCTGGGGAACTTCATTCCACAGCTCGCTGCATTTGCTTGTGTGTCTGTTGCAGGCCGTAACAGCAGCCTATGACATGGCCACAGCCTCCGTGCGTGACGACAGTGATGACAGCCATGGAGGCAGGTCCCAGCTTCAGGCTGTTGGTGAGTTAAACGCTTCTGGGTCGCCGTGAGCACCACAGCACCTCTCTGGAGAGCCCTTTCTAGGGCTGCGTCCGAAATCACATACTTCTTTGCTATGTAGTAGGTGTAATATAGTATGTGAAGTGAGCATTATGTCTGAATCCTCGGTATGGATGAGACAATAAGGGGACGATACCCAGACGATATACTACATTCTGGGAAATTGATGGACGCTACACTGTCCCACAAGGCTGCTGGAGCGGCAACCAGAGACGAAGAACGTCGCTCGCTCAGAAATTTTTGTCAAGGCGGAGGAGGAAATGCTGTCTCTATACAAATTTAAGTAGAAAATATAAGCTGACTCGGATATATGTATTTCGCGGGGGTCAAGCTACGTCATTGGTCAGGTAATATGCAAGATGGCAACTGCAGTGTGTCTGAATACACGCATATTATTGTCGTGCATACGTATAGTACGTACTGCATTAATTGTCGAGTACTAGACTTCTAACAAAATTCAGTACGCACTGCGTAAGTATGCAGTTTGGGACGCATCTTAGGTCTGAGATCGTCTGGTAGCTTCCATGAATTGGTTAATGTGTTTGGGGAGATGAGGCTTCACTGGACTACTCCCATTTTTGGAATGTCGGGTAAGGTTGTGACGATACCAGGTTTTAAGGCCCAGGTGGGCGCCAACCTGACCTGTGTGTCCATGTGCCCCCCTGTCAGTGTCCTGCGCCAAGCTGAAGAGGAAGAAGAACTGGTTCGGGACGGCTGTGTACGTGGAGCTGGTGGTCGACGGGGAGGTGCGGCGGACGGCCAAGTCACACAGCTCCTCTAACCCCAAGTGGGATGAGCGGTTGACGCTGTAAGAGGACACCACCTTTCTCAGCAGCGCCTCGGCCAACCATATACCCTCTGAAACGGAACTTTTAGCCTCGATATAGTGCGGAGGCTTTCCCAGACCCGACTTGTGTTTTAGCTTCAGCTCCTCGCTGCTTCACTCTCTGTTGGATTTGGTCGCTTGCCTGCAGCTTAACGGGTATCGATCAAATAATGAGAGGGGTAGAGTAAATTAAACCCAGGGAAGGTGTCTGGTTGGCCAAGCTTGTGCAAAATGGATGGCAAGCAGATTCACGCAGAATGATTAATAATGGATATCGTGTCCCGGCAGGCCCTCTAAGCGATCCTGCCATGGCCCTTTAGTGTCGCGGAGCTTGCCTTACCGGTGCTCTCCAAATCCCCTTGGCGTCTCGGAGGACATACTGGGGAAATTGCCAGGTGTCAGGCAGTTGTCCCCCCTCCCCCCACCCCCAGCTGGTCCTTGGGGGGTACACTAATCACTCTGTAGTATTTAAGTGTAAATGTATACTTAGCACCTAGTCTGGCTGCAGGGTGCCCAGGCCGACCCTTTTCCCTAGACACCATTCCCCCACACCCCAAACTCACCTCACCAAATGAAAAGCAGAGTGTCCTTGAGGTGGCAGCTGGCTTTCTCAGCGTGAGCACACACTCTAGTGGGGGCGAGGTGGAGCGGGGGGGTGAAGCAGCATCACACGCCGGACCCAGAGTCCCTGTGTGGGGAATATTAACACGGCGACAATGCGGCACGCCGGCAGGATAGCAGGCGGGATAGCAGGCGAGAGCTGCGGATCGATGAGGACTCACACCTCGCTGATGGAGAAGCCTGGGAGTGCATCTGTGCACGAGGCGCTCTCGTCTTTCCGTATGGCCGTGTAATTCGACTCCGTCTGTCTGAGATCCCCCCCCCCCTTCGGCTCGAGGCCAGGCCTCCGGTCCGGAAAGTCAGGCCCGTGTGATGTTCAGCCTCAGGCTGTCTCGGCCCCACAGTGCCAGCCTGGCTGTGAGAAACACAGGAGTGCGCCCCCCCTGCACACGTACTTGTTTTCCCTCCGCCCAGAGAGAGCCACTGCGAGGTGTAGGGACAGTGTGACAGCTGGCCATGCCTCTTGCAGGGTCACCAGCAGGACCAAGTGACAGATCACCCTGAAGTCACAAACAGAAGCCACCTCCTCATGCCCCGGCGCCCGGGGGGGCCGCCCGGGGGGGGCGGGGGGGGGGGGACAACGAGTGGGGGGGGCAGCGGAGGAAGGTGTGTGGTGTGGGGGGGGGTTGGACAAGTCGGTG
>JAODKC010000082.1:7285590-7307410 GCA_026777985.1 Mormyrops attenuatus
CCCCCCCCCAGCCCCCCCCAAGCACTAACCCCTCCGCAAGAAGGATGGTGTTTCTCATGTCACCAGGGGTGTGGGTGAGGACTCACTGACTATTCATAGGGGCTGGAAAAGCCACGGGACAGGAAGGAAATGGACCCCAGGAGGCCTCGGGAGAAGGTGTCGATGTGTCTTCGGCACAAGATCTAACTGAATCCCTATTCAGCAGGCTTTTGCCTCCAGGCAGTGGTGAGATTGTCATCAGGTCACAGAGAAGCCAGGGGAAAAATAAAAAATAAAAATTGTCCTCCTGTGTAGTTTGCGTTATATCCACCAGGTGGCAGATGTGCTCACTGAAAGAGCAAGAGGCAGGCTGGAAAAGTGTATCTCCCGGTGACGGTCCCATTCATGGAGAGCATACACAGGACTGAATTCTGATTTGAGATCAGATTTGATGAGTGTCGTAACACTATTCATCCATCCTTCAGTCTTAACTGCTTATCCTGCTTATTCGCAGGGTTACACGTTATTCTGTCCTCGTTTAAATTGTTACGTAAAGCAGAGCAGAGCCGTACTGACTTATTTAGTGAAATGCATGTCTCGTGTGTCAAAGTGTAGGGAAATCAGTCTGAAACGCTGAGCTTCTTTTACTCCAGTGACACATCTAGGGGGATGGTTTGTTCCTCGCTGCCTTCAGCTCTGTCTGCATCATATCTCTAGTGTACGAAAAATAGTACTCTGAATGTGTCTTCTAATGTGCCAGTGGATCATATATGTGTTTGTAAATTTTATAGCTAGATCAGCAAAACCCTTTGAGAAGGAGCTTATAGCTCCTGGTGTTTTTAAATAACTCCAGTGGAAATTTAAGAAAAAATAGTGTTGTATGAATTATGTGTTGGATTCACATACTAGTAACTGGAATGTGTTTTCTGTTGAATCTCAGAGACACTACATCATAAAATAAGGACCTGAGATGGGCCCAGTCTTACAAGTGAGCAGAATGGGAAGTTCTGTCGTGGCCAGGTCTCCAGCAGCAGATCCTGTCTCTATTTCCTCGGTCTATGGCGCTCCTGAACAAAAACCCCCAGAGCCTTAACCTACAGCCTGAGGTTTTGCTCAGGTGGTTAAGTACATGTCTTAAGTAACCTTCCTGGGACTGGCTTCTTAGCTGTCACTTACTGTCCAAGCCCTGTCTAAGGGAGGCTTTTATCAGCACGTTTGGTGTTTGACAAGTTCATAGTGCATCTGCGCAGGAATTTAAACCCCCTGACCTTCTGGCTATACATTCACTGTCAAGCTGTGCTAGTGAGTGGTCTTCAGACAAACCTCAGTGTCTGTTGTGGGCATCCATTCTGCATGGCCACTAAGGCCTTCCCAAGGTTCGTACTCCCGGCGTTTTAAGCATCCCATTGCAAATCCATCACAAACAGGAAGCTTTGTTCGATGATTAGTCAGCTTTAGACTGCTTCATGGAGTGTGTCAAGTTCTGTTTGCGTCCTGTTCGGCTATTTTATGTAGGGTTCCGTTTGCACTGTATTGATGTGTCAGGTACAGATGTATTCTAATACTCATGACTTATTTAAACCTGTTTTTATTTAAGTTGCTGCTCTGCCCTGCTCTGCCCTGCCCTGCTCTGCCCTTCTCTGCTCTGCCCTGCTCTGCTCTGCCCTGCCCTGCCCTGCTCTGCCCTGCCCTGCCCTGCCCTGCCCTGCCCTTCTCTGCCCTGCCCTGCACTGCTCTGCCCTGCTCTGTCTTTTTGTTCCTCCGCATGCCTGTTTTGTTTTTTTTTAATCCTCCTGTCCTCTCCTGTTCTGTCCCGTCCTGTCTCGCTCCGTACTGTTCCGGCCTCCTTCCGCGGGCCGCTCTGTCCTTGTACTCTCTCTCAGCCCCCGGCAGGCCACGCTAAATCGGCAGCGAGGCACAAGCTGGCTGTGAGCCCAGCCCGGGCGGTGCCCCCACCTGCCCACACTCACACCGCATCCACTGAATGACCGCGCCACAGGCGCCGCCGCCACTCCAGACCCCTCCGCGGAGATGAACACCTGTGCCGAGCAGATTACCTCCCAGTTAGCTGCTGTCGCTCCGAATCCTGGGGCTCGCCGAGGGAGAACGGCCACACTGCCATCGGGGAAGGATTTAACCACGTCCCCCCTGGCTGACTTTAAAAAGAAACTCAAACTATAAATATTAGCACTTATAAAACGAAATGTATATGTGGGTGTGTGCCAGGGGAAGGGATTTTATGTGAATATTTGAGATAGATCCCAAAATAACTAGATCTACTGCTGTTAAACTTATTTGCCTTAAATCCCAAATATCACATACATACAGTATGTACTGTTTAAGTCAACCATCGGTGAACAGGCAGGGGGCATGGGACCACACAGGACTCCCAAGGAAGATATTACATATACTTGTTTAGCATGCACTTTTGTGTAAAGCTTAAGGTCAGAGTTCAGAGGGTAGAGGTCAGCTGTCAGGATTAAAGGGTCAGCCATGGCACCCGAAGCTATGACCTTCCAAAGAGGCACAGATCACTAACCCACTGAATTACTCACTACCCTATATGATGAACACCAACCTGCTATTTGAAGCTGCAGAGAAAAACACCTCAACTGAGGTCATCTGACTGTATACTTTCCACAGTACCCAGTGTGGTGAAAAGGCACCATAAGTTGCCATTACTCCCTGCACTCTCACACCTACATGTCACATGGAACTTTCATTAATAACAGATAGAGTCACACGTTTGCCTGGACTGTTCGTCTTGACACTGTGGGAAGAAACTGAGGAAACCCACACAAAACATATGGAGAACTTGAGTTTTCAGCAACGTGTGGCATTATGCCCGGAGATTTTTTATGCTTTCTCCAGCAGAGGGCGCAGTAGCTGCTCTGTGAGACAGAGTAGCTGAAGTCATCAAATAATAAAGGTTGCAGTGTGTCGTTTTGTTCCCCCACAGTCTGATCAGACGGTTACTGGTTCCAGTTCAAACTCTGGTTGGTTCTGAAATTCTGCTCGCAAAAGGTAGCATAGTTTCCTAGTTCTCTGTAGGTGGGTAGAAAGGTGCCTTTGTTTTTTATCTGTTTTATATTTACATTATTTTTTTGACCCCTGAAAACATAGAGTGACTTGTGACAGGGAATCCGATGTAAATTCCACACATTAAATCACACCATTCTTGCCGGTTTTCTGGTGAGAAGGTAAAGTGACAAACAGAAAACTTTTATTTTTCTGATATCTCGATTAACTGCCTGAGTTTAGAAGTTAGCTAAAAGCAGTCGATTGTTCTGTGCATGCACTCTCTACTCATCCAGTTGGGATCACTGAGGATGAGGAATTACATAAATCCACACAAATATTGTTAAAAATGTCTTACCATGTCAACTCATTGTGATAGTTGGGTAATCATTTCCCCAGCATTAAATACAATAACATTCTCTTTCATAACATCTCCTTTTGGTGTTCTTTTGTAGCAGTAGAAGAGACTGTTTTGGACTGGAAACTTTATGACATTGATGTAACTGCAATTAATAAAGCATGCAAGTAGGCAGATTTGCCTCCTCGCTGAGCAAAATGGCACCTTTCTCTGACAGTGGCGACGATGGCTTTTGTGGGGCTCGTGTGTGCAGATTTGATACTTAAGGCATAGACTGGCGCTGCGATGCCTCAGAAAAATCGAAGCTCTTGTGGGCATTGACATATGAGTCATGGCCATAATTGGCAGGAATATAGATCCATTCAGTCTGAACATACCGACCTGAAAAGGGCTTTTCGAAGTAATTCGACTTTTTCCGGAAAATTATCAGTCCATAATGAAGACAAACTAGTGGACAGAGATGAGCTTGGTGTATTCTGGCATCTTCCAGCCCCCTCCTGGAACCCAGGCCAGCGACCTTCAGGATGTGAGCCCATGTCCTTAATCTCCATGTCACCTGCTGTCGTCCTGTGCTTCGCTGAAAAAAAAGCATCTGTAACTATGTCATATTCTTCTCACTGGGTACTCTGGTGTCCTCACATAATCCGCAGGCATTCTGTTATTGTATCTGCCCCTGTTTCGTTTCCTGTGCTGCCTGGTATAGCGCCCCCTTGTGTTGCTGGCTACATTGGCTACTTTGGCTAAGCAGTTAGAAAATGGAACATGCTTTGAGTAAATTGCTTCTGACTGTGCTGCCTGGTCAGACACAACTGTCACTGATGCCGTCACCTCACTGGATGGATGGATGGATGGATGATGGATGGATGGATGGATTTTTGGAGGTCACCTGACATTGTTGACAGGCTTGAGACCCTGGCTGCATTTCTAAGCCCTGACCAGCAGATGGACAGCTTTCCCTTTCAATGAGCTCCCTGCATCACCCCCCCCCCCCACCACGTTATTTCCAACTCAAGAAACAAACACTCCTTTCTCATCACGAGAAGTCACGTGGGATCTTTTATGAGTTTAATCCTTAACACATATTCTGCAGGATAATAGGAGATCACTGGGCTGGGGGGTCCTGTCCTTGGCTCTCTGCTTTGTGACAGGAGGCTCTCACTCTCCTTTAATCTGTCAAGCAGGCATATTTTTAAGTTGATCATATATTCTTCATGAATGTCCTGTTCCCCATTTGATTACAGAATGGGCTTGTGTTTGTCATAATTTGACCAAATTGACTGTGACAGAGTTGTGGGGGAAACCGCATAGCCAGCAAAAGCTAAGTGAGTGTGCACAACATCATCACCCTCCACACAGGCCACTTTGTACTTGGAGAGAGATGTGGCAATGCATAGAGGCTCCACGAGGCGCCGAAGCAAAAGATGTATGCTCACAAGACTGTTAAAACATGTTGTACACTGGTTCTGTCACCACTGCAGTGACACCAGAATTTCCACCACCCTCCCCAACCACCCGTGTCAAACACATAAGCGAGGTAATTGTCTTTCATGAGCTCTGATGCATCATCAAGCTGCCTGGTAACATGCAGAATAATCCAGTGCCTTTACCCCTACAGACATTGATCATTTTCAGATGTCAGTCACACTTTATTGGATCATTTCATCATCTCCCGTGGAGATGTGAACCTGTCAGCCATTTGTCAGGAGGAGATGTGAACTTGCCAGCCATTTGTCAGGAGGAGATGTGAACCTGTCAGCCATTTGTCAGGAGGAGATGTGAACTTGCCAGCCATTTGTCAGGAGGAGATGTGAACTTGCCAGCCATTTGACAGGAGGAGATGTGAACTTGCCAGCCATTTGTCAGGAGGAGATGTGAACCCGTCAGCCATTTGTCAGGAGGTCAGAATATATGCCAGTGGCCCATTTTTTTTTTTTTTGTCCAGACCAACCCAACCCAACCCAACTCAATTGTTTGTCCAAGATAGTTCTGGATCCACTTGGGCCAGAGCCTTAATTGTGACATGGACCACACTTGGAGATCAGAAAAGGTGTTTATGGAGTCATTAACTGCAAAAGCTCTGATAAATCACAAAAAAACCTATTATACTTAAGGGTTGCCAACACTCACGCATCTGGCGTGACACTCGTGCTTTCAGACTCTCACACTCACGCAAGAAATCTTACGGCAAATCTACATTATTCCATTATAAACCTAATATTAGCTACATCAAAAGCGTTGGGGTAGTTTGCAAATCCTACAGACTACTTACAAGGTCACAAAACTGTTGCATGCATGTGAATGAGTGTGCAAACTTGTCTTGAAAATCTCATACCAACTGATCCAGCTGACCAAAGTTAGTAACCCTGATACTTTTCACATATGGTTATACATCACTGCAGAGGGTAGTCTTTTAGCGGTATTTAACACTGCACAGTGTTGGTGTGCATTTCATATTTCATTAGCCGACAATACTGTCACACTAATGTATCCCTGTTCTCATACCTGCACACTGCCTGCCATTCAGGTGGATCTCTGTATGTCAGTGTGTGTCTTGGGTTTAGAAGAGGCAAGCAGAATTTCCATCCCAGTGGCTTCCACCCCACACAGACATAGATCAGCCCACTGCCAGCGGCTCTGTGATGATGACATGTGGGGGCGGGAAACCGACACAAGCCAGCTGAAGAGATGGTGCCACCACACGGGCAGGAGCGCACAATCTGCTCCATGTCCTTTATCCCTCTTGTTTATCTATTTGTTTCTATGTACTTGCACTTCCTGACCTTACATGAAAATGCTCGTCCTCAGAGTCCCAAACCAGCTATCTGCCTTTCCAAATTTCTGCCTGATTTTAAAGTCTGTTATTCAGTTTTGACTTTACTTGTGGGCCACCCCTCAGTGGTTCAGTTTACTAGTTGTGTTTTATTATTATAAATGTTCCGTGTACTTTAAATGGTAATTAGATCATGACTGAGCTTGGTGCTGAAAAACATCAATACCTTTCTGACCTGTCTGACCCACAATGGTCTGTTTACAGAGGAGTGCACTCCTCTGTTAATTAGTGTTAATTACTTTGTTTAGGCCTAATGTTGGAATGGTGGTCTGTTTTCATCTGAATATATATGAACTGGTCATTAACGGTAATAGACAGTCATTGATTGTGCTACTTGCTGTAGACCAATTAGTGGGTTTGTTACACAGTCTGATACTGAGCATGTTTATCGTAAAGTGAAATGACCTTCCATTGCAAAGCCGAATCCTTGGGTCAGCCTGTATGATCTACCTTCATAGACCATCCAGCATGGAGAGGCCGACCCCCAGATCAGCCAGTGCGGAATAAACCTCATAGATCAGCCAGCATGAAGCAGCCAGCCCAGATCATCCAGCATGAAATAAACCTCATAGATCAGCCAGCATGGATCAGCCGGCCAAGATCAGCCAATGTGAAATAAACCTCATAGATCAGTCAGCATGGAGCATTCAGCCCAGATCAACCGGTGTGGAATAAACCTCATAGATCAGTCAGCATGGAGCAGCCAGCCCAGATCATCCAGCATGAAATAAACCTCATAGATCAGTCAGCATGGATCAGCCGGCCAAGATCAGCCAGCATGAAATAAACCTCATAGATCAGTCAGCATGGATCAGCCGGCCAAGATCAGCCAATGTGAAATAAACCTCATAGATCAGTCAGCATGGAGCAGTCAGCTCAGATCATCCAGTGCGGAATAAACCTCATAGATTAGCCAGGATGGAGCAGCCAGCCCAGATCAGCTAAGGTGAAATAACCGCATAGATCGGCTAGCATGGAACAGCCAGCCCAAATCAGTCAATGTGGAACAACCTCCAAGGTCCTAGTACCTAAGATAGGACAGCTGTCTCAGAACGGCTAGAATACAGTATATTGGTTTGCCTAATCAGTTTGCAAGCAGCAGAGGGCATTCTGGGACATGGGCAACAGACCCTTTGTTTCTCCACACCCATAGCATGGTCTGGTGTGGGCACCCAGCCTTCCACTGGACCAGTGAAATCATGTGGTTGTGGTGGCCTGCCTGCGTAGAGCCAGAGTGACCAAAATCCCAAGAAAAGCGTATGCAGACTAAATCAGTCAGTCAGCCGCCTTTCTGTTTTGGAGTCTTGCCGCTCCTGTTGCTTCTGTGTAGGTAACCGTGCGTCCATTCTGGTAATACAGAGCCAGCATGGCTAGAAGGTTTCCAGACCATAACAGGGACAGGGTTTGTCCACTGTAGCAGCACAGAGAAGCTGTAGCACTGAGCTTTGATGGACTAACCCAAATCCCTCATTACAAGTCAAGCCAAAACACAAGAACTCATAGAAGTTGGCAGTCTTGAAATTAGGAACCACGCCGGACCTTAATTACAGCGAAGCGGGTTTCAGCAGCGCTGCCGGGTTTTCTCAGGCCACACCTACATTGCGGCTTTTATTGTTACCGCTTTCCAGAGACTGCGGGATCACAAAGGCCTCAGTGTAGCTGGCCAGTGTGTAGCTGCCACGTCCGTTTGCTTTGGAAAAGACACCAGGGGAAAAGTGAGGAAGCCCTCTGTGTTTCTGGGCCTGGCCGGCCGACAGCTCCAGGTATTTAACGGGTCAGGGACGCTATCACGACCACAATATTTTCAAAACGTCGGCAGGTTCGCCGGGGCAGCCGAATGGAACACTGAGAAAGCGAAAACCTATCCTGTTATTCTGTGGACAAAGGCTCCCGAGACGTGCAACACTTTTTTCATTTTTCCTGGCATTTGTGCTCCTTTCAAGACAGCTGGGAAGACAGTTTTTGACTGCATGATCTAAATGAAGAGGGTGACTCATCCCAGACAGAAATCCGTTTGTGTTTCTTTCCATTCAAAACACATTGGATTTGCGGGTCTAGAAACTGATGTCGCCATTAATGTGGCACAAACACGTGTCCTGTGATGAAGAGCAGCTTCATTGCTCTCCTCGTTTGCAGCGTCTTTGAATTTGATGTGCCATTTAACATTGTTACATCAGTGGCTTTTCCAATTTATGGTTGAAGGGGTGAAGTTTTTTGGCACAGGAAACATTCTCCAGCTTTCGTCCTGTTCAGCTCAGTTGAGGACTGCTGATCACAGTTTATCATGGTTCCTTTGAGGAGACAATACCTCACAGACCATATTTTCTAGCTCAGCTCACATGATTACAAGGCCCCTTCCCATCGCTGCCTGCCACATTCTCTTGTTCCTTCTAGCAGTCGGAGAACATATGTATCTAATTATCCTTGTGCATCGTAATGTATTGCAGACTGGTCCTAGGAGAAGATAACGAGATGAGATGGTCATGATCATTTGCTTTGTGTCATTATTCATTCTGGGTGACCTGGAATGTGATTCCTAAAGGGGGGGGGGTGTTTGGTGGCCTCAAAGATGCCAGCAAGCTTTGAGATTGTTCTGACAAAACCTAGGAGAATATCAGGAGTGAACAAGTGGCTGAACGCTTCCATAAAATTAGCAGGCAACTATTTGACATCTGAAATAACTATTAACAACTGTGGAGTTGTTCATTTATACAAATAATGAATACCTTAGTTCTTTACCCCTGAAAATAATAACCCCTGAAATTACGGTGAAATAAGCTTTGACTTCTGTTCAAATTCTGGTTAGGTACATGTTTTTTTCACCAAACCATTTTTATTGCTGTTCCTGTTCATGTGCAACTGATTCCTTGACCCTTTGTCCCAATCTAGGCTATAAGGATCATGGGTAAGATCCAGGTTATGCTCAAGTAATGAATACATGTTTGGTTAGCAACATTAGCTGAACTAGCCAAGCCAAACAGGCAGCACAGAGTAGCATAAGTTATGGGAATGTTCCAGAAGGAATCTATCTGTCTGTCTGTCTATCTATCTATCTATCTATCTTACTCTACTCTAGTCTGAGTAGCATTTATCAGCCCATCTAGTATTCCTTAATGGAGGAGCCTCGTTTTTCTGTGTGGAAGAACAGTTAAAGCGAACAGTTAAAGCCAAGTGTTTGAGTCTAGCTAACTACCCTGGAAGAGGGCCGAGCGGAGCCGTGAGAACGAGCTGCCTCAGATCCTTCAAAGGGTCGCTTGAGGCCAGCGCTCTCACCCCGTGCCTGGGGCTGTATATGTGGAGTATATATTCTGTTGTGACTTTCTTTCTGAGCATATCCTCTGTTTCTGTAGGTCTTCTGTACAGTAGGTCTTCTCAACAAATGTTAGATGGTCTAGGCCGGGCTTCTGTGGGTGAAAGCTCACCCACATTCCATGTGGGTCCATGGGTTTCACAACATTTTGTGGGTGGTTTTTGGAGGACGGGGATTTAGGGAAATCGTTTCCCTTTTTTGTTTCCTCTTCGTACTGCCGAGCAAAAAACACAACAGTGAAAACACTGGAGGCGATCAGCAGCCAAATTTAAGCTCACGGATGAAGCCGATTACCTCAGACGGGTCCTCCACTACCTTCAAAGCAAAGCGGCACTTTGAATTTGAATTAAATCACCGACAATCGCCTGTCCGCCTAAAAGGCAGGCATTTGTGCCTCTGCTGAAGTTCAGGGCGGCGGAGGGGAGCTGATAAGCAGCATCTCCGTGGTTCATTTCGCGCGGTCAACCCAGATGGCGCCTTCGTCCCTCGAGGCTTTCAGAAAAGGGCCTCGCAGTCCGATAAGATTGAGCGTGAAGCTGGACAGCAGCTGTAGATGAGGCAGATTACAATTATTTGTGATGAGGAGACGTGAAGGGCCCTGCCAAGCCTCTGGGGGGGGGGAAGAGGGCCAGAAGCTGCCAGGGTGATCCTGAAAGTGTGGAGGAACCCAAAGGTAAACAATGATGCAGGGATCTGTGAAGGTCTTGAAGGTGGCTGAGTTGAGGCTAGGAGGGAGCCCTGCTGAATGTTACCGTTAAGCACCATAACCTGAGATGCTCTTACTGAGCTCTATGCAATGCTAGTCAACCCATTAGAAGACATAGGCAGGCGCCTAGGGCGCCATCTTCTGAGGGGCACCGGCTCAGAAAACAACGGGCACCGCCCCTGGCAAGCTTGCCTGAGACTTCCACATGGTTTTCGACTGCATGAATGGGTAAACTTTATCCTTCAAATAAAACCTTCGGTTAAGTAGCGATCGCATGAATAAGCAATGATGTTTGACAGTTAAAAAGTAATCCCTTAGTCTGTTTAAGTTTCAAGGTAGTTGAAACCTGAATTTCAAAGAACCAGGCCCACTTGATGGCAAAGAACCCGACGAATGTGCAAAAGGGCGCGCCAGTATCTGATAACGTATGTCAGGTTAAATGCCACAGTGTAGTGATTAATCTTATGACCCAACACTATTCTATATAATTATATTGTTATGTCAGTATTAATGACATGTAATAAGCATGCTATAAAACAATTTAAAATATTGCCTTAAAACGTGTATCTCCCATACTTACAGTACATGAGAGAGGGAAGGTACTGACCTTATGATGGACTGTATGATCCGGGGATATTTTAATCTCTAATGTGTGAGTTAGTTTTATGAAGCAGTATGATGTGGTTTTAATTTTATATTTAATAAACTTCTTTCTGAAAAACCAGAATGTCAGTTGCAAAAAAAAAAACAGATTGGGGTGTAATGATAAGGTTTCTCTAATGTATTATTTACGACGGAGTCCACGAGAGCCATCAAGCTGATTGCACTTATCGCTTTAATTAAGCGGAAGGGAGGGAGGCATTTATCTCGCTGGTGGTACGATTTCGTTTGGATTCATAATCAGCCGCACATTGATTGTCTGGTAGTCGGAGCATGGGCTGGTGTGGGGGGCGGGGGGTGAAATGGAGTGATGAGACGGCTGTGGGGGGGCCACTAATGACAGAGGAATTCTGGGGGATTGAAAGGGGCAAGAGTTCAAACACCACAAGACACCCAAATTTAGTTTTCTAACTTTAAAGGATCGCTATATCAGATTTTCAGTCAGGCAGGTAGCACTTTATGAACACTGAAGAGAACACACGACCAGGCCGGGTATTACACTGCACAGAATACCTGACTAGGGCAGGTACCACACTGCACAGAGCACCCGACCGGGGCAGGTATTACACTGCACAGAACACTTGACCAGGGCGGGTAGCGGATTGCACAGAACACCCGACTGGGGTAGGTATCACACTGTACAGAACACCCATCCGGGGCAGGTATTACACTACACAGAATACCTGACCAAGGCAGGTTTCTCATTGTACTCACTGAACAAAACACCGAAACAGGATTGGTATCACCCTGTACCGAGCACTCAACCGGGGCAGGAACCACACACCTGTCTGGGGTGGTTACCACACTGAACTGTATACCCAATAGGGGCGGGAACCACATTGGACAGAACACCCATTGTTGTTATTTATTGATCGGCTCTGGTCGTAAAATTCCTGCCACTCTGTTTCTTAGAGATTTTAATAAATATCCTGACAGTTTTTGGGGTGATGTATGCATTGGGAGAAATCAATACCAGGCTAATCTGCTCTGTAACAACACGAGATAAGAGGGCAGGTGAGCATGCCCAGTGACGGTTCTCTGTTTGAGCACGGAGGAAAGATTCATTTTCCGACTCTTATAAATAAACATGGGAGAAAGCGAGTGTATGTGGGGCACTCTCCCATCCCGCCACCTTTCATGCTGCCATATTTTATCGAGGCCTGGCTTTCAGCCCCTGTGGCAGATGATGAGAATGACTTCTGAGAGGATATCGAGTCTGGCCTGGTCCAACAGGGCCACGGTGTTGTCTACAAGCGCCTGGGGCCATTAGGGATGATCGCCATCAATCCTGGTTGTGGTGCACAAATACCATTAGACCACAGAGGGGACCAAGGTTCAGAGACCTAGTAAAGCCATTTTGGCTAAATTACCCATCTAATGTGGGCCCTGTTTAAACCAATTAAAGTGCTTCCACCATGACTGTGCGGTTTGCCAGTGGCTGCTTCTTGATAACAGGATGAAATGGTTCTAATTGCAGTAGCTTGTTAATGCAGTCGGGGGGCATATTTGAACCCCGCCACCACTAACGGTCATGTGATGAAAACACGTGCACAGCGCTTATGCTCATTTGTATATGTGATACGTATCATAATGCTTGTAGAAGGTCACCTGCCCCTCAGTTATGATCATCTGTATCTGAGCTTCTTCAAGTTATTCATAAGGAATAATTACTGGGTTGGAGTCATATAAAGCTTAAACTCATATCATTGTGGGGATTTTGAAGAATTTAAAGCAGATTCCTTCCTTCATTTAGCTGCACATCCCTGGCGTTTTTAAAGCCATCTCCTTTTTAATTGCTTCTAAGTTGCAGGAAAAATCCCAGGTGGAGAAAAGCGTATGGCTCCCAGCGGAGTACAACCCAAATAAGCAAGGGCGTTAATGAAGTTATTCGTAGGAAAAGGTGCCCTTATAGATCTGTGTCTATAAGTAAATAACACTGTATTACTTCACAAAAACAGTTGTACATAGTGTATGTGTGTGTGTGTGTGTGTGTGTGTGTGTGTGTGTGTGTGGTAGGGGGGTGCATCGTTCACATTTGGGAACCAAAATGACCCCATAGTGTGGGAAAATCTGAGACTTTCTTACTTTAGGGGACATTTTTTCAGGTCCCCATTTAGATAACCTCAGTTTTCTAAATCTGTGAATGCAAAAAAAATCTGTGAATGCAATCAAAAAAGTTATGTATTTTGTTTGGTTACTTAAGGTTAAGGTTAGGGCTGGGTAGAGGTTAAGGGTGTCGTGATTGGATTAGGGTTATGCCCATTCAGAGCAATGGAAGGTCCCCATTTGGATAGGTATGCGTGCGTGTGTGTGTGTGTTTGTGTTTGTGTGTGTGTGCGTGTGTGCATGTGTGTGTGTGTGTGTGTTTGTGTTTGTGTGTGTGTGTGCATGTGTGTGTGTGTGTGTGTATATACTGTGTGGTAATGCTTTGCATGGCATGAACATCAGCTCCCATCCCCATCATCAGTCGAGCCACAGTGTCTGTCAGGTGCCTCTACCGTAGGCGTCAAAAAAGGGTTAATAAAGGCCAGAGTCAGTCCTCAGTCCCTTATCTCACTTCAGCACTACGTGTTGGGCTGAATTTTAATTTGAAACTGTAGTTACTTGCAGATGATAATTTAACGGATGACCTTAATCTGGCAAGCAAGAAATTCGACTTTAAAAAAAAAATTGTATTTTTTTTTATTAAACTTTGTTGAATGATTCAGCATAAGATCGGGGTGATATGCGCTGTTAATAACATTTTTTTAATATTTCACGAATTTTTTTTTTTAATACCTTCAAATGAAGAGAAGATCTTTCCACGCTCTTGTTTACGGTAAAAGTGAATGACACAGTTAGCTGTGACAGTGAGCAGCTCGTTTTACTTTTGCTCAGATATATTAAAAATAAGCTGAACTGCAACATGAATATTTCAGAAGATGGCGATGTTCCAAAAATTGGTGTGATGTTTCTAAAATACTGACGCCAAAATCATTCGCAGCTCTGTGAGAAATAAACTACCACCAAAAACAAAACAAGTAATGATCCTGCATTGGCCGTCTGTTTTCTGTAGATGCACCGTCCAGTTCTTCATAATAACTTTGTCTTTTACCCTCCAGCAGGAAGAGTTTTACACCATTTCATCTGTGGGGGTCAGACTGGGGCTAGTTGTTCTGCTAGGATGGCCTGATTGTCACACCCTGTTTGTCCACCTGACCCTTCTGTCTCCCTCCCTTACCCCCTGGTACTCGTTTGTCTTATCTTTTGTTCCTGCCTTCTTGTTAACCGTTCACAGCTGCCTCTTGTTTAGCCCCTTCGTTAGCTTGTATTTAAGTGCCTCCTAGTCTTGCAGTCATCAGTCTGGTCATATGTGCCTCAGTTCCTGTGTGTTTGCCTTAATAAAGTCCCCTGTGGGGGTTTTTCCTCACAAGATGCCTCATTTTCAGTCGTCCCTTTCCAGCTCGCCGTGATACAGAAGCATTTGACCTTAAATTCCTCAAAGTATTACTTACACTAGATTACCAGCATTAAGAAGCAAAAGATAATTTTGAAAACTGATGTTATTTATGCAATTCTTTGCAGTCACATTTTACAGTTTTCACGAATATGGAGCTCACTCTGATTTCTGGTTTAGACTGTCATGCTTCCACAATCTTAATTGGTTTTTTCTGTAGTTAACTTTGCTTTTCACCAGCTGAAGCGACTCGACCACCCGGCGCACCCCCATTAAGAGTCCAGCAAGAAAATGTGCTTACATTTGTGTTTCGTCTGTTCCCACGCACAAACTTTAGCCCACACCCTTAAAAATAATAGTAAAAATAACAAAACATTTATTTCAGACCTAAGACGCATACAAAATTGGGGGGGGCATGCATGTTGTCACTGGTGCCCCCTGCCCGCTCCCCAGAACCACCCCTACCCTTTAATGCAGTTGAATGTAAAAGAAGGCCAGTTGGTGAGATATTCCGGAACCATACACCACCCAAATGCAGGCAAACGTTTGATTTGCCCACAACACGTGTTGCCTGTGGAAATATCCCGACAAAATCCTGAAGCTGCCAGTTTCCTGTATCAGCTCCATCGTTACCGCAGTTGATTCCAAGAGCAGGATGCAATGGAATAATTGTTATGGGAAAAGAGGTTAGAAAAGGCAAACACTTGATTTCCAGGGAAATCTGGCATCATGAAAGTGTGACGCTTCAGAAAGTGACTGCTTGAATACCGTGTGAAGGACCAGTTCCCAGGGATTTGTCAGACTGCACATAATAGGTAAATAGAACTGAGACAGGCTGGCCAGCTTCATGCTTGGCACTTGAGGAACACGCCATGCACAGTGTAGAACATGGAGGTGCATCCAGTCTCGAGTTACTCGTATTTTGCATGTTCTTGTGTCCTTCTTGGAACTCAAGGGAATTTAAAATTGTACCAGGATATTTTTGTCAATAAATCCTCAGGTATAATAAGGTTTGAGATGGATATTAGAGCATGACAACAATTCAACTCGGGTACGGAGCTCCACTAAAATGGTTAACAGAGTTGTTCTTCGATGGGAAGTTGCAGTTTCTAGACTCTGGATAGATTGAATGTTTGTGGTTTCCACTGAAGAAAGCAGAAAATTAGGGGAACCGGAAATCCGGCGCAGTTGGAGAGGTTCTCCATGGAGGGATGGTGAGAATGCTGAAGAGGAACATGGCAGAACCTCATCAAACACTGCCGGAAGCTTCTTCTCAGTGGGATGAAAGCAAAAGGTGGCTGTGCAGGGCACTGACGTCACGGGTGAGAATGACCTTGCCATCCCTGCTTGGGGAAGGTGAAGTATTCTTCACCTCTCCACGTTTGTGTTGTGGGTTCAGCTTTCTGTTTATCAAGGCAAAAATCAAATGTTCCAGATTCATCATCCTTAAGGGTGCAAATACGTATGCAGGACCCTGTCAGTCTGAATATTTTACATAGACATGGGGTATCGCTGCTGCTTGATAAGTTGCAGGGAGGTGACTTTGATGTCCATTGTTCACCTTCTTCTGAAGCCGTCTCAAATCAGTTGATGAAGATGGTTCTGTGTTTCCTTGCTTATTTGTTTATTATATGGATTGGATTTGATGGCATGTTTTGCATGATCGCCTCATGTCTCCAGAGACCTGAGTTAAATTCCCTGCCCCAGCTCTACTTGTGTGGAGTTTACATGCTCTGCCATGTCATCGGTGGAGGAACCCCCCCCACTCCACAGTCCAAAAACATGGTGATTTGACCCCCACGACCTTGCATACAACAAGCGGGTATGGAAAATGGATGACTGAATTTTATGGGACATGTCAGAAGCTCTCCGATACCCCATCCTGGTTAAGACCATCTGTCACTTGATTCTTCCCAGCATCCTCTGCTCGTGGCAGCTAATGCTAACATGTCCGCTCCATAGCTCTCCAGTCATCTGAGGTGAGGTTCCATAGAGACTCCCTTCCTTTCAAACCTGGGGGAGCTGGGCAGCTTTAAGGGGTCGGAGTGTGATTCAGCGCTGATGACCAATTAATACATGAGGATTGTTTGGATCGAAAGCTGGGGCCACCCAGAGGATAAAGGCATTACATCTAAAAGAGCAGTCCAGGGTACCTCCAGCGGGGAACAACCCTCTTTCTGATGTCTAACTGCTGTGACCAAATCAAGGGTTCAAATCCACCTCACATGGTACACAAGTATCCAATCAGAATCTTTGTTATACAAGGTGATTCTCTTAGATTGCCTGTTTATATTTCAACTCAAGTGTCTTAACCAGCTTTGAGCGCATCCTCTCAAAGAGCCACTCAAACAGCCACGACCAGCATGCAGCTGACATAGTGCATCTTATTGCCCTCGCAGGGAACCAATCACATTCTTATCTTTTGACAGGTTGGACAGGCAAGATCTGCAGGCAGTCAGACTCTGAGAATACAGATCCGTAAGCAGCCAAAGGCTCAGCCTGCTTCAATAAACACATTGAGTTCTGTGCTCCCCATGCAAAAGTCTTTTATGCTCTGGTAACTCCACCGTTTCACTGTGCAATTCATCTACGTTTCATAGAAAGCACTCTCTTAGAGGTCCTAAATTAAAAATGAGATTAGACGCTCATTTTGCTCGTTATGGGCTTTTCTAATTAAAGCTGAGCGCCAGTAGAGACACAGGCACGGTGTGCTGGGTTGGGCCCAGCGGATTCACGCATACGCCGTCGCACCGGCGGGCGTGGCACTCTGGAGGCGCGGGGGAAAGTATACGATGAGCTAAATGAAGGTAGCCTGAGTGAGCTAAAGCGGATTTGAGCGCCTCTTATCGGAGAGGCACACGCGAGGGATTGCCGGGGCGAGGGCATTAAAACCTGAGGTGATTAGCGACGGCGAGAGACAGAGCGAGAGAGAGTGAGAGAGTGGAAGACAGAGGGGAGCTGGCGTGCAGGGTTTTGGCAGGCGAGCGAGTGAGAGAGAGAGAGAGAGAGAGAGAGAGAGAGAGGAGCTGATGGGTGGGTGAGAGAGAGAAGGCGAGCGAGTGGCAGGCGAGTGGTGGGTGAGTGGCAGGTGAGTGGAAGGTGAGTGGTGGGCAAGTGGAAGGAGAGTGGCGGGTGAGTGGCGGGCGAGTGGAAGGTGAGTGGCGGGCGAGTGGCGGGCGAGTGTGGGGTGAGTGGTGGGTGAGTGGCGGGTGAGTGGCGGGTGAGTGGAAGGAGAGTGGCGGGCGAGTGGAAGGAGAGTAGCGGGTGAGTGGCGGGCGAGTGGAAGGTGAGTGGCGGGCGAGTGGAGGGCGAGTGGCGGGCGAGTGGCGGGCGAGTGGGCGTAAGTGGCCGTCCACTGATTTCAAGGCAAAATTCACCACCCCCACTTCACACCCCCTTATTATCCAAACACACACTCGCTCTTGTCACATGCAGACGAGTAATGGAACATTTCACTTCTGCTCTGTCAAAATGGCATTTGCCTCAGAACGCTTTCAAAATGCTTTCAGAACACTCTCCAGATTTACGTGTCTGTCTAACGGCCTGTGAAATGGTGTTTCTGTCGCTTATACCCTCTGTGGCATTCACAAGGGCCTGGGATGATGAAAATGGCTGCTCTGTAGGAAACGTCCCAGCGTAACATGGCATGTGGGTGCGGTGGGGATGGGAGGGGGGTGACGCTTCCCCGATCGATCGTCTCCTTAGATGCCTGTGCAGAACGAGGTCCCTGTATCAGCCTCTTCACCGTGTAGTAAGACAGGAGCCCAGGGTCATTGTGTTATTAATCCTCATGACATCTGGCTTTACATGGACTTTACTAATACAACATGATCATGAGGTAAAAGTCAGCTATGTGGCACCCTAGGCAAGCTTTACCGCTGGTGCCCCCTGTTTGAGACAAAGTGAAATTGGCTTGCTAAGTTGGTGACCCCTCAGAAGATGGTGCCCTAAGCAGCCACTTCTGCTGCCAGCTGAGTTGATCTGCACTAGTCTTATCCTATGTAGTGTTTTTGTAGGATCCTAAGGCATCCCAAAATTGACCTTAAACCAGCAACACAGATAATTCCCCTGGATTGCACCATGTCCACTGCTTGCGGCTATCTGGACATTTGCAGTGGTACAGAATTTGCTATGGAGGGTGCAGTGGTGCTGCATCGTTTCCTGACACCTCTTCTGAGTATGGTTGCGTGTGGACTTATCTTCCACTCAGTTTATTTTCCTATTTTTTTCCAGAAACATCCAGCGCGACACAGTTCAAGCAAATTATTTAGTTAAATGATTGAAGTTGAACGACTGGCTGAATGAGTGTGTTACGTGATAGGCTGCTGTCCCGGCCGGGTGGGGCACACATGCCACATCATTCTCCAGGACATTCCATTGGGGCTGTCTAGTTGAATTCCAGGGGAACCTTCGTTTAGAAGCAGGACCTATCCCAGGAGATGTAGTGCTGAGAAATGCAGCACCGACTCCCGTGAGAGGATTCTGGGTAGAGACCCTGCTCAACCTGCCCAGGTGTGGAGTTGGGATTTAGGGGAGCTTCAGCGGTGCTATCAAACCATGCTCCTGTAGGGAGCTCCTACATGGGGACAGGAGAAGGTGCTTAAGGAGGAGGAGCAGGAGAACATCTGTGTTCTCCCAACTACCACAAAAACCACCATAGACAAATTATTAAAAACATTATTACATTAACCTGAATGTTTATTTTAATGTCATATGAATTATTTTATTAAGCATTTCCTTACAGATTCAAATTAAATCTAAATTAAATCATCAGTCCCTTCCTGGATGTATTTAATCCACGGGTGATATGAAATTGAGAGATATCTCTGTTCTTGTGATACCTTGGACTGCAACTCAGTTTTCCTTCAGCTTTCTGGGAAGTGCATCTTGTTTCAGTGACATGTGTGACATAAAGATCAGCCAAGCCCCGCAATCTTGGCACCAAAGATACATGTGAATATATCCACTGGAATCCATACGCAGAGGGCTGTGGCCAGACTGCTGTTAAGCCAAAGGGCCAGAAAATACCCTCATTAGCAAAATAAATCCCCAACCAACCAACACAACCGTCAAATAACTCCTTTTAAGAGGAGGCTGGCTCTCTCTTGAAGTGGTCACTCGCGGAGCTGAATCGTAACTATACATCACGTCACGGTTATTGTGTCAGTGTGGTCAGACTAGCAAAGCAAAGGGCTTAAACATGGCAGTAAGTGATAGAGGAAAATGCTATTAGCCGGCTAATTCACTGGTGGGTTTTGTTTCTGTGACATTGAGGGAGCGTTCCATTAACCTCTGCTTCCTCTCGATGGACAAGGAGGAGGGAATGCGAAGAAAACAGTTTTAATTGTCCTCGGATGGCCAGCAAAACTCCCACAAATCCTCTGCGGGTGCCGACACTCCCCTTGGCCCAGGGGGAGAACGTGGACGGGGTGGAGAAGCAGCTGCAGTGAGGGGGGATTTATGAACACCTGTCAGCCATGATGTACCATGTTTTCTCGGTGGGTGGAGGTCCTATAAATCAGAGAAATGCTCAGGACTTGAATGACGGCCATGAAGAGCCAGACGCATGGGTCTGAGGCCTGAGCTGAAGCACAGGATCTTTCATCGGTCAGAATTAGTCTGCTGTGTAAGTCGGTCTGTGTGTATCAGTCTGTATCTCAGCTTCTGACTGTATCAATCTGTGTAACAGTCTATATCTCAGTTTCTGACTGTGTCTCAGTCTGTGTGTTACTCTGTGTGTCAGTCTATGTCTCGGTCTCTGACTGTATCAGTCTGCTTGTCAGTCTCTGTGTGTCAGTCTGCGTGTTAGTCTATATCTTAGTCTCTGACTATCAGTCTGTGTGTCAGTCTGCGTGTCACTTTATATCTTAGTCTCTGACTGTCTCAGTAAATGCCTCAATCTGGGTGTCTGTACGTGTTTCAGTTTCTTGACTGTCTTTTGTCCTCCAGCTTTCATGCCCGTTTGTCCTCCTTTCTTTCACTCTATTGTCTAATCTTCCTAACTTCCAGTCCTTCTGTCCTCTTGCCTTCATATCTTCCTTTCCATCTATTCTTCGACCACCCTGTCTTAGTGTCCTTCTCCTGTCATTTTCACTGGCTTTGGGGGAATGAGAGGTCACCCAGAATGAAAACGAAATGCCCATTTCTTATTAACGGAAGCATTTACTCTGTTGTCCTAGACACAAACGCACTACGGGGAACCGAGTCTGCGAACAAGCAGACAGACAGTAAACAACTTTATTTTAGTCATCCGTGATGCAAACCTCCAAGCATTCACTGCCAAGCAGTAAGTATAGCTTTTTAATAGATAATTTGACAGATTAATGACACACTACCCAGCCAGTAGGTTGTTGGCAGAATATCTTTTCTAATCTAAAATTAGCACATGTTTATGTGACATTTGGTTCCATTTAGGTGAAACTGAGCATATTTCAGAGCTTTTCTGCCATTTATCATCCCTTTGCATTGTTGGAAATGCATTTAGCCTTTTGTGTTGTTTTATTTTTGTCTGTTTGCTTGCCTGCCTTACACTCACACCACCTAAATTATGTTCCATTTGATATTTTGCCTAATTGCACTAAACCAAGGAGCGCAATCCAAATTATTGTGGTGGGACTATTTCTGGACGGATGTCACCATGTCCCTTGTTAGCGTTCCACTGGGATAACAGGCAGGGCGTCATGACAACGGTAGAGAGGAGGGGGTGCTCGTCAGGAGGGAGGCAAGGTATGGGCCTCCACGGGAACTACAGCATCTTCTCTCAGTGCTGCAGGGATCTCTGTGACTGCACTGTGCGACATTGTTACGGCATCCCTGGCCTATTCGCCTGGTCCCACCTCTTTTCTGTGGTGACGAGGCCAGCATGACGGGCCACGTCCCGGGCCTGCCTTGTCGCCCGCCCGCTCAGCGTGAAATTGGTTTTTCGTGAAGCATGTTGCTTAATATCATTACTGTTAGTCAGCCATGAAGGTAAATATTATAATTTCTACAATAATTTGACAGCCTGTCACATACTTGTCAGATGGAGTATTACAGCACTCGGAACAGACATGTGGTGTTTACACGCAGCATGTGCACATCTGTATTTGCTGCATGTGTTTGTACATATGTTTACTACTGGATGGATGTATGGATGGATGGATGGATGGATGGGTGGATGGAGTGAACAGCACAGCAGATGGGCAGTGCTGTTGTACCCTGATTTGTAAATAGGTCAAATCACATGGTGTTGGATCAGGGAGATTGATCATTGCATGTGTATGTTGTTGGATATGTGTATAAAGAGCTTATATGGGCCCAGACTTGTTAGACAATTGATTCTGTCAGGAAATTCCTCTACAGTCCGATGCTGATGTTTCCATTGGCAGAGAGAGATCCCAGTCAGACTGGGATCCCAGTTCTCCTGTGTCCAAACCATCAACCCGCTGTTTGTTTTTTCCAGTGAGACTCGGGGGGGGGGGGGGGGGGGGCGGGGGGGGGGGGGGGGGGGGGGGGGGCGGGGGGGGGGGGGGGGCGCGCGGGGG
>JAODKC010000082.1:7307510-7318688 GCA_026777985.1 Mormyrops attenuatus
CCCCACCCCTGACATCACCCCCGAGGCGCCACACCTCTGCCATCCTCACGACCAAGTTTATCAGACAGAAGAGAATGCAAGTAAATGTCTAATCTGGGAGTTTGTCGAAAAGGAATGAAGATTGTTGGCTATATCCAAATATAAACATAATTGTATAATTGTTATTCACGGTACGTATGCACTGTGACCCTGTAATGGATGAATGGATGGATGGATGGATGGATATGTAAATACTGAAATTCTGTTTTTGTCTGCATTCCATGGTTTATATTTAAAACGCTGCCCGAGTCACATGTAAACTTCCGAAACAGGAACTGCATTGAGCGAGGAACAGCACCATGCTGGATTATGGGATGTGCTTTCATAGCAGCGCATCTGTTTCTGCTGCCTGCGAGCTTTTCTGCCTGTGCATCCGCCCAGCACAGGAGGACACGCGGGCCTGTCTCTGCTTAAAATGCAAGGAGATTAGTCAACAGTGGAAAAGTATCGCTCCTGCCTAAACGTCTTAATTAAAACAAGGCAGATTTGTCCCCCCCCAACATGTGAATATAAACGATGCCTCCTTGTCTGGATTCTGCAAATCTGCCATTTGGGCTGGTTTGGATGTAATGCTTCAGCCACAGATGGGGTAGGGGTGGGGGTATCTCTCCAAATCAGCCCAAACTCTTCGGAAGATGGGAAATGTTAGGGGATGTTCCTCAGCTGATATCGCCGGCCTGTTCGCTGGCGGCGGATGGCAGTGAGAATGCCGCTCACGCGCCAACGCCTCCCACATTAATCTCGGCTCGATAGCTGGGGTTTCCGGCCCGCCACACTGCCCCAATCAGCGTCTCCAATCTCAGGCCACTGCCACAGGAGTAAAAGATTCTCCCTGGTATTTAATAGGACCAGGCTGAGTGGGTATTTATCAGAAACGGGGGCCGGTGAGTCTCCCCAGGCTCTTTCACGGTGCTGCCTTCCTCTGACCCGTCACTCAGCCACACTTGTTGCCGTTAAGAGTTTTATTTGAGTTCCCCTTTTTCTTTGAAATTGACACTGGCAATAACTTCATTCGCTTGTTCAGACAATATGTTGCTTTGTGTAAGTGGTATAATCAACTGACTCTCTATGTTATCATGAGGGTGTAGCTCGGCCTTTATAGCAGTGGTATAATCTGCTGATTCTCTACATTATTGTGAGGGTGTAGCTTGGCCTTTATAGCAGTGGTATAATCTGCTGATTCTCTACATTATTGTGAGGGTGTAGCTTGGCCTTTATAGCAGTGGTATAGTCTGCTGATTCTCTACATTATTGTCCTGTGTTCTGTGTCCCTGTTGGGGCTGCAAGTGAATCGTCCACATCCTTTTTTGCCTACACTATGCCTCACTCCTGTGCTAAAAAGGCCCGGGTTCTTGACAACATTATTGTGAGGGTGTAGCTCGGCCTTTACAGCTGTGGTATAGTCTGCTGATTCTCTACATTATTGTGAGGGTGTAGCCTGGTCTTTAGGCCAGTGGTGTAGTCTCTCCAGACCAAGCTTTCCCTGCACTTCTCTGCCTGTCCTCAACAATTCACCGGTTTCTTATTGTGTGCTACCTGTACGAGGCACCTCTCATGCATCAAATTGCCCATATTTCATCACAAAGGAAGCCTCATCTGTTTCCGTTCCTGATATTCTGGGGTGTAAGTAACACGGACAATATGAGGAAAAATTCCGGGGGGTTATAGGGGTAACACGGATGAGGTCCCATTTCGAGTCAGGTCTCTGCGGTCATTTGTGCTGATTCACTCCACCTCCCTCTCATTCGTGACTGTACAATCCGGTGTCCTCTGTCAGCGCACTCTTTCAACCAGATTCAACCTTGATGACCGTGCTGACTGCTCTTTCTGTTTCTGTTATTTCCTGACACACAAACCCAAATTTAAATCCTGAACAAGAAATCGCATTCCTGCTGTCCCATACCTTGTGTCATGTGGGTCTGTTTCAATTCGGAGACTTGAGTCAGTCGAGAGCTGAATGGTTATCATCGAGCTATGAAGCGTTGGGCAGAAAGAGAGAATAACTCTGACTCTGCTGCCTTGTATTCCCTCTATCTGTACATCGGATGAATGTCCAAACCAATTCATCGAGTTGACTTTCCAGGGAATGGAAGCTCTCAGTTCAGCTGATGTGATTCTCCTGGAGACACGAACATCCCTGAATTATGCATAAGAGGCATTTGTTTGTAAACCTAATTCTCACTAAAGTATCACTACTGCCTTCCGTGTACTGATTGTGATGCCTCCAAGCACTGTGAATATTCCAGTGTTAGTCAGCATTAAAAAAATGAAAACAGAAGCACTTACATCATCTGATCTTTTGAAAATTACAGCCAAACTGTGACTTCTTCCCAAACGTCTACCCACCCATCCGAGGCCGTGTAACATTTCTGTACATGTCAGTCTCCCATCTTCCAACGCATGCTGGGAGAAGAAGAGAAGGATGAGTCGTTAGATTCTGCTCCTGCAAAGCATCATGGGAGCACACCAATGCAGGAGGGCCCCTGAAGGTCCCAGGACCCGTGTTTAATTAATATCATCAAACACTGATGATTTTCAACAGTCTGAAAGTCAGCATCAGCTCCGACGGCTGCCAGACCCTCCAATCCATTATTAATCTGCTTAATAGAGATGTCTGAAAGGGCAGGACACACTGCCCACACACTTTGTCAGGAAAAGGTGGAATTCTGGAAATCTTCTGTTTCGGATTCACCAAGGCCTCCAAATGTCGTAACTGTAACGATGGCATAATTTACGCACTAGCCGTCTCTCTGTACACAGCACTATCGCGCTAATTAAATTAGACAAAACTCTTTGTAAGATTAGTGATGCGGTAAGTAAATGTAGCCTCTTTATTAGCTTTGAGCCCCATCACATTTCCTGCTTTGATCTAAAGTAAGGATTTTGTATCCTGCAGCTATAGTTGACAGCTGTACATCTGTACAGGCAGAGGTGGAAATTTCAGGTCCAGAAAGTAAAAATCCAGACGAAAATTTAGTTTTAACCAACCAGCTGAGTGCTCTATGACCGTGACTCTTTATGCTCAACTGGTTGATTGAAATAAAATCTTCTGGACCTAAAATTTCTACCTCTGTGCATGTTAATAATTTATGATAACATTTGGACAGAAACAATCTTACATAAGACCTTAACAATGTCAATTTCTGTTTCCAGCTCATTCCAGTGACCCCTGTTTGAGGTCCCCTGTTCTCTGTTCCCCTAATTCGACTTGGCACCTCCTTCTGTTTAGGGTTTGTAAGGAGAAAGGCTCTGCGCTGCGTAGCTCTCCTCACCAGACTGGATCTGAAGAGTACACCTGGTGTTTGTTTTACAAGACAGCGCAGATGACGTGTTTCTAGAGGGCGCTGTCAAGGCACCGTGCAGACCTCTGCCACACTCATGTTTACTCTGTGAATTGTTACTTGAACCTGAGGAGTTAGCTGCCGTCCAGGGGACATGCAAAGTCATCCCGTCCAGTGTGTCCCCTACCTCGTGCCCAGGGTTTCCTGGGAAAGGCTTCCGATGGATGGATGAACACGCAGGGTTCGACAAAACGAAAAAGAAAACCACTTCAGACTTTTAATAGCACGCTCATTCGCCGCTGTCTCTTGCCACAAAGGTACAAATTTGACTCTATTTAGAAGCAGGATGAAGGGACACTGATATGTGGGGCCACCCAGGGGCATCGTGACGTCCGACCGAGCGAAACTGACAATCAGGGTTAGGAGCTGGGCAGAATGACGGATTCCTCATAAAATGGGCCGGAAAGCACAGCCGTTTTGTACGTCAGAGTGAGTGACGGCCAGAATGGTGGGAGAGTAGCAGAAACAGTGCTTCCTGTGGATTTCAGGGGCGGAGTCGTTCGGTTGGCGGGAGTGGAATGAATAGCATGAATAATTCATCCTGCTCATCTGTAGAGCCCACAGGGGGGAAACAGAAGGGAGAGACACCCAGGAAGTGACACGTCCCCCCCCACCCACCCCCACCGGGAGCGGGGGCGAAATCCTGTCTGCTCTGTGACATACAGCAAAGAATGAAGGTATGTTACCCTAAAAGCACGCGATCGCCAGGCCATCTGCGGCCACGTTCCATTTAATCGGCAGTAACTGCTTTACATTTCATTCTCAGTTCACGGCTGCCGCTGCCGGCGTTCAGTTTTAACATCCGACGCTGCATAAGAACGGCGCCGTCATTGGACGGCCTCCGGGGGGCCCGCGGAGGATCGAGCCCGAGCAGCTGCATATTCTGTGTTTGCCTGGAGCCCCCCCACCCCACCCCACCCCCAAGGCGTGCCAGCCACTGCATCTTCATTATATACACCCCCCCCCCCCCAGGAGCCCGAGTGTATTCCATTACCCCGCACAGACCCGAGCCGGGTTGCAAAAAACCAATCATACAGGGAAAGGGCGAAATGTATTCCTCACAGAGTGTTAAAATGATCTGGCAAATAATGACTTTAATGTAGGCTTGGCTCTTTTCCTGGTGGTCAGAGGTACACCCCTCCCCCCCCCCAGTAAATTAGCTTAGCCCTCTCTGGGGGTGGGAAGGAGAGATGGAGCAAGAAGCATGCTATAGCTGACCAGACATATACCCGTCACAGCTGAATGTCTACACATGTTTCCAGTGCAGATCACCGAGCATTTCCATCAGTGCTGGGGGAGAGGTCAGACTGCAAATGAATATGATTTATTGCTTGGTATTTCCAGCCACACCTTCTCCACCTGCTTGCCCTCCCTCCTCCGTCACAGGATCGGCTCCCATCTGCCCAGCTCGGCTTCAGGTCCAATGATACCGCCCACCGGGACCTCTGGTCTTCCCTGTCGGATGGTTTGTCCAAACGGATCTATCACCAGCTGCCAGCCCCCAAAACAGCGATGAGTTATTCACCACTTCGCTTTCAGGAGGACGCTCCTCTCTCTCTCTCTCCTCCAAGACGTGCTGCTGTGATTTCGGTCACAGAGGAGGAGCAGGGCGCGTTCAGATTGGCTTCAGTACTGCTCAGGTGCTGAGAGTGTTACGTCCCGACTTAGTAAATAAGTCAGGACGTAACACGCCCCGATACCACAGCCAGATTACTGGGAAGCCTCAAAACATCTGCCTATCCAAAAATAATATGAGCAAGAATAATGAGGAATTATAACAATTAAAGCAGAAAAAAGTACTATACTTACCTTTGAATATCTGGCAGATAAAAAGCTTTCTTTTGCGAATGACAGACATTGGATGAGTTTCTTGGACCGCCTGCAGTTCCCTGAACCCGGTCCAGTCTAATTGCCCTTAAACTACAGCCCAGGGAAAGGCATAACCGTGGCTTGGTTTTACATGCCTGTCACGCTGTCTATTTTTACACCAGTCCCCTCCTTCGCAGCGGAACGACGTTAAAGTCTTGACTTTGATCTCAGGGTGGAGCATAGGGTTCTGACCCACTGGACGGAGAGATGGCTCTGAGTGTTGCCCGTGATTCGAGGCTACACCTCGGCGGGTTGTGTGAGAAGTTTACGGACAGCACTGTGAAATGGACGCAGAACATTAAACACCAAATGTGACACGGCTGTCAGATCAACAACATAACCCCGGTGTCTTCTGTCAGGCTTCTGTCCCCTTGTGGGACCAAGGCTGGGAGCTGCTGACAGTCATAAATGCAGCCAAATTGCTCTTCTTGGATGTAATGATGGTCCAGGAGCTGCTGGTTTCTGAGATCTGGGACCTCCTTCTCCGTCCTCTTTTCATTATTACAGGAGCGATAAAGACCATAAACAGTTTGGGTTTCTACTAAACAAGCTACAGATGTAACACTTTCAGCATTGAAGAAAGCGTAACGTACATTTCTTAAACAGCTTCAAAGGTTACTGACAAGGCCATAGATTTAAATGTACAATGTAATTTAATATCCAATGCTCAATAGTATTGCCCTATGCCTAATGACTGTGAAGGACCTTGCTCCTCCATCTACCACCAGTGAAGGAACAAGCTCCTCCATCTACTACCAGCAAAGGGACCAGCTCCTCCATCTACTACCAGCAAAGGGACCAGCTCCTCCACCTACCACCAGTGAAGGAACAATCTCCTCCATCTACCACCAGTGAAGGAACCAGCTCCTCCATCTACCACCAGAGAAAGAACAAGCTCCTCCATCTACCACCAGTGAAGGAACAAGCTCCTCCATCTACTACCAGCAAAGGGACCAACTCCTCCATCTACTACCAGCAAAGGGACCAGCTCCTCCATCTACTACCAGCAAAGGGACCAGCTCCTCCATCTACTACCAGCAAAGGGAACAGCTCCTCCACCTACCACCAGTGAAGGGACCTGATGCTATGATCCCTTGGTCTGGGTCTTTAATCACATTTCTTCCAGCTGCCTCCCTGTAATGAGCCTCCATGGAAGGGGAAAGAGAGTCACCCCTGTGGAAAGGGTTATTCATCTCCGAAGCTCTGCTACTGCCACAGCAAATGCAAACACACACAGCTCATCTCGCTCCCCCCCCCCCCCCCGACCCGGGTCAGACCACAAAAGGGTCGTTCAGGACCATTTCCTGCCTCAGCGGCGCACAACGGAATTATGACATCTTTTGTTCCTCTTGTGGGCAGTGGCGGCCGGGGGGGGGGGGTGGACGACAACCGTGTGGAAGAAAAAATAAATATGCAGGAGGGCGGACTGGGTGTGAGGGGCCACAAAAAAAGCAGGCTTTAGTTTAATAGGTCATGCAGAGCAAGAGAGGCAAAGCGGCTGGAGGAGGATTAACAGCAGCCATAACTCAGCACCGTCCCTCCATCCACAGACAAATTCATCGTTCTGCTTTTGCAGTGGAGGACTGTAGTAATTTAAAGCATCCATCAGTTAATTACTACAGTGCAACACGCTTTACTACAAAACACCAGCTAATTAAAGGATTATGGCATCTAATGAGTGCTGTGAAATGAAAGTGAACAGTCGTGTGGGATTTATTATGGCAAATAAATGCTATGATATAGGATGTACTTCTGATACATATGCTTAGGGTGTGGGTGCATAGGCCCCCTTTTAGATATTTACTGCAGGGTTTGTCAGGCTATTAGACGCACGCTAATTTGATTTGCTTTCGTTTTACCTGTAGGAGTATGGGATTAGCCCCCCCCCATAATAAATGTTCTTAATGTCACCATGAAACGTGCCATTTGAGTCCAGACCCTGGCTACAAGCTAATTAGGGAGCTACAGACGTCCAAGCCGGCTTAGCGTATGCGCCGCATAGTGTGTGAGGTCACTTCCTGTATTTCAATGGGCCTTGTAGGGAACAACGGCAACAAGAGAGAAATAAATGAGTGAGTGTATGCACTGGGGCGTTTACGCAAAGAGAAGCGCAGTGGTTGTTCAAGCGTCGCCCCAGTTGTAGATGATACTATTCAGAGCGATGCGGATATTGTATACTGCTGTTAAACACGCTCCATAAATACTGATTCTAGTTAAAAGGGAAGATTTCATAAACAGCACTGTTTTTATAGAACTGACTGGAAAAGTACAATGACATTTATTCATGTAATATATGTTTATTATGAAGCTTTGAATTAATCTTACAGTGCTCACTCCAGACCAGAAGCCCAGTGGGAACAATTCATTCACATCTGATTTAAACCGCTTCTCTCTTTCTCTTGGAATGCAATACAGCCATCATGAAAAGAATTATACACGCTTTTTTATTCTTGACTTTACCATTAACTGTGCCTTCCATTGTAACCACTGTCCCTTCACTGTGACACCAACGATAACTATCAATTATCAGGTGATCGCCCTCTAGCCCATCACCACAGGGCAAACTGATCAGGTGATCGCCCTCTAGCCAGTCACCACAGGGCAAACTGATCAGGTGATCACTCCCTTGCAAATCACCATAAAGCCGATCATTCGTCCACTTCGCCAATCACCACAAGGCAGAATTCCTGGTAAAGCACTGCTATGAATGCAAGTAATTTTTCCCAAAGAAATAAGTAAACCGAGACAGTGTTCAGTAATCCATTTATTTGGCTAAGAATAACTGTCGGTGATGTAAATAGCCGTTTTATGAAGAGGAGCATCTTCTCTGATGGAAGCTGATCTCAGAGGGTTTGTTAAGCGGCTCCACATGGATCCTCCTGTTTGCCACCCGATACCTCTTTCTGTGGATGCCGTGAGATTCCCCCATGAGTGATAGGAAGCCAGCATGATTGACAGATGAGGAGCTCTGTAACATGCCTGCAAACGCAGTTACGATTTTTAGTGGGAAACTTCTTCAACGAGAGAATGTTTCCATGACAGCACGTCAGCACTGATTCTAAATCTACAGTCTTCCAAAAAATAAAGAACAAATAAATGCTTTCATATCCTGTTGCTTCCAACTGCACTTAAGATATTGTCAAGAATATTCTCCTCTCTAGATGGTGGTAGATGGTCTACCTCCATGTGTCTGATTATTAACTTAGGCATATGACCTCATGTTTTTTTCATGGCCGGCTCCCCGTGGTGGAACACCCCAAAGACAAAGTAAAACCACAACTTTGCATGCGGGCCTTTGTGACAAATCCAAAGGGCCATCTGCTCAGCATCCTCTGATCAGAGCGCCCACATTCCAAGAAGTTTCCGGTGCTGCTCTTGGTACAGACTGCATCTCGGTGTGATGCACAAGGGCAAAGCATTGCTATGATTAAAATTTATTAAAATATCAGCTATTTACCCTTCTCATTAGATGCTTAGGTCTGCTTTTTCAGAACATGACTTGGGGCAGAAGGAGTCAGCCAAGGAATTAGTTACATGGGTGAATTAATTAAAACAGGCTGGACTGCCCAAGGTTAGAGAACAGAGCCTGTGGTTCCACTGTAGGTTCACGTGCTGTGTGCACAGCGTCGGTGGCCGCTTGGTCCTGGAGGGCAGTTCGGGTGCCAATAGGTTTACAGCGTTCTAGGAGGCTTCAGCAGACTCTGGTGGATCCCTTTGATTGTACGATGACCAAGCCAGGCCTTCATGGAAATCAGAATCATTATTGTTTATTCATCCAGGAATTCGCTTTTGGGGCGTCGTGCAAAACAAGCAAAGACAATCAACAGGATAAATCAGGAGCATAGAATAAAATAATGTGCTTATTGCAAATAATGTGTATAGTGCATTGCAGTGTAGCAGTAGGTTCATAAGATGGGCTGGGGGGTGGGCTGATATGTTTGGTGTAATATTACAGTAGATGAGCAGGGGCGGGGGGACAGACAGAATCCATGGTTGTTGATGAGGCCTACTGCCATAGGGAAGAAACCGTTCTTTAGGCTCATGGTTTTGGTATCGATAGACTTTACCTTCTTGTCGAATGGGCAAGATCCTGCTATTTTTCATGGCGAGACAAGGTCAGGGCAGGATATGCGACGGTTTGGGGGATATGCCCCCCTCCTTAGCCACCCCAGGTAATGAAACAGGGGAGCTACTCAGACCCACAAGCAACAGTTAGACCAACATGGGACACCTCCTCGGTTCTAGACAAACCAAGGCCCTCATCTGCTGTAAAAACCCAATGCGACTCTGCCCGTTCCCCTGCATTGTATTTCACCCCCCCCCCACCCTCCACTAATACAGTAATTATCATTCATATTGCCCCACAGCCCAAAATAACAATAACACATCTGTCTATTTACCTCCAGGAAATAGAGGAAGGAGCTATTAATTAACCTGCCGTGACTGCCTCTGCTGAAGCTGTATTAGCTATTTATATAGACATATTAAGTATTGATATAGTGACAGGAAATGATGTACCTCATTCTGTCTAGCCTGCTGTTGATTAGCTTTGTAATGGCCAATTATAATCTGTTAGTATTTCTTCCTTGGGGTGTAATTACATGTAATCTCAGTGTTTTTTCCCTCGAATATGGCAAATATGTAAGCACTAGCTTTATTATTTTTTACTTTAATTATGTCATATTATTATATTATGATGTAACAGTTTGGAATCGTTACCATAGTAAACACATTCTAGAATTTGTCAAAAGTGATCGTGATGCTTCTTCTTGGAAATGTCAATACTATATAATGCACTTGGTGTTTATTAGCTCTGGAATGGAGATATGGTCAACAGCATCGGGGATGGATAATCCTTACCTTGTGGAATAAAATGCTTTTTTAGACCTTTAAAATGCCCCTGGTGCAAAATAATCACTGTGATGATTTATCTCCTTCTCAACTCTGTCAGCATTTGGGGCAATCTCTACCCCAAACCCTTTTATGCCCTTGCTAGTTTTACAAACCTCAGCCACCATAAACAGGGCATCACCACAGACAGAGCATCACCATAAACAGATCATCACCACAGACAGATCATCACCATAAACAGATCATCACCATAAACAGATCATCACCACAGACAGATCATCACCACAGACAGAGCATCACCACAGACAGATCATCACCACAGACAGAGCATCACCACAGACAGAGCATCACCACAGTCAGAGCATCACCATAAACAGTGCGTCACTATAAACAGAGCATCACCATAGACAGAGCATCACCATAGACAGAGCATCACCACAGTCAGAGCATCACCATAGACAGAGCAGCATCATAGACAGAGCAGCACCACAGATAGAGAGCATCATCATTGAAGTCAGGGCTCTGTGTGTGCCAGTCAAGTTATTTCACAACAAACTCACCCAACCATGTCTTTATGGACCTTGCTTTGTACACTAGGTCACAGTCACGCTGGAACAGAAAAGGGCCTTCTCCAAAAGATTCTCACAAAGTTGGAAGAAGAGAATTATCCTATATACACTGCCCGGCCAAAAAAAAAAGTTGGCATTTTAATTTTTCGTTGGACCGCCTATAGCTTTGATTATGGCGCACATTTTACATGGCATTGTTTTCACAAGCTTATGCAACATCTCACCCTTTATTTTCATCCAGATTTGCATTAATTTCTCACTGAGATCCTATATTGACAAGTGAGTTGAACTACTTCATAAATCCTCCTTTATCACATCCCAAAGACCTTCAGTGAGGTTAAGGTCACAACTCTGTGGCGACCAAGTCATGTGTGGAAATCATTCCTCATGCTCTCTGAACCACTCTTTGACAATTCAAACCCAATGAATCTCGGCATTCTTGTCCTGGAATATGCCCATGCCAACAGGGAAGAAAAAAATCCATTGATGATGGATGGAGGTGTAACCTG
>JAODKC010000082.1:7326842-7340516 GCA_026777985.1 Mormyrops attenuatus
CAAACGTAGACATAGTTTAGCTCACATGGTCCCTGTATGGTGCATGTGTTAAGGGTTGTGAAAAAGTGGACATGGTAGTGAGACACGCGTTACAATGATTGGAAAAAACTGTAATACTGTTAGAATATGTACTAGGGAATAATTAGTACTATGTGGATGGATATCAGAGTCATCACAATGTCTTTTAATTGATTTGCTGAGAGAGACTTTTGATATAACTGACCTTATTTCATACAAACGATCAATCTCTCTGTACACTCGCCATTCTCTTGTCACAGGCCTGAAGTGTAATTTCCCCTGTATGTGTGTTTAGAAGTGGAGCCAAAACATACGTGTCCCCCTTCAAACCCGATCCTGCCCCACCTCTGCGGGGTGTGTGTTGGGGGGGGGGGAGCTGAGCAGAGATGGAAACTGTGAGAAAGCGGGGCTCCAACACCTCATCTGTTTGGCCTGGACACTGTTCCCTCGATCCCGCGATCTTGGAGAGCATCTCTGTGTGGGTTTCCTGCAGATCCCTCCGGCCTCCGGGTTGGACGTGGTCATTATCTGAAGCTAAATTGTAGGGAGGGAGGTGTGGGGAGCCAAGAGGTCCTCCCCACATCTGGTGGGGTTGCCGTCGTGAGCCTGTAGCATTTTTGTCGGGCGTAACAATGCTTTTACCGCGGTTGTTACCTGAGCTGAACTTCAATGAATCATGCCATGTGCTTCTCTAGGTGTGACCCAGATCATGGGCACCCTGTTACACAGAGGGTTACTCCAGAAGAATGGATGGATGGATGGATGGATGGAAGAGATTTGGTCCATTTGCTGAGACCTCAAGTGGGTGACTCTCACTCTCGCCACAGTAGAACGTTCTAGATATTGTTGAGGGTCCCACCATCTCTCCAGCCCAGGGCTTTGGACTCTGGAGTTCCTGTGATGCATTCCTGACCTCAAAATGGTATCCTTCACCACCCGTGTCTGGGATCTAATTAGTGTCCTGGTATGATATACCTTCCATTTATTAATTAATGAGCAAATTGTACTCATAGGGACATTCAGTTTGTGGCATGTTTTCTAAACCACCCTGACCTGTTCTTACCAAACAGCTAATCCCTGACTTTGAAAGATCCTTCAGCCCAGTGCTCTGGCTTTTGCTTGAAATTCATTACCTAAGGAGTACAAGATGCAGCATTAACTCTAAAAATCATGGTTACTACATGCAAGAGGCTGAGCTAATCTGTCACCGAGATCGTCCGCATAATCGCATGGGGCTGAATAGACGCTCTCAGCGCTACAAAAACATTGCCGCTTTTGTCGTGACTGCTGAGCTTATTTGACCAATTTCATGAACCGAATTTAAAGCAGTAATGAGTTATAACTCATCTGCTGCCTTTTCCGAGCATGTGAGCATGTGCAAAAACACGATGTGAGGTCCATTTTTTAAGCTGTTTCACAGATTCTGCCGACAGCTAAAAGCTGTAAACAGCACGTAAAGGCTTCGGGCCTACAGCAAGCCGAACCAGACTGACAGGCAACGTACACAGCACGTATAGGCTTCGGGCCTACAGCAAGCCGACCCAGACTGACAGCCAACGTAAACAGCACGTAAAGGCTTCGGGCCTACAGCAAGCCGACCCAGACTGACAGCCAACGTAAACACCACGTAAAGGCTTCGGGCCTACAGCAAGTCGACCCAGACTGACAGCCAACGTAAACAGCACGTAAAGGCTTCGAGCCTACAGCAAGCCGACCCAGACTGACAGCCAACGTAAACAGCTGTAAACACTTTGACGGTGGCATGAAGCATATGCTCCTTGCGAGTTGTGCTCTCCCATCCCAGGGCTTCCGTGCTGCTTCTAGAACCTTCATTAGCCGAAGTCTCGTCAACCGCTGTGCCAATTTGGAGTCCATTAAATTCCCATTGATGACACTCAAAATTAGCACTAACTACATGATGGGATGAATTACAGGAGGTGAGAGTGACTCGAGTGCTAGGATCTATAAAAATAACTCTCATGGGGGGGGTGGGGGTGGCAGATTTAGCACGAGATAGCTGACAGAAAAGGGCTTCCTGTAGCAGGTAACATTCACAGCTTGTTACACATTTCAAAGGTTTCAAATGAGTCGGATATGTCATTTGAAATGAGTCTGGGTTTATGCCTTATTCTCAGACCACTGTAGGACATATACAAAGTGAATCAGGGACATTTTATGTAAATGAAGGAAGGAGCAATAGGTTGTGTAGTGGCTCAGGATGTGGGATCTTCCCTCAGGGCCTGTTACAAAAGCCCTGGAAGGACCTGACTGTAATACCATTGAGCGGAGAGCTTAATCTGATTTGATCCAGGGAAACATCCCCATTCAAGAGGCTCTGGGAATAGACATCTGTAATGAAATTAGCATGTGCGATTCCTGGGGAGTGACGTCTGGGATGGGTCGTATCCACCACAAATCTGTACTTGACAAGAAGTTATAGGAGATGGATGGATGGATGGACGGATGGATGGATGGAAGTAGCATGTTTATTATATTTTCTGCAAAAGATGACTTTTTTTGATAACAAATAAATTGATATCACAAACGCACATCCCTACTGTTAAACTCAGGTTTCCCTGCACTGAACATGGCGGATCTAGAACCGGTCTTAATGAAGATGGTTGATAACTGGTTTGTCCCTGTGCGCAACTGAAGACACAGATTAAGAGAGTGACCCGGACACCAAAAGCCACATTGGATGTACAGTACAGAAGAACACGGAAGAGCCTGGTAGATGTGTTCTGATCCATTTATTGATTGACAAGATGGTCCTTCTTAAATACAATGCAATGAGACAATGGGGATCAGCACAGTGGACGAAAAGAACTGTGAAAGCCATTTTTAGACACTCCCCACATCAAAAAGAACAAAACATTGAGACAGTGAAAACATTTACGTGTCGGGGGGGGAGGGGGGTCATGGGGGTCTCTCTTCGCCAGAATGATAAAAGGAAACCAATAGCATGCACTCTCCAATAAAGACGGACACAGTCCACCGCATTCCCAAGATACATCAGTAACTGTAAACATTAAAATACTTTTTTTTAAGATATACGTTCTTCGTCCAGCCAACACACCTTCACAGGAATTTCTGGCTGCCCTTTCTCATCAACTACAAAAGATCCCCATTATAGGTGGTGCCACTGCATGCGGACCCTCGGGAAGCTACGAGGATTCGACTCGCTCGGTCTGATGACACTCGGTTTTTGAAAGGAAAACATTACCACAGAAAGGGGAAAGTGATCGAACTCAGAACTGACTGAAAATTGCTAAAAAGGCCATTTTGCATTGTTGCCATAAAGATCTTGTGAGAGGAGCAGACTGACCTGGGGGGCGGGGGTCCTTGTCGTTCTGTTCTTGCTGTAGGGTCCACACTGATCTGTGTTAGCTACCGGTGCTAATTGCTTACAGTACTATTGGTATTGATCCATACCTTGCAGGCAAAGCACATGGGGGGGCTTGTTAGGTGAAGGTGGGGACCACATCCAACCAAGCTCCAACCAAGTAAGGGCCGGGTCCCTAGTGGCCAGGTACGGAACAGTCCCGCTGAGGTAACCCCCCGTGAAACATGGCCAAGGTGATGGCAGGGTTTGCATAAGGCTCAGATGGCTCCTCCCTAACCATAGTCAACAACACTGGACACTTCCTTTTATGTACAAAGGGAGGCGTCACATCGTCATTTTACATTTGGCCAAAGAAAACAAAAAATCTTCAAATATTTCAGACCTCAAAGTAGCAAGTCTTTGTTCCTGAAAATACTGCATAAGTCTGTATATCAAAGAACAGTATCTACACTATATACTGTGTCTAGAATATTCTAAAAAAAAATTGTTGTTCTGAAGCAAACATCCTTTATTAAATGAATTAGGCGGGGCACCTGTTCGCCTTAAAACCGAAAGACAACCCTGCAGTGATGTAGGGCTGAGAGTTTATGTCATAGAGCTGAGGGCTCCTAGCCAGCAGATAAAGCAGATATATATTAAATGGCAATAAATATGATCTCCTTAACGGTTCACGACCACTACAGTACATTTATATTATACATTAATAATGCGGAAAGTTCCACAGCATTTTGAGTCGTTTCGCTCAAGTCTTTTTCCACCAAAGGTCAGGAGTCTGGATCGTATATATAGCTGCTAACGAAGTATTTTAACTCTGCACAAAAAAAAAAACGGAATATGGTAACCAAGCACTTGTTTTAGCGACATGGGGGCGTGGCCAAGGGCTTTTCGCGTGATGATCTGTGTAGAAGGTTCCTCCTCTGTCAGAACCATCAATGTGCCCCATTTGAATTATGTGGCTCCTTTATTGGAGCTTTATTACAGTGGGGGCTCTCCTGCTGTGGCAGACCTATTTCACAGGCTTTGTACTGCGAGGCCTCGGTTATTTTCTCGTCCTTTTTGTAGTCATTTCAGAGCCCCTGTTGAAGTAATTTGTGAAAAGAGGACTTTTCAGTCCTATGATGATTGCCGCAGAGACTACAGCTGAATTTAATTTCCGTATTTATCCTTCAACCTTGCATTTGTAATAACAATGTAATATAGTCAGACGGACAGAGATATGATATCCTGGCGTTCATCTGGAAAATTCCCGCAAATGCGGCTGTGAACTTCACTGGTAGCAATCGATATATTCTGTGTTTACGCTCAGCTTATCCATCCTCCTCCCTGGCTGACCCGTTACCGGCGGAATCTCTAAACGGACGCCTATTCATCAAGGGACAAACAGAAACAAGGGATATGAACGCCAGTGATGGACAAATAAACCGAGCAGTGTGTGTGTGTGTGTGTGTGTGTGTGTCAGAGAGAGAGAGAGAGAAAATGTGACGTAATCTGCAATTAAGGCGGTTTAAAAAAATATTGCAGAGAAATTTTGGCCCCTGTTTTGACACAGACTGCCACAACAGTCAAAGTCTTAGTCCCCAGCAAAGTGAGGATTTGAGAGGCAGAGAAGCAATGGAAACAGAACAAAAATAAATAAAGGAGTGATTTAACAAAAACAAAATGAAAAAGCATCCTCTTTGGAGATAAAAGCTTATTTGGTTTGGGTATTTCTTTTCATCTGAAGTTAAAGGGAATAGTACTTTAACAGAGAAGAAACAGTACAAATAAATTATGTAGAAACAATGGTTAAATGTGAAGTGATGAGCTTTTATGGGTGTATCAGAGACGGGGTTAGGTTATGGTACAAACTTGGCAGCTTCACTCAGCCAAAGCCAGACTGGATCTGATGGAGACTGACAGGGTGCATTGTGGGGAGCGTCCGATCCGAAAACCTTTCTCCCGTCCCACACGGGCGCATGGAGCAGATGCGAGGGGGAAGGGCCGACATGGGGGGAGTGGTCAAACACTATCCCTGGGGGGGTGGGGGGCGTCCATGAAGGCCCACTGCCCCTCGGCAAAACGGAAGGGGTTTAGGCTCCGCTCCCTTCCCCGCCGACGTCAGCGTCAGCCCCCGGGGGGTGGGGGGGTTCACACCCACTCCTGCATGGAGCGCTTGCAGTACAGTATGTGGCGGGGTGTGCCCTTGCGCTTGAACTGCACCACCGTGTAGAGCAGCACCAGCAGGCAGAGCGCCAGCACGCACGGGATCACGATGGCCACCACCTTCACCGTGCCCGCCGCGCTCTCCAGCTTGATCACCACGTCCACGTCGTCCTCCTCCACTGGGGGGCGCCTCTCCCGGTCCCGGCCCACATCCGGCTCCCGGTCCCGGTCTGCCGAGCCATCGCAGCCCATGAAGTCCTTCAGGATAGAGCGGGGGTATCCCGGCTCAACACGCAGCTTCTGGTTGTTGAACTTCCAATACTCCTTGTTTTTGTAGAAGTAGGTAAAGCCTGCAGTTGGACAGAAAGAGACTTCCTGTTCCCCTCTGTCTCATCACCTCAGGACAGGCAAGGTGGAGCAGAACGCCGCCCTCCATAAACACAAAGGCAACCCGAGTGCTCATTTGCACAATGCTAACGGAGCAAACAGGCCTGACCCTGTCAGGACATCCACCCCGCTTCCTGTTTTGATGATCTGTGAGTTTGGTTATTTGCGTGAGTGTTATTGTGTTTGTTGGACGTCCCCCCCCCCAGTTGAGGGAACCACAAACCAAGGCTAAGGCCTGGGTTTCTTTGGCTAGGGACATGCCGGGGATAAGACTGAATGTCCCAGCGTGGCTATTTTGGGGTGATTTGAGGCATTAATAAGTACGGGAAGCAAGATTACCCCTGGGGACAAATTAGGGAGATTAAATTGTTCTGTGGGTGTCGATCTGCAGTCTATCACCTGGAGGCCTGAAGTTTCAGTGGGGGAAGCACCATCCAGATTGGCATGATTTTACAGGAGGGTGTAGCAAAAGGGCTTTGTGGCATGGGGGACGCAGAATGGCTTTATGTTGGACGCACCGACTGGGGAAGTGGAACAGTGCTACTCAGACCTTCTGCTACATCCACGGCTTCCACCTCAGCAAGGTGGCCAGGCAAACAAAGTGGCTTTTCACCAAGAAACAGCACCACCTTCTCTAGGGCTGTCAGAGGGTGTAGGGGCCTGAATACAAAGTGCCTGACATGGCTTTTTAGCCATTACTACCGCCCAGGTCCTTAAATACCTAGCTGCATGCTAACCGCGAGGCACTATCGGTAACCACAGTAATTAAGGTCAGCGGCATCACCGAGCGGCCGGCCAAGCGGAGCCCGACGAGGCGGCCTGCTTTCCGAACTTTGACGTGTACAGGCAGCCTACGTCTGTCCACCGGCCGGAGCCGGTTCCTGCCGCCCCGAGCAGACCCAGCCCCCCTCCTCTCATGCACCAGATGGCTAGGCGTACAGCCAATCAGAGTGGCTCTTGGGCTTTGAGCCCACCCCCCACCTGTTTGGCCCCGGACCAAGTATCAAAAGGCCCTTGTCATTTCTCCAAGCGAACCGGCTGCCTGGCCTACTCTCCCCTGGGGAATTAATTCAGAGTCCTGGATGCCTTTTTACGTAAAATACATGTTATAGGTAATTACGCGGCATATGATCTGTAGTTTCATGATTTGCCAGTTATTAGATTGAATGTTTTTCAGCATGCATCTACGAGTCACCTTCCAGATCATCATGCCACTGACAGTAACCACGCCAACACACCGTGTGACACTACACGTGTGAGTCACAGCTCGGGGGGGATGTAGCCTGTCCTCAAGTGACAACGTGTGACAGAGTGTCGCATGTAGCAAGGCAGCCAGGCTTGGGACACGGCTGTCAACCAGACCATGGCTTTAGGACCGGATACACTCAGGGCAAGCAGTTTGACACCAACAAAGATAGGAACACCAGTCTGGGGGGATAAGGGGATCTGGCATGCTAGGTGGTACTCTCGTCCTCACCCGAGAAGACACTGAAAGACCGACTCCATCTCTCAGGGCCTTACCATTAGCCTTGTCCACAAATGCCCCCTGGGGAGATGCTGGGACGCCCTTCCATACTGTAATGGGTTTGGGGTATCCCAGGTCCATGGTCCTCATCTCCTCATTGTATCTCCAGTATCTGCACGGTATTAGGGGGGGCAAAAATCATCACCCAGGAAGTCATGGGGCGGTGGCTTCAGGGAGCCGCATGCAGGAGGTGAGGTCATCAGGCACAAGCACTGACACAGCACCACAACACTTGCTTGCCCGCGGGGTAAACAGTGACATAAGGGCACCGCGGCCGGGCGCCAGAGCAGACCTATCTCCTTTGAAGAAGTAGGTCTTCGCTACGTCCTCCCACCATACGGCTGTCTCAATGTTCTGTGTCGGCATACCGCTCCCGAACAAGGAGATGTCCTTTGGATAGGTGGGTTGGAGCGTCGTGTCCTTGAAGACCCAGAAACGGTTCCCTGGGGTGGGAGGGGACAGGAAAAAAAAAGAGAGAGAGCGCCGTCAACGCAACGCAACCTCTGCTAAGGCTAATGAAAGCCGTCTCCCAGAAGTCATCATGACGACCCCCAAGCCGAGGCAGAACCAAGTGGCGGATGTTAATGCCACATGGAATGCCAGAGGCTCCATGCAGGAAATCTGCATGACATTCCGACCAGTGACCCTTCACCCCTACCCCTGAACAAAACATATCTCAGCTGTCCATGAGATGAAGCTTTCTGATACCGCCACGTCTCGCAGGATGGAGATATTTGCATTAATTTACAGGGACTCTCAGTGCTGGGCAGAATAAACATCCAATTTCACACCCCGCGCCGCTGTTTCCGTTTCATCATCAAAATAAACCGCCGCCACGGGCCCCGATGGGGCACGGATACCGACGCCATTCAAATTCCAATTTCGGGATGTCACAATATCTGAAGCGTGTTGCTGCCGGATGGCTTGGGCAGAAAGGGGTACTCAATAAAGGCAGCTGGGCGTGTCACTCAGAGGGGAGCTCTGTCTGCGCACAAAGCCACTAAGAGCCTGCGATGCTAACGGCTTGACTGGAGTCAGACAAGTGCAGGAGGCAGACAGTGATAATTCAGTCTGGGGGAGGATTTACTGACTGGTAGGTAAATTAACAACACTAAATCTTTCCCCTCTGTTGAGTCCCACCTTGGAAAGCAGATATCCATGGATGCAGTACTCTTCAAGCTCAGCACTCAGTGAGTGAGAGTGCCTTTACGCATTTACGCATATGCATTTACGCCTTAGCGCCTTTTGCTGGAGCGGTCCTCATTAACACTATTTAACGCAGTAGGTGTCTGCTGCCCAAGCTTTTGGTGAGTGTCTGATGATGCTTTGGAGTTCAAACATGCTCCCATTTACACACTGCATTCCCGTCCTTTCCAGGCAAATTCAACAAAACCCTTACAGTAACAGGTTCTCCTTTTTAACATGAAGCCCCAGAAAAACATCACTGCCTGAAGGATGATTAAGGTTTCTTCCTAGGTCTACATCCCTCAGGGCTGCTGTCTTACCTTTGAAGAAGACAAACTTGCCCTCGCTGTTCTCATACACGGCGTCGATCTTCGGTGGTAGCCCCCTCCAGAAGTACGAAATCTGCATGGGGTAGCCGGGCATTACAGCGTTGTCTCGGACCCGCCAGAACCACTGGTCCTGAGGAGAGGAGAGAGTTTCCTCACTACCAAGACCCTAATATGGTCATTGTCCATGCTTCATCATTGTGGGTAAGGAACCAGCAGGGGGCATCACCAGAAAAACAGCCCAGCCCACCCTCACCACAGACTATAGTGGACCAGACCACCAGAAGAGACCAAGCCCAAAATTACACTGTCTGAGCCGCAGTAAATCACCACGGACCACGAGGGGACCCGCAAACGATCTGGTTTTGCATTGTTCTCAAACACAACAGTCTGTGGTTTATGGAACCGCTTCAGGGGAGAAGAAGCAGAAGATAGATTTATGTAGCCCAAGGGTGCAGTTTGATTGCTGTTTCCACAGTGTCGACCAAAGTGTAAGGAAAAGATGTAGAGGCCGGAGGGGCGAGGGGTTCGCAGAGGAATATATCAGGCGCTCTCAGACGTGTTCCTGAATGGCTCCCACACGCGTGTGCCGAATGAGGATCAGCACGAAAGCACCTGTCACGCTCTGCTCTCACAGCTGCCTTCACCTCGGAGGTCCAGGCAAGATTCCCATTTGCACTCTGGGAGCTCACTATAGCCACAAGCATAATTCTCTCCAAAATGTGCTTAAATAAGGTTTGACGTGATGGGGGGGATTTGGGGGGGAGGGGGATGCTCATAGGCAGAAATATCTTCAATCTCGTCAGACCACTATCCAGTCACTCTGACGACCAGGAGGTGTCAGTATCACACACATATAAATATACAGACTCCTTAATGCATCGTAATTCTAGTTATGATGGACAGGCTCGTTAAGTAAGTACACAAGTGACGTGCAAGAACGTTTACTTTTTATTTACTTAGCGGTGTGTTACACAGGTTCACGCACCCAACGGTAATCAATGCATCGAGTTAACATGCCGTGTTAGAGGGCTAAGCACAGAAGACGCACTCAGAGATGCCTTCGCTGACACGCCGATGGACACAAGCAGCGATGTGAGAGTGTCTGTGTCTGCCTTGCCTCTGTGTTTTATTATGAGAGTTCCAGGTCGTCATAACTCTGCTTTCCGAGGGGTGTGGCAGTTATACACATACTAACTTTCAGCCAGGCCACCTCAGACACACCAGCACCACACCGGGTTTGGTCTTCACATCACAATGGTCAATCAATTGTGCTGGTCCAGCCCTAACTCCATCCAAACGTCCTAGCTGAGGAGTCCTGAAAGGTCGTGGCCTTGTATGCCCCCTCCCCCCCCTGCCCAGCAGCGATCTCCTTTTTTGCTGAATATGTGTGTTCCTTGTTCCACGAGAGCAGACAGCCAGCTGAAGCCGTGGAAAATGGGGCTTTCGAGTATAAGGTGTGTCCGTCTTACATTTTTTCTGCTCTCCTTCCTGCAGCCGAGCCCAGAGGCGGGAAAAGTTGGCCAAAACTCACAGGGGACAGGAAGTTCATCTGGGGAAGCCATCGTGGCCCAGCCAGACTCCCCCTCCCCCCCTTCCTCCCTCCTCCCCAGTGGTTCGGAGGCCAAACCTGTGTGGTGTGGCCCTGGAGAGAGGGCAGGACCCTTGCGGCACCTCATCCAGCAGATGAGGCTTTCGTCACCTAAACCCCCCCCCCCCGGAGATGCACCAAAGTTGAGCTGCTTCTGTCATTTGGAGCAGCCTCTCTGAAGATAATTGGAAACAGACTGAGCGAGTGGTGAAATGGGATGAGGCGTGTTCCCCTCCATAACAGGAAAGCATGCTCCACAGCCCCGCAGCTGAAATGAGGACCTAGGCGCGGCTCTCCGCCATTTGGAGGAGTCCTCTGTAATCACACTGCACCGCAATGATACTAAATTGCTGGCGAGGCACGGCTGGAGCAAGCCTACTGTAGGCGGGCCCCGGCGAGGCGGACGTGCCATAGGAGGCTATTATTCTGCCGAGTGAAACCCAATGCGGCGCATTAGCCGTAATTACGGTCAGTCCGTTTCCAGGGGATACCGAGTCTCACCTGTCCTGAAAACCTATTCAGTTTAACAACTCTATTTATTTTCATGCACGTGGGAACATGTTGTTTTCCAATTTAATAATTCAGTCTGAGAAAATAAGCCATCTTCTTTTTCTCTATGATGTTTCATGTGCGAATGCAGGCCCTGAGAAAGCCAGGAAAGGCACCCCTCTGTGTCACATGACACTTTGGCAGCCACAGAATGTTGTAAATTTCACGCTTCCTACAAAGACACGAAGTGGTGGTCTCTCAGGCACGGCCAGGCTACACACATCCGGACAGGAGCAGGTGTGGGGGCAGGCCTCCCAATAAAGGACAGTTCAGCATCAGAGCGGACGCTCCCAAGGGTGACGGACAGATTCAGTTCACCAGAGCCGTGCCACTGGCCCATTCCGAATCGCCACTGGGTCCCACTCCTACTGAGTGTGCCGTCCTAAACCTACACCTTTCCAAATGAAGGATCTCTAAACGGATCATTTACTGTAAGAAAAAAAATGCTACACGACTTGGAAGGGATCCCACACACTGTCATATAGATAATTATGTGGGAAAAACTGGAGCGATGTTTGCCGGATCTGGGCTAAGTTGCGATAATGAGTGAGTCTGACCCGTCTCAGGGCCGCAGTCTCCCCTTTCCACCTCTCGTCCTACTTCAGGGCTGATGTTTGTACCATGCAGCTCTGCTCAGACTACCACGGGATCGCCCCGTCTGAGTCTCCTGTGGTCAGGGCGGCAAGCATCAATAACTTCACTTTGAACCCTCGGTCTGTCCGGTCCCCACGAAATTGGAACATAACATTCCTGAGGGCCCATCCCCTCCCGAGGCCCCTAATTATGGCCATAAATGCAGCCTGAGCTGATTTCCATGCACGCCAGTGTAACACGCTTTGTGACACCGTGCGCGCCCTGCAAGCGGGCCGCTCTGTGGGGGAGGAGCTTCAGTGAAAGCTAGCAGATGTGCCGAGGCCTGTTGCCTTCTCTGCTCCGCCCACGGGCCACACGGCGCCAGCACAACAGCTCAGCCGGGGTCCAGATGGGCGCTTTCGGTACAGCTGGGATTCGGACAGCTGCCGCCCACACGGGAAGCTGACCCCTGGTTACGGGGCCACTCCACACCTTCAGTCCACATTAATCCTTTAATACGGCCTCCCGGTTAATCTGCTAATGATGAATGATTAGAGCCATAGAGGAAATTTAGAGGGAAAAAAATGTTTCATTAAGCTCCTAACTCTGACCGCCTGTTTCCCTTTCTCTAATCCTTTCAGCCAACAATTACAGTGTGGCCCCAATTAAAAGCAGCAGCTCGGCAAGTCAGAAGTAAAAACGGCAGCCGGTCGCATGTTTCCGCACACAATGGAGTAAAAATAGCTGGTAATTTGCGGAGCGTGTCCTCAGACTCTCCAAAGTGCCCCCCCTCCCTTCAGCTCCTAATCAGCTGCTGCTTGAACCCACTGCATATGGTCATTCTCCTCCTCAAGCTCTGTGTGCCACATTCATCACGTCATTTTTTTTTTCCCAAGGCCCTGAAATTAAACCGCATCATTCATGCTTGTGGGAAGACATTCCATGGGGGGGGCTTGGGTGGCAGGGGCTTAGTTACAGGAAAACTGATCCTACAGAATGGTAGAGAGTGTTTCTCAATACCAAGAATGCAAAGATTGTACTTGTGGTCTTGCTAATTTGCCTCCCAAGAACAAACTTGGGCTGCAATGAATCATGGGATTGCTTTCATTTGGCGACGATGCAACCAATATATCCTTGATATTTGGAGTGGGGCAGAACGACATCCGGGGATTTTTACCGTCCTCCGTTATGTTCTTAGTATTGGCCGTTCTTTGGCAATGGAAGATGACATAAGACAGGTACATGAGAACACAAGTACGGTCAAGTACGCATATTGAGAAACACCCAAAAACAACCTCAACATCAGGGTCTTACCATTCCCCTCTAAAGCCTGCCTGAGTCAGTCAAGCTGAGGGATCCCGGGGGGGTGACCGACGAGGCATGCAGCCCCCACGGTCTGCTCAGGAGGCCCCGTATCTGAAAGCATCCTACACAGAACTTTCCGGCCTCCAGGGGGAGGGTGATGAAGTGAGGACATGGTGACTTATGGGCGATTTTCCGCACTGAAGATGACACTGTCATAAACTGCACTGGCGGGGGGGGGGGGGGAATTTCCAACCAAAGAAAAGATAACCTTTCGTTTCGACAGAGCTGCATAAATCAGTCTCCAGCAGCCGGGACTCTTACATCCGGAGACGGTGCCGACGGTACATCTATCTCTACACTGCAGGGCCACGCAGACCAACCCTCTGCACTGCAGGGCCACACAGACCAACCCTCTGCACTGCAGTGCCACGCAGACCAACCCTCTGTACTTCCTGTCCTCCACTTTAAGAAAAAATTAAAATAGTAGCGTGTTGCCTGGTTGGTTCACCCGTGAACCTCTGATCGAGAGATGGGCCAGCATCCAGGGGGGCGCAGCCTGCTCCCCGTCGACCTCGTACCTTAAACACAAACATTTCCCGCCGCAAGATCGCCAGTGTGTTGAAGCCGCCGTCGCAGATGTTGGGCTTGAGGTTGGGGTACGTGGGTTTGTCTCCGGAGGGCAGCCGGGGGGGCCGAGTCTGGCGGTCATGCTTGCGGGGGTCGGGTGGGT
>JAODKC010000082.1:7351618-7363818 GCA_026777985.1 Mormyrops attenuatus
CAGGCCCCCCACCTCCAAAGCACAGCGCCCCCTGTTGTCGCCTGCAGGTATCACTATCCCATCTCGGCAGGTTTGACGCATTAACTACTCTGTTAATGTGAGGTGTGACGTAATGCAGCACATCAACAGAGACATACTGCATGCGTGACCATATGTGACCGGGTGGATGGGGATGGGGATGTAGGGGGGGTGGCGGGCCTCGGCGGTCCGACTGAGAATCCGGGGCAACGCACAGGCTGGTACAGGACAAAACGTACTGTACACAGTCTGAGTCACACACAGAGGCGGGGGGCACCTACAGCATTATCCAGCGCTCAGGAAATCACACACGGCCCCCCCAGGGCCAACGGCACACAGAGCATAGTGCCCACCCCCACCCCCCCGTGGGCTGCTTTTGCTATAATGGGCAGCCAGGACCACAGTAAGGCTCAAGGTACGAACAAAACAAATAAGGTCCTTCGAGGAACACGGCGCCTCCCCCCATAGGAAGGCTGGTCTTTTAAATTAGTGCATGACACAGGGGACATGGGTGACATTTTCTCCTGCTTCCTGCCCACTCCATGGCTCCCCCTGCTGGATGGGCAAACATGCACATGTGTGAAACCCACTACCCAGCCAGGTGTGGTGGCAGAATGCCCCTGATAGTGCCCCCCCTCCACCCGTCCCCACATGTGACACCCTCACCTGTAAGTGATGTGCTTGTGTTGCCACTTCTGCCCTGTGAGGGCATAACGCCGGCGCCTCACGTTGAGTTTGGAGCCGCCGCCTGTCTGGTCCGGCACGCCACACCTCGGCCTCCTCATCCAGCTGCGGGGCACAGAGGAGGGCTGCGTGTGAGGCTGGGGCCACAGTGGCGCCCCCACTTGACAGATTAGTGCAGCGCACCGACCCGCCCCACCATGCGTGGATGCTAACGGGTGCTAAAGGGAGCCTATAAACACAGATGGTAAAAGGAGACCGCTCGACGTGGAGACTGATAATACAAGCATCCAGGAAATGCATTAAAGGGCTGGGCGGGGCCTTCACTCAAGGGGGCGGCACGGCAAGGGAGATGGGGCATAAAAGCAGCAAGGATGCTACGGAGGAAAGGTGTAAAGTGAACAGACAGGCTGAGACACAGGAGCTGGACATGCTCACTGACACAGACTGACACACTGACACAGAAACACCCACACAGACTTACACACACACACTGACACAGAAAGACACACAAACTGACACACTGACACACAAACAGAGACAGGCACAGACACACACAGACTGAAGCACTAACACAGAAACACCAACGCAGAAAAACACAAAAACTGACACACAAACACAGACAGACACACAAAGTCTGATGTAATGACAGGGAAACATTGATACAGACGGCACACACTGACAGAGAAAGACACACACAAATTAACAGACTGACATACAAATACAGATAGACACAGACACACACAGACTTATACAATGATACACAAACACAGACAGAATTACACACACAGACTGACACACTGACACACAAGCACTGACAGACACACACAGACTGACACACAAACACCGACTGACATAGACCGACAAACCAGACTGATACATCGACACAGAAACACAGAGACTGACATAGACTGACACAGACAGACCGACACAGAAACACAGAGACTGACATAGACTGACACAGAAACACAGAGACTGACATAGACTGACACAGACACAGAATGACACACTGACGCAGAAACACAGACTGACATAGACTGACACAGAAACACAGAGACTGACATAGACTGATACAGACACAGAATGACACACTGACACAGAAACACAGGGACTGACATAGACATCTGTGATCCCAATGGGGATCGGAATTCGGTCAGTCTCTGGTCAGTGGCCCAGTCAGAACGCAGCATCAAAAATCAGTCATGTGACTAGGATGTGTGGCAGGAAGGGTGGGCGTGTGGGAGGGGCTTGTGTGTAGGATAATGTAGGATTTGAGGGGGGTGCATGGATTTTTGAGAGCTTTTGGAGGGTTTAGGGGTGAGCATTTGAGGATGGTCACTCACTCAATGGTCCCCATGTCCAGCGTGCCGGTGACGTTGAGGCCGTACAGGCGCTGCATGGCAGCGATAGCCGACTGCATGGTCTGGGCGGAGCGCAGCACTGACATCCGCGGGTCGGTGCTGGGGAGGTAGCCGTACCGCTGCAGCCAGGCCTGCAGGGGGCGATAAGCACACAGTAAGGCATGGAACGGACCTTCAAATCCACCCTCCACAGAGCAAGAAGAAACAATTACTGCATAGGAATTCGAAAAGGCAGCTCTTGGGGATGGATCTGCACGCCCTCGTCTGTTACTGGCTTTGTGTTTGTTAAAGAATGTGAAAAGTCACTGAGGTAGCGAGGACGTCATACCGTCAGACTGTGGTCAATACAGTCAGGTTTCAACGACAGCTTTAGGGAGGATGTACAGATGATACCTCACTGTGCGGAGATGGACCCCCTCCCCTCCCCATTATCTGTCGGTGTTAGAGAGCACAGTGACATATTCGCATATTTGCTCTGAATATGGCGTCCATTGGGAAAAGGGCACAGGGCCCAGTATTAAGAAAGCCAGTCTTTATCTGAGGATTAAACACAATCGTCCCAGTGGAGGGAGGTCACTGCGCTTCCTCTGGGCAACAAAAACAAAACACAGAGAACTTAAAACCGCCAGCGGCTTCTCTGCTTCTCTCTCAGCGGGATTCTCCCTGGTTCCGGTCCGGATCTCTGCCAAAACACACTCTAACGTGACACTAGGAGCAAGGTGCTGGAGGAGATATACAGAATCGGGCCCGTCACCTGATTCCCATGACAGCCCCCGCCACGGGACGGTAACTTGTCATCCTCATGGCAAAGTATAGTGCGCCCCCTTTAGTCTGTATCATGCTGTGACAAGATTCCATGGTCCCAGCTTAACCTGCAGATAAGCATGACCCCCGATTCATCACGCTTGGTGCTCACAGCTGATAGGACACCGCCCCCCTCCCAGCCAAACCGCCCAGCCCCGTGGTCTCGTTCCTGGCTCGCCGGCGCCTCTCAGGGAAATGTTATTGCCCCATTATCTAAGCGGCTGGGAGCTGGAACTCCAGAGCACAGCTAGACGACTGCAAAATCTCTGCAAGTCAAAAAATAGCACGAGGGTACAGGGTGAGAAATGCCAGAAATGTGGACCTGGGCAGAAAGCAGCACTGGCCAGACTGGAACGTCAGCCAGCGGAGTGGAGGTCACCATCATGGCTGCAGAATGAGGTGAACATGTGGAAAGACACACACGTCTTCTTGCTGTCACATATACGGTGGGTCTTTTTGGAATTCACACGTTAGAAGACCACAGGACATCGGAGAGGAACAAAGACAGTCCTCTCAGCTATTAAGCCCGGCACTGAGAACGTGCAACGCACGCAATCGGCACAAAAAGCCTGAGGCCGCCTCAGATGGAGTCACACGGCCTGTTGAAGCTTTACAGTCACAGCGGGCGGCCGTGGGCTGGGAATGAACAGCCTCCGCATGCTGGGGAAATGAGGACGACGACAGGGACACGGAAAACTTGCCCTAAATCATCTCTGTGCCATGGTTTGTTTGCGTTTTCACATGTGGATGTCTTGACCAGGATTTGGAATTTTTTGATGGACGTATAGAACTGGACCACAGGCCAAGGATTCGTAAGATATGGGCGTGTATAACATGAACAGCAGAATATGGCCTGGCAGTCGTTAATCTTCATAAATAAAACATCTATTATAGTGACGGAAACGATGTAATGATCTGAGAGTTTTATCTTAGAAAGCGGAGGTACTTGGGGCAGGTGGGGGGGGAGGTCATAGAATCTCTCATCCTCCTCATGCTTATAGATGATCCCAACAAAGCGTGTGAGCATATTAATGTGAGCAATCAAGCGGTTGGAAATGACGAAACTGAAATTACAAAACGAAAGCGTACAGCTGACTTCAGCACATTTCTGACACGTTTTAAAAACTTTTAAAAAGCTTTGAAGTAGATGTGTGGAGTTGGCCCAGAGCAATCTGCTCCATCCCTCGTAGTGTCGCCTGCCAGTTCATATTATTGATTCTCTTTTACTCTTTATGTATCGATCGGCTGTGGGCCGCCACAGTTTAGCAGGTTTTTAAAAGCGCTCTGGCCCCGAAATGCACCACCGTGAGACCCCCAGCAACGGCGCCCCCATGGGACTTAAAGTCACCTTCACGCCAGCCCCGATGTGACCTCGATGATGTTCCGCTACAGGCTTAATGTACACAGGACACTGGACCCAGCCATGTCACGTCTGTGTCTCCAGGGAATTGTGGGTAATATAAGGATGAAGGCCACCGCGAGGGGTCACGTATATTCCAGCACATGGGGACAAATATGCCTGGCAGGTTGCAAAATGACAGCTGTGATGGGGGGGCAGATAAACCTGTAAGGTCTGAGAGGGCTGGGGGGGCGTGGCCGGCACACACACAGCTCAGGCCCTCCATCCCAAACTAACACTAATTAACCGCTGAGGCTAGACCAATTCACAATAAGGTACACTCCTCCACACTAATCAGAAACAGGTCACACGTTAACGAGCGTGATCGCCTAATTAGCCCAGGGGAAACATTAATGCCTAATTCCGGTGCGACCGCTTTATTTATCACCCGCCGTTCGCTCGCCGGCTGTGACCATGGCAACAGACGCAGATACGGTGGCAGTATCGGCGCACCTTCCGGAAACGACAGGCCATAGTCGGTGCAGGGGGGTGAGGGGGGAACACTGTATGGGGACTGGGGCAAACCTCTGTAATTTAACACTCTGATACCCTTAACCATGTCACGGGGCACAGAACCCTAAACAGATTGTGAATGCCCCCCCCCCCCAGTCATACTGTCTTACATACAGCTTTAACCACATGGTTTAGCACGTCGTCCAACAGCCCCCCGACAGGATATGTAGCTCATTAGCGCCGGTGTATCAGCAGAAAGCACCCCTTGCTGGTGGGGCACTGGCGGTGCAGAACACATACGATCCGTGCGCCCCCGTGCCGGGCACCACATCAAACAGCGTGAGCGGTGAGTCAGAGGAAGAGCGCATGCCCGGGCAGGCTGCGTGCCGGGTACCCGTTTCTGTGCACATTCCCTGTGAGCGCATACCAGAGGCGTGTAAACCATGCTCCGACACCCACACAGGCAGAACCCGAGCAGGGCCCATCAGCCAGCGAGAGCGTTGAACTCGGCCCCCGCGCCCCCCCAGCAGGGCGCTGTGAGAGCTGAATAATTCAACACGAGGTGCCGCTGCGTGCTGCCAAACGGCTGTGCCTCTGTGTGCGTGCCTCAGGAAGCCCCGTGGGGTGGGGATGGGGGGGGGGGGCGCGTCACCATGGTAACGCAGCACCTCGTCCTCCCCGGCCACGTCGTGGGACTCGTGCAGTCAAAAGATCAGCCTGAACTCTGGCAAAAGTAAATAAGCCCAAATATGATGTTGACATCACGGGCCAACCCACAAGTGGGTCGCTGTGGTTACCGCGTTCTCCACTGTCACCGAGAAACAGAATCGGGGGGCGACTCCAAGGATCCTGCTCGCCCACGTGGCATTTCTCACTTGCCACCCTACAAGATCCATGTCCATCATCCCTGGAAGCCCCGCGTATCACATGACGTGCGAAGACAGTGGGGATCCTTTCATGGGTCCTTACATGAAAAGGTCTGCTAAAATCTTTATTTATTCATGCGTAAAAGTTTGAAACGCCAGCAGATCCGTAACTCCATCAGCTCACACCGAATACTCCCACAATGCTGCCACAACTCTGCCAAAATGTCAAATAGATGATCAAAGGTGGCATCGAGTAATTATAAGCGAGGCTGGCTGATGTCTCACCCTCTACCCCCCTCCACCTGCAGGGGGCGGTGCAGCCAGCAGCACCTTTTAATAATTCAGCCCACAGTTAGACGCCAGGGAACAGTGATCGGCAGTAACCTGATCCGAGAATCGCGTTCAGACGAGGCCCCCGCTTCACGCCACCCTCCCAGCGCCCAAACTCAGCCATATCAACACTCCAGCGGGCCCGCACTCTGTTCAGAGCCCAGCTCTGGTCCCCTTCAAAACCGCTTGGGGATTTATGACTCAGGGACGACATTATCGCCGCCCCTGCCGCCTTCCACTCTACAGCGACCGGTCTCTCAAACCACAAACAAGCGCAAAAAAAAACAAGGTGCTCGAGAGTCGGGGAGCCAATAGCACGACTGATGATGTCCCCTGAGCAGGAAGGAGGCCCTGTTCCTTCTGCTTAACTCCAGGGGCCTTTAATCATAAGGTCCTCAGCAGCCTTCCAGATGGAAATCGGACCTTTGATCGTCTGCCTCTTATCGATGATGGTGAGTCAGGTCCGTAAACAAGTACACGGAGAACCTTTGTCAGTGTCCCTCTCATATACCACACCGAAAATCTGTGTGTGACTGAAAGATGACTATCATTATTTTTATGTATTCCATCAAACAATAGCTGTAAATTGTTACAGTACTGTGCAAAAGTCTTTGACAGTCCAAGAAAACAATTAAAGCTATTTATCTGGGTAGTAAATGTATAGTTACTCAAAAACACAATTTAACATTAGAACATGTGTAAGTTAATGGTAACACAATAACAAATAAACAAGAATTCCTTCTGTTCTCCATAAAGTTACTAATATCTTGCTGGATGGCTAGATGAACACCACTTCGGTTCCCAGACCTCTCCTCAGGGGTACCCCAGCCATTCTATATATTCATTAAATTTCACCCCCAGCCCAATTAATCAGTTGATTAGGCAAACAAGGTGGGGTAGTGGTCAAGTCAAAAATACATGGGTATACTGGATAGTTGATACAAATACTAGGTTGACTTTAGGAAAGGCTTTCAAATTTGAAGCTGACACACTTTGACAGGCATGATATCATAGTTTTACACTAACATGAAGATCATTGAAACATCATTTTTCTTGCCTAATCCTTTTGCACAGTACTGTATATCCAGTATAGAATTTGGACCATATGTACGCAGCCAACTTGAGTGTGTCATGGCCTGTGATTGGCTGTGAGGGCAGGATGTAGCCATATGACGTATTTACTGGCTACACAACTCCTCACCGCTGCCAGCTAGCCCGCCACCCAGGCGAAAGCAATCGCCCCCCAGCCAGGGACGGGACACAACATCTCCAAGCCGGTATTACCAATACAGCACATATGTCGCTGAGAACAAGAGCCAGGTCCCCTCCAGGGGGTCACGACCCCCAAGGATCCACCAATCCTAAGGCCCGTTTTCTTTCCGCTTCCCCATCGTTAGGTCACACTTGTCTCAGGATGCAATGGGAACCATCCAGTTCCCCTTCAATAATGCCACCGTCTCAGGGTCACCTCTGTTCACCGTGTTCACGTCCCTCACTCCTGACATTCCCGGTTGGGTCAGCTCCATTCACCGTGTTCACGTTCCTCACTCCTGTCATTCCCGGTTGGGTCAGCTCCATTCACCGTGTTCACGTCCCTCACTCCGGACATTCCTGGTTGGGTCAGCTCCATTCACCCTGTTCACGGCCCTCACTCCGGACATTCCTGGTTGGGTCAGCTCCATTCACCGTGTTCACGTCCCTCACTCCTGACATTCCCAGTTGGGTCAGCTCCATTCACTGTGCTCATGTCCATAACTCCTCCATGGCCAGTCTGGTCACCTCTGTTCACTGTGGTTATGTCCATAATTCCCGACATTCCCGGTCGGGTCACCTCCGTTCACTGTGTTCATATCCGTAACAACTGTGATTCCCGGTCCAGTGATCTGTGCACCAGTGAATTTAATCTGCCAGCAGTGTTTTTTTCTTAAGCCAGCAGTGCTAATTCATTTTGAAATAAATACACCGTCCGTTTATCTAAAAAAGTATTTGCGCTTGAAATGACTTGAGATGGACGTGGATGATTGATATCGCATTCGGATCGCGTTTCGCCCGCATTCATCTCGCATTAAGGTTAACAAAATAGCGTAAAGCAATAAATAATTCATCACATTCCCCGGCGTAAAAGAGGATCCCCACTCCCTCGTACGCTCGGTGCTCAGTTTCCCCAAAAGCAGGAAGGGAAGGCGGTCAGCGCTGTGGCAAGGCGCCCCTTGGCTCTCTGTTCCGTATGGGCGATTGGATAAAGTGATCGCTTAGAAAGCGGATCCCTTATAAAGCGGTCGGTCCCCCTTCTAGCTAAGATAAAGAAACTAAGTGTTCATAACCTACAATAAAAGTGTTCTGTTAAAGTGTGTCGACAGCTCTGCATACTGCTAAAATTGTTCATGTAACGATTAATTTAATGCACCATTCAAAGTACACGCATTTCCAGTAATTATAAAGAACAATATCAATTTGTCTGGGTACAATCGCGGGTCTTCATTGGTACATTTTTATCCTTTGAGGTGTATGTACCGACTCTTAGGAGTTATTCCTTATATCAGCAAACCTTTGCCGGCGTACCAGTTGTACAACTCTACCGGTCCAGAAGTACCCCAAGTTTCGCCCGAACAACATGCAGGCGCTGAAATGCCGGAGATTTGAAAGCTGAAGTGCTGATGCCGGGCGCTTTTCATCTGCCGCAAACATACTTTGCGATAAGGGCGCATCAGGCTGCATTTCTGCTCTCACAAGTCAAGGGTCTGATCGGGGTCTCGTCGATCTGGTGGGACGGTTGGCGACCGCTTGGGTCGGCGCGGTTATCAGACCGGCACTTGGGAATGAGCGAGATTTATTTAATTTGCCCAAGAATAACCATCTGAACATCATCCCGCACACATACTCACACACACACACACTCTACCCCCCCACCCCGCCACACACATAGGCACCCAGCCCGTCTTACCTCCACGCTGAAAGCCTGCTCTTCTCCATACACGGCACATAAAATCCACGTCAGGATCTGCAAGCATAAGACTCCCGGACCAAAGCAATTCAAGCGTCTTCTGCTTTGCAAGGGCAGTAAAAGCATACTGACCCGTTATTTCACTTCGCAAGTCTCAGATACCGAACCGGTGTGGAATAATCCCCCCCAGTGTTTCAGATGGAGAAAAACATCGCCGAGGAGGACGTGGCCAGCAGCCCGCGATGATCAATGCGCCGAGATGGAGGAAGAAACAGGTCCAGGGGATGCGATGCACATGAGTCGACAGCGCCTTAAAGCCCCTTGCTTCTTTTCATGGGCGGCCTGGTCTGTACGGGCGCTTTGCGAAGGGGATCAGTCACATTTAGGAGCTGGGCTCCTCTCCTCGGTGCTGTAGCTGCTCGTTTTCAATCACACCTCCCGGCACAGCGCCTGCGCCTTCTGCTCACAGAGCCCCCCTCCCTCCTGCATGTTATACCGTCCCCTGCTGGACCACAAGCGGCTTCACGTCACTGGATCACTGGCCGGGGTGGGGGTGGGTTGGTGCACATAATGATAGGATAACGACAGGCGCACATATGCTCACAACAATCTGATATATGATTCCGGCTGATGTAAGGTGGCGCTTCAGCTATCTATAGATACCATCCCTTCATCAACGGCGTAACATAAAAGGACCCATCATCATTATTATTATCGCTATAAATATTGGTGACGATGACAATAATAATAACATTAATAAATAATCTATTATTAATAATAATGTGCATGTTGTTGTTGCCGTTCTTGTTTATATTGTCACTGGTGTTATTTCGATTACAGAGGCTTGTTATTCTTTCAAAATCCTGGGAGTTAATAGTGCACATTATCAACACTAGAGGGCAGTAGCAGTAAACATCCCGGAGTTGATTAAAAACTGCAATCATGTTAATTTACATTTTAAACTTTGTATAATGCACCCATGTTTATAAATACTATTTAAAATATAATGTGAAGCGCAGTACCGGCCATAAGGTCCTGACCTTTGTAGATTCCATTTAGCAGCGCGGTGCAAACATGACACGAGAATTTTGTAATCTGTAATTTTTTTCAAGGCTTTGATCCACAGTCAGTAAGTACATTTATGTAATAGGGGAGACAGTTTGTTTTCAGCAATATTTTCCAGAGATTGTAAATACATTCTCGTCGACGAAAATGCAGCAGCAGCATTATTAATAATAGACTCAGAAAATTTATCTGGTCCAAAATGACTCACAATTACGTACAGGTTAACATCTTATGGCGACATCTTAGGATGAATCCCATAACATTTAATTCATCTGCTTCTTCATCTGCCACTTCTCACACTATGTTGGGAGTTCTGCATGTATGATGCGTACGTTGTCCTTTAGCAGCTGGGAAACTGGGAAAAGGGGCTCGAAATGTCTGTATCATTAGGAGACGGTGCAGAGACTGACCCATATCTGTAATGCAAACAGTGACATTCATGAACATGCATTATGGAGTGTAAATATTTTGGGAACAATCTGAACAAAAATATTTATCCTTATAAATGAATTCAAATACTGGAATGAGCAGGCAGCTACCCGCGGGTGACGTGGCCTGTGGCTTAGTCAGCATGTGCGATGGCATCATATCTAACACACACACATACAGACACACAGATACAGTCACACAGAGATGCAGACAGATACAGACACACAGATACAGTGACGCACAGATACAGTCACACAGAGATGCAGACAGATACAGACACACACAGATAGACACACACAGATACAGTGACACACCGATACAGTGACACACAGATACAGTGACATGCAGATATAGTCACACAGATGCAGACACACACAGATACAGTGACACACAGATACAGTGACATGCAGATATAGTCACACAGATGCAGACACACACAGATACAGACACACACAGATACAGTCACAGAGATGCAGACAAACACAGATACAGACACACACAGATAGACACACAGATACAGTGACACACCGATACAGTGACATGCAGATACAGTCACACAGATGCAGACACACACAGATACAGTGACACAGAGACAGACAGACACAGATACAGTGACACACAGATACAGTGACACACAGATACAGTGACACAGGTACAGTCACACAGAGACAGACACAGATACACTGACACAGGTACAGTCACACAAATGCAGACACACACAGATACAGTCACACAGATACAGACACACACAGATACAGACACACACATACACAGAGTCATGCACACGTGTGGTCAGCCCAGTTTAAAGACTTCAGTCATTTGCATAATTTCATTTTATTCTCACTCAAGTGAAAGAATGAAAAAAAATCGGTGGTAATAACAGCCAGCGCTGGGGCACTGTGCAGAATCCACTGAGTGACATGCAGAGGCGATAAATGATGAACCTTTGTAAATGCTATTTAATAACAGCAAACAAATAATTAAACAGCCTCTTCAGCACATCAAGGTATAAAATGAAGACGAATCTATGAATTAAAGACATAAGAGGCGGAGCACGTCGGTGTTTAAAGAGCAGACAGGAGGCGTACAGAAAACACTCCTCCTTTTGCATGGTTTTGCTCTGATGCTCCAGCATGTAAATGAAACGCTGGTCACCCCCCCCCCTCACCCCCCCAGCCACCGTTTTCAAGCTGCCTGTCGCCGGCGGTTACCGCGTGTTTCCACGACCGTCATTTCAGATCTGTGCTTTTCTCCTGCTCTGACAAAAGATCCTCGACAGCCCTTCAGAAAAGCTTTTCAGACGAGACTAAAGTGGATTGTGATAAGCGCAATGTGGCATGCAGCCCAATTCAGGAGACTGCGCTTAAAAACGTCTTTCAGGCTGAGGGCAGATGGCTTCGTTCTCATCGTACGCGACAAATGCACCTTCCGTGCAATTATTATTTCACCTGCTTAGATTTAGTTTTGTTTTTTTTTAATTAGAGTCCTCTTGGCCTTTGCCAAATGTAATACTTTCGAGTTTAGGCTGAAGCAATCGTTTGAGTCTCCGTGGCAATTGATCAGTAGACCCAGGGCCAAAAAATGCTTCAGGTAATGAAAAGCGGCTGGCCCATGGCCACATTAGCGTTTAAACAAGGTCAGTGGGGAAGGTTTCGGGAAAGAGGGGGAGTGTTGGATTTGTGCTTGGTGTGGGATATAGGGCCTGCTCAGTTGTTTTTTTTTGGGGGGGGGGGGGAAAGGGTAAATGCGCATTGCCCCCGCCGATTATAAAGGTTAAAAAGACCTGAGATTTTTTCGTGGGTTTGGGTCAGGACTGCGCCAGGGGATGTACCCCACACCAACCAAAGCAA
>JAODKC010000082.1:7363918-7381177 GCA_026777985.1 Mormyrops attenuatus
GGGCCCCGGGGCCCCCCCGCCCCCCCCCCCCCCCCCCCCCCCCCCCCCCCCCCCGCCCCCCCCCCCACCGGGTAAAGTCTCATTGCCCCCTCCTATTATAAAAGTTATAAAGACCTTAGCTTTTTTCATGTGTTTGGATCAGGACTGAGCCAGCTGATGTACCCCACTCCTAGCTCAGCAAAGGACTTTGGGATCTCCTGTGATGAATAAGGCCGATTTTTAATCACTGTCCAGCGCTGTTCCGGACACCCCCTATGAATAACTCAAAATAGCTTTGGCTCAATAGAAAAGTATATGATCAGATCGAATTTCACTCTTATTTACGCACATGTGTTTATACTGGGTTTTGTGCCCCCAAGTTCCCCCGATAGCAGGTCTCAAATTTCAACCTCGATCGTCTTTTCTTCCCCTCCTGGATCAGCACTGCTTTCAAGCCACTGCGATTCATTTAACGCTTCTGTTGCTCCGGTAAATCGAGTGTCCGATTCTGTCCAAACACATATTACATTAGGTACAGACAACAAATATTACATTAGGTACAGACAGCCCAGCTCGTTTGTGCAGACATTTCCAAATCCTATGTCAGCATCTCATCGGCGTTGGCCAGATACCGTCAACATTACGGGCTTTGGGATGATCAAATACAACACTATAGGGGGTGTTCTTGTGTTCCACACCACCCTAGTGTTTCTAAAAAACCTGTGGGAGTTTTACTTACACAAAAATATTCTGAGGATAGAACAAAAAATGACTGGATCAGAGAGATAACCAATCAGACTGTAGAGGAGGTTGGCCCAAGCAACTAGAGGAGGCGGGACCAACCAATCATGTGCATTGGGGTCATCTCCTTGACAGCCTGATTGGTTATCTCTCTGAACCAGTGATTTTTCGTTCTGCCCTCACAACATTTTTGCATAGGTAAATGAGCTTTTATAAAGTGCACAAAGCTTTGGCCTTAGTGATGTCACCCTCTGAATGACGGGAGTTCAGATGGAGAAGCCAGGCATGGATGACACAAAACGCAACGTAAAACTAAGATAAAGTCACTCTCCTCTTCTGGACCTTTTTGGCAAAGCAGAACAGGTTGGATGGGATTTCTCCCACCTTGCACCCAAACGACACACATACCCTTAAGCTGCAAGGTTCTAGAATCACGTCATTCCCGTCGTTCCTCTTCCTCCCGCCATCTGTGCGGTCGCGGGGCCTCGGCCCCCTTATTTCCGCTCTTCTCCTAACGACTTCCTTTCATAACTCCGAGTCTGCTGACGAGATCTGCTCTCTCCATCCACCAGCAGCCTGCCTGTGCCAGGGGCCGTGGAACCTTCCGGTCTCGTACCTGTGAGGCGCTCGATTCCGCTTTGAACGATTACTTTGCATAAGCATTCTAAATGATATAATCATGAAGTCGGATACAAATATGCATACGCAGATGGACTCTCTGCCATTGACAGATGTTGTATGGAATGTTTGAAGTTATGAGCTCAGTAGAGACATTCTGAAGCCTTTTGAAGAGTTGGAAATATTACCTTACAATTTATAGGAAACACAGCAAATATACTTGACTCATTTCAATGAAGCTTTGCTTATCATAAAGAATAAGGGATGGTAAGAGGGGAATGCACAGTACTTCCCTGTGGTCGCAGTTCAGACACACTTTTTCTAACAAAGGTTTACAGATCGATATGGACAGCTAGAGGACAGCTAGGGTTTGGCCGACTTTCACACATCGCTTAATTCTCCATTTCTGAAAGGCACACGCTGTAAGGTGACACTGTAAGCTGTTTGTACTGTAATGGTTTGGGCAGAAGACTCAGCCTCCAAAACCAGATTGGCAGGGGATCACACATTACCACAACTAACACAACCCACCCAGCAAAACGTCCATCATTAGTCCATCAGACTAGAAAAATCTAGAAATGACTCCTTGCTCGAATGCAGAAATGTGACTAAGAAGCGGGGGACGGCTCAGTGGGTTAGACCTCTGTGCCTGTGATCAGAAGGTTGTTGGTTTGAATCAGTATCATTCAAACAGCTGATAGCTTTAACTGTGGTGCCCTATTGGCTCCAGAGCAGTTTATCTACAGACAGAGCCTGTCAGTGTCCCTGATGGTCCAGATACTGCAGGGACTGGCTGGCTGAATACAGCACAGCAGGGAACTGCACACAAGGAGTGTCCCAGGTCATGAGGCGTGCAGGCAGCCATTGAGGTGCATGTGATATGAGGGCCAAATACATCCCACAAGTAGTTAGTTTGCCGAATGGCCCCCTGCTGGCAGCATGAGGCCACTGCAGACGCCGTTTTGTGTTTCCCAGCTTCTGACCAACTGAGCGTTGTTCTGATATGATCTGTCAGGATGGAATGGTAGGTGCCTTTGTATTTTTAAGCAGATGTCCTTTAGAAACCGAAACAGAGGGGAAGTGACACAATTTCTGGGAGCAACAATGTCTCATTATATTCTAGATAATTCTTAATAATCAATGGAAGGGGCTGGAAACGAGTGGGGTGTCCCTCAGGGTGCCTGACAGGGATCTGAAATAGATGTATATGAGGTGGATAGGAATAAGCAGATCGGCAGCCACATATCCTGCCTGGAGACAAAATGAGTATTGACATTAAGAGCTTAACACTAATCTAATAAGGGGGATTTGTGGGTGAACGGCTGCCCCAGGAAAGGAGACGTGCAGTGAAAGGGCAGCAGATTGTTAGGGTCCTGGGGAGGAAGGGCCAGGTCCTGCCGTCAAGGTCACGCTAAGGTCACGTCAGACACTTAGTGTCCTGTGTTGAGTTTCTGGGTTTCTGGAGAATGGACCGGTAACTATGTCCGAGGTATGATTTAAGCATGTCTCTCCAATTTAATCTGGGCTTTAAAAAACAACACAACCCAAACAAAATAAGTCCAGCCTCCACCTGAGGGGAAATAAGTAATTATCGTAGTTACTGAAGTATCCATGAAATGAGGGATGATAAAAAAAGATGAAAGGCTCAGTGGGTTAATTTGGCAGTAGTGGAGAAGAGACACCGTATAATTTTGCCAAGTCACGCTCATGCACGCTCCTGGGTAATTGTTTTATATCTAGCATAATGCTGAAAATTGAGCAGATTTGATACCACTTAGAAAGACTGAAAATTTCTTATAATTAAATATCTGCTACAGTGAGTCCGATATTTGGAGAATCACATGGATGGAGGTGCTTAATGGTCCATTAATTCCGTAACGAGTTGTCAGTCTCTCGTGTTCTGTGTTGGTTGGGTTCCACATACTTCCAGAACCAGGGAGAACTACTGCTGTGGATCACACAGCCTTGAAGGTATTTCTGTGAGAGGCTGGATCTCCAGGTAGGATGTATGGGGTGCACGTTGGCTGACTGCTCACGTGGAGGACACACTTCCTGTCCAGGATCACACAGCTTCAGAGCACTCCTGAATGATAACTTCTGCACATTTCTTTGGATAAAAGTTCAGTCTGTTATCGGTAGGACCTTGTGGCGCGTATGACTGCGGATCAGAAGGTTGCGTGTTCAAATCACGTCAGGGTCAAAGCCAACTTGTGATGTATATCCGTTTGGGATCAATAAGGATTGTCCAGTCCGAAGTGACTTAATAAACATTGCCCGGAAAAGGGGCGTGTTGTAGTCGAATGGCAAAGAATTACATTTGACGAGTGAGTAAATAACACATTTTCTAATACATGTGGTTATATAGTATGTTTATACTTTTATAGTAAAAGCACGTTTTTCCGGCAGAATGTCAGGCTCCCTGGCGAAGTTTCCCCTTCTCACATCTGGCTGAATATTTCAGTCACTGAAACATGTTTTTCCAAACAAAAGTCTGAGCAAAACAGTCTTCAGATGTCATCCGCTGTTCGGGGACCCGGCTTTCATAAATGTCAGTACCGGCCGCTCAGCGCTCAGAGCTTAATGTGGGCTCGGCCATTTCCCGTCCCTTTGACCGCCTTGGATCGTGAGCCGCCGGTGCCGTCAGCTGCTGCCTGCCTTACTCACCGTGACACATGAAACTTTCCTCCCACGTCAATCTGCTCTCCCGGGGAGCGGCTTGTCCGGCACCGATCAGCCGTGCCGGGGCACCGGCGCCCTTACCGTGTTTGCGATGGTAGCGGCGGAAGTTTGGAAGGGATGTTCGTGAAGTTTTGCCAAATCAGCGCTATAAACAAGAGACATATTTAAGGGATCCCAAAAACAAATGGCACCCAGCGCACCTAAATAAATACAATTATTATCATGTGTGTAATACCTGTGTACAGTGCACTGTTCTTTTCTGTCATCTATCTATCTATCTATCTACACCTCCCTGTCCCCCTTGAAAGCATACATATGTGTGTGTGTGTCTGTGTGTCTCTGTGTGTCTGTGTGTCTCTGTGTGTCTCTGTGTGTCTCTGTGTGTCTGTGTGTCTCTGTGTGTCTCTGTGTGTCTGTGTGTCTCTGTGTGTCTCTGTGTGTACTGTTTCAGCCCTACAGTTGCTGCCATAAATAGCCACGGGTTAATTAACGTCCTGCATCTTTTACACTAAAACGCTGAAAAGCACGGCTGTGGTCACTGATGATATTTGTCAGATCCAGTGATGACTCTCTGTGATATATTTTAAAATTTTTTTCCCCTGGTTATTTTCAGACGCGTGAAAATTGAGTGATAACTGTTGTCCTCGGACAGAATGTTTATAAGAAACAGGCCAGTGCATGCACAAGATACGCTTACGTCTGGCTAACAAGCTAAGCCATGCGAATCATGTTTTAAATACGTTTTAAGATCAATAATATACACATATACATAATTAAAACTAAGATTTATCATTTGTGTAATTTAAACTCGTCTACAACAATATCTTTACAGGTTTAATATAGCGCAGGCTGACCCAGAGTTCAAATCGCACTGCCATTTTAACGACAGAAAGCAAATTGAAATGCATTATGAATGTCCATGCTGAAGCCTGTCAGAGATGTATTACTGCGCTCTTTTACTGAAAATAACCTTCAGAAACCTATTGATTGAATGGAAGAAACCTATCTTGCACTTTTACACTTGAAATATCAAAATGGTTCACGATTCCAGGGCAGCCAACTCTCACGCATCCGGCGTGACTCTCACGCATTCAGACTCTCGTGCTCACACAAGAAATCATACGGCAAATCTATTTTGTTCCATTATACACCTAAAAAGCTACATTAAAAGTGTTGGGGTAGTTTGCGAAGCCTACAGACTATTAACAAGGTAATAAAACTCTTACATACATGTGTATGCATGTGCAGACTTGACTCAAATTGAAAAGCCAGCCCTGTAATCCCCATTCTTTACAGAATAAGGACAGCAAGATTCATAAATTCAAAACGCATGTACCAGCCTTCTTCACTCTGGAGACCATGATCCCTCTTTGCTGGAAGGATCCGAGCTGTTAACATTAAAGTTACATAAAGCAGAACAGAGACATTTAGCACATCCAGCCCAAAATTTATATACTTCATATATATATATAACACTTCATATGCTGTCATGGTGAGTGTATGCAACATTACTCCTTATGCTGGTATATGGCTACATAAACATTACATTGTATAGAGGACATTCCGGAAAGCTCTTTTTATGGCCATTTACGAGCTGATCCTCATTAGGTATACATGGGTGGTCTGATGAAGCTGCATCTTTGGATGAGGGACATCAGAGATGCTGAGACATGTCCCCCCCCCATCCACCTGAAGGAGGGAGGGTCACGTGTATTACCAGGTGGCACATTGGAGATAGTCTCCAGCTCTGCGCTAACTGGTGAGCTAAGCTGTTTCCATCGCAGTGGAGCTAATTCAGCAGCGGGGGGCGCAACTCTGCTGTCACACCTCTGCATGGCTCCTGCATGGTAATCAAGAATGTGTTTGCTGGAAGATTTCAGAAGGTACCTTCAGTCCTAGATGCCTATGTGTCACGTGTTAACTACTGTGTATCGGCTGAGAAAAAGACAAGAAAACTCATGACAGCCCTTGTCCTTGTAGGAGGTGCTAGAGGAAATGGAATTCTCCCTTCGATATCTCATTTTCAGTCGCTCATGGGAGTTTTACTTACACAAAATTTTTCTGAGGACAGAATGAAAAATGATTGGTTCAGAGATAAGAGATTGTACAGGAGGTGGGTCCAAACAACTAGAGGAAGTGGGACCAACCAATCAAATGTCTGAGGCCCGCCTTCTCTAGTTGCTTGGACCCACCTCCTCTACAAGTTAAGGTCAGGTTAGCATCCTTCTGCAGAAGATAATTCAGAGCTGTGCTAATCAGGAGCAGAGACTTAAATTGTTACACTGCACAGAAAAGCTTAAAGTCACTGCGGTATTCGGGGCTACTCGGGACCGAGGGCGTATGCTGAGGGATACAGATACAGCCAAAGGGGGCTGTCAGCCACTCTCACTGTGTGCTCAAGTGAGCTAAAAGTATGCTGAAAGAATGTGGGTCTCCTTCTCACTAACACGGTGGTTCTGATGAGCCCACAGCTTGGTACTGGATCAGTAGCACGGTTCTGAAGAGATGCAAACACGCCTGTGATGAAGGCACACTTTCCTCAATTTTGCTAGCAGGCCCGTGCCAATCAGTTCACAGTGCTGTGTCCTCATTAAGGATGGCCGTTGGCTCTCATCAGTCCCACCTTTGTGCTCAAGACTCTCTCTCATCCAACTGTGACCAGCTACAAGGCCTTTGTGCGCACATGAAGATGTTTCATTTAGAATTTCGCTCAGGGAGCGCCAAACTGTTTCAGGCAGAAAAAAAATAACTTCTTTCATTTTATGTACACTGAAAGTCTATCTCATCCATGGTGGCCTGTTCTGATGTGCAATAGTTTTTCTTTGTCTTTATATACAACTTTCATTTTCATTTAACGATTAGGATGAGAACAAATGTAGAATTCAGACTCGGTTTATACAGAAGTAGCTGATTCCGTTACAATATTAACACAGCCTCTGATAGCCCTAGAGTCAGATATTGATCCAGAAATGAATTGGCTTGATCATTAGAGCTTGTTCTGTGGATACTGAGCTGCCCTTGGCTCTCACAGGACTTTCTCTTCCTGTCGAATGTATACATTGCAAACGCAGCAGAACGAGGTCCTTGTTGCACAGGTGTTTTTATTTAAAATCCGTAGACATAACAATGGCGGCCATGCTTAACACAGACAAAGATCGTGTTGAGTGAATGGCATTTCCTTCTTTGTACAGGGCCTGGAAACACGTGGAAATAATTCCCTGTCAATCCCTGTGCCAGCTTTGTGTTCTGCGCGCCTCTGTTCCCACATACCTGAACCCTGTTGGGATTGTGGGGGGGGGGAGTGTGTGTCTGGCGTTTGTTGATATGCCAGCACGTCAGTATGGACCGCTAGCATGATCACGCACTAACAGCACATGGCATGGCCCTGTGTTCTCTGTGGTATGCTGTGTGTCTCTATTAACATGGACACATTATTCAACTTTGTCCAGACTAGTGTTTTTAGTGTTTTTGCCACTTTTGTAAATTTCAATTGAAGTGCATCTGGTTAATGTAAGTCTTTGGGAGGGAGACTGACAAATCTTGGTGGAAGGAGCCTTGGAGACAGCTGCACTCGATTGGCTGAAATCTGTAGGGAATCCACCACTAATTACAAGCATCAGTAAATACTGGTCAGTGTTACAAACTGACTGCTTCGCGGCCAATTCTGGTAGAGCTTCAGGCACGGGGCCCTCACCAAACTGGACCTGAGTAGGACCTGAATATGTAATGGCAAACAGGAAACTTGGCAGAGGGCAGGGGAAAGCATGGTGAACAGGAACGAGCCATGAGGAACGGGAGAGCGATCAAAGTCAGGAATCAGGCAAGGATGAGGAATTATGGAATCGCACTGAAAGCAGCAATGGTTCGACTATACCCCACGGAAAACAAGATCCTTAGAAGGCTTAATTACAGGGAATATCTTGCTTTTGACAGCAGCTTGTTTCTTTTGTGGTCTCCTGCCTCACTGTAGGCGGGCAAACAGAGAGAAGTGGATCGGGTTGCCCTCTTGTGGCTGGGTGGACTTCTAGCACTGCAGGCGGACAGACATCGCTGATTGGAACATTGAGATTTCCATGTTTAACTTTATCTGCCTGCTCCCAGGCTCAGCGGTACTTTTTCATTTTCATTTCATTTCAGATAAGTGCTGCCGCGAGCCTAACCCTCCTGGCCCTGCACATAGCGATAAAAACCACATTGTTTAAAGGAGAACAGAGTTTTACAGGGAACATTTCTCTTCTCCATTGAATTTCATTAAAGCCGATCTAGGCGGAGTTCAACCACAGCTAAAGGAGCAGCAGTTCAGGTTGGGGCTGCAGGAAATATCCATGTAGAACACATCGCAGAAATGTAAAAATAAAAAGACCAACGCAGGACTTTACAGCAGGGTGGCAAACGGCCATCTCTATAAATGCAGAATAGCAGTTAAGGGCGGTTATTCATAACTAGAAGGTTGTTGGGTCAGATCCCAGGAGTTCCCTGCCATTGTACCCTTGAGCGGGAAACTCGGCACAATAAAACGTCCACCTGAATGAAGGAGTCAACATTGTCGTCTTGGGTCAAAGTGCCGGGTTCCCAAAGCAAAGGTCTCGCGGCCCGGTGGAATCTGGCTAGGGAAGCGCCGTCAATCACGGAAAGGGCGAGCGAAGCAGCGGAGCGCCGTAAATGAGTTTCGCGACATTCAGGAGCGGTCTGACCTCACGCTGGATGAGGTCCGCTCAAGCGTAACAGATAATTTAGTTTTCACTTATAGTCTGGAGCATGTGAATTGCTATGTGCCTTCAGGACAACTGAACATCACACCTTATTGTAATCTCTATCAAAATCTTAATAATTAATACCAATAAACAGGACGTTACCTAATACTACCAAGCAGCATATTATCGATGACTGTGATCGGCCTTGAATCTTATTTTAGTTCCTAAGTAGGTTTGTGAAGATGTAAGACTTGTTCATTTGTACTCTGTGAACACCCATAATCCTATTACTATCAAATACACAGCAGTCATTTAAGCACCAACACTACTATCAGTGCCGGGATGGGTCCTGAGCGTGGTTCTGATAAGACTGGGCATGGAGGCAGAGATGTACCCTAAGGATGTTTTATTCAGTCAGGAGTGAAATAGCAAACTGTCCAGAAATTTGCCAACGCTAAATCAGCGAGTCCAGTTACTCGATACATGTGTGGCTGCCATGTGTGTGTTCCTGTGGGCCCGGTTCGCTTCTCCGGGCTCAGCCCGCTTTGCTCTGATTGCTCCAGCACAGGCATGAAATATTTACGCACTATTTAACTAAGAGGGCGGCCGGTGGTTAAGGGTCAGGGGTGGGGAGCCGTCGAAGCTTTAGCCGGTGTGTGCGGGCATTTCGGTGCCCTTCTCTAGGTGCATTTAGTCGTGTTTGAGAAGTTTAGCTAAATTCACAATGCGCATTATGAACATCTTTATGGGTCTGTGGCAGCTCTGACACCTTCCATGACAGCTTAATGGAGAGGCATTAACATGGTAAGAGGTCCCCAGGATATCTGGATTCTCCCCCCTGTTTTCTATGATGGAAATGAATTTTGGCCCAGACACCAAAATACAGGACATATCACATCCCAAGACATACAATTTTATTTATGTATTAATTTATTTACTCTAGGTTAACATTTTTATCAAACTAGCTGAGTTGAGGCGTACATTATAGCACCCCCCTACAGCTTAAACACCGTTGTCCCTTTAAACCGTGATCAGTCCGGCTGAGGGTGTGTATGGAGGGCCCCAGCTGAACTGAAAACGTTAAGCTTGCTTATTTCATATTAATTAGCCTTTTAGCGCTGAGTGTCGCTCCCTTTCACGCGCTGGCCGTCTCGCTGTCTGTCTGCCCTGCCCTGCCTCTTGGCACTCCCGCCTGCCATTCGCTCTCCTCCATAAAGATGTATATTATCCAGGGGAGGTGCAGTAAAGTACCCTCGCCGCTGCACATTAAATCAGGGCCCCACCCCGCCCCGCTCGCTGCCTTTCTACTAAACGCCTGCATGCCCAACCTCACTTTGGCAACCTTTCCTGGCTTTCATTCTCCATTATTTTAATTGCCTTTAACCTATAATCAATATTTACTGGCCTCTCTCTCTGCGGTGGGTCGGCTGCAGGCCTCAGCACCCGCCCCCCCCCCCACCCCACACCCCCCAGCCATCTGATTTGATTAAATCTTCCCCCAGTTTCCACACCCACTGGCCTGCTGCTGATCCTTCAGTCTCTCGAACGGCAGGAGATGGGCTTGCCAGGTCTGCACCATCTTTTTTTTTTTTTAGTTCACCATGTCCAAATATGCTGGCTTGAAGCCACAATTTCTTGGGCCTCAGAAATTAATCCCTAGGCTTAAATCACCTGCCCGCAGATATTACACCACAAGGCCCCCGATTCAGTCCCAAGTCATGATCCTGTGTGTCATGGAAGCGCACTGGAAGCGACCGGACCACTCTGTAACTCTCTCTGTATTCTCTCCTCCATTAACAACGTCCTACATTCATGGAGCAGTCTATCAAAGGGTCTGGAGGGGTGAAGACCTGGACGGTTGTACAGCATTCATATCCTAGGGCTCCTGCTCATTTGTAAGGGTTCTCAAGGATCAGAGCTGTGCAGGTGTTACGTTTCAGGGCCTGAGACCGCCACACAGTCTACACCTCAGACAACAGGTCATGTGACCTACAATCTAAATAAACAAGCTGACAGGACAAGCTCTGATTGGCTGCTGCCTTGATCCTGATTGGCTGCTGCCTTGACCCTATGTTGACATCCATTTGTCTTTGGTCCTGGCAGATTCCCGGGTGGCCTTCACTTGTCACACATCATAGGATGAGGAGATACAGAAGAATGGAAGCAAGGCGGAGGAGAAGGGCTAGGAGCAGAGCTTGATGTCTCCTGACCTCACTGCACTCACTGTGACTCGCCTCTTCATCCCATTTTGTCTGCCTTGTTTCCACTGTAAGCTGTCTCATCTGGACATCTGGGCATCCATGAGCCATTAGTTGCACAAACTCACTCCAGTGAAGTATATGACGCATCGCAGCCTATTGTAAGGAGAAGAAGGACATTCACATGGATCCACACCAGAGAGCTCTGTCGATAAAACACGTCTCTATTAGGAAGAGAAAAACACAGAAGAGACCTTGGGGTTTAAGGTCAACCTACACTTAACATCAATGTGCTGCCACTAATGACAGGTACCAGAGCTCTCCTGCTGTGCTCCTGAGGGACGTTTCACCCATCGTCAGCAACCAGTCTCAGGAAAACAGAAGCCTTTGTGCTTTTTGTAAATCAGGGCAGATTTGCTAGCCAATTTAAAGCTTTTTTCCAGGATTAGTGGGGCACTGAATCATTCTCTCCTGCAAACTTTCTCCCTGGTGACTGCTGACTCCTATTTTGTGCTTACTGTACTTCTCCATTTCCAGCCTTGAACCTGACCTCGCATGCTTCCCAGTGCCATCCTGTTTCCCGGCCCTCTTCCTCATATTTCCGCTCCTCACAGATTGATCGTGACAATGGCCCCGCTTAGTCATCGTGGTCTAACGAATCAGCTCTTATCTCTGACCACGTTCCACCGTTTGAAATGTGGATTCAATGGACTTGCCTGGGAGAATTCTGAGATCTGGTCCTTAGTCACCAGGAGAGGAAAGATCTGGCCCTCATCCTGCCTTTGTAAAACATGATGACATTGTTATCAGGGTCATGTGATCCAGGTACGATGGGGGTGATTGGGGTCACATGGTGGCTCAGTGAGTATCCCTGAAGCTTCATACCCCAAGGGATGGGGGGTTTCGTCGTGTTGAGTGGGTGTCCTCCTCCAGTCCAAAGACTGCCCAGACCAGTGACCAGGAATCCATGGGTGTTTCTCAATTTGCGTGCTTGACCATAATTGTGTTCTTGTGTACCCATTTTACATCATCTTTCATTGCCAAAGACCAGTTTCAATATTCAAGAACAGAAGTGCAGAGGACGGTAAAAATCCCTGGATGTTGGTCTTGCTCCGCCCCAAATATCAAAGATGCATCAGTCGCATCTTCGTCGACCGAGACCAATCCCATGATTCGTTACGACCCAAGTTCGTTCATGGGAGACAAATTAACAAGTCTGGTCTTGCCAAGACCACGACCACGATCTTTGCGTTCTTGGCATTGAGAAACACCCCATGTTTTCTACCACTAGGCCGCTGGTCCTGAAATCCTTAAAATTATCAGTGGGGGCTTTGTAAGAAAAAAAGCCCTCTACCCCAAATTGTCCATATTGGTTTCATGTCTGCATTTTGACACATTTCTGCTGTGCTGCCCAAAATCCTGGCACTCATATTACATACAGGGACAAACCTGTGTGATGTTACTCACTAATAAAGTCGGGTTCACTTGTGTTATATTAAAGGTCATGAAACTAATTTGTTGAAGAGCAATCCTCCCCTTTAAAAATTTTATGTATGTCTCTCTCCATAGTACAGTTGATGGCAGGGTTTATTTTACGCAGTTATTTTATGTCCAAATTTCTCTCTTTATATCTTTCTTCCCATAGAGATAATTAATCTGTCATCCATTTTCACTGCTAGATGAGAAACAGACAGGTGATTAATTTGAGGCAAAAAGATTTTTTTTAAATGACTTTCTAAAGTAATTACATTTTTAATTAGATATTTTTTCAAAGTAATTTAACCCAGCCTCCTCTTAAGTTCCATTATTTTATCATATTGGGGAAAATAATTACTTTACATTTCCGTCGATAGCGATTAATCTTGTGGAAGTTTTAAAAACTGAAATTAAAGCCCAGAGATAGAACAGGGGGGGAGACGCTGTATGTATAGACATGATTAACATAGAAACGACTGACATGGGGGTGATGTGGATCCCAACAGGTTAGGGTACTGTGCCTGTAATCGGAAGGTCGTTGGCTCAACTCCCACACTTGGCAGAGTGATGTCACCGTCGGCCTGCTGACTAAGGTCTTTAACCCCCAATTGCTGGGGGGCCTGGGTGATCCTGCTTTCCTAAAGCATTACTCTGGATACAAGTATCTGCTCAATCAATTTGAAAACGATATAAACAAAAAAGAGAGAGCCCCACCCACAGCAAAGCAGAGAGTCTGGGCCCCGAATTCACTCCTGCTTCCGCGTTGATGTATTGGCTCTGTAGCAGTGGGTGCATTAGGGGGATGTGGCTCCGTTCCCCATTCCCACTCAGCGCCCGCCAGTGCCACATACTCTGCAGCCACCGTCACCCGGGCAGCTTATATGGTGCCCAAAACACGCCCCTGTCTCACATTCCCATTTTATATTTTTAGGTTTGATACTGCACTCCCTGGCCTCAAGAGTGTGCCTGTGCGTCTCTGCGGACATCAAACTGTAACTCACGTACTTATATTTCCGGCACTTTGCATTTTTCTATGGCTGGGCAGTTTTTTTCCCAAATGCTTCCATCTCGCTGGATGATTAGACCTGCTTCAAACGGACCAGATCGGGGCAATCAGAACCATGCTGCCTGTGTGGATGTAACGAGGCCCAGATCTCATCCCGCTAGCAGTTAATGCCAGGCTGATGTGCTTCAGTACGCAGCCACCGGTCCGCGCTGGCTTGCAGCGTTTGCTAGGAAGTGGCTTATTAAGCGGAGATGTGATTAAGAAGCGCGAGGGTGACCTTTCCATTACTGACGTGCAGGCACGAGCCGTGACGGCCCACGGATCACCAAGCAGTTAGCGATCTCGTCAGCCATTTTCCTCCGCGAGTGATGGGGGTAATGGAGGGTGATAAGCCATGTCAATAACAAAATGGACGTGCGGAGCAGTCAGGAACAGCCGTGATGGCCTCCGTCAGGCCATCCACCCCATCCCAGAATTTCTTCTGATGCTCCATCTGGAATTCCGCTTCAGCCTACATACACTGGTGATTTATCACTCTGTTTATTTATTCATTCAGTGATTTATGTGTTTACCTCCCCTTAAATTATCTGTAACATTTAACCCAGTACGCCGTCCATCTCTGATATCCATCCATCCATCAATCGCTTAACCTGGACCGTATCCCAGGCAGCACAGAGCTCAGGCTGGGGTCACCCTGGATGGGATGGTAGGCCTAGCTGTATGCCTTTGGATGAGAAAACTATTGGAACTAAGTATTATAACAATAATACATCAACACTGAATGTTTTCTGAATAAAAATACAAACCAAGAGATACACAAAACACACATCCACAATAATAATAATAATAAAGTGGTACAGAAATGCCTTATAATGAGTTTAAAAGATCAAAGCCTAATTCCTTTAAAGCTTAAAGATTAACACTGATTCCATTAGCTTGCATTTATATAATTCAGGAGTGGAAAGAGTGACAGATCTTTGGCTGCAACACATATAGACCAATTAAGGGTGAATATTGTGTGGGTAAATCAAACGAGACTTGGATTATGAACCTTTTTTCCTTCTTGATGACAAATATTACTCATATGGAGAAAAGCAGCCAAGGATGAAGCCTGAAAACATGATTTATTAACTCAAATCCTGTCTGTGAGTTTGCCTCTGTTCTCTGAGTGACAGTTTTAATCAGTTTATATCAACAGTGTCAGTCAGACCTGTGAGGGGAATATTAAGTCCTGACACTCGACAGGTGGATTAAAACTCACATTGCATGCATTCCTCAGGAAAGTTTGTCTAAGTGAAGTATGTCAGGACATAGAAGAAGCATCGTAAGAACGAGCCAAGTCCTTTTTCATGACGGCATACGGACATCATGATGTATTAGTGCGAATACAGAAAACACAGCAATCACGCATCCCAGTGACATTCACCACATCCTGCATCTTGGCCAGAATAATCAGATTCTAGTCAGATTCACCACATCCTGGATACTGGCCAGAATAGTCACATCCCAGACAGATTCACCACATCCTGGGTCCTGGCCAGAATAGTCCCATCCTAATCAGATTCACCACATCCTGGGTCCTGGCCAGAATAGTCCCATCATAATCAGATTCACCACATCCTGGGTCCTGGCCAGAATAGTCACACCCTAATCAGATTCACCACATCCTGGATCCTGGCCAGAATAGTCACATCCCAGACAGATTCACCACATCCTGGGCCCTGGCCAGAATAGTCCCATCCTAATCAGATTCACCAAATCCTGGATCCTGGCCAGAATAGTCACATCCCAGACAGATTCCCCACTTCCTGGGTCCTGGCCAGAATAGTCCCATCCTAATCAGATTCACCACATCCTGGGTCCTGGCCAGAATAGTCACACCCTAATCAGATTCACCACATCCTGGATCCTGGCCAGAATAGTCACATCCCAGTAAGATTCACCACATCCTGGATCCTGGCCAGAATAGTAACACCCTAATCAGATTCACTACATCCTGGATCCTGGCTAGAACAGTCACATTCCAGTCAGGTTCACCACATCCTGGATCCTGTTCAAAATAGTCACACTATAGTCAGATTTACCACATCCTGGATCCTGTTCAAAATAGTCACATCCTAATTAGATTCACCACATCCTGGATCCTGGCCAGAATAGTCACATCCCAGCCAGATTCACCACATCCTGGATCCTGGTCACATTTCTCAGTTGGAGTGGATGTAGCCAGTCATGGTAAAGTATGAACGATGGTCACCATGGAGGCAAAATGGTGCAATCGTAACCTCATTCAGATAAAGTAGCGACCTTTGCTAAATTGAGGCACTTGAGGCAGCTGCATTTTTCTTTGCTTCCATCACTCAGTGCCTTTCCCCAAACTGCTGTGTTGAGTCATTAAAAATCCCTGTAAGAAGGCTGGGCCATTGCACTCTATTTTAATGATTGCTTGCATTGTGGTGGCTAAAAGCACCACTTGGACCTGGACGTGGGCTGAATCTCAAGTTAAGATACAAACAGCATTATTTTGAGTAAGTGGCGGGGATTAAAGGCAGGATTTACAGCGTCGCTATCCGGCCTTGAGCACAAAGACCTGGAGCACAAAGATAAATGTCACACTCCAGCGGGCCAGTGGCTCTTCCCTCCCCAATTAAACCATCAGCTCATTTGGAGAGAGTCTGAATTAAACAGCAAAAGCTTGGCACTCAGTCAAACCTGGAGCTTGATTGAGTGAGAGAGAGGCTCTGCTGAACAGTCCCTAAGGAGAACTTGGTGCCCCGGCCCGGAGAATCCCATGGCCCGAAGTGGGCCCTGCTGCCAGGGGGCGGCAGAGAGCATAGGGGCAGGTCTTACTGGAGCATAGCAGGTGGGAACACATGGAAGGCAGTGTTCATTTAGTAGGTCGTTAACCCCTTCATCATTATAAAGGGTTACACAAGGCCTCAAGTACAGCACTTCAGTTGTGTGATCAGATACAAAATTTTGGCCAGGCTTCTGTAAAATGCATTCCTATAAAGAATAAAATGAATATACAGGCCAAACACTAGGGCCAGATCTACCTTTTCAGGGTCCCTACATACCAAGGAAACTGGTAATTGTTTCACTTCCTCTGCAACACAGGTAATTCAGGAGTCCTAAGCAGCTGCCTATTTTGCCTGTAGCAAAAGCTGGTTGTGTTTCTGCCTGCAAATAAACGTTTTAATGAATTATTTTTTATTGTGTGCGATGATTGTTATTTATAAATTGTGTATATTGGTATATATTATTTTTCGCGACTTGCCCTAGGCAGCTGACGAGTTTGCCTGTGCCTGGATGTGACCCTGCCAAACATCAGGTCATGTGTCTTCATCATGTGACTAGCCACAAAAATGCTAGCATGGCATCTGTTTGGGTGACACAAAGAGGCCAAGCACGAAAGGGACGAGTGCTCTGTGTGTCTCAGACCAATGTGCAGGCTTTATGGGAGTGGAGACACTCCCGTTTGCGAGGTCATATCAGAGAACTTGCCAGAGGTTGCCCCGTGGGCCTGTGCTGGACAGGAAGCACTGTATTTATCCACCTTCAGTGTGCTTTGTCTCTTTCTGATTATTCAACTCAGCCTTTTGTTTGAAGAGACGTTATAATTGGACTCACACACCAACAGAGGCTGTCGATTCTGTCCAAATAGCGCCCGTTTCAGAAATCTGAACGATGCTTATAGTTCGACTGTTTTAATATAACTCTAAAAGTCGTTTTAAAGACACGTTATGTAAGAAAAGCTGTCAAATTTTGTCTTTGTGTTTTTTTCCAGTGTAACTTTTGTGGTGCAAAGGATCATATTATAGACACAGAGTCATGTGACGGATGTGGGGGGTGGGGGCAGTGGTATCTCCGG